>BSBN01000094.1:2400000-3600000 GCA_027924645.1 Cunninghamia lanceolata | reverse complement strand
CTTAATACCTTGTAAGGCCCATAGAATCGAGGTTTAAGCTTTTCTTTTCCACTAGCCTTGAGTGATGATTGCTTGTATGGTTGCAACCTTAAGAAGACTAAATCTCCAACTTCAAATGTTCGTTCTATTCTCTTATTGTCTGCATATATCTTCTGTTGGTTTTGAGCTTGATGGAGGTTGTCTTTAAGGGCATTCATTATATCCATATTTTGTTGCATGAAATCATTAACTCCCTGTACACGGCTATCTGACCGGATCAGATCTCCAAAAGATGTCGGGGTGTATCCATATAATGCTTGGAATGGGCTCATCCCTATGGACATGTGATGAGTGGTATTATAACAATATTCCCCCAAATGGAGCCATTTAATCCAAGTGTTTTGCTGTCCCATTACATAATTTCTTAAATACCCTTCTATCCATTTGTTGACGATCTTTGTTTGCCCATCTGTTTGTGGATGGTAACTGGTGTTGGGGTTTAGCTTGGTCCCCACTAATTTGAATAATTCTTGCCAGAATAGACTTAGAAACCGGTTATCCCTATCACTTACAATATTTCTTGGAAGACCATGCAGCCTGAAGATCTCTTTGAAAAAAATCTCGGCTATTTGAGGTACTCTCGATTCTATGGATATAGCCATAAAATGGGCATATTTGGTTAGACGATCCACTGCCATATAAATACAGTCTTTCCCTTGTACCTTGGGGAGTATTGTGATGAAGTCCATTGATATACTTTCCCATTTTTTATTGGGTATGGGTAAGGGTTGGAGCAATCCTGTTAGATAAGTATGCTCCTCTTTGTTCCTTTGACATGTCATACATTCCCTTACGTGCTTTAAAACGTCTCCTTTAAGGCCTTTCCATGCAAACCTTTCCCTAATCTGTTTATAGGTTTTATAGTATCCCTGGTGGCCTGCAGTTGGGCTGTCATGATAATTCTTTAAGATCTCTTTCTTTATTTTTGATCCTGGTGTAATGTAAATCCGTTCCTTGTAAAGGATGAGGTCATCAACAATCCAATATCTCTCATCTTCTATTTTTCCTTCTATTAATTCATTGGAAAATGAATCTTTTGCATATTCAGTGAGTATAGATGCCTTCCAGTTGGTGGATATTGTTGTGATTGTTCCTAGATCGGGCCTTCACGATAGAGCATCAGCTATAATGTTGTTTTTTCCTTTCATGTACTCAATGTCAAAGTTGTATGCTTGTAATTTACTTACCCATTTTTGTTGTCTATCGTTTAAGTCTTTTTGGTTTAGAAAAAATCTTAGACTATTGTGATCAGTTTTGACAATAAATTTCCCACATATAAGGTATTGCCTAAATTTTGCAAGGGCATGCATAATAGCAAGCATTTCCTTATCATAGATTGAATAGGTTCTCTCTATATATTTGAGCTTTCTACTTTCAAATGCTATGGGATGTTTGTTTTGCATTAACACTGCTCCAATGCCTTCTCCAGAGGCATCACAACATAATTCAAAAGGTGAATTGAAATCTGGTATTGCTAGCACAAGGCAAGAACTCATCACTTCCTTAAGTTTTTCAAAAGCCATTTGGGCTCCTCAATTCCATTTGAAAGCTCCCTTCTTGGTGAGATCGGTGAGTGGTGAAGTTAGTTTTGAAAATCCTTTCACAAATCTTCGATAATAACTGCATAACCCCAGGAATCCTCGAAGGTGTGTCAGTGTTTTGGGTTGTGGCCAACTACGTATAGCCTCAATTTTTTCTTCATCTACCCTCACCCCTTGAGCACTGATTTTGTGACCCAAGTACAGAATTTCTTCACACCAAATTTGTATTTGGATAATTTGGCGAATAGTGATTGTTGTACTAGTATTCCCAATACTTTGTCCACATGTCTCAGGTGTTCTTCCCAGGTTTTGCTATAGATCAATATATCATCGAAGAAGACTAATAGAAACTTCCTCAATTGTCCCCGGAAAATGTGATTCATACAAGATTGGAAGGTAGCTGGAGCATTGGTTAACCCAAACGGTAGAACAAGAAATTCAAAGTGGCCATAATGGCACCTAAAGGCTGTTTTTGGAATGTCCTCTCTTAATCTGATTTGATGATACCCTGATCTTAGGTCTATTTTTGTGAAGTAAACTGCACCATGGAGTTCATCAACTCTAGGGATTAGGTATCTATTTTTTATGGTTTTCTTATTTAGTGCCCTATAGTCTATGCACATCCTCATCGTACCATCTTTTTTCTTAGAAAGTACCACCGATGAGGCAAAAGGGCTAGAGCTTGGTTGTATGTGTCCCAAGTCTAACAATTCCTTTATGGTTCTTTCAATTTCCTCCTTGTATTTGTGAGGGTGTCGGTAGGGAGTAGTGACTACTAGTTTTGATCCTTCTTCCAATTTAATGGAATGTTCGAAGCCTCTTTTAGGAGGAAGCCCCTTTGGAATTTCGCTAAAAACCTTCTTATGTTTTTTCAATATTGGTTGTATATCCACATGGATAGCTTTCCCTGTAGGAGTGGATTTATCTAAAATTAAGCATTGGGGTACCCATTCTACTTGATCATGCCTAAAAAAATTTTCCATTTTTTTGGCTGAAATGACTCTAAGGGATCCATCAGATAGGCCTTGTAATTTTATCTTCTTCCCGTTTTGTTCAAAGTTAATCTCCAACTTTTGGAAATTTATGTTGACATCTCCTAGTGAGTGTAGCCATGGGGTGCCTAGAATCACATCAGAGTCTCCTAATTTCACCACATAGAACTTATCATTGAGTTTGTATTTCCCCATGGTGATGTTGAGTTGGGGAATTTTCTTTTTACATGATCTAGAGTCTCCATCCACTAAGGCTACTTGAAATCCTTTAAAGTCCTCCAATTCAAGTTTTAGTTTTGCCACTAGGCTCTCATCTATAAAATTGTGAGTGGCCCCACTATCTATAAGAGTTGTTACCTTTTTACCTTTAATTATACCTTGGATTTTGAAGGGACAATGTTTTGATGCTTTTGAGATGGATGCCAAAATCCCTCCTTCCTCCATTTCTTCCTCGTGTCTCGCTTTCTTATTTGGTCCTTCTTCATATTCATCTCTTGTCATTTGACTTGCTTCCATTTTGTGGGCTCGGCTCCTTTTTCGCCCACATATTTGTCCTAGTTCCCAATCCTCTTTGCACTTAAAGCATGCTTTATTTTTCTTTAGGCTCTTCCGGTCACATCTATGTCCTACTTCCCATATGTTTTTGCACTTAAAACATATTTTTTCTTTTTGGGTTCTATCTTGGCCACAAATGTGCCCCTTTTCCCACTTGCCTTTGCAATCAAAGCAAAGGCCCTTCCTTCTTAGTTCTAGTCGGTCCGTGTAGGAAAGGTATGGTCTCTTGCGTCTATCTTCCTTGGAAGGTGTTTTGTCTTTGGATATTATCCTTTTGAAGGTTGTCCTTTATCTGCTTGGGCATGCTCAAGCCTAGTTGCTTTAATGATTGCTTCTTGGAGAGTAGAGGGTTCAAAGGCACTTACTAAGCCTCAAGTGGCATCGGATAGTCCTTCTATGAATAAGTAGACAAGTCTTTTTTCCGATATGCTAGGCACCATAATGGATAGGTCTTGAAATTTGGCTATGTATTCTTCGATAGATCCTTCTTGTTTGACATTTGTCAATTCTTTGAAATATTCTTCAGGTTGTTTGTGGTCAAACCTCTCAATAAGTTTTTCCGTAAAGGTGTCATAAGTTTTTATACTTTGATGATCTTGGGTGGTTAGTCCATGATACCACCATCTATAGGCTGGTCCTTCCAAATGTAGGGCAGCAAACTTGATGGCATCTTCCTCCGTCATTTTGTCTAGAGATAGGTAGGTGTCTAGTTTTTGAATCCACTCTTGGGCTGTGATTTTGTTTGACCCATCGAAATTTGGTATTGATATTTTGTCCACCTTTTGTTTTAAATTTTTGTTTGTTTGGATCCTTGGTTCCCTATGTGAGCTCCTAGTTCTAGCCTCACAATATGCGGGAAAAGAAATATCCTTCTTAGTTTGTGGATCAAGTCTTGTATATGCATCTGCCAAGTAATCCCAATCTTGATTTTGTACCTCTATTTCCTCTTCTTCTCCTAAGAAAGAAGGTCTAGTTATTCTAGAGGTAGATTTTAGTGGGTTATCATTTTCAGATTGACTTGGAGTGGTTTCTCTCCCATTTTCCTTATGAGGTCTAGTGTTGTTTATGCTGTTGTTTATATTCTCTATTGCTTTCAGCAATGCTTGGTTAGTTTTCTGATTTTGTTCCATAAGAGCTTGAGTTTTTTTATCATTGTTTTCCATGATGGCCCTAAGTTCTTCCCTCATTTGGTCATTCATGGTATTGTCTTGGGTGTGGTTCTTCCTAGTTTGCTTTCTTTGGTAAGTTTGCATAAAACTTCTTCTCACAGGATGGCAGGATTATGCTCTGATACCACTTGTAATGTCCCCAAAGTCCTTGTATATTAAATGCTATTCCAGTTCTCAATTTTCTGCTCTAGAAAGTAAACTATCTTGCAAAACATGTTAGAGCAAATTTACAATAATATCTTCTTATTTCCATTAACATCTCAAGTAAATGAAATCTATTACCCAAGGGACTTAATTATAAGAGAGGTGAAGGAAATGGTTTTGATTGGGTGTCCCGGATCCTCTTTTTAAGGCCCAAGAGCGGATATACCATCCCTCTTGGCCTCATGTGGCGCATGCCATCCATATGAGGTGGTGTACCTAATGAGGTATCCGTTGTTCCGTTCCCCATTCCTCTTACCATCCCTTGTCCTTTCTCATATGATTAGATCCTTTGAAGTAGAGTGCTTATGATAGGAGGATGAAGTCACAAAGGGTGCCCCGAAAGCTATCTCTCCTAAACCCAAGAGCGGTATCCTTTATACCCCCTTGGCCCCAATGGGATTAATTAATCCCCCTCAAGGGGTGGTGTACTTAGGAGGATGCCCCATCGCCATTCCCCTCTTATAACACACCCCCTTTATCATATAACAGTTATATAATTATCAATATAACATATTTATTCAATTTACTCAAATATATATATAACTATTCATATCAACATGTTAATTTAGCAGGGTGAGATTATACACAATATTTATATTAATTTCTAATGATAAACAGTGACATCTATATTACATTTTTAATATAAAAAGTTAAGGACACCATTATAGTGGATGATTTATTAAACATTATATTCCACTAAACTAATATTGATTACCATTAATACCTTATTGCTGCAGACTGAGTTGTTCATTATTTATATCTCAGATTTGACATTCCTTCTTATATTCTTATTTCCTGATCCGATGATGCTCTTGCTGACCATGTGCGTTCCCCTTTATACCCCCCGATTGTCTTGACTGGGTACGTCCTTTCTAAATGACGTCTCCTCCTTATGATGATTCGCACCTCTTTCTTTGTCTTTTTGTTTGCTGATGTAAAGTATTTAGTTATCTTTATCACCTTTCGGGAGGCAGCGCTTAGAGAGGTAGTAATATTAATAGATGATTTTGATTTCATATCAATACTAATATTCAATAACAATATTCAGTATTAATAATATTCAGTTAAATATTTATAGATGTATATCTCTTTATAATGATAATCAGATTTATATTAATATTGTATATTATATAATTTGTGTGAACATTTGATAATAATAGAAATGCCTTTATTCTATTTTATACTATTGGAAAACTTCAATTACAATTGTTTATACTTAATAATCATTATTCAAATTGATGTATAATAAGGTTGCAAATACTTATGTTTTTCCTCTATAATTAAGGGGGCATTACACAAACCTTGTTTCACTTTGCAAGAGGTTCTCCAGATTCAATGCTTTGAAATTAAAATTCGAATCAAACAAAAAATTGGGTAGAAGCTTTCTGACCACATGTATTCTACTAACAAAATGCTTTTGACCTGTTTGGATTTAAAACATCTTCCAAATGTTAGAGATGATGTCAAAAAAGGAAAAGAAGCCTCTGCATTAGTAACTTGTTAGTTGTCATACAACTGAACAAGTCATTTAGAATGACTTGAACAACATTTTCTTCTTTCATCTCCACAATTGAAGATTCAATAAAGCTAATTGACAAAATATCATCTAACAACTTAATAATGCAACAAAACTATAAGCAAAGCTTGTCTCAATATGCATAACTGGGAGTTAGGCAAGTTGTTTTTTCCAAGCTTATCTTACACTCTGCTCAAATTATATAATTCATCTTCGTACCAAGCAACATTATTTCCCACAATTTCCTGCATAGCATCCAACCTAGAATGACATCAAATAGGATTCCCTCGTTAATTGTCTCCCCTTCATACAGATTTAGACAGCCATTATGTCAATCTTGACGTTGCAATACATTATATCTTCATTTCTTTTAACTTTTCCTCCTTTGTAGGATGGAAACTTCATATAAAAGCTATCCTACAAGATTATCACACACGTTGTGATTGTACTATAGATTCATCACATAACACAGACAACACAACATGGAGAATGGAATAGGAGATACAAATCATGAATTCAATGGAAATCCATATGGTAATCTCATATTCAATCCATCTATATAGTATGCTATAATAATGGGTGCAACAGTTGGGAGCAAGCACCCCCATCAGGAACAACCCATTCTCATGAAAAATTAACAAATCACATACAATGTTATAATATAATATGACCTACTATGCCTTTACTATCATTTTATTCATCAATTCCAAACATGCTTCCTGTATCTTTACCCCTACTAAACTAGGCCATCATCCTTCACAAATGCTGGGAAGGCCAGAACCCATGAGAACTTGCATTGGTTCACAATATATTAGTCTTAGGGAGGTTAGCACTTAGAACAAAAGGTGTATACATAGGAGCCATGATAAGTACTCTCCCTAATCAAGGAATTTGAATACTTATCCAACTTCCTCTTACAAAAGAACTATTTGCTTCCCCATTGATTCAGCATTGTTGTACATGCTTAGCCTTTGATTCTTTCCAATACACCTCGAAATCAAATTCCTTGGCCCTGTTTTGTTTTTCTAATTCATCTACCCTATTCAAGACCTTGGCCAACTCTAGATCCAACCTTGATGTTTTCCCTAAAGCATCCTCCAAATACTTTGTTTCTATTTCTGATCTCGAGACTTATTTCACTGTGTATCTCTTGATAGATTGCTTTATTCTTAGATAGGCAAGCCTCCTTTCCAAACTCTTATTCTTATCTATCGTTTAAAGACATCCATCTTCTCATTTTTGTTTACCCTCTTTCCTAGGACTTTCGTTGGATGATTGTACCATACTAGTCTTTTGGATAAAGTCTTTGTTGCTCAATCTTTGCCATCACAAAATGCCAACTAGGAAATGGTTATCTATATAGTTGGAACATCCAATTGTTTTCCAAGAGTTTTGCCACTTTGCAACTCAAGCTTATGCACTCCCATTTAAAACACTATTTTTTCTCATAGTCCCGGAGTTACTTATATCCCTCCCACCTCACACTCATTTATGTAATTGACACTTAAGACATCAAAATGCCACCTTAATTCTCCTGACAAGCCATGAGTGGGCCTCTAATTTCCTTATCTATCTGTGTATGCAACTAGACAAGATGGTTGTGCAACTCAAGGCTTGTACTAAGAGTTTGTTCCCTCCTCTTCCCTAAGAAAAAAGGTTGCAATAACCCATGGGAACATCTTTTGTACAAATCTCAATGTTAGAGAGTTGATTCTTTTGATGATCCTCTTATCTAGTACTTTGATTGAATTTGAACCTCTTTTATCTGATTGGGAAATCCTTATCAACATCATGCTTAAGTGTGAAATCAATCTCTATGGTATTATCTTGCTTCTCTAGGCAGTATCCTAGAGGAACCAACTATATATGCCCATCCTCAATACCATCACCATGTCATTGATCTCCCAGGAACTACTTGTCTCCCATATGCTCAAGCCATAGCATTTCAACATGTACATCCACATCCATCTCCATGGCTAGTGTTTTTTCTGAAAAATTAAAAAACATAGTTTCTCCTTTGAAATACACTAAAGTGAATGGTCATAGTCAAAGAGAGGACTTGAGATCATGGTGGCACTAGGATCAACAATCATAGTTACAGAGTTAGGAGTCCTCATCAATATAGTTAAAACAAAACAAGAATGTAGAAGATTTTGTCCCCAATGCTACCTAAGATGTGTTATGTAAGTTACTTAGAGAAAATCTAAAATGAGGGAGTATTCCTTGAGATATCATACTTCTCAATGACATGTCCCCATTTCCGGCATGATCACCTAACTAGAGTTTGAGTTAGCCTATCCTGATTCCCGTAGGCTAATTTGTGAATTGAGGGAATGCAGTGGTTGAGCTATGGAAATTTGGAAAGTTGTTTTATAAGGCTCAGCTAATTTTTCCTTGTATTGCCGAAGTTGGAAAATGAATTAATGATTTTTATATTAATTATCAAAAGGACAAAAATAATAAAATAATTGTTTTTCAAGTTGGGTGAACCATTTGAGGAGAATATTATTACTAGAATCCTAGCACCCACTTTGGAGAAAATAAATTAAATAATAATATTTTATTATTATTTAAGTGGAGCACTCAAGATTATGGGAAAAATAAATAGAATATTATTTTCTATTGGAGCGCTCAAAATAGAGGAAAATAATATTTAATGTCGGTGGCTGTGATGATCCGATGTTTTCCAATTAAAGATTGGAAAGACTAGCATTAATAATTCCTCCCTATCACTCTCTCTACCTTCCCACACTTAGACAAAATTGAGGCCAAGAAGAAAAGACAAAATATGAATATGGACAAAATAAGAATAAGACAAAAAATTGATTAATCAAACAAGTCGTGCGATTTCATAAGAGGCCGCTCCATATTAGTTAAGTAATAATCTTGTTTGGAGATGCATCGATCCTCCCAAAAGACACAGCCGATCCCAAAAGAGACAATTCGAAAGATATTAAAGCCAATGAGAATCATTTGCAAGGCATGGATCAAGATACAATCTCATCTCTACAATACAGCGAACACATTGGATTATTAATTGATAACATTCATCAAAGCAAAAGTCCTTAGCACATCCAGCGATCAAGTATATATATATGCAGAGATATGATCTGCAAGAATAAAGCATTGAACAATTACAAGTTTCTAAATACATACTTCCAGCCATCGAATATACATCAGATCTGCTGTAGAAGACTAAGTATATTTATACAGAGGAGAAACACTGCCATCAAGAGGTACCAATAAGCAATCATTCCAATCTATATTCTATAAAAAGATATCATTGGATTGAACCAGCATTATACGGCATTGTAACATACAGGTGCGATTGCATATTGATATTTCCTTTTTGTATAGTTACATTTCCTTTTGCATATTATTATTCTTAAACCTTGATTCTATATGCTGTGATCATATATGTATCATAATGAAAGTGTTGTAGCTTATATGCAATTAGGCATTTGTATCATAATGAAAGTGTTGTAGCTTATATGCAGCTAGTCATATGTGGTACACATTAACCTCATATGGAAAGAATGAGAATGAGATGCCTAAGAGGCCACTCATGGGTATTTAGAGGCCTTTGTCACATGTGATACAAGGTCTCCATAGTGCAAAGGATAGCAATCACATAGAGGCCTTTGTCACATGCTGGTACAAGGTACCCATAGTGCAAAGGATAGGTGATATATTGGCCTTGGCTACAATGGTGCAAAAGGCATCATAGGTACCAAGGAATCTCATAGAGGCCTTGACTCTAAGAGTACAAAAGGTACTACTTGAGTCTAAGGATAGGAGATATAGAGCCCCATGGTGGATAGTGGCAATTCATCTGATCTCTCTCATATGATGTTAATGAGTAACACATGGAAAAGAGATAGCAAGCATGAAATATATATTGATAGAGATCATGCCTAAATAATAGAGCATGTGAAATGTCATGATAAAGAATATTAAAGTCATATTGATAATGATCTTGAGAGAAACATGTGAAATATAAATGATAGAGAATGTGTATTGAAAGTAATCATAAGATTAGTGATAGAAATATGCATTGAAAATAATCATAAAATGATGTGAATTGATATTTGATCATAGAAGTTATAAAGGCAATGTTCTTATGTGAATTAAATATATATATTGCTATAAATGCAATCAAAAGGTTTAGTGTACTAATGTTCTCTTTTTGCAAGTTGAAATTTGTGAACAAGGTAGAGAAATTTTGATTTGTGACAAGGGGACATTACAGTGGCCACATTGGGACAAAAGAAAATATATAAAATATTGGTCTTTGGCCGACTTGGAGGAAAAAGATAATTCAAATCTTTAATTTGAATTTGTCGGCCTACCTCGGAGGAAAAAAGAAGATTCAAGTATAAAAGAAGGTTGACGGAGCTTCATTTGATCATCAAAAACTTTTGGCAACTTTGGCATTTTGCTTGGCAATTGTATTGCAGGACTTTCCAAGGATGAAAACCCTTGTGGAAGGAGGTGGATTGGACAAAAACCCAATCACATCTTGGAGGTGGATTCATACGGAGGTCACACTTGCACTTCATTGGAGAAATTGAAGATTTTGTTTGAGCATTCAAGATCTATCTTTCATTGCAGATTTGAGTATCATCATTGGAGACCTTTTTGCATCATCTAGGAGCGCCACATTATGAAGACATTGAAGATCCTTTGTATTGCATGTTAAGCGCCGATTTGAGGAGAGACATCATTGCATCCTTGGGTGCCACCATTGAGGAGATATTGCAGATTTCATAGCAGAATTGGCAATTCCTATCTGCTGCGATCACATTTCATACCTAGGTGAAGATCTTTAGGATCCCTTGTATCTTTGGAGTGCCAATTTCTAGAGGAATCATTTCATACTCTTGAGCGCCGATCTTGGAAGGGGATTTCCATCCCTTGTGCGTGGATTTAGATGGGTTATATGCTGGTTGCAGGTCTGATATAAACACTAACAGCCGCCGCCTTGTTGCATTTGAGCTTCAATTCACATCATACCACCTTGCCAAGGAAGGGCGATCAGCATTTGAGGAGAGCGATCAGCCTTTGTGGATCTTTGACATCATCCATTTGCATTTTTTAAGACCTTCTTGATACCATTCATCCATTTCTTGAGGGCAGACCTGACTTGAAGAGGTTCGCTCCCTTATTTTGCCAATTTGACATCATAATTGGTATGTTGAATTCATCATTCATTTCTGAATTGTAACAGCAGTGATTTGGGAGTTTGATGGCCATGTTAGGCCTATGAATTTGATGTAATTTCATTCTATATAATCTCAGTTTGGAACAGCAGACTTGCATTCATAATCTTGTATGCTTGTATGTGTATTTCATGGTGTAATTCATAGTTGATGAGTCTACAGATATATACTTTCTTTTGTCGCCAATTTTTCATGTGTTAGACTATGTTTCATGCTTGGTGAAGTAAATTGGTAAGGTGCAGAAATAAAATCAGAATTCAGTCCTAGGGTTTGCAAATTTGAAATTTGCAAATTCAGAAATTTTGGTCAAAACCCTACTTGGGACATTTCAGTGGTATCAGAGCTTGGATCCTACCAGCCTGGAGGGTTTGGGGAGAGACGAAAGTTAAGTTTTTTCCAATAGCATTGTTGAACATAAGATCCGAAGTTAGATCCTCCTACACTTGGATGTGATTTGACTCAATTTTAATATGGCCATAAGATTGACCTAGTCGGGAGTTGTGGTTGTCTTTATGCAGTCTTTGCAACATTATAGAAGAAGACCGGGACAGCAAACAGAACAAGAAGAGGTCAATCCATTTGTAGAGAACATGGATAGAGAAAGAGTTACAAGTCCGCCAAGAGATGATAGGGATGTTGACAATATTTTGAGATCTCTAGAAGTAGGACAGCAACAAACAAACAATGCTTTCACACAAATGATGCAGTGTATGACACAAGCCATGGGGCACATGAGGGTTAATGCAACACCTACGAGTGAAGGTAGTGTGGTTGGCACACCTCAAGTTGACAGAGCTCGTACTCCAACAAATAATAGACCCATGTGACCTCCATTTCTTCCAAGGAAAGAAGAAGAAGAGGTTGTTGAGAATGAGTTGGTACCACCAACGGATGAGGACATGATTGCCATTCATCAAGCATATAGAGCACTTCCAGCACTTCTCAAAGAGGATCTCAGTTTTCAACAATATTGGAATCAAATGAGAGAAGGAAGACTTAGAGGAGATCCGAGACCTATGAGACAAGAAAGCAACATCAAAAGTTCAAGGAAGCTTTGAACAAAGTACCTCTACCGAACTTTGATGGTAGTGTAAAAATAAGTGCAAGAGCTTGGGTTAATAAGTTGGATACATTTCTCACCCTCAAGCCTATGCGAGAAGACAAGGCGATTCAACTTGCAACCATGCACTTGGAAGGAGCACCTTATGATTGGTGGCATTATGGACTTGTTACTCAAAACCATTGAATGATCCAATCTTATGAAGAGTTCACAGCCAAACCCATTGCTAGGTATGACAAGAAGGATGAAGAAGTCTACTATAGAGAGTTGGCCCAGATGAAACAGATTGGACGTGTGAATACCTATATTGATGAATTTCAGAAGACTGCAGTAATGGTTCCTGATATGACAGAGAGAAGGGTAATCATGTTGTTTGTGGAAGGTTTGAATGATAAGCTAAGGTGTAACATGCACTGTTCCGGCTAGGGTTTATGCCACTTTTTTTTTTGTTTTCTGTTTTGCTGGTGGGTTTAGGGTTTATAGAGATTGCATGTAATGTTTTTGCATGATATCATTGAAATACTAACATATAACGAAAACCTAGAAAACATACAATGAATATGCATAAACGAATAATGACCCAGATCATAAAATAGGTTTAAACTAATTACAGTGACATACCCATTACAATTTCTCCAAATTGGTGTTTTGCCAAAAGTGAACCAACTTCATATGCATTGGGAAAATCACATTCATTACATCAAATTGCTATATTCTTTGATCATATACAATAACAGCAACTCCTTAAGGCCAAATCAATCCCCACCATGAAAAATAGGCAGCCAAATGATAGATATTTGGTCTAGAAACAGACCCACATCCCTCCTTGGAGTGTACGGCCCAGCTAGTGATATGTACCAGCAGCAAACAATTAATATTCAGTCCTTAATATCTCTGTTATAACCAGATGACCCTTGCTGTCCAATGGCGACCATAGTAAACTGGAAATCTGCCTCAAAATTCCCCACAATAGTACGGCCATGAGCTCTACAGTACGGCCTAGCAAGGAAAGTTTGTGGCAGCAATAAAATTCATTCAAAATACATGTTTCTGCCCTTCACAGCTCTTCTCATATCTACAGACCCAAAACTTCATGAAGATGTTCATTCAAGGCTCTAAACTCCACCAAAATGATCCACACTAATGCCCAAATGAAACCTCTGGATGAGGCCTCCAAGAATCTTTCCTGGTGTGGTCTTTCACACACGAAGAAGGGGACTATGCAGAGGTTTTCGTCTCAGCAAAGTCTGTTCAAACCCTCAAAGCTTTCAAAGCTCCAAGAATGCATGACAACATCAAAAATAAAGTGAGTGAATATCTCCAAATGAAGCTTATTATTTTCTTTTATCTCACTCATCCCCAACGCCCAAGATGAGAGTATTTTAATATTTTATTTTATGACTTATTTAAGTACCTTATGTCTCCCATGAGGGCGCCCATCTCCTAGAGAGACAACTTTAAGTTATAACTTGTTTTAATAAAGTGAAATCCCATTACAACTTAAAGTCACTTTACCCTTACAAATATTATAAGTTAAATATTAAATTTAACTTATTTATCAATAAATAATGCTCAGGGGCTCTCAAATCCACAAACCAAATGCTAGGCCTTCTGAACCTGTATTGCTATAAATTGCAAGTCGCTCCACATTGCCCCAACCTGACTTACTATAAATAGTAAAGTCCTAGCGAAATGGTCCAATTAGACCCCCTAACCAATGTCATTAGCCTACGGGAGTCTGGTAATAGGCTAATCTCCATCCACTAACCAACTGGGCTAAATGGGGGACATTACATAAGGGGTTTGGTGAAGGCTCATAAGCCTAGTACACTTGATGAAGCTATTCAGTTGGCACTTGATCTTGACACTACACCTTCGTCATTCCAGCCACAAAAGAAAACTTTTAAGGGCTCTAGTTCAAATAAAAAAAAGTTCAATCAGCAAAAATATCTACCTTCTAGGATGGCTAATGAAACAAAGAATGAAATGAGGAGGAAGAAACTTTGCTTTTCTTATAAGGAGCCATGGGAACCGGGACACAGATGCCTTGGGAAAGGCAAGGTACATCTCATCGAGGTCATTTCCGATGAGGAGAGTGAGACTCTTGAAGACACTAGCTCAAATAGTGATGCTAATCATGTGGAGCAGCAGCCTCAATTGGAGCTTGAACCGAATAATGCAAATGATACAGGGCATGTCACCATTGCATCTATTTTAGGAGTGTCGAAATATCATGCCTTTCGATTGAGAGGAGTTGTTAAGGGACAAAGGGTCACTTGTTTGGTTGATAGTGGAGCTACGCACAACTTCATCGATGAGGCTTGGTTGTGAAGAGAGAACTAACAGCTGAGGATTTTTAGGGTTTCAATGTGACAGTTGCAGATGGATATACTATGAGTTGCACTAAGAAGGTATCTCAGATTAGCATTCGGATGGGTGACTACACATTGACTGATGATTTCTATGTGGTAGGATTGGGAGAGATTGTTGTTGTTTTGGGCCTCTAGTGGTTGCAATCACTTGGCAGATACATAAAGGACTTCTAGAAGATGGAACTTGAGTTCATTCATGATGGGAAGAAGGTTGTGTTGAGAGAACTTTCAGATGGAGGACCTAGGGTTGTGTCAGCAAGGAGGATGGAGACATTGTTCAGATATAATGATGTTGCTTGGGCAGATCAGTGTTTTGTATCATCCAAATCTTCTGGTAATCAGAAGTATCATGTGGATATACAATAGGTGATTGATAAGCATAGTATGGTGTTTGGAGAAAGTCCTCTTGGTAGGCCACTAGATCGGGGATTTGAGCATGTCATTAATTAGGAGGGCTCCAAGCCTGCAATAGGTGATTGATAAGCATAGTATGGTGTTTGGAGAAAGTCCTCCTGGTAGACCACTAGATCGGGGATTTGAGCATGTCATTAATTAGGAGGGCTCCAAGCCCATCATCACTACACCTTATCGTCATCCGCGACATTTCAAGGAAGAGATTGAAAAGATGATTAAGGAGTTGCTTGAGATGGGACACATTCGTCCTAGTTCTAGCCCTTTTGCATCTTCAGTTGTTTTGGTGAAGAAGGACGGCACCATGATGATGTGCATTGATTACAGAGCTCTGAATAAGAAGACCATTAAGAATAGGTATCCTATTCCTAGGATTGACAAATTGCTTGATGAGTTACACAGGGCCGTGTACTTCTCTAAGATTTATCTTTGTTCAGGGTATCATCAGATTCATGTCCATGAAGATGATATTCATAAGACAACATTCAGATGCCTCTATGGACACTATGAATTTTTTGTTATGCCATTTGGTCTTACCAATGCTCCTGCTACATTTCAGTCATGCATGAATCATATCCTTCATAAGCAGTTGCGTAAGTTTGTGTTGGTGTTCTTTGATGACATTTTGATATATAGTAAGACATGGGAGGAACATCTACAGCATATTAATTAGGTGTTGAGTATCATGGAGGCATAGTCATTGTATGCTAAGGCATCCAAATGTGAGTTTGGTATGACCGAGATCCTCTACCTGGGGCATGTGATTGGAGTTGGAGTCAAAGTTCACCAAGAGAAGATACAGGCAATTCTAGATTGGCCACCACTGCAGAACATTTCAGATTTGAGAGGGTTTCTTGGGCTATGTTGCTACTACAAGAGATTTGTTAAAGGGTTTTCACAGTTGTAAGCACCTCTCACAGATCTCACAAAGAAGGGAGCATTCAGATGGTCAAATATGGCTCAAGCTACTTTTGATAAGCTCGAGAAGGTGATGAGTTCTTGCCCAGTGTTGGCATTGCTAGATTTCACGCAGCCCTTTGTGTTGGAGTGTGATGCATCAAGTGAAAGCATTCGTGCGGTGTTGATTCAAAATAGACATCCCATTGCTTTTGAGAGCAGGAAGTTGAAGGATGTAGAAAGGCTATATTCCACCTATGATAAGGAGATGCTCGCCATCATGCATGCATTGCGAAGTTCAGACAATATTTGGTGGGTAATCGATTTGTTGTTAGGACCGACCACAATAGTGAGGCACTTTCTGTCACAGACAGATTTCAATGAGAGGCAGCAAAAATGGGTGAGCAAGATTCAAGCATATGACTTTGATATTGAGTATGTTATAGGAAAGAACAATGTGGTTGTTGATGCTCTATCCAGAAGGCCTGCTCTTTGTTCTACGTCAGAAATTTCAGCAGATTGGAAGGCTCACCTCTTGGTTGAGTACTCCAAGAATACTTTTGCTTGTGAGGTCATGGATGGTAAGATTCAAGATGACAGGTATAAGGTGATTGCTGCTCTTTGTTCTATGTCAAAAATTTCAGCAGATTGGAAGGTTCACCTCTTGGTTGAGTACTCCAAGAATACTTTTGCTTGTGAGGTCATGGATGGTAAGATTCAAGATGACAGGTATAAGGTGATTGATGATGTGATCTACTACAAGGATAGGATCTACTTGGTTCCTGAGTCAAAGTTGAAGGAGAAGATTTTGAGGGCTATTCATGATGCTCCATTTGCAGGGCATCCTAGTTTCTTCAAAACCTACAGGCAGGTGAGGGAGAGATTCTCATGGAAGGGTCTCAAGGATGATGTCTTGCAGCATGTCAAAGAATGTATAACTTGTCAACAGAACAAGTTAGAGCATATGTTTCCAGTAGGCTTGTACCAACCATTGCCTATTCCAGAGCAAAGGTGGGAGGGTAACTCGATGGATTTCATCACTGGTCTGCCGAGAGTCCAAGGTAGGGATTGCATATTTGTAGTTGTCAACAGGTTGACTAAGTATGCACATTTCTTTGCAATTCTGATAGATTATTCAGCACTTCAAGTTGCAAAGTTGTTTTTAAGAGAAGTGTTTAAGTTGCATGGACTCCCTAAGACCATTGTCAGTGATCAGGACAGCAGGTTTCTCAGCATGTTTTGGCAAGAATGGTTCTGATTGGTTGGAACGGAGTTGACACCGAGCACAAGTTATCACCCTCAGGTAGATGGACAGACAGGTTGTGGATAGATGGGTTGAGGGATATCTCCGCACTTGGGTGAGTATTGTTATCACCCTCAATAAAATGCTCATAAGCATGTGGTAAGCTTTTCAACGTGATTACCATGTCCTCTTCTTCCATCTTCCGACCAATGGCTGACAATTGATCTCAGATGTCCTTGATCTTGAGTATATGATACTGCAAGGACGCTTTCTCATCCATCATGATCGAAAATAGCATATTCTTCACAAAGAAGGCCCTGCCTTTATCGAAAGCCTCATGCAGCTCTCGCAGATGTTTCCAAATTTCAATTGAAGTTGTCCCTGTTTGGACCTCTAGAAGCATTTCATCAGTCACTGATAATTTGATCAACATGACTGCTTCTCTGTCACGTTCATCAAACTTGTCCTAGTCTTTACCCGCAGTCGTTGGGTGGGTATCGGTATCGAGAACAATTTTTTCAAGGCATCTATACTCTAAAATAGTCAACATGCGTTGCTTCCACATGTAATTTTTGCCAAAAACCTATGGCTGCCTTCCAACATGATGTTGGGTAAAGAGGCCATTTTTCTTCAAAAAGAATAAATGCCTACTTGCAATAAAACCCTCTACAATCAAATTTCTGCCAAATCCTAACTTAAAACCCTAGGTTGAAAATCTAAAAATACTTTCCACAAGATATTGTTCCAAACTCTAGCTGGTAATAAAAACAATTTTAAAATCCTTGTTTGTAGCAACAAACTCTGTTGAACCTGCAAACTGAAAAAATAGCCAAAAAACCCTAACTGTCACGGTTTGCTGCAAAAACCGTTGAATCCCGTGCCATAAATATCTTTCACACTGGGATTTTCGGCCCGAAACCCTAGCACAATTTTGAGTTATAAACCCTTCAAAAAAACTGCCATGATTTTGGACGAAAATAAAAGGCGCAATTTCAAGTAGAAGAAATCTATGACCAAAAATAAAACCATGCAACCTGCGATTTTTTAGACAAAATAATGGTGTGATTTTGATAACCTGGTGCGAATTTTTCCAAAAAAATCTGCATTTTTCCCTTTCTAAAAAATCATGATTTTATAGATATTAAAATTGCAATTTTCCTTTAATAAACCAAGAAAAACTGTATTCTTAAAATCCACGATTTTTCAAAAAACTTTGATGCGATTATGTACGGATCGGTACGATTATGTACGGATCGGTACAATTCCGTACTTACAACACCCTTTTGACTCTTTCTATGCAACGCAAGTGATTCCACGATCCGTCACTGCCAACAACAGTCCCTAAGAAAACAAGTTTTCACAGATCCCAAAGTTCTACTTGGGCTCTGATACCATATAACAAAAACTGAACACAAAATGCTTACCAAGATATTCGATAAATAAAATAAGGAGCGAAAGCATCCTTATATAAGATTTACAAAGGAACTTATCCATTATGGATAAGAACGACTAAAGAATAAAGAATATTCCTAAAGTCGAAACAACTTTATTAAAGCCTAAGCTAAAAGCAAATTGACCATTATAAACTAAACATTACTTTAATAAAAAATTGGTCGAAACAAAAATAGGATTGTAAATTGCTTGTCTAAGAGCAAACAATGATAGTGAATTTATTTCCAAAGAATTCAATCGATTTTGTGAAAAATTCATTATTTGAAAGCATTTTGCAAATGCCTACACTGTGTAGCAAAATAGAGTGGTATAGATAATGAACAAAACCTTGACAAGAATGGCTAGAGTCATGATCAAGTATAAGAATCTAGATGAACTGTATTCAGAGGAAGCTATGAACACAACAATCTACTTATAGAACAAGTCATCTACATTAGTACTTCAAGGTATTACTCCTTTTGAGGCTTGAAGGTATTACTCCTTTTGAGGCTTGCAATGGTTTCAAACCAAAAGTTAGATATTTTCAAATTTGTCATTCCACTTGGTATGTTTAGTACCAAGAGAATGTAATGCCCCCATAATTATAGAGGAAAAACATAAGTATTTGCAACCTTATTATACATCAATTTGAATAATGATTATGTAAGTATAAACAATTGTAATTGAAGTTTTCCAATAGTATAAAATAGAATAAAGGCATTTCTATTATTATCAAATGTTCACACAAATTATATAATATACAATATTAATATAAATCTGATTATCATTATAAAGAGATATACATCTATAAATATTTAACTGAATATTATTAATACTGAATATTGTTATTGAATATTAGTATTGATATGAAATGAAAATCATCTATTAATATTACTACCTCTCTAAGCGCTGCCTCCTGAAAGGTGATAAAGATAACTAAATACTTTACATCAGCAAACAAAAAGACAAAGAAAGAGGTGCGAATCATCATAAGGAGGAGACGTCATTTAGAAAGGACGTACCCGGTCAAGACAATCGGGAGGTATAAAAGGGAACGCAGATGGTCAGCAAGAGCATCATCGGATCAGGAAATAAGAATATAAGAAGGAATATCAAATCTGAGATATAAATAACGAATAACTCAATCTGCAGCAATAAGGTTTAATGGTAATCAATATTAGTTTAGTGGAATATAATGTTTAATAAATCATCTACTATAATGGTGTCCTTAACTTTTGTAATATACAACCCCAAATTTTTTCCAAAATATTGAACAATGGTACACAGTGTTAGCACAAACTCCTCCACACTTCTGATCACCAAGATCCCAACTAGGTGAGGTGAGAGCATAATGTGCTTCAGACTATAATTTTAAACATTGTGCAAACAACTAAACATTCATCTGCATATGCAGGCATCCACTTGTGCAGTGGGAATACTCCACTTGTTTAGTGGGTGAGAGCAAAATAGAAGGATTCTTTTTCCACACTGGCAGTAAACCATCCAGGGGTTATTATATGTTTGTACAAAATTAAAGAAAGCATACAAGTGCATCAGCTGTGAGTTACATCAGATGAATTACATGTCATCGTAATAATATCAATGGGCTTTGCATCCATGAATACCCTGCACAAAGAAGAGGATCAGTTTTGCACAAAGACATATGTAATCATGTTGGAAATCGCTGCAATTGATCACCGCTGGGCCTAACTAAACCAAACCAACTACTCTCTGATGTTCAACAATCTTGCAATGAATGTCCAATTACCATTATGCATATTCTTGACCAAATCTGTCAACACTCAGTCATACATTAAGCATAACCTCTTATAACTCCAAAACAGATAAGCATCTGCAATCAAGACACAAGTCTGCACCATTATCATCTTAAACACTTATTCCTAATGCCCAAATCTGATCACATAGAAGTACCCTCTGCTGAACAATACTGAAGCGTAGAAATCAGTAAGCCTTCATGCTGTGTGGCATCCATGGCAGGAGTTCAAAACACAATTGCAAATGTGACTGAATATGATCACTGCCAACATACAGCCCAACCGATCTAATACCACAATTGGTGATAATTAGAATTTAAACTGTCACAACAAGAATCAGTTCTGTTTTCCAAAGGCAAGACTATCCAGACAGTCCCGTATGGCATATGACACCATATTCAATTCATGCTCTATGATCTTGGCTCAAAATCAATGAATAAATGCTACAACAGAAGCTTCAAAGCATGACAATATAAAGCATCATTAACTTTGCCTCAAAGGAGTTGAAAGAATCTCACAACCCAAATCATACTACCTCAATGGTACGGACAGGAAGGTACAGACTTCCTCATAGCAGCCCAAACACTACATTAAACTCATTCAAGACTCTGCAAAACAATCCCAATATGGTTTCCTACACACATCAACCAGTCTGCAATCATCAAGGATATAAAATATTCAATAGTAAATTCTGATCACTATCAATCTCATTTCAAGCTGTACGGACATGGCAGTACGGCGATTCCTCACAGCAATTTTATACATGCATCAAAACCTCAGCAATTAGGCTTAAAAGAAGTATCCCTAGCATACAAAAGCATTACAAATAGCTTGGCTTCCCAAGAACATCCTCCTAAATTTCTAACACTGCTCGTACCCTTCAGCAGGTACGGCCATCATGGTACGGAAATGTTCACTACTATTGTGTCACTCAACCAAATCACCTCAGACTAGTCCCAAAATGATCCTTTAAACCATACAATGACATTGCAACCAACTCAAAAGTCAAATAATCTGAGAATAATTTTTGAGGAAGATCGACCCATGTCAAGCATGTACGGCAAGCATATGTACGGATTTCTCCCAGAGTTCAGATCACTGCCCAGAACATCCTAAAATCTACATGAAAATGATGCCAAGATCAAACAAAAACAATCCCTCACAACTTATCTTCATAAACTTCAATTATAAATATTTATCAATATCAGTCCAATCTACATGGTACGGCCAGAAATGTACGGCCATCTCAAGCATATAGCAAAAACATAATAAACACTATCTTTCTTACATCAAACTTCATATAAATCCATCACCAAAACCTTTAAACTGAAAGCACAGCCAAAACAACATAGAATCTATTAACATCATTCAGCTCCATGTGATTCCCTGAAGTAGAAACCACCATTACCAGCTAGGGTAGATATCACACTACCGAAACTGATCTTCTTCGAGTGGGTTTCCGTCCACAAGAAGGAAGAAAAAAAATGGAAGAACACACAGGTTCAATCCAACAGAGTAACAATACAAATTCCAAGCCTCCCTCCAAATGAGCTCTTCATCAGCATATAAAGGCATCTGGGAGTTACAAACTACACTTTCTTGAAAATATAATCTTTTTTCCTCCTCAACTTATAAAGTTCTCCTATTCCAAAGTGGTGCTCACTTTAATAATAAATCTAGGAGAAATTATAAATATGTCCTCATCCCACACTTAAGTCACTTTATAAAATATAACACTATAACTTAAGTGCACCAAAAAAATAATTAACCTGATTAATTATCAATTTTCCTCCCATTATCAAAATTGATAATTAAATATTTACTCCAAAGATTTGGAATGAGGATAAGTGGCTTCAAGACGACTAGACTAAAAATGGGAACATTACAACTTTTTATATTAAAAATGTAATATAAATGTCACTGTTTATCATTAGAAATCACCCTGCTAAATTAACATGTTGATATGAATAGTTATATATATATTTGAGTAAATTGAATAAATATGTTATATTGATAATTATATAATTGTTATATGATAAAGGGGATGTGTTATAAGAGGGGAACGGCGATGGGGCATCCTCCTAAGTACACCACCCCTTGAGGGGGGATTAATTAATCCCATTGGGGCCAAGGGGGTATAAAGGATACCGCTCTTGGGCTTAGGAGAGATAGCTTTCGGGGCACCCTTTGTGACTTCATCCTCCTATCATAAGCACTCTACTTCAAAGGATCTAATCATATGAGAAAGGACAAGGGATGGTAAGAGGAATGGGGAACAGAACAACGGATACCTCATTAGGTACACCACCTCATATGGATGGCATGCGCCACATGAGGCCAAGAGGGATGGTATATCCGCTCTTGGGTCTTAAAAGGAGGATCCAGGACACCCAATCAAAACCATTTCCTTCACCTCTCTTACAATTAAGTCCCTTGGGTAATAGATTTCATTTACTTGAGATGTTAATGGAAATAAGAAGATATTATTGTAAATTTGCTCTAACATGTTTTGCAAGATATTTTACTTTCTAGAGCAGAAAATTGAGAACTGGAATAGCATTTAATATACAAGGACTTTGGGGACATTACAAAGAACCTAGAAAGAACTTGAATTCAAGAAGCCTACATGTATTACGATTGCGTATTTAGATGATAATTCAAATTGAGTTGAATTCAAGGAGTCCATAAACATGGGAGCCACAAACTAATTATAAATCAGATGTTGTGTTTGATGATGATAATGATATATATATATATATATGCATGCATGAAATGTATTCAAATTTCAAAGTCCATAGACCTTTTAAGATTAATAATTGTAAAAAAAAGGTAGAAAAAGTAAATAAATAAGAATTTAATAAACAACTATATATTGGGAAACATGATCCTTTCGTTATAAGAATGCTACAATTTCCCTCCTTCTATTGCCTTCTTCATACCTGCAAGCAACCTAAACTATTGAAACAATTTTTTACCTAGCCTAAACCTAGTTTTGGAACTTCGGACCATGGAGGAGGAGAAATGGAATGGGTTGGGGCATGGAATGCCTCTTTTCCCTTCCTCTCATCTCTCCATCTTGCCTATCATGTACCCTTGCAACACTTACCTCGCATTGGCTAGCACCAAGTGTCACTCGCACTCAGAGACAACACCTCTTGCTTGTTGTGCAACCTCTACCTCATTTCATGCACACACAAAATAAATTGTTAGCCAAGTTTTTGTGGGTTTTTCTTGGGTGTTTTTATGGGGATTACAAGAACTATGAGGACTACAAAAATTGAAAGATGACTTTCCCAAGTTGGAAAGAAACTTGTAAAAGAACAAGCAAGGAATGAAAAATTTGGGAAGGATGATCATTCACATTGACATATTTTTGATAGTCTGGTACAAACTGGCAAGGGTGTTGGAGAAATATGCCACCCCTGAACTGCAATAAAAAGCCTACCAAAAAACCATGATGTAATATCCCAAAATGGGATATTTTGGACAATTTTGGATTTATGGACTTTCCAAAATATCAAACTTTAGATTTCTGCTCAAACCCTAAATTCTGAATTTCTGAACTTAAAAATCAGACTTCAACAAACATATAGGGCAGCCCGTAAAACATAGCAAATTATCATAATTAAATCATAAACATGAATATCAACCATATGCTTGTATTCCACAATCAAATGAGCCACAAATCCACTCCAATTATCCAACACAAATGACTGAAATTAATTTTAGAAGTCTGGTGCTACAAAATCTGAATATTACAAGTCTTCAATACGTCCAAAATATAGGGCAAACATGATAAACATGCCCAGCAAAGTTTTGCCCTAACCCTAAGGGTTGTACATACCAAAAAATATAGCAAATTGACCTTCCAAAATGATAGGAAGTGATCTCCAAGGCTGCTGCTCCAATTAGGGCCGCTGCTCCAATTAGGGCATCAAACCCTAAGTCTTCAATTATCAAATGCAATGGAAAACCACTCCAAAAAGGTGCACTCAGGTCTGCTCTGCTGCTGCTCTAAAATTCTGTTCTTCTCAAACCCTAATCAGCAAAGACAATCTCCAAAATCTCCTCCAAAACCAAGTTGCTCTCCTCCAATGAAGGGCGCTCCAAAACTAGGGCAAACCCCTTCTCAAATGATGATCAATCCATGCCAAAGAAGTGCCTAAAAGATGATCTCCAATCTGATTTTATAATTCTGCTCTTCTTATCAACAAAATAACAATGAAGTGCAAGTGAACTCCCGTCATGGAATCCTCCAAAAGAAAGAGTTAGGGTTTCGTCCAACTCCTCCTAAGAACTTAAGATTTTCGTCTCAAGCTCTTCTCCAAGAGATAAACTCCAAAAGATGAATAGATGTGTGAATGAATGATGATGCAAATGCCACAAAATGACCTCTTATAAATACATGTTTTGTCTCTCTCCTCTTGGCCGATCTAGAGAGAGATTCTTTTTATTTTAATTATCTTTTTTCCCTCTAAGAGGGCCGACCAGCATTAGACAAGGTGGGTGCTAGGAAAATTCAAATTAAAGATATGAATTTTATCTTCTTTATCCTCCAAGCTACCTTCCTCCAAGCGCCAAGGAATAGATATCATTTTATTCTTTGTTTCTCCTTCAAAGGTCGTCCACACCCGTAAGGCATCAAATATGTCCTCCTCCAAGTTGGCGTACACATATGATCAAACAATATTACTTATCCAAGGTGGCATCAACATCAAATATGATAGCAAATCCATCACCTAGCACAACCTCCTCAATATGACAAGTTTCCACACTCACAATTCCTTCAATTGGTTCGCTCCCATGGAAAGAAAAAGATATTAAATGAAAGGATCACATCAATATCGTCAAAAAAATACACCAAGGCATCTCCAAACCTCAATTCACCTTCCAAAAATCTCTGAGTGTGAAAACAAGTCCCTCTGCTTGCTAATGGTGATCACTCCGAAAATGGGGACATTACACCTAATCACAAAGAAGACTAATAGCTCAATGATAGAGCAACCCAGCATGCACGTGGAAGGTCCTAGGTTCAAGTCCTAGCTAATAGATAGAAAATAACATAGTATATAAGTCAAACTTGGAGCCCTAAGCACCAAAGTGTGGCTCAAGGGGCTGTTGGAGAAATGAGCCACATCCAAACTGCAACAAAGAGGCTACCAAAAATACCAAGTCACAAAGACAATTGATAGCTCAATGGTTGAGCACCCTAGCATGCACATGGGGGTTTCTAAGTTCGAGTCCTAGCTGATCCATGGAAAATAACAATCGGCATAGGTACAAATACAACTATTTCCATTGCAAATTTAGATACCATGTTTAGGAGCACAGGGTACCCATAATGTCATGACCCCATTTTTGCAAGTAACTTAAAAGTGTCCTAATTGTAAATTAATTTTATAAAGTATTTTATTTGCTTTATAAAATTAATATTTTATTAAGTTACTTGAGTATTTAAAAACACTTTATAAAATAAAGTGTTATTGTGTACACAAACATTTAAAAAGTTCATATGTAAGCATTTAAAAATGTTTAAGTGACAGTGTACACAAAAACCTTCATTTAATAAAATTAGGTCCGTCCTAATTTTGAAGGTTTTAAAAAGGAGAGTTAGAAGTCAGTTGAGGTATGCTTATGTTGATGTTTATGCCTTTTGTCAAGTTTTTCAGCTGATGTCAAGGTGATGTTCCCTTGTATTTGCATAAGTTGGTTTGGTGATGCCCCCTTACCGACATTGAGGTGAAATCATCTCAGATTTCACGGTTGGGCTTCAAAGTGTCCTAAGTTTAGTATTTTGCTAAATAAGTTGATATTTGGTCGGAGACCATTTTATCGATATTTTGTCAAGTTTCATTGTATGCAATTTCTGAATAAGTGATTATGCAAATTCAGTGAGTTATATATTTTCTAATATTTCTGTGGGATTGGATATTCAGAAATTTATATATATGTTATCTACAGTATTTTAGATAATTGTGAAATATGAATTAAACAAGAATTTCTCTAAGCATCGTATGATTAAAGAATTAGAATTTGAAGTTGGTCTCTGCCTAGGAGACAAACCCTAACAGGATTCGTGGGTCCCAGCACAACCTTTGCAAGAAGATTATAATACAAAGGAAATCAGAGATTTATCTATGCGTTGGAAAGACATCTGAAGAAGAGGTCGATGGAATATTAAAAGGGTCGTTGGTGCAGCATGTAAGAAGGATCACCAAGGTATTAAGCCGCTGGAGATAGACAAGGAAAGTTCATCGCCAATGTCAGGAACAAATGGTCGCATATATCTAGAGATAAGTTTGAAGAGGTCGTTAAGTCCAGGATCGGCGTGAGGAGGAGATCATATTATCTTTGTTTAAGTGTCGAGGATCCCAGGAAGGAGAAATTAGCTGCCTATAACACAAGTCATTCATCGCATAGAGTTGGAATTTGTCTATTGGCACCTATCATTGGAAATATTGCAACGATCTGGAGCAATTGACCGCAGAAGATTATCAAAAGGAAGGCATATTATATTATAGAGAGGAGTGATTCATGATCATGCGGTTCCCATCATATGATAAGGGCATCTGAAGTCAATACATAGAAGATTTATATGCAGTTTAAGTGAATTGCATTAGAGTCTTTAGCATTCGCAAGCTGAATGGTCATCGAGGATTGACCTCTATTGGATCGTGGCGTATGTCTAAAGGATCGTGGTGAAGGGATCCATTGTAGTGATTAAAGAAGATTGCAGGTTTAGAAGTGCAGCGCACCTGCTGAATACCAGAATCTGTATTTCTTGTCGTCTAAGGAGACTCAATGGTGTCAAAGTAAGAGTGTGGGGAAAGTGCTGGGCATCTTCAATAGACGGCGTGAGCCATAGTGAAATTTTCTCAGCTTGAAAGGCAATCCATAACACATCATTGAAAGCGTAGAATACCATCTGAAGTTGATAGAAGTTAAAGGCTCAATAGCATAAAAAGGGTGATCGGAATCTTCAGTAGCACATATGAGTGAAGTGTGTTTGATCGAACTCCTCAATATCTGATCGGTCAGCTCTGAATTATAAGGATATTCAAATCTTTAATTTGAATATCAAAATCTATTATATCAATGTTGTTGCTGGTCTCTGTATGAACAAACACATAGACTACATAACCAGAGAAGTTCATAAATATCCATCAGGGATATTTCACATAAGGAGTAGCAAAGGGTACTTGCTTCCTGATTGCTTTCTAAGTTGAAGATGAGGAAGGGCAGTGAATTGGCATGTGTACACTTGAAATTTTCCAAGTTGCACACATTTTTTGAGGTAGACCTTAGAAACTTTGACATGGCACATAGAATAGGAAAACAGAGCAGAGACCTTGACAATCATATGGAAGATATAATATGTGAGTGCCAGGCACAAGGGACACAAGAGCTTCCACAACCACCTAAGGAACACTGATTATTGGCACAAAATACATTACTCCACACTCTAGGGTGGCAAAGTGATAGGCAAGCAGGTGGACGATGTGACTACCCAAACGGGCAATGAATATGTTTCCTTACCTGGAATTGCACACAAAATGGCATCATGTCATAACGAGGGTAGCACATAGAAAGAGATTAGCCCTTAGGATCAATTACACGCAACTAATTGGCAGGTCAGCTAGCAAAAACAGTGGAAGAATAGGTCGAGGCAAGAGGCCTTGGGTTGACATTTATTGGAAAGCAACTCCCTGAGTCTGACGAACAAGTAATTATGAAAGACACACCTATTCAAGATGCTAGGAACCAAGCAGATTAGACTAAGAAGAAAAAAGTTGCTTCTAACAAAGCAGCCAAGTTCTAGATAGAGTTGGCTATATTTCGGCATAAGGAAGCAGATTAAGGCAAAGGAGGATATGAAAGCTATGAGGGCAGCATATGAGCAAAGAATTGAAAAGCCTGAAGCAGAAAATAAAATGGTTGTGACACTTATTCCTAGTAAGGAGTTGAGGTCAAGCAAGGTGAGAATTTTAGTGTCATCATCTACTTCCTACACTCCTTGCACCTGCCCATCATTTCCTCTAGCCCCCTCTTCTATGAACTTGCCTTCCAAAGCACAGAAGTTCAAAACTAACATTATGTTATCTCCCAATTCTCTGCCTAGTAATCATCAAGGATGGCAACTCATCTTAAGAGGGAGGATGGATATAGTAGGCCGTTGTGATGATTGTGCTTAGTCATGAATAAATAAAGTTAGAATAATAGAAGAGTTATAAGTTATGAGATGTACTTAGAGAGACAATTAAGGAAGGTGGTTGTTGACAGTGGTTGTTGTCCACAACCATCAGCCCTCCTAGCAGAGAATGATATATGGTGTGCTGGATTCATTGGACTTAGTATAGCAGTGTATCTTCATGACATAGACTCCATTTGATGTCTATCAGAGAGAGAAGATTATATAGTACATCATAAAGCCTAATGAAAACAACTCTACTAGCATTCCATCTTGTGTTTATTATGTAATGTGATGCTTTCTTATGCTACATTATGTGCATGTTCATTTGTATGATATAGTGAATATTAAAATAATAGCCCACAGAGGAAAACCGGCATGCATTTATCACAGTAAGATCTCTCTCCTAGTCAGCTGTCTAACTCATGGAGAATAATCTAAGTTGCCAGTCCCGGTACGGGTACGGGTACGAGAACCCGGTACAGCAATTTTTTTTCCCTTGGGTAGGGGTACGGGTTCAGCATATGTATATGTATATGTATATGTGTACGTGTACGTGTACGTGTACGTATGTATGTATTAAAAGATTTAAAATTATAAAATATAAATACATTGATACTCATAAATGCCAAAATATTTACATACCTCATAACTTACCAAAATGAAAATATTCAAATTCATAATTCGGTGATTTGTCAAATGTCAATACACAATGAAAATTCAAAATTACAATCATTACCAATATTCAATATTCTTCATTCTTCACGTGTGTTTTTGTAATGTCCCCATTCTGGGAATGGTCGCCATCACTATGAGGGTTTACTCGAGATAGGGCACCTAATGAAGTATTCCATTCTTTCCTTTGGCGCTTGGAGATAACATGGGAAAACAATAATAAAATCATATCTTTAATTTGATTTTATGGGCGCCTGTGGACTTGTTGCTGGTCGGCCCTATTGGAGGGAAGAATGCTATTAAAATAAAGAGATATCTGCGCTAGGTCGGCCTAGAGGAAAGGGAGATGAAACATGTATAAATACAAGTTGATCCTTGGCATTTGAAGATATCATTCAATCATCTTACTCATTCATCTTGGAGAGCGATCTCTTGAGCAAGGTAGTGGGACGAAAACCTCATTATCCTAGTGGAGAATTCCATCACAGGAATTCACTTGCACATAATTGTTTGGGAGCAGACTTATATCAGCTTGGAGAGCAGATTTTGATGATAGAGTGCCTCTAGGGTTGAAGTGAACTACTTGGAGGATAGGTGAACTGTATCTAAGGAGGAATTGGACATACTCATGGTGGTTGCTGGCTGTTTGAGCTAGGGTTACAGCAGAGAATACTTGCAGCAGTCATCCCCACATTGTGCGCCTTCCTTGAAGACACTTCACATGGATCTTTGGCATATCTTGGTATGTAGTTAGTGATAAAATAGTTTACTATGTATTCAGCATAAGGCCTCGTGCCCTAGCCATGAATATTGCAATAAGAGGACTGCATTATTATATCAGACCTGATTACATATATATATATATATAGACACACACCAACACATATTGATGGTGATTATGTTGATGGCTCGTGTGGATTTCATGGTGTAAATCAGTTTAATGTTTGGTCAGCTAATGTATGATCTTCCCTTTATATATTTGATGTGATGATAATGCTATTTCATGGAGTGTCAACCTGCTGAAATATAAATCAGAACTCAGAACTAGGGTTAGAGCAGGAAAAATCAGATTTCAGTCATCTAGGGTTTAAGCAGAAATTGTAGGGAAGTTATTGTGAAAGCCTGGAAATACAAACTAGGGCAAAAAATATCCCCATTTGGGATATTACAGTTTTGGCCTATTCTGTTTGTGAAATGAGTGAAAATAGTTGTTATGCCCTCACTTAGGGTGAATTTGTGCTTTTATAAGTTTTTTTGGTTTAAAAAAATGTAAAAAAAAGTTATTTCTTTTTAAATTTGGGTGCCCAGGCACTGCGGATCCCTCTGGTTCTCCTGGGTTCTGCTCGGGTTCTCCGAGGGTACTGGGCAGTACCCTGGGAGAACCCATAGCTGAACCGGCCCAGGACCAGTACCCGGACCGGACCCATACCGGTATGAGGGGGGTTCCTAAGAAACCCAGTAACATAGAGAATAATTTATTATTACAAAAATCGCTTATTCAGTTAGCTTCCTTTAGGGATGATTTTGGGGTTTCCTGAGTATCACTAGTCTTTTAAGTCTTTGTGTAAGCTCTGTTTCATGATCATGAACATGTAGTCCTTTACTTCTTGTTTCAACATTGGCTTTGTCTTGGGTAATACAACTAGGACCTTAAATACGACACTTTTTCCCCATTTCCATGTTTATGCTTCCATAATCCCAACACTATCCAGCCCTCCATCCTTATTCAGTGGGCTTTTGAAATATACATCCATTTATATGTATGACTTATGGCACAAATTCAAAATAAAATATAAATAGAGTAAAATGCTCACATTGTGGTGAGTCCCTCCCCATTGGTGTATTGGCACATTAACTACCATTTCATTAAAAAGGAACAGGTTTCTGGATTGTCTCCATTGTATTCATGTTTCTTGCCCATATTGCTTAGAAAGGAGGCCATCACCCCTTTTTATCAATTTACACAGAAAGCATCACAGTACAAGTGGTTCATCAGACACACAAACTGCAACAGTCTTGGAAAAAGATATCAAGCATAAAACACGTTTTTGAGAACCATACATTACATGTACTGAACCACATGGAAGAAGACTCATAAACTAAATGAAGTTAAAAATTACAAGGAAACTATGGTGGAAAAGACCAGCTACATGATAAAAACTTTAATGATGGTATAAAATGTATTTATAATAAATTCAATGCACTCAAAGCTTAGATCTAAAGAAACAACTGCAATACAAATTATAAACTGAAACCTACCTGCTGGGATAGTAAGTGATTCCCAAGTAGTGAAGCCAAGGTTCTGGCAAATATGCCCATAAAAAAAATAAACCTGTTGCCAAAAGCATGTGAAGTGTCACATAACAGACAACGATGCTCTATTGGTGACATTGCAATATTGTAAAAATATAATTTGCATTGTGATCGAGATAAGAGCAGAGAACAGATTTTAGCTATTTTGAGACTTGACAAATCATACAAAAATATTTTACAATAAATTTACTCAGACATGGATAAACATATATCAAAATAGTAAATGTTGCTTGGTCGGGCTGTTATGGATTGCTGAGAGAGATCCAACTAATTATCACAAATGTTGGAAGTGGCATTCATCTTGAAGCAACATTCAACATTACATAAGAGTATCTCCATATATCTTGTTAGTACATGTTAACCATCCTTGAAAGTACTTGGCTTCTATAATTTATTTAAAATTTGTCTTCTAATATATAGTCCTTAATACCTTATAACCTAATTGGTAGCACATGCACAACACAATTACGATTCAAATATAAGCATTATATACACTGTGTGTGCACTAATATATGGCTTCTTTAAGTTGTTAAAAAGTTGGTCTCTAATATATAGCATCATGTCACCTTAAAGCTAGATAATTGATAATGCACGCACATTACAATTATACATCAAATATTAGCATTTGTGCATAAACTTCTCCTTAATTCATTACAACTCAATAGAGAGTAATACATTAATGCTTGAAAGTTTTCTGCTATTACACGGCGTTTCTGAAGTACACCCAAATGAGCTGCCTGGAATGCCATCCAAGAGGAAATTGTATATACCAGAGAATAGGAAGTTGTGCGGGGCACTATTCAAAAGGCCATATCAGATGTTGATGATGAGGCTGATGCAATTGATGAAGGGGTTTGACAGGGGGTTTCTCCAATCAATTGTTTCTTTATGGAAATCCTAGTGTTGTTCGGGAAGTAAAAGGATGGCACTCTATGTTATGCATTGACTATCACCAGCTAAATAAATCCAAAGTCAAGAATCAATATATTTTGGTGGCATTTTGTGAGCATTTTGCATTAGGTTTCACCCTAATTGGAGAGCCGCTTTTGGAGCAGGTTTGAGCACCCATCTTGGAGGGTGATTTTGGCTTGTTTTGGAGCAGCAAACCCTAGGCGCACTTCATGGAGGATTTGTCCAGCTAGGGTTGATCATTTGACATTTATTTTGCATGTATTTGGTATGTACAATCATACTTTCTAGGTCTGATTTATAGTGCAAAAATCTGGTCAATTGTTTCGCATGTTGTGCCCTAGAATTTGTTGTAAAATTAGATCAGAATATTCAGATTTGTAAAAGCAGAGGTTTCATACAGAAAATCAGATTTGGTTGTTGCATCCGGATGACCTATGTTGTGTTTTTCATGGTGAATTACATGTTTGTTATGAATATCAATTGGTAGCATCATTTGCCATGTTTATTTGTCATGTTTGGGCATATATATGTTCGCTGTGATTAAATGTTTGAAATCAGAAAATAAAATCAGAATTTTAGGGCAGATCCCATTGGGGATATTACATTCAGGGAAAACAGGCAAAAAAATTGTCTGAAATGCCTTATTCTTCTTGTATTCTAAGACTATTTCTACATATTTAGTCCTAGGCTTAACAAACTGTTTGAAAATAGATCTACATACCAGATTTGTAAAAATACTTGGATGTAAAGCAGATTTCTTATATACATCTTCTGCTTTTAGTACAGGACGATTGTATGAAGTTAGCATACCAGAAAGAGGTTCTGACATGTCCCCATTTCCAGCATGATCACCCAACAGGAGTCTGAGTTAGCCTATCCTCATTCCCGTAGGCTAATTCGTCAAACAAGGGAATAATTCTGGTTGAGCTATGACTTGGAACAGATAATGTTGTTCAGAGGCTTGGAGAAAGGAAGGATGTTTTATAAAGCTCAGCTAATTTCTGGCAAATTGGAAAGATGAATTAATGTAATTTTACATTAATTATGAAAGGAGAAAAATAATAAAATAATTGATTTTGGATTTTTGGGCGAATCACTGGAGGAATAAGGAAAATAAAAATAATAAAATATTATTTCATTCCTAGTGCCCAAAATTGAAGGAGAATAATTAAATAATAATATTTTATTATTATTTAATTGTGGAGCCCAAATTGGAGAAATAAAAATAATAATAATATTTTATTATTTGCAAATGGAGCACTCATCTTGGAGAAGGAGAAATTAATTAATAAAATATTGTTTTTGAAATTGGGCGGCCACCTTGGAGAATAAAAAATAATAAAATATTGGTTTTAGGCCGACAAGGAGGGAAAAGGCAATTCAAATCTTTAATTTGAATTTGTCGGCTTCAACAATGGAAAAAGAAGATCCAAGTATAAAAGAATGTTGAAGGACCTCATTCTGGCATCATGAATACTTTGGCAACTTTCGCATTTTGCTTAGCAATTGTATTGCAAGACTTCTAAGGATGAAAACCCTTGTGGAGGTGGTGTGTTGGACGAAAACCCAATCACATCTTGGAGGTGGATTCATACAGAGTTCGCATTTGTACTTTATTAGAGATTTGAAGACACATTGAGCATCATTGCTACATCATTCGTTGGAGAATTGAAGAGTCTTAAGCATTTGCCATTGTTGAAGATCTTGAAGACTTGATTGAAATCGGATTCATCATTATTGAAGATTTGTATCAGCTTGGAGTGCCGCCTTGTGACATTGAAGACCATCTATTGAGCGCCATTTTTGAAGAGATCTTGCAGACTTGTAGCAGCGAATTCATTTGCAGCAGTAACCCTAACCGCCGCCCATGTATTGAAGATATTTTGCATTACAAATTGGAATCACTGCATCTTGGAGGATAATCAGCCATGTTTAGGGACTGCATTTGATTGTTGATAGCACTCATTAAGGCAGCGACCAGCATTGAGGAAGTTCGCTCAGCATTTGGAAGGAAGCACTCAGCCCTAGAGGCCCTTTGACATCTTTGGTGAAGGTCGATCTGATTGAAAGAGGTTCGCTGGCATTGTAGGGTGTTTGTTTCAGCATTTCATCATCAATTGAAGACAATCATAATATCAGATCTGAGTGGCAAAGGTTTGGCTACTTTGCATCATCATTTGGCATCCTTTTGGCATGTAGAATCCATCATCTATCACTGATTTGTAACAGCAGTTCATGCTTGTGTATGTTGGCTGTCATATAGCCATAAGATTGATGTAATTGAAGACTTGAAGGACTCATTTTTGTAACAGCAAGATCTGATCGAATCGATCATCCTTTGCTATCATCTTTGTATGAAATTTGTGATGCAATTCATAAGGAAGAAGACTGCAGATATATGATTTGTTTTGCTATCAATTTTTGTACTTGTTAGTCTATGTTTCATGCTTGTAGAAGTAAAATTGAAAGGTGCAGAAATAAAAATCAGAATTCAGTCCTAGGGTTTCATGTTTGAAATTGCAAATTCAGAAATTTTGGTTCAAACCCTAGTTCGGCACATGTCAGGTTCCTCCACGACTTCTATCACAGGAGTTTCTGATTCATCAAAAATCTCTACTTTGATCAGCTGCACTGCTGGTAACTCGAAATAACATTCAATAGATGCTTCATTCAGGACATCGTATCCTGCATCGGATGAAGAAGCTCCCTGGAATTCTGCCATTTTAAAGACTGGACTGTGTATATGAGGTTTACAAGGAATGCCTTAAGAGGAATAAGGGACAAAATAGCAGACAATAACTAAGACAAATAACTAATAAAGGATGATAATGATCAACCATATCCTATAAGGACTCCCCACTCATCAGCAACTTGTAATCCAAAGTAGTCAGTACTTGATAACTCCTAATGGATTTTCTTCGCAAAAGAGGCTCTGATGCCATATAAACTCAAAGGGTCACGCAACTAGCTATGGAAAGAAACAGCGATGAAGGTTGTAGGCCGAATGGCTACGCCTTTGATAGTATACCCAAAGTTTTAGAATTACAGAGCTTTTACGCTAGAAGATAGAAGATAAGTTTCTGATTCTCAAGATCGCACAAGGCTCGAATTTGATTTGTCTATGGTCCCATTTTTCAAGATATCAAACAGGTTTAATATTAGAAGGGACACAGGAATTTATGCAAACAGGAATCTCTGCAAAGTGGACAAACTACACATCAAGATGGCTTCTAATATACTCTATTTCTGATTCAGGCAAAATAGGCAAAAGTTTTGTCTGAAAGGCCTTATTCTTCTTGTATTCTACGGCTATTTCTACACATTTAGTCCTAGGCTAAACAAACTATTTCAAAGTAGATCTATAAACCAGATTTGAAAGAATACTTGAATGTGAAGCAGATTTCTTATATACATCTTCTGCTTTTATTACAGGAGGATTGTATGAAGTTAGCGTACCGGAAAGAGGTTCTTCTGTGGCTTCTATCTCAGGAGTTTCTAATTTGCTAAAATCTCTCCTTCGGTTAGTTGCACTACTGGTAGCTCGAAATAACCTTCAATAGATGCTTCATTCAAGACATCATATCCTGCATCAGATGAAGAGACTCTCTGGAATTCTGCCATTTTAGAGATTGGACTAGGTATAGGAGGTTTACAAGGAATGCCTTAAGAGGATTAAGGGACAAAATAACAGACAATAACTGATAATAGTCAACCAGATCCTATTAGGAGTCCCCACACATCAGCAGCTCATAATCCAAAGTAGTCTGTACTCAATAACTTCTAATGGCTTTTCTTCACAAAAGAGGCTCTAATACCATATAAACTCAGAGGGTCACGCAACTAGCTATGGAAAGAAACAGCAACGGAGCCGAATGGCTATAGCTTCGATATTATACCCAAAGTTTCAAAATTATAGAGCTTTCACAATAGAAGATAGAAGATAAGTTTCTGATTCTCAAGATTGCACAAGGCGCAAGAGAAGAGCATACACTTTCTTCTTCACCCTAGACTCTAAACTCTCTAAAATCAACATGGAAGGTTTGAACAAGCGCAGCTTGTCAACATTTATCACGGAAAAGATCTTTATGTATTGTGGCAATTCCAAATGAAATGCATTCTGCCCCACCTGCTTTATGATCTAAAATAGATCATATCTCAAGAGTTTTAGTTTCTGTGCAAGCCCTTGTTGTCAAGTAGACCAAAACCATGTCACCAATATGGAACTTGGACTATATTGTATGCTGATCATGCCTTCTTTATACTTGAAAAGATCAGCATACAATATCACGGAAAAGATCTTTATGTATTGTGGCAATTCCAAATGAAATGCATTCTGCCCCACCTGCTTTATGATCTAAAATAGATCATATCTCAAGAGTTTTAGTTTCTGTGCAAGCCCTTGTTGTCAAGTAGACCAAAACCATGTCACCAATATGGAACTTGGACTATATTGTATGCTGATCATGCCTTCTTTATACTTGAGCTAGGACTCCTTTAGTCTCTCTTGGACTCAGAGATTTATCTGCCACACCTTCTTCACAAATTTATAAGCTTTTCAACCTGAAAATCCACATTTTCCAGCCCCTTATTTGACTGTCCCAACCAAATATCAAGCAAGCTAGGTGGCATAAAACCAAAACAGGCCTCAAAAGGTGATAGATTTGTTGAAGAATGGATGGCCCTGTTGTATGAGTGTTGTAAGTACACCAAATGTTCATCCCAGCCTTTGGGATACTTCTAATTATACCCCCTTAGCAGCTGCACCAAAGTTCTTTTCACATCCTGTAGGCCATTCGTGGATGGAAAGCAGCAGACTGTTTGAGCTTTGTGTCCATTCTCTCCTACAATGTGCACCAAAACTTTCTCAAGAACCTAACATCCTTGTCGGATATGATGCTTTCAACAATTCCAAAATGTATCCAAACATGTTTAAAGAACAATTCCATTGTATTCACCCATTCAATGTATTTTTGCAAGCTATCAGCACACATATTTTGCTGAAACGATCCACAATAACAAAGATATAATCATTCCCATGCTTGGTCCATGGAAGACTTCCAACAAAATCCATGGAGATATTCTCCAAAGGCGCTAAGGTACAGGGAATGGCTAGTACAGCCCCAACTTCCTATTATTGGGCTTACACTGCACAATTGACAACTACCAACAAACTTTGCAACATCAGCTTGAAGACATGGCCAATAAACATACTTCTAGAGATCACTTATTGTTTTAGTCACCCCAAAGTGTCCGGCTACACATGATGTGTGTGCCTCTCACATAAGCATGCCGAAGTCTAGGGAGAAGGAATTGGAATAGATCGAGGGGGGAATCACTTTCACTCTCACAGGCCACACTTGACCTTAGTTAGGAGGGAGAGGGAGAGGGAGAGGACACTCAACCTAGACAATTATAATCGACAATTTATTAATACATCCGTATAAAACAACTCGCATGAGATAACTATAATTAGCGCCCCCTTCCCTCTCCTTTCAAAGGCAAGGTAGAGGAAGACAAGGCAACGAACTAGAACAGACAGACTTGGAAGTCAGGGTCAGCAGCAAAGACCAAGTGAAGCGTGCTATACAAAAGAGTCATTTTCTGAAGGTCCCTCTTGCCCCTTGGCACACAACACTTACTCATCTTGTAAAGGAGTCCTTTTTGAAGGTAGTAGTCATGATGAGGCTCAAACACTTCATTTTTGCCATTGTGTATGGTCTAATATACCTCACTGAAATATGTGATGCTCCATGTATATCTCCTCCTTAACGTCCCCATGAAGAAAGGCACTCTTCACATACATCTAATGAACCTCCCAACGATGTGCAGCAGCAATAGCAAGCATGAGTCAGATAGATTCATCTTTGTAACAAGTGCAAAAGTCTCAATGTAGTCAATACCAAGAACCTGCGAAAATCCCTTAGCGACCAGGGAAGCTTTGAACTTAGCAACTAACCCATCCGCAACAAATGTAGGCCAACATATTCACTTACATTGAACAAGTTTTATTTCCTTAGGAAGGGGGACTAAATCCCAAGTGTAGTTCCTCATCAAGGAATTGTACTCCTACATAGCTACATCCCACTCAGAAATGGAAGATGCCTCATGAAAAGACTATGGATTGGAGGCATAGGCGAAGAAAACATGAGGTGGTACTTAGAACTATGACCAAGACTGCCCAATGAAGGATCCCCAAACCAACACTTGCAGACTACAAAGTTTGTTTATCCCAAAGTGAAGCAAAAATAGGAGAATCGAGGAGATTCAACAGCCTCATCATGATGACTGGGAGAATGATCTTCATCATTATTCTCATCATCAAAAGTAGAGGAAGAAGAATCCTCATCATTAGAAATGTGCTCAAGGGGATCTACCTCATCTGAGGAACTACAATTTGTCCCAAGTATACTCCAAGTGACTGATTAAATGTCAAAAATTGGGCTCGAAGAGCCTTCCTCAAAGCGAACACTCCTAGCAATGAACTACTCATGAGTAAATGGATGGAGGAGTCGATATCCCTTTGAATAACCCACAAAGATAAAAGGCCTGCTCTAAGGATCCATAGCCTTCCGTTTCCCTACTGGAATGTGGCCCCATCCTGGACATTCGAAGACCCAAAAATGTTTCATTGTGGGTTTCCTACCACTCCAAGTTTCAAAAGGAGTAACTCCTTTCAAGGCTTTGTGAGGAACTCAGTTCTAGATATAGTTTGCACAATTTACGACATCTGCCCAAAATTGTGGTGCAAGGTATTTAGAGTGGATCATGCAATTCGCCATTTCCTTCAAGGATTTGTTCTTACATTCTGCTACTCCATTTTATTGAGGACCATATGGAACTGTACGATGCAAGTCAATCCCCTCTAAAGTATAGAATTGCTCAAACTGATGGTTGACATACTCACCACCATCATTAGTACACAGAATCTTGATGGTTTTCCCAAATTGTTTCTCTATGAGTGTTTTGAAGTCTTGAAAGTGCTCAAAGACCTCTGCATTCTAACAAAGAAAGTACACCCAAGTAAATTGAGAGAAATCATCAATGAAAGTAAAAACATATCTAGCTCTGCTACAAAAAGGCTTTGAAAATGGACCAAACAAATCACTGTGAACCAGGTCTAGAATCTAAGTAGCCCTCCATGCTTTGCCTTTGTCAAACTTCTCTTCTAGATGTTTACCCATAATGCATTGTAATGTCTCCTTCTTCCGCTTGAGTCGTCGACAAAGACCTTTTAGCCTATTTAATTTCCGTAGTTGGAAGGAGATTAAGTCGTCCTAGTTTGCTCCCGAGGACTACTTATATTTAATTAATTATTAAGCTGAAAGAAATAAATATTAAAGTGACTATTTTGTGTGAAAAGAAAATTTAAAGAAGTCACTTTATGTTTGAGAGGGAAATTAGAGAAATAAAGTAATTTCTCTCAAAGAAGGTTATAAAAGGAGGATAAGGGAAAAAGTGTATTCTCTTCTTGACATTTCTTTTTTATTGAGACTCTATTTTGGAGCTTGAGCAGATTGTTCAGCGAATTAACCCTAGGACGGAAACCCTAAGGGAATATTGGTTTCGGGGCAAAAAAATCTCCCTAGCCAATCCTCGGCAAATTCAGACAGGATTTGCAGGTGTGCGAAACGAGTGAAAATTTGAAGAAGTTTGTGCTAAAGAGTGTAAATCTTTATAAGGTTTTGTATTTGCTTCTCCAGGAACTACGACTACAATTTTATTTAGATTTGCGGAGCAAATAATAAACTTGTGAAGTATTGGAAGATAATCAAATATATGGGATTTTGAGATCAAGGCATAGCCTCAAGCAAGGGTTTTGAACCCTATATTTCATCCAGCCGTACCATATTACCATTTCCAAGTTTGTCGCCTAATACAAACCTTCTAAATGTTGACTGCTTCATGTTAATGTTCAGTAAAATTGTCGTATCTTTCTAAGAGGAGACGTGAGGCCTTGAGGATATTCGCTATCTTTTTAAAGGCTAATTTATGAGTTTAAAAAGGTGCGCTTGGTCATAGAAAGTGGGATGTGAGGTGTAAAGAAGGATTAATGGGAAGTTTGAGGAAGGCGTGGGATATGTAGGAAGTTGAAGCTAAGGTGGAAGGTTTGATGAGCACATGCTTGTACTAAGAGGGAGGGTGAATCGGTATAAGGCAATCTTTTACTTTTTCTAATTTAACAACCACAATAATAACACACATGCAAGATCTAGCAATTCAGAACACAGGAAGAACACACGATTTACATGGAAACCCTTGAGGGAGAAAACCACAGCAAAATATTGATTATATATTGATCCTTTTTGTAGGCACCAACCTACTTCTCTTTACAAGTCTTCTTTTATAGGCACCAACCCACTGGAGACACCAATCCCCACAATTGAGCACCAACTCAGTAAGAGACACCAATCTATTATTTTGGTAGGCACCAACCTCCAAATTCTTCAATGGATGATATTGTCTTCACTAAGATCTGATTATAGATCCACTTTCTTTCACGACTCTGCTTGTAGATGATCTAACGGTTATCACACAAGATGATTAGAATTTGGAGTAAACACAACCCATTTGCTTAAACTTATGTGAGTGATATGGTAGGCTAATAGGAGATTAGTTGACAAAAAAGGCTCACAAAGAACATCATTACATGTTCTACCACTTACATCAACAAATCTTCTTCCGCAAATGTCAACTAGAGTATCATCACCCATCAAAATATACGACATGGGACTTGGATACAAGGATGTGAACTTATCCTAATCTGAAGCCATATGATGTGAAGCACCTAATTCAACAATTCATGTGGATAGTGGAGATGCAATAGCAACAAGGGCCTTGCCCTTTCCTTTCCCCTTAGTGTTGTTCTTCTTAAAGGACTCCTTCTGTTATGAACTTTGCTTGACTGAATCAGGTACATTGTTCTTCTCAAGAAGATGAGTGAGGTGATTAATTTGCTTCTTCATGCACTTATGCTCATCATGTCAGGGCCTCTTACAATAAGAACATTTCTCTTTCTTAGGCTTGTCGCCTTTAGAAGAGGATGAATCTAATTTAGGACCAGTGTTCCACAGGGACGCATCCCCCCCCCCCAAAAGAAACCAAGCATTTCGAGGACACGAAGACTTGGGGGAAGCGTCCCACCGCCACCAAGTAGCTAGGGATGATTCTAGGACATCTCCCTCAAAGAGGGGACATTTCCAAGATGTCCCCTTGTTTTAGAGACGCCACTAAGACCCTGAGACATCCCTAAGACACTCAGGGGACTCCCTCATGTCTCCCAACTGTCCCCAAGACTCCCAAGTGTCCCCCACGAAAACTAAAGCAAAAAGTTCATTTTTTTAAATCAAAATTTCTTTTGGATCTTCGTGCTAGTAACCCTAACCCTAATGGTCTATGGGCCCCACCCACACCCTAAATAGCCACAAAAAAGTAAAAAATGAGAAAGCCTAAAGGCTGCAAGAGTAAGAGTATTAGGACAGGAAAAGTGAGAGCAATACCAAGAGTAAGAGCATTAGCCAAGTCTTCATCAGTTGAGTGCAAGCATTAGGAAGAGTGAGAGCAACAGCAAGAGGAAAAGCAAGTGCCAAGTCTTCATGGAACACTGAAAAATTGTGTAGCCCTCATCATTTAGACTAGTTAGATTCTTTAGCTTCACTATTAGTTTCTGAAGAATGAAGATTTGGTTAGAAATAGTAAGGACTTGGTGTTGCAAAAAACATAGTGATAAAATTGTGAAAATGATGTGCACCACTAAGGTTTGTGTGGTATCGAAGGCCTTAATTTGGGCTTAATGGTGGGGGCCCTCAAACCCTTGCGAGGGGCATTGCCCCTTGATCCTACTAGAGGTGGAGTCCCTAGACACCCATCCACCACCATCCTGCCACTGTCCCACCGTCGTCCCCAAATCTAGGCCTTTGGTCCCCTCGTCCCAAATACCCGTCCCCGTGTCCCCCCATCCCAAGTCTTTGTGGACTATTGAAAGATTTATGATTCTTATCCTTAGGACCATCTTTCTTGTCCTTATTTTTATGTTTCTTCTTCTTACTGTTGGCAATCTTCTGTTCTTTTGTCTTGGTGAGTCACCAAGGCATGTGACTTAGAAGCCTTAAGAGCTCCCGTATGAATGAGCTGTCTTACTCCATTATAAGAGAGACAAAAAAATTATCAAAAGTAGACATGTGAAATGATGCACTATAAGAGCATTTTTTGTAGCATGAAAAGTAGAAACAAAAACAGAATTTTAGGACCCAACTTAGATAGAATGGAAAGAATCATCTCTGTCCTCTTTTTCTATCCCACACTACTTCAGTTGTGTTTTGAGGCTTTTGAACTTGGTAAACAAATCCTAAATTGTTCAAAATTGTAGGGATTAAGACTGATGAGTTCATTCTCTAAAAGATGACCTCACATTACATTTTGTTTTCCAAAGAATTAGACAAAGTATTCCAAACTTCAATAGGTATATTTAAGGATTCAACATGAAACAGTAAATCCAGATACACAACAAAACATAAAAATCCAACAAACTCATCATGTTTTATCTCCCACTTAATATTTTCAACTGCATCAGTAGGTTCAGGAACTGTTTCCATTGCATACTTATGGTATCATTTACTTTTAAGCAAAATCGGTATTTTAGACTTCCATTCAAAGTAGTTGTACAGTGTAAGAATTGGAACTAGAACTGGAACTGGACCTGAAGTTGAAGGATCCATAATGCAAAAAAGCAAGAGATAAGCAACAAAACAAGAAACGTGCATGTAATGCCCGACACTATATGTGAAATGATCCCCCAAAAAATTACAATGTTTGGCGCTTTATTTCAAAGCAAGTTACAAAGCAAAATACCAAATTAGTAAAGTTTTTACAAGGCTGTGGCCAAAATGCTGAAAGTAATATGTGCTTACATTATAGTAACAAAAGGAACTACACCACCATGTAGAGATTGGAAAAATACTAACTGTATAAAAAAATGCACTCAAAAAGGAGCTTGTCTGTGAAAGTTATGAGCGTTTTAAGTTTCATAAAGCACAACTAAACAGAAATATACCTAAGAAAAATCAAATTCTGGAAAATAGAGTCATCAAATTTGAAAACCAATTACATCATTGTGAAGAGCGCAAAATTTGACACACCTATTACCACAATCGTTGAGATGGAACCTACGAATCCATACACCTCTGAAGTATTTGCGCCTTGTTTGTTTGATAAGACAGCTTTCCCATCTTTCTCATCATCCAAGATTGAGACAAATGCTCTCTCCCTAGATAAAGAAAGCATGCGCCTTGGGCTATTGACTGATGGATCCACCATATTTGAAGTTCCCTCTGCAATAAAAAATAATTTTGAAAGGTTATTTCAATATTTGTGAACACACTAAAAACAAGGGATTTGCAATTTCCAATAATTCCACAAAGTAATGAATCTATTTCCTAATTGTACAACTTTTTGGTTCATTTCTATGCAATCAGTATGAAAAAAAAAGAGAAGAAAGAAATTAAATGTTCAAAACAGAAGTAGAAGCAAGAAGATCACATTCCAAAAAAAAAAAAAAATTCAGCCCCAACAAATGCAATTAATATTATCAAATTAGTACAAAGGTGGCACATATGCTATTTGAATTTTGAACCAACACATGAAAATTCAGTGGGGGCAAGTGAAATAATTTTATGCTATGAAAACCTTGTAATAACAATCATTTTAAATATTAAATAAAGCAAAGAATTCAATAAGAAAAAGAAGACCTGAGTAAGAATGGATAAACTTCGCTTCATGTGTGAGTTCCTAAAGTATTGAAATAGATTTATATAACATGGGAAAGATATGGAAAGTTATAGAAAGGACTAGAAGCATCCAAACTAACCTAGAGGTTTCCAAAAAGAATTTAAAAAACATTGTGTCTTTTAACTTCAAGAATTTACTTATGGGTTGAGAAACCCAAAAAGTATACCTCACATGTAGGTCATCCTGTGTAATATGATATAAGGCAACTCATACCAAAACAATTAAAATTGAAGGTGCCTATCATCCCAAGAGGAATATAAAATGAATTTGCATACCCAGTTACATAATTTTTGATAGGGTATTTCTTACTAGCAATGCACATCATTTCATATCATAGGATTCTCCACAGTGTTTTCTAGCTATGGAGAGGAGTGACTTGCATTAGGGCAAAGGAGGCACTACCCATCTTGGAATAGGATCTTTTTATTTGACAAGCATTCCAGCCCACTTGCCCATCCAACATAACAATGAAGCCATCATTGAGGTAAACTCACCAATATATCACCGATAATATCACAATAAATTGAGTCATTACAAATTTACACTGGCACAAATTAATACACTTCTTGGGAGAGTGGTGTTCTGACTACTCAATAAACTGAGTGATCCTTGCGTAGCTGCAACATCCTGTGCAGCTCAATGCAACATTGCATAAAGTCAACACCAAACTATCTTGGAAATACACTACATAGCGCCACATCATATTCCATGGCATCACATTTCAGTGAACGCCACCTCAAACAATACCCTAGCAGAAACTAATTGATTAGCTCAACCTGAGTTGATGCGCATCACTAAGAACTTCCACATAAGATAGGCTCAGTGCTAAACCTTCGCACCACTCTAGATTGCACTCTCTCAGTTTGCGCCATATCGAGAAGTTTGTCCATATAACACACACTTACGAGACAAACCATCACACCAACAAGAAGGCAAACTGTCACCCTTTACAAAACCTAAACCATTATCTAACAGCTTTCTCTTATAACAGTCTTTCTTGGCATTATAATCATACATTTGTAACCAATCCCTGATGTTGACAAGCATAGTTGCATGCACATTCTAGTAGGAAAATCAACAAGGAAGCATTCCCCTACTTTTCTAATCAAGAAACTCTCAATCTCATGCTTCTAGTTTTCTTTTGTGCACTGCACATATGTACTATACCTATTTAGTTGCTTTGAATAGTTAAGCATGATTTTGCTAACACTTGTCTCAAGAATGATGTGGACATTCCAATGCTGCAAGACAAGATCAACACCATAACATTGAATGGCTGGATTCAAAAATTTGAGTCCTGCTTTTCCGTCAACTACTTTAATGTCATTGAGGCAATCACCTACAAAGTATGGAAGATGCCCCCATGGGTCTCACACTAGTGGCAAAGTTACAAGGCCCATCTCGAGTATGATTTCTAACCTTTCATCAGTTTAGAGAAGTTTATCATTGTCGTACACAAAGAGTACTACCCTCTTGTGCACTATGAGAATTGAGTACATGAAACTCTAGTAGTTGTGCCAAAAGAATGCTCAATTGGTGCAAAACTATACAAACTAGACACATTGCTGCCTTGTGCACCTACAAATCCACAATATAGAGAAGAATGAGATGTTGAAGAACATTAGTGAACTTTCCAATAAATTTGTGCCAAGGTGGATTTTTTGACCTCCAATACATTGGGGCAAGCATACTGCCATGCATCCAAGATGAAAATAAAGGCGACAATGAAGCAAAAAATCACCTTTTCTCCCAAACTTCATGTGCAAGAGACACCCCACGCCAATAAGATAAATCACCCAATGCAAATGTGGAAACCCCTTCACCAAAGAGAATGGCCAAAGTAGACTCTAGTGCAATAGAAGGCCTAAATGCCATTAGCATCAAGTAAGGGCAAGAGGAAGAAAGAGGTTAGTGGTGCCAAAGCCATTGCACAAACATCAACAACACTTCAAAATGTCACGTGCAGCAATAACTAATTGCACAATCCACATCAAGTCCTATGCAAGGAGACAACTAATTGTCTAAGTACCAGCACCCATACCACCAACATTTCTGAGGAACGAGAGTGTCTCTTCCATACCAAGTGTTGAGTCAAAGGTCAACCCCTCCACATCATCATTAATAATGGGAATTGAAGAACATATTGAATAAGATGCATCAATGGCCTAGGTTTTACTAACAAGGAAAAGATATTGAAATTAGGTGCCAATGCACAAGTACGAAATCTAGACCATGTGTGATGCAGTCAGCAATGATGTTTTACTCAACAAACCCTATGTCTATAATTGCAATAGTACCTATAGAACTAAGCCATAATGTTGTTCTGTCAAAGTCAATGGTCGCATCTAGAGTATCCCAAAGTCTTTTTTGATGACCAAAGTCACAAGTTTGTGTCTCAAGGTTAGAAGTTTTGTCTTATATGAGTATAAGTTTGTATCACTAGTGGTCTTCCCAAAGATACCTGAGTGACAAAGCATAGAAACAAAAAAATTTTCTCAGGATTGATTTAGAAGACCAAAAGAAATATTATTTCAATTAATCAAGAAAAAATTAGGATATTAAAAATGCCAAAATTTTCATAAAAATAGATAAAAATGTTGTTTTTCAAATTTCATGCCAAATAAAGGAAAAAAATGTTGCTTCTCCATTTGGCACAACCCAAATCATTTTTTTTTCTTTTAAAACTACAGTGTTGTAGGGTTGACAACACGCAGCAAGGTTGAGGTACAGCACCCCTAGCACATTCCCAATCATGATACAAGGAGGGCTCGAGAAGCAAAGCCCTCATCACCAAGACTAATTAAGGTCTTCGAGGCCACATGGGCCTTCATGGCACATGCTAATTTTCATAATTTATCACTTTTGACCAAGCTTTAAACCATTCAAAAAATGTAAGTATCAAAGCCATAAAGTAATAATTAGGCCCTAACTAAATGAGAATGGAATGGATATTCCCTGAGAATGAGTGCCCTAAAGCGCACCCTAACTGCTCTAAAGTTCAGTTAGTTTAGCAAAATCCAAATTGCTGGTGTGAACGAGGTATATTACCTAATTGGTTCCACATTAGGTCCTATTCACACTTGTCTACTTAAGTTTACTTAGGGCACACTTAGGATAGTTATCCTTTAGTGTCTCATGTCATATGATTATGACATTGTCATAATCCTACGTTGTCCTATATTTCACCTTGGCCTATATAACCATGGGCTTCCCATTGTAATTTCATATTGATATACATATTGTATGCATATTTGCATCCTTTGATAGAATAGAATTGTTCTTTCATGTTGGGTCTCTCTTGTGCTTCATTCTCAATCATACAGGCTCATTTTTGCGAGCAATTTTTTTTATTTGGGCAGAATTTCAAGAGTGTCATAGTGGTGCAAACAGTTTTTGATTTTGGTGTTTGGATTTTTCAAAAATTGCAGATTTTCACAATAGTCGTTGAGCAATTCTTGTTTTGGGAACTTTCAAGACGCCATTTGGGCTCATATAGTAATGTTTTTTGGTGCAATTTTTTTAAAAGTGCATAATTTTTTTGTACTTGTCATTGGTGCAATTTGATCTATCCCATTTTGTATCAAAATTGTACTTTCAGCTTTGTGGCCTAATTTGGCATCTGCAATGTACTAAGATCAAAACTACTTTGCTAATTTAGCAAGTGGCAAATGTAATCACACTAAGTATAAAGTGCCAAGATCACATATTGCTAAGGGAATCATTGATTGAGTGAATTTGGGGGGGATCTTCGTGTTTGCATTCTTCTTAATTTTTGTTCTCTCTTTCTTGCTTCATCATGGAGCAATCTTCAATTCCACTTCTAACATCTTATAACTATCCTAAATGGAAATCTGAAATGAACAAATTGCTAAGAGTTAAGAGGTTGTATAGGATAGTTCATGGTGAACCAGATGATGAAGTTAAAAAGACCAAGTGGTCAAATTGTTGTGAAGAAGCTATTGGCTATGTGTGCTTGTATGTCTCTCTTGAGTTGTTTCACATTGAGCACCTAGATACACCTATGGCTATGTGGACTACATTGAAAAAATTGTTTGGGAAAACAGATGATATCCAAGGACATTTGTTGGAAAATGAATTAATAAGTCTCAATCCATACAACTTTGACAACATACAAGACTTCATCACCAAATTCAAGTCAGTAAGAGCACAATTGAAGGATTGTAAGATTGAAAAATCAGATACACAATTGATATTAAGTGTTCTCTCTAAGCTAGGACATGATTATTCAGTGTTTGTGTCTACTTTCTATGCTACAAAGAGTGCTTTGGGGAGTGAGTCTAAGATGCCTTCCTATGAGGATTTTGCTATGTCATTCACTAAGGAGCAAGATAAGCTTATTCAAATGGGCACCTTGAAGTCTTCAAAATCACAAGCCTTGATGAGAAGGCTTCTAGTGGCAAAGAGGAGAAAAAGAACAATCCTAAGAAGAACACACAACAATCCACATCAGCTTCCACAAAAGAACATAAAAAATCCTCTTCCAAAGGGGAATCATCTAAAGGAGAAGCCCAAATGTGCATATTGCAAGAAATCAAGGGATGATGAACATCAATGTTATTCAAAACAAATTGATGAGTTGAAGGATCTTCTAAAGAAGAATCAAATCAATTTGCCTTCAACTAAGTTAGGGGGGTCATCTTCTTCTTCTTCATCAATGTTAGAGAGACAGAAGGGGCAAGTACTTGTTGTCGTTGCAGATTCTGAGTTAGGGAGTTGGATCCTTGATTCTGGAGCTTCACATCATATGGCTTCATCACAAAGTATGTTCTCTTAATTTGAGACTCGTTCATCACCACATATCTTGATGGCCAACAACACGTGTTTGTGGGAAAAGATCTATTGACATGGATGAAGGATCATTCAATGGTGTCCTTTGTGTGCCTTCATTGTCAACCAATATCCTTTCTATCTATCAAATCACACATTGTGGGGCAAGGAAGAGTCTTGAGTTCACACCAGATTCTATGGTTATTCGAGATTTGCATAGCAAATATGTAATATCCCCAATGGGATCTGCCCTAAAATTTTGATTTTAATTTTCTGCTGAAACCCTAATTCTGAATTCTGATTTTATTTTCTGATTTCAAACATTTAATCACAGCGAACATATATATACCCAGACATGACAAATAAACATGGCAAATGATGCTACCAATTGATATTCATAACAAACATGTAATTTGCCATGAAAAACACAACATAGGGCATCCAATTGCAACAACCAAATCTGATTTTCTGTATGAAACCTCTGCTGTTACAAATCTGAATATTCTGATCTGATTTTACAACAAATTCTGGGGCACAAACATGCCAAACAATTGCCCAGATTTCTGCACTATAAATCAGACCTAGAAAGTATGGTTGTACATACCAAATACATGCAAAATAGATGTCAAATGATCAACCCTAACTGGGCGAATCCTCCATGAAGTGCGCCTAGGGTTTGCTGCTCCAAAACAAGCCAAAATCGCCCTCCAAGATGGGCACACAAGTCTGCTCCAAAAGTGGTGCTCAAGTTAGGTTAAAACCCTAATGCAATGTGCTCACAAAATGCCACCAAAGTGCTGCTCCAAAACTGATCTTCAAATCTGAATTTGCAATGATGTTCAACTCCTCCAAATGTCGCCAATGAAGCACAAGTAGAACTTCATGATGAGTCCTCCACAATGATGAGCTAGGGTTTTGTCCAACTCACAACATTCGCAAGGGTTTTCGTCCTTGGAATGAAAGCCCAACCTAAGTTGCAGCCAAAGAGTATAAACTCAATGAGAAAGATATGATATGAATGATGATGAAAATGCCTCCAAGTGACCTTGTATTTATAGCCAAATCTATTCCTCATAGCTGGCCGACCACCTCTAGATGCTTTCTTTTATTTTCTTCTTTTCTTCTCCCATGAGGCCGACCTCATGCTAGACGCCCAAGACAAGGTATTTTATTTTTCTCATTTATCTTTCCTTCTTCCAAGAGGAGCGACCCACCTTTGGCAATTAATATTTCATCTTTTGACCTTACACTAGGTCATCCGCCTCCAAAGGGAATTTATTTTGATTTATTGTATTTTTCCTTGGCATTACAAAAATATCCAAAAGCATATCCATCCTTTATTTTCTCCTTCCCTCAATTCATTTTTCTCTCTCCTTGGTCGCTCACCATTAGGGCAAATTATTTTATTTATTTTGACTTCTCCAATAAACTCAAAAATATACGAAGTCATCTCTTATCATCAATTTGCCCTAGATAATTGATTAAATAGAATATTTAATCAATTAAGTCATTCCCTTAGCCCTCCGGCTTAGCCTATAGGAATAGCATTCTGTCATTATTGTGATATGTATCATTCTTGATTAATATGGTGTTTAGTAGCATCATTATTAGTACCATAACCAATTAATATGGGCATCAATACTGCTGTCAACATTATAGTAAATATTGCTGATCAAAATGATTAACTGAAATGTTGTCAAGACAAGACATTGCTTGTGAATGGGGTTGTGCTCAAATGGCAAGGCCATAGGGTTCTCAAGATGGAGATGCAAGTCCAAATCCCCATAGTGACATCAAAAGGTAAAATTCCAAGTGGTGACTCTTGAACTTTCATTGTGGCTTCTAAGTGGATTTAAGTTGAATATGTGGCTTCTAAGTTGATTAAAAGTTGAATATGTTGTATCAAGTGGATGTGTTAGTGGCAACAATAATCCCACTTAATGAATAAAAAAAAACAGACAAGACCGAAATGCCAAGCATGATTGTTGCTATTGTTGTAAACTTACGAGGTATTTGAAGAAGTTAGGGAGATTGTTGTTGTCAACTATAGTCACCATTTTGTGTATAGATTAGTCTCTTGGACTTGATAGTTAAGGAGAATAGTAGGGTTATCAGGTCATATTTACCTTAGTTGTGTTTTATCGCATAAGGGATTCATTATCATCTGGTAGAGTTTTTAACATTGTTAAAGAGATTTCAATTATATGTAATCAACAATCTCAAAATTAATGAGAAAAATTCGTATTTCAAAACTCATGGTGTACACTCTCATTTACTTTCACACTCTCACTTTCTATGTAATTTGGATGGATTTAAATGTAAAAAAAAATCAATTGTTTCTCTTCTTTTTTTTTAATTTTACTACATTTTTCAGGCTCCCCATTTTTTCTCAATAATATCCCAAGAAATTGAACATATCTTTATCTTTTGGTATGTCGAGAAATTCCTGATAAAGATATTTGCTACTATGAGATTACCCTCTCGTACCTTAAAAAGTGATGCCCCAAAGATATATTTGCAGTGTTTCTCGAGTTTCCAAGACGAGGGGATAGGTTTCCAAGGATGGCAAAAAATTTCCAAAAATTTGGGGATGGCAAGGGGATGGCGAGGGGACGGCTATTATAATATATTTTAATAAAAATATATATAGGTTAAGAAGTTAAAAACTAAAAAGAGATACATGTTGAGGTAACTTAAACTTAAAGTAAACACTAACGATAAACTTTAAACATTGAACAATTGAATAATATTATATCCATGATCATTCAACAATCAAATTCATACTCATAGTAGGCAGTAGCTGAAAATCGTGATCCATTTCAAAATTCAAGTAAGTTATAAACTTTAAAACTTATAAGTAGTTTGAACTTTGAAAGTTCAAAGTACCAAGTAGATACTAGAGTCTCATAATCTCATTACACAAGTGACGAGCATCAAAATGACAAAACTAAATTGCCAAAAACGATATCTATAACTAAAAACTCAAAAATCAAAATCATCATCAGCAGCAGCAGCATATGTAGGAAACTCCTCATCACTGGGACTGTCAAAAGGAAGTGGATCCTCCAATGCCATCTGCACACTGTGGTCATCATCAAGTTGTTCTGGGTCCTCTGGCTCTACATCCCACCTCTGCACTAGGCTCTGCCTATTCTGAGGTGTCTTGCGACCAATCAGATGCAAGGCACTATGCACTGCAACAAGTTTTTCCGCTGTCACAGAGGTAAGTCTATTCCTCTTTAGAGAGTGGATAAAGCTATATGTGGACCAATTCCTCTCAGCAGCTAAGGAACTAGAAACCTGTGAAAGAAAACGAATGGCAAGTGTGTGCAATGGCCCTGGAGATCCATAAAGTGCCCACCAACTAACTGGCTTATCCTGTGCCAGGAAGAGCCTATCAATCCTTGTTGAACTCTTGTAGCCTTCTAGTTCTGTGAACTTAACACGCTCAACTCTAATCAATGAAGCTTCCTCAGGACTATATATTCTTTTGAAGGCTTTCAAGATGCCATTCCTCACTTCATGATCATTAATAGGAAGAATTCTACCAACTCTTTCCACATACCACTTTGGATTCAAAGCATATGTAGCCATGTGTAGAGGGGTGTTCAACTTGCTCCACCTTTTCTGGATGATGGGGATGAATATGCTCATTGTACAACTCTTGTGTGGGGTCTTTCGCACAAATGGCAACCTTCATTTGGCCAAGCATGCTATCAATGCACTCATACATCTTCCCAAGACTAGGACTATCAAAATCCCCAAATCTAATAACAGTGAAAACAGGTTGTACAAAAGATGTGATGTATCTCACATTCGACCAAAAAGTATCAGTAATCACAATCTCCTTCACCCTCTTCCCCTACTCAGTCTTTGACTCCATCCACCTATTCCAATCTTGTGTCATAACCATAAGTTGCAATGGCTCTTGCAACTCAAGCATCCTCTCTAGTAGAATGAAATACGAAGCAAATCAAGTCTCAACTGGTTTAAGGAATTCTTTCTTTGCAAAGGTCTGAAACAATGCCAATGACATGTGGTGGTTGCAAATAAACATTTGCACCTCCCTTGCATCTGCCACCACCTGTTTCACCCACTCTATCTTTCCAATGTCTTTGAGTGCATTGTTCATAGCATGCACACAACAAGGGGTCCAATAGATGTGCCTATATGTAAATTAAACCAACATACTTGCTGCCCTACAAACATTTGTTGCATCAGTAATCACTTGCACCACATTTTGAGGACCAACCTCCTCAATGGCATCTCTCAGGATCTGAAACTGAAATTCGGCATCTTTGCGTTTTCCTAAGCAGTCAATTGCTCTCAAGAAGGTACATCAATGCATGAAACTATAACATTGATGAGTGGACGGTGTCTAATATCCGTCCACCCATCCATGATTATGCTACAACCATGTGTCACCCATTTGGCCTTCATCTCCTCCATCAACAAGTTAACCTTGGAATAACTTTTTTCCAAGAGTATGGTTCTCAATTTAGTCTCACTAGGAACCACATAACTAGGACCAGCTTGCCTTACCTTCTCAAACATTTCCTTGTACAAAGGAGATCAAGCAACATGGAAAGGAATGTCGTTGCCAAAGTAGAAATTGGCAATGGCCTCATCTGCAACCTCCCTTGCTTGCACATTGAACATATCTGTGATTGTGAGGATGATTTTGTAGCTTTCTATTTCCCCCTTGACTCCACTGCACTCACCCCAAATTACGGACTAGGATATGAAGGTGGTAAACTTGAACCTCTTCGTGTCGGTGTAGTAGAAGCTAATGGTAAAGTGATTTCCCCTTAATATAATTTGATCATTGCAGCCTTCATTTTAAGATTGACAACCTTACAACCCCCAACTCCTTTACCAGGGACATGCAAAAAGTGTGCATTGGTCCTCGTTATGCTGCCATACCACTTACCGTCTGGACAAATGTTGCATTTCCATAATCAACTTCCCCCTGAATGAGGTGCTTTATTTCCATCCTGTATTGTTGCAAACTGTTGTAAAGGATTTTTCTTGCTAAAAGGCCCTTTGGCATATGGTGACAACAACACTGAAGGGCAATCAGAGTGTAATACACTTGCAACTGCACCTAAACTGTCTGTGGTTCTGCTTGGGGTTTCTATTTGGCTAACCGATTCCTCATCCTCATCAATTAGTATTTCTGTTTCATTCTCCATATCTAAATCAGTAATCACATTGAAAGGATCCATCTTGATTAATGAGTCCTCACTGAACAAATATCAATATGAACCTTGTGGAGTACCTACATTCCACCATAAAGAGGTTTAGTTGTGAAATAAGTTTCTTAGACTTGGATTAGATACATCATACTTGTTAACAATTTACAACCACCAAAATTTTTATCTTCTGTATCTTCAATTAGAAATCAAGTAACAACTAACAAACCACTAACCAGTATCTTGATATCTATTTTTTGTATTTTGATTTTCAGAAGTAAACTTGATATCTAGGTTGGGATAGATACTTGATATCTATTTTCAAAGGTAAGGGAAGATTTCAAGATACAGAAGATACTTAATATCGGAAATCAAGTTTGGGATATCCAAAATGGGATATTTTGAACAATTTTGGTTTTATGGGCTTTCCAAAATATCCAACTTAAGATTTCTGCTCAAACCCTAATTTCTGAATTTCTGAACTTAAAACCAGACTTCAACAAACACATAGGGCAGCTCATAAAACATAGCAAATCACCATAAGTTCATCATAAACATGAATATCAACCATATGCTCGCATTACACAATCAATGAGCCATAAATCCAATCCAAATGTCCAACACAATGACTGAAATTAATTTCAGAAGTCTGCTGCTACAAAATCTGAATATGACAAGTTTTCAAATACATCTAAAACATAGGGCAAACATGATAAACATGCCCAGCCAAGTTCTGCCCTGAACCCTAAGGTTGTACATACCAAAAATAATGCCAAAATGACCTTCAAAATGATGTGAAATGATCCCCAATGAATGCTGCTCCAACTAGGGCATCAAACCCTAAGTCTTAAACTCTCCAACGCAAAGGAAATCACCTCCAAAGTGGTGCGTTCAGGTCTGATATGTTCGCTGCTCCAAATGATGATGACAATGATGCCACGGGATGCCAACAAACATCAACAAATGATCCTCCAAAGGTGGCGCTCAAGTAGTAGGGTCAAACCCTAGGCAAATTAGCACCAATCCACCAATGAGTCACCTCCAATCTAGGGCAAATCAGGTCTGCTCTACTGCTGTGATAAAATTCTGCTCTTCTCAAACCCTAATCAGCAACACAACTCCCAAATATGCAAGTATTCTCCCTCCAAGAGGTGGCGCTCCAAGCTAGGGCAATTCTCCTCACAAATGATGATCTATCCACGCCAAGAATGCCTCCAAAGATGATCTACAAATCTGATTTGCAAGTCTGCTCCTCTTCTTCACAAAATACCAATGAAGCACAAGTGAACTCTCGTCACGGAATCCTCCAAAAGAAAATGCTAGGGTTTCGTCCAACTCCTAGGAACTCAAGGTTTTCGTCTTAAGCTCCATATGCCAAGAGATAAACTCCCAATGAATGAATGAATGAATGCTGAATGATGATTTCCAAGTGCCAAAACCAACTTGCATTTATACGCAACTTTCCCTCTTTTTCCCCATGGCCGACCTAGGAAGAGTTTTTCTTTTGTTTTAATAAATTTATCCCTCTAAGAGGGCCAACCAGCATCAATCCTCATGGGCGCCAAGGTAAATTCAAATTAAAGATATGAATTTATTGTTTCTTTATTCTTCTCCAAGCGTCGTCATGGATGAATGGAATATGACTAGTTGTCTTCTTCATTAGGCGTCCAAACATCAAGTGAACCCTCATAGTGATGGCGTATACAATGAGACCTCAAACTTGTCCTTCTATCGGCATAAATGAAATCATCCCTCAAGTTATATTACTTATCTTTTGTCAAAGTGGCATCCATATGAAACAACATTATCTCTTGGCAAAAGTACGACAAGTCTCCACACTCATAATCCATCAAGATGACAAATCTACCTACTTGCAACTCTTCAAGTTCACTCCCATGGCAAGAATATGATAGTAAAGGAAAGAGTCACACAACATCATTAGGATCATACCTTCAAACCTTGATTTGCCTTCCAAAATCCCCTTGAGTGTGAAACAAGTCCTCATGTCCTCTTGTGGTGATCACTCCGAAAATGAGGACATTACACTCTATTCTCCCATACCACTCTACTCTCACATACACCTCTTGTCCACATACCTTAGGGTATATAGTGAGGCATGCTATATTGGAAGGTTTGCTCTTTCATACTATCACACTTCCATGTATCTTTGGGTATATAAGGAGGTGTGGTCTATTGGGTAAGTTGACATTGAAGATATACATATATCGAGAGGCAAAAGTGATGAGGTTGAAGCAATAAGGATTTCTTCTAGGAGTGATAAGGAAAAATTTAAAACCTTGAAACATATGAAAGCCTAAAATCAACTTACCAAAATTGGAGCTGCCATTATATCACTAATTTGAAAAGAAAAAAGAATACTGCTTAATCACACTCTCTTGATTGTGATTACTTGCTTGGGATTCCTATTTCTTGCTTGATTACCACCTCGATTATCCATCATTACTCCAAAGGGCTTATTAAAGTCAAACAGTAAGAACAATAGCAGCATGAAGGCTCCTCACAATGATTGTCTTCTTCCTCCCATATCCTTATAATTCTTCACCATCTGCTCCAAGTAGGCCTTGCAAGTGCTCTGTCAAAACATCACCGTCTATACCATGCAATCCACTTGAGCTTTTCTGAAGCTAAATTACTTGGACAACAAGCTAAATAAAAATAACTTGAAGTCCTTTGGGGACTTAAGAATAACACCAGGCTACAAAAATGACAAATGTTATTCCAAGTTTGTAGAAGAAAACAAATTCTATTTAGAGAAAAAAATTTAAACCGGTGACATCTCCATAAGAATGCCATTTGCATGATCCATTTTTAAAACAAGGGCTCCAATGCAGCTTCAGTCCCGCCAAAGACTGCAAGGTGGTGTGCTGGAGTTTAGTATTGATTGACAAAGTGCAAGAAAGCAGATTCTGAATACTGTATTGTAATCCTATTGCAGGTCCTCCTCTATGCCCATTTAATTTGGATAGAGCAGAAGTTAAATCAAAATCAAATCTCAACATTATAAGGTCGGCAACAGAGTTTCAAACAAAGGAAAAGTTATATGCTATTAAGTCATTTTGTAGAGGCAGTTTCCAAGGTGTTTGTTGCATGCTCTACAATTTGTATATGTAAGTATTGGCAAGGACCTGTTTGAAGCACACATGAATTTACAGACTTCCTAGAATGATTCTCATGCCAGCAAGTTAAAGATCTCAGTACAGCTTTATTTTGTGTAACATCCTAATTTCTTGCAGGATATACTTTACTTCTTATAATCTAATTGAATTCTGAGGATGGAAGTCAAAAAACTGTCTAAAATCAGGACAATAACAACCTTACCTGTTTCTTGAACATTAAATTCCTTTTATTTCAGTTCCCAAAAAACTATTCAAGATTGTCCATACCCCACTTATTTTTGCTGAAGGACAAATAAGTGAACAAAACAATATACAAATTCTACTTCTATCAAAACCCAGATGAAATTCAGCATTACCTAAAGAATGGAACATTTACTATGAAGAGAATGGCAATAATACGTGTTCTATGGATAGCATGTTAATTTCTTCTCTCATCTATAGCATGTTAATTTCTTCTTTCATTTATTTAAAAGCATAATTTATGATTTTAAAGGGGGCAAAGATATTCATTTATATTTGAAGACTGCATCAACTGAATTGTGTGGCATAGTTGTTTCTGGCAAGTGAATAATACGATCAGTATCACCATGATTTGTCCGACATGAAAGTCAATACATTTTGCATTAGGCCTCAGAAATTGGATTTGTTGCAATTTCTATGGTCTCAGTACTCAAAAATGGATAATACCACTGGACAAGAAAAGGAACAGCTTCCAATATACATAATCCCTTAACCTTGCATAATAATATGCCCTTTTAAACATAACAAATTTAGAGGAGAGTATTAACATGGAATGAAATAATATCATAAGTATATGTCACTGAGATAAATTCCTTGTAAATTATGCACAACACATGGATAACAACCACAAGGCAGAGAGGGTCAACAAGGCATGCCAAAAGTGCTAGCAGTGTTATTGCCAGAGAGAGGATCTAGTTTAGTAATTATTTAAATGGACATTGTCGATTCTTGCAAAACTTATCTACAAACAAAATTGTTAATTGAGCCGTACAGTTTTTGTCTAACTCCAACAAGTAACACAACAAAACAATGTTTTTCAATACAGTCTGTTATATACATCATCATAGCAGAGCAACTAATAGTGACAAACAAGTAATACAATGTAAGAATCCATACTGAAAATGAATTCAGAATAACAAAAAATGTGGAAGCTAACTGATCATCGGGACTTAAAGGCACTCTTGACTTTTCTAAGTTCAAATCTAAAGTTGTAATTAGGAATACCCAAGAGGCTGCATTAATGATTAAACTGATTGCTGTTGGAAAGCTTGCCAAGCAGGTTCAGCAAGAATATTGAAAATTCATTCCATGATGCAGACACCAAGTGTTGTGAGGAAAGATACATATCAATATATAATAATAAAAAATCATTCAAACTCATCACAAGAATATTGAGAATTCATTCCATGATGCAGACACCAAGTGTTGTGGGGAAAGATACATATCTATGTTCCATCAAATTTCCGGGACGAGGATGGTAGGGGGCAAGGGGATGCATTTCTGGAACAAGTTTTTTGAGAGGCCATTTTTAGGGGATAGTAGTGGACAGCTATTAAAAAACTAGGGAAATTTTTAAAAATATAAAAAATTTCAAATATTCATATGACAACATTGATAAGACATTCATCATATACATTATCGAGCCTTAATCCATAACATTAGAGTTGATTTGAGATATCATATAAAAGTCGACAAACAAATTAACAAAATTTAATTGCTTTCATTGTCAAAGTACGTATATATTATATAAAAATTACAACAAAATGCCCAAAGGCTGCAAGTTCCAACTACAAAATGACAAAAACATAGAAAATGTGCAACTGTCCTTAATCAGCATCTGGTAATACTGCAACAAAATCAGAGTCTAAGTCTGAGTCACTGCCACTATAAGGGGTTGCCTCATCCAATGGAACCCCAACCAATCCCTCATGTGCCTCCTTCTCATCAACCTGTGTGGCATCTTCAAGATCAACATCCCAACATGTGCCTGGAGTCCAACAATCCTGACGTTGCAAGACATTATGCACAGTCACCAACTTCTTCAATCGTCGAGAGGTAACCCTATTCCTCTTGACTGATTGAATGAAGCTATATGTAGACCGATTCCTCTCTGCAACAGAGGAACTAGCAACCTGTGAAAGGAGACGAGTGGCAAGTATCCTCAACTCTGGTGCATCCTTGCCATGCCATGTCCACCATCCAACAGGGTCGGTTTGAGCTAATGTAGTTCTATCCGTCCTCGCCTCTGGTCTACTGAAATTTGGACCGCGAAGATTGACAAAGGCTAACCATTGTGTTCTAAGCAAGGTAGACTCCTCATCACTATACATCTTTCGAAGGGCCTTCATGAGCCCTTCTTTCACCTCTTCATCATCAGATGGAGGCACTCTCCCAGGCCTTGTTGCATACCATTTGGGATTTAGAGCACAAGCTGCCATATGAAGCGGGGTGTTCGTAGTGTTCCACAGCCGTGTCACAATGGGCCTAATATGCTCCTCATAAAATCCCAAATCAGGCTCCCTACTATGAATGGCTTGTTTCATTTGCCCAAGCATGTCGTCAAATGTCTCATAAATGTCTCCAAGGCTAGGAGAGTTTGTATCAACACATCTTATGACCCGCACAATAGGTGAGATGAAGGAGCAAACATACCTACAAAGAATGAAAATAATTTACAAGATAGAAACTTAGAAACAATAAAATCAGAAATTTAATAATAAAATTAGCAATTTATAAAAAATTAGCAATTTCTTACCTCACTGTGGACCACCAATCATCATCAAGGATTTTTTGTCTCACACTTTTTCCTTCAATCGTGCTTGTCTCTGGCCATCTACGCCACTCAAAATTAACCGTCATTAACTGTAGAGGCTCTTGCACCTCAAGCATCCTCTCCAACAAAATAAAGTAGTTGGCATATCTAGTATCCACAGGCTTGAGAAATTTCTTCCTCGAAAAAGTCCTGAACAAAGCAAGTAAGTTGTGATGGTTGCAAATGAACATCTGTATGTCTCTAGCTTCTGTCACCACTGCCTTCACCCAATCTATCTTGCCAATGTCTTTCAATGCGTTGTTCAACGCATGAACACAACATGAGGTCCAAAAAATGTGCTTGTAAGCACCCTCCACCATCAAGCCAGCTAACTTACATACACGAGCTGAATCAGTCACTACTTGTACAACATTAGAGGGCCCAACCTCTTCTATGGCATCCTTCAAAATCTGAAATTGGAAGTTTGCATCCTTCCTCTTCCCCGAACAATCAATAGCTTTAAGAAAATATGAGCCAACTGAACATGTGACAATAATATTGATGAGTGGCCCATGTCTAATATCGGTCCACCCATCCATGATGATAGAGTAGCCATCCCTTATCCAAACTTGTCTCATCTCCTCCATCACTATACTCACCTTGGAATACTCTTTATCAAGGAGGGAGGTGCCTAGCTTATGTTCTCCAGGGGGGACAAATGAAGGACCAACAGCAATTGCATCTTTGAACATTTGCTTAAAATATGGAGAGTGTGCCACATGAAACGGTATGGCATTGGCATAGAAAAATTTGGCAATAGAAGACTTAGCCATTTCTCGTGATTGCATATTACACATACCTGTACCACTAGTGGCCCTTTTCTTTCCTCTTTGACTCTCAACATCTATGGATTGGGTAGGCAATAACACACTCGGTTGCGTAGACTTTATTGGCATTCTCTTATTTCTTGCCTCACCCTCCATGTGCAACCTATCACCTCGGCCTTCTCAAATAGAGTTATTTTTCACACCCTTTTACCCCTTGTCTAGTTATGCCCAAAAAATGAGAGTAAACCCTTGTGTAACAGCCCCTATAGTCCTTTTTGCACAAATGACATAGCCATACTCTACTCCCCCGTGAATTTTTTTTATTGCCTTTGTCTATGGCTGTTGCAAATTGTAAAAGAGGTTTTGTTGGATTGAATGGACCCTTTGCATATGTTTTTAGGAGTTCACAAGGGCATTCAAATGCGTTATTTGAACTAACTGTCCCTGCAACACTCCCACTCTCAGAAGAAACTCCAACATTGCTTCTACCACTACAGGCTCTTTGTTGAATTTGAATTTGTTCACCCTCAGTGCTGCTCACTGTTTCTTTTGTTGAAAATTCAAACGACAGCTGCAAGTGCAAACATAAAACAAAAACAAACAAAAGCCTTTTTTAAGTGTTTCAAATTTTGACAAAAACAAAAAAAAATGCAAAAGAATTTGTGAAAATGAACAATAGATAGTGAACTTACCTCAAATGATGTAGATTTGGTGCTCTCTTGCCCTCTTCTCACTGATGTTCCCTTCTTTCCTCACAGCTGTTCTCTTTCTTTGTTTTCCTCTTCACAAGTTGAAAAACAGCAAAATGAGTTTCTTTTTTGATTTTAGATGTTAGTGTTTCAATTTTTGATTTAGGTTTTGTGTAAGGGGGTGTGGGGGTCTTTGTGGGCCCCCCATCCCTTTATTTTTTATTAAATTTGTGGTTTTTTTTAAATTTAAGAGTTTTGATTGTTGGGCCATCCCCTGTCTATTTTTTCGCATTCCAGAAACATTTCCTAATTTCTTGAAAATTTGGGGACGGTGGGGGGCATTTCCTACCCACCCCTGCGTCCCCTATACAGGACAGGTCCAATATTGCAGGGGACGCGTCCCCAGGATACACAGATACATATCAATATATAATAAAAAAATTATTCAAACTTATCAAAGTCCTTTAGGGTATATAAATCTACAGATAGGCTGATTTACATTTGATGCGAGATTTGTAATTTTTCTGCTTGTCTGAGAATATTGTAATGCAAGATTTCACAGTTTTGGTTCTGTGATGCAGACACCAAGTGTTGCGAGGAAAGATACATATCAATATGTAATAAAAATATTATTCAAACTTATCAAAGTCCTTTAGGGTATATGAATCTACAGCTAGGCTGATTTACATTTGATGCAAGATTTGTAATTTATCTGTTTGTCTGGGAATATTGCAATGCAAGATTTTGCAGTTTTGGTTCTGTGTTGCAGACACCAAGTGTTGCAAGGAAACATACATATCAATATATAATAATAAGAATTATTCAAACTTATCAAAGTCCTTTAGGGTATATGAATCTACAGATAGGCTGATTTACATTTGATGCGAGATTTGTAATTTATCTGCTTGTCTGGGAATATCGTAATGCAAGGTTTCACAGTTTTGGTTCTGCTCAGTGTGGGAGGCATTTTTGATTGCGCATAATAGCATGCAAATCCAGTTCACCTCTTTCATGGATAGCTATTACACTTTATATGGCAAAAACAGCCAAAACTAGTAATTGAATAGTGATTACAAGATCTTGCAAACAAATTTTAACTCCATTTCTTCATCTTCTTATTCATTTATTCCCCTTTGAGACCACAAAACAGTAAGATAATGAAAATAGAGTAAACAATGAAAAAAGTGCAGCCAATGGTTTCATATACCTTGCATATGTATACTAAGATGCAGGGTGAAGTAATACCTAAATATGGCATGAGAGGTTGAAAAATCTCTACATTGACATAGATTAGAAGCAAGAATATTCATATGCTTACTAAGTCATTTCACAGAGGATCTTGTTGGCATGCATAATAAGTTTGTATTCTAAGCTTGCCATTTGATAGTTGTTTAACTAGCAACATGAATTCCCTCCTGAATCATTCAGAATAGTTACAGCTAAAACAACAGATCTAAAAAGTGTCTCCAACTAAAGATCAGGAAGAAGCCCAATTGCAACTATGAACTACCCTATTACTAAAAAGAAAAAGAAAAAAAATTACATATTGCCTGAAGGCTAAAGCTGTAAGAGTCAAATTCAATTGCAGCTACCCCGATTATACTCGAGAAATAGGAATATAAAATCAATAGAACACAACTTTGCATTTTAGCCCAAAAAAAACATATCAGACTTATCATAAACCCGAGTTGCATAAAAGGTCTGTTATGGTAAATGCTAGGGAATGTAACCATTCAAATAACTGAAAAGGCTAGAGGTTGCTCTTCAAAAATTCTACTACATGTACTGTTAATCAAGTTTTATACATTGTCAGATTATCCTAAAAAATTCTAACTTCATCTTCTTATAAATTATACACCTCATAAATTCATGGTTTGGGCGTCATCAGTTAAGGAGAACTATAGGAAATTATTAGATGAAACTGCACTAAGAATGCATACACAAACTTACCCTAAATCTCATCATATTTACAGGTGTACCATAGCTCTTGTTTGCATCTCCTGTTAAAGAAATGTTTATGAGAATGATTCCTGCTTTTCCTTATTAAAAAAGCCCATCTACTAATTGATTAATAAAAATGTTAACAAATTTGTTAATCCTGCAGAAAAATTGTTTGCCAGCACGAACCTGAGAAACAAAAGGTGCATTACGCCAGCGCCAAGGAGAATTCGGGACAACAGGGAAACCAGACATGCCCTGATCCCTTTAGCCGGCATTGATTGAACCTAGGACTGACAACTGTACCACCAACCAAACAATGGATAGTGGCATTAATTGAAGGGCTGAGTAGCTGCCCCCGTTAATGCTCCACATTTGTCTTGAAACACAAAAACAAATCCAATTCTGAGGTATGAGAATGGGGATACAGCATCGATGGTTTTTTAATTGAAAATATAAAAACAAATGGAAACAGAGGTTTTCGATGGACACATTGCTGTTTGTGAACATGTATTCTGATACATGGCAGTTTCTTGGATTTGGATTGAATATGGAGAGCCATATTAATTAATTATTTTTTCAAGTTTTTGACAGACCTACCCAGAAAATTTTCAGACACCATAAAATACGCATAGTTTCCAAACATTAGAAAATCTGTTCGATTTTTTGGTTTGCACGAATTTTGGAAATTAAAAATAGAGTTTATTGAAAACTACAGTCACCGCCAAAGCACAGAACTCTTTTTCAAAAAAAAAAAAAACACTCGTCTTTTCTATGTCTGTGAATTTTATTCAGCATGCTATGTCGTAAATGGCAAATTGGAATTCCATCTAATGAACATGAAGGTATGATTCATTTCCAGAGGAGGAGAGTTAATATACGTTTCGTACCTTAGATCACTCACCGCAGGGCTAATCTAATGCGGAAAACTTAGTGAAGAATTCGACTTGTCATCCCTTCCCTGATAGTTATTTTAGTCCAACATTTTAGGTTATGGTGCCATGGCGGGAGTTTCCACAATCATGCGGTGCAATGAACTTTATAGAAATAGTTTTTTTAAAAAAATTAAAGGAAAATAGACTTTCTTAGTTTTAATTTACATTAATTAAATAAGATCTATTGGCATTGGTATAAATTAATTTAGATCAATAATGGAATGATTTGAAGATATGTTATTCTTAAATGTTAAAAGTATAGAAAATAAATGTGATAAATAAAAGTATTAAGTTTTAAATTTTATAAGAGAATAATTCTATTGTCATTTTGTAATTTGGATACTTTTGAATTAGGAAAATGTGATATATGTATGTATCTCACTTTTGGATAAAAAAAAATATCTGCACTATGGTGGGTGAGTTTGGGAATCAAGGGTAGATCCACACTTGTGAAAATGATTTAGTAATTTACACACTTTTGCTTCTTGATTCATTCGGTTTGCCTCTGCCTCTTCTACTATCTAGACTGATAGTATTTAAAAATACCTTTAGAGGATTGTCAATATGCTGCAAAGGGACGTGCTCTCCTAAGTTAACCCCCAAAAAAACTTAGGTGAATGATTGAAGATAGCAGATCTATGTCATGCAAATGCTCTAAGATGAATGTGCATATATATATATATATATATTAGTGCACCAATGGAAATATTCCTTGCATGCTCCTTTAATGTCAATGATCAGGTGAGATGGGATGATAAATAAAAGACTTTGAATACAAGGACATAGTAATAAATTGTGTGAACTTGTGTTAAGTCCTAGGCAGGAAGAGAATGGGTGGGAATCAACCAAATTTTAAATTGAGTTTTAAAATTTTAGGGGTCAAGTCCACAACTATAGGGTTGACCCCATGTCTATGAAAATTATTTGAGACATGGCAACAATCAAATCTAGCGGATAACAAAATGTATAGGGCTAGGTGCATGAATATGAAAAATTAATGCATAATTTAGGTATATCTATAAATAAGGATGGGAGTAAATGTGTGGGAATTGTGTGAGTAAGAAAAGAGCATGAGGGAAGGGACCTGACTTTGCACAAGATTACGCCATATGTCAATATGCAAATGTATAAAGACATGCTCTTAAAATAGGCGCAAAACTAAATGGGAAATGTTATGGGTATGCAAATTTCACCATTACAGTGGTAAAAAATTTAGTTAGCTCATCCCCATTTGTTTAAGAACTACAATAGTGCGTCCTAACATCAAAAATATAAAAGGAACAAAAATCCTTCCAAAAGTTTACACGAAATCAACAAGGTGCCTTCTAATGAGACCACATGGATTAAAAAAACTCTTACATTGGAGTGAGAAATTTCTAGGCCCATCCCACAAGCAACTGATGGAAATTTGAGAGCTAAGATCCTATTTTCCAAGATAAAATTCTAATTTATTATGTGGTAGATTTCTTCTTCATATCATGAGACATGTTTGCTCCATAATTATTGATCTTGAAGCCACCTACATTAGACTACTTCCTTACCTTAGTTTCCAAGATTGGAACCACCCTATGTATTAGTAAATTTTTAATTTTTTTATTAAAGGCAAAAAGAAATGTATCAAAACAATAGAAACATATTAGATTTTACAACATTGAGATTTTCAAATGGCAGGAACCGTTATTAAGACGAGAAGAGGGAAACCCCAAGTAGATTTGTTACTGTCATGTTCCCAAAAGAAACTAGAAGACCCCTAGAAAAAGAAAAAAAAAGAGGAGAAAGGATACCATTAATAAGAATAAAAAGGGAAGGAGAAGCCACATGACTCATCACCCAATCAATCCACCCCAAACAAAACCCAACAGCTGAAAAAACATTCTTAAGGAATGACCATCAAACCCTATCATAAGTCTTGGACATAGTTTTATGCCTAGAACCTAAGATAGAGTGAATAGCCTTAGCAGCAACAATAATATCGTAAGATGCCCTTTTGCAAAACCACCCTATTTATCCCTAGAACTAGAGATAGAGTGAATAGCCTTAGTAGCAACAACAATATCGTAAGATGCCCTTTTGTAAAACCACCCTATTTAGATGAAGTAAGAGAAGCCAAGATTTTCTTCAAGCGTTCTACAATAATTTTTGTAATAGTCTTGTATGTAACATTGCAAAGGACAATAGGATGAAACAAATCAAAATAATTAGCCTCCTCTATTTTAGGAATTAGGGCCAAGAAGGTAGAATTAATAGCCTTGAGCATCTTCTTATTGGCCTAAGATTCTCGAACAACCTACAAAAGGTCAAGCTTTAGGATATCCCAAAATTCCTAAAAAATTCAATAGGGAAACCATAGGTCTAAGGGATTTACCTTTCTTCATCTGAAAAACCACCTTATCTAGCTCATCAATAGAAATTGGCCCCATGAGTAGATTGGTCATATCCTCATAAACCAAAGGGGGAATGCAATCCAAAATGAATTGTTCCTCATCCAAAGCACTAGCGCCACTTTCTGTGAACAGGGAGGAAAAATGCATGACAGCTTCCCTAGTAATATCTTGGAAAGAGGAAAGTTGATCTCCTTGAGTTGAGATGAGAGACAATATAATATTACCACTTCTCCTTTCTTTAACTGGATTATGGAAGAAAGATGTGTTCTTGTTTCCCTCCTAAAGCTAGTCGATTCTTGATTTCTACTTCCAAAATATCTCCTCTCAGAGCTCCCATTGATTAAGCTCTTTGGAACACAAGGACTCCTCGAGAAGATGCTCCTTGGTCATGTTCCTTAATCTAGAAAGTGATGCTACCCAATTTTCCTGTATTTGAGTATTTTCTAAAATATATTTCTAAAAAGACATTTATTCCACTACTTAAGCTTGACCTTAACAAACTAAAGTCTCTTAAAGAAAGAATACATAGTAGTACCAAATGAAGGCTTTCCCTCCAGTCACCATGTAGCCATGTATTCATGAATATCTAGATCTCTGAGCCACATTAACTAAAACTTGAAAAGAGGCTTTTTAGAAAGGGAAAATAAAGAGGAAGAAATTTTGATAGGTGAATGATTTGATCCCTTCCATTATAAAATTTCCAAAGAAGAAACCCATTGTCACCAACCCAACATTCAAAGACTAAAAACCTATCAAGTCATTTAGAAATGGAAGCAATCCCACATATTATATTATTCCAAGTAAAAACTCCACCTCTTGTTTTAACAAACACCAAGTTAAGAAAAGATAAATTATTCTTGAACAAAGCAGAAGAGAGGTGTAGTTGACTAGAGCCTCCAAGTTTCTCATCAAGGATAAGAATAGCATTAAAATAGTCTGCTAGAATCCAAGGAGTAAAAGGGACCATATAATGAGCAAATCTAATACGGGACCAAAGAAGAACCTTACCTTGACAATTAATGGGAGAATAGACATTAGTGAGGAAAATAGAGTTGCTTGAATCAAAGCAAGTACCCACCAAAGATAAGGAGTGTTTTCTCACTATCCAACAAGATGGATTAAGCCATTGACGATCCCATAAGAAAGCAAGGCCTCTAGTAGATCCTTGAGCCCCAATACATTGGCATTGACTACCTTTCCAACTCATAGAAGATAGGGTAGTTATTTCCTCCACAGAAAACTTAGTTTCTTGAAGAAAGATAATATCAAGCTTGTGTTCCTAGATAAGATCTCGGACAACCTTTTGATGAGGGGTACTAATCAAACCCCTAGAATTCCATGAAATCATTGTCATTTTTGGGAAACAAAGAAGTGAGTGTCTAATATCTGAATGACAACAAATTCCACTAGTTATTCCCCTATCATCTTCACCTTTTCCTAGTCTCTTCTTCTCCCCACTTTGGAGAGCTTATTTGATCCAACCTTTTTGAGATTTTTTTTTTAAGACCTGAGAAAGGTGGAGCTCTCTTCTTCAAATCATCCTTTGTACCTAGGGCAAGAGAAGCTTCTAACATGGCACAATCTACAAAATCTTCAATAGGAACATCTGCCAAAATGGGAAGTGTTGCAATTAATCTAGTAGATCAACATTATCATCTTCCTAATGCCTAACAGATCTATCAATATAACTAGGAGTTGGAGGAATTCCTTTATTGGTAACACTTGTATGCTAGAAAAACCATTAGTTTTTTCTAGTTTGGACAAGGTACCAAAATCAAGAAGATCTAAGTACTAGCCAAGGTACATTCTAGGGGCCTCTAAGGGTTAATCAACCGTAGGTGGGTCTAGTTCCTCAAAGTTTTATAGGACCTAAAACTTGATATTAGATTTTCCTCTTATAGAATTCCCTCTTGGACAATTCATAAACCTTCCTCAATTGTGAGTCTTCACCAGAACAAAACCCTCTAGGTCCAAACCCTCCACATGAGCATGGGCTTTGCCTTTTACAAGGTTCCTTTGCACATATTTTTTAGGAGGCTGGTAGATCATGGATGGAGCCTTTTGAGGGTAGGTTCTTTGTAAATGATTGTATGCATGAAAAAATTGACACCAGAAAGGAGAAGCTTCATATTCAATTTGTTGAATCTATTGCATGTTACCCAATCTAATTTCAAGAGTGTTTAGAAGAGGTTTATTGAGACCAATTTCAAAATAAATATGGGCACCAGTAGTTACCTTTATTTCCAATGTAAACTGAGGAACCCACAAGCCTCTCAATCACCCTTGTAATGGAATGAATATGATTTAATCTCTAGAACTCCCTAGGAAGTTGAAAGAGTTGAATCTAACTAGGAATACAAGAGGGGAGTTCTTCAGCCGGATTAAAACTCACATGCCATGGTTTCATGAATAAGCTCACTTGGTTACAAAGGTACGGACCACCTTCAAAGACGATATTATGATCATCCATCCTAGAAACGATCACTAAAAAATACTCACTTACAGTGAGAATAACCTCTATATCACCCTTGGGTTTCTAGGTATGATGAGCCTAGTTCTCTAGGAAGGGCAATGTGACCTTGATGCCCATGAATTTGTAGTGTAATGCATGCTTAGATAGATATGTTACATCATTAGCAACAAGGTCTAGATTGATAACTAAAATTGGCCAATCCTCACTTTGTTTAGGCAACCATTAGATCAGGGTCAATTTTTGGTCTTTTGATCATATTTAGCATCATTTATAGCTTGCATCATGAAGTTGAATTATTTTTCATGACCATAAGTTATGGGCTCATTATCCCAAATGCTGAGCCTTGATATACATATGTTTTATTTTCATATCAGACACTGCAGTACTCTTTATCTCTAGGGATGGGAATTACTCTTTAGAATATTGATATACAAGATAATGAAATATGACACTAGGGATGGGAGTTTTTGGGAAAAAACCAAACACTATATTTGTCACCATATTCCCGTACTTGTGTTCTTTTTGGCTATCTTTTTTCTTCTAGTTGCAAGTGTATTTTAAGGCCATCTTGCAATTTTAAACTTGTCACCTTGGATGAGGAGCCATAGCTAGAGGCCTACTCTTCAAACTCGCAATGTCCTTCATTATGTTGCTTTGAAAGAGTCATTTACATTGTTTATATTTGACAAAGAAAGCATAGTGACTCTTTTTTGTAGCATGTTGTCTTCAATTTTTTTTGTCACCTAAAAGGTCGATCAATTTGAACCCTCTGAGCATGATGATGGAGATTCAAGGGGGACTTGGAGCAGTATTTGAGAACTTGTGTGACAAAGAGATTGAAGAACAACAATATGTTGTTATTGCTTCACTACCACATTCTTCAAGAGCTTCAGAACATGCATCTACCTTATCCCTCTGCACTCAGTTGGTATCGCGTAGATGTGATGATGTTGTACCTAAAAATGACAATGTTGCAACTAGTTGATTATTCTATTGACGAGCACATAAGGTTGGCGTGAGCTAAGGAAATCAAGATAGAGTTACCCATGTAATTATTCTCTCATTTCATTCCTAAGGGATTCTATCACATGCTAGCTCATCAGATTCTAAGAACAAGCCCACACACACACTCCTGGGAGTGCAAACCATTCACAACTGAATATTGTAATAGGAAACCAACAAGTGTCAATCATCCACATGAGATGAACATTATCTATTCCTATAGATAGAAGCTTCTCTTCTTTATTTAAGTGACTTTAGGGAGGGAATTTATGTATCTCATGGTGCAAACCTCCAAATAAATAGAAAAGGGTTGCAATAATAGTTCACTATTTTTGTGTTGTCTTTTCACTATAATGTTGTTCTTGAAAGTCAATAAAATGATATCCTTCATTTCATTTTCAGAATTGTCTCCTATTCTAGTTATAATTATATGAGATGTTAGTATCTAAGTGTTGGCGTTTCAATTCGCACCTCTAGAATGCGAGTTGGAAATGGATAGATGTGTACAGATAATCTGCTCTTCGAATTAGGAGGGGAAGCTCCCTCTTTGTTGATGATTACTTTAAAGATAAATAAACTAAATTGCCTATCTTTTTGATTCTTAGCTACGCGCACAAGGTTATAAAACTCTATCATTGCAGCAGAGGTTTTTCTCTTAACTTCTAACTATAGCTAGGCCTAAACTAAATGACACTTTTGACAACCCAAGTAAATTCAGAGCTTAGGAATCAAAAGTAAACAGGGAATGATTTGTTAACACAAAACTCAAATAAACTTATTCCAAATCACATTTGAAGACTCGTTGTACTTTTAGGATGTAAACTGAAAGTAAGAATATGCAAGCAACACATGACGATAAACTAAATGAACATGAGAGAGAATCAAAGCAATGGAAGGCATGAGATTTCCTTTCTCAATATCAAGAAGCTATTACAACTCCAAGATAGAAGTATTGTAGCAAAGACAGGCATACAATATGCGATCAAACACTAGATTACAAATGACACAAGGTGAACAAGCACTTGACTAACAATTTGCAAGCAAGAATAGGCTTAGCAAATTTTGCTATCACAATTATAGTTACTAAACAATGGGCAAGGCCGCCCTTATTTATACACAAGTCAAGGAGTAGGGAATCCTAAAATCTCCTTGATCCTAGCTAACTAACTTGTCAACTTGCAAGCTTTATTTCTATTCTAGACAAAAGATTCTAACTAACACTTGCTTTAAAATGATTTGGTTTAAAGCAAATAAAGTACCGACTATTACAAAGTGACTTTTAAATATTTAAAGGATGGATAAGCTTGAAAGAAAATGATGGCTTTCTTGGAAAAACATCAAGTTAACTACCGCTTTTTGAGTTCCATCCTTATCTACATCGTTGCCCTATTGATGACATCACCCATTGATATATTTTGGGAAACAATATCCTCCAAAAAGCTAGTAACCGCTTTCTTGCTAGGAATACTGACAGTTTCCAAGATGATATTCTAATTTTTAAAAAGTAGATTTTGAGAGAAAAGTTGGCACGTGGGTTTTGTAGACAATCTCGTTCTGAAGCAACCTAGATCGTCAGATTTTGAAAAAGTAGAGGGTTTCCTAAAAAAGCGGCAAAAAATAGATTTTGGGAAAACTAAAATTTTCTAATCTTCAAGAGGACTTGATTCCAAATGAACCCATTTTGATAAAAAATGAAAAAGTTCCAGTTCTGTTTCTGGAAAATGATGTCCTAGAAAAATGGATCTTGAAAAAGCATGCCTCTGTGCTTCCCAATCCCGAAACCATGAAGAACACTGAAAAAGTACTCTATTTGGGTTCTCAAATCTTCATGAGAAGAAAATGATGTTTTTCTTCCTCTAGATGCAACCTGCAAAAATAATGAATAAAGGAGGCCAAAGGTTTTTTTAAGAACTTAGGGCAAAAAAATAACTTTCTTTGTGAAAGCACAAATCTTGAAGCTTATCTGCGAAGATAGCAACATTTTGAGCAAAAATCTAAGTTGATATGCTTGCATAGGATGAATTCCTATTTTATAGCTGCCTAAGGCTCACGTGGGAGGATGATGAAAAAGCTGCTACTTTGATGATGTCCTCAAACATGCGAAGTTGTAAAAAGTGTTAGCCAATTTTCCTTCGTTTTGAAACTTTTTGCACTCATTCTGACTCTGGTGTGGCCTGCCTCCAACTTCAACAAGACGGCAAACTATCACTATTAACTAAAAAAGCTGACTGATCACGGCATCTTGAAGTTTTATCAATTTTGATTTGATCCCTGGCCTCGATCTGATGATCTGTCGACGTTCGACTGCAATTTTGATTTCTAGAAATTGTCGCCGAACGAAGATCGGGAAACGGCTGAAGGAGGAATTGTCAGGACAAGAAATTTTCTAACACCGGAAAACTAGGTGCCCTGACTGGACAGGGACACCTATCTATTTTTTGAGATTTCTAATTTTACTCACTTTTCATTTTTCATGCGCGTTTTGGTGACTGTGGGCCCCTATTTGGATGCTGAATCTCGCTTGCAGGAGCTAAACTAAGACTGATGGTCAGGCAATTAGGCAAGGCTGATGAAAACTGAATTGATTGCACCTCCTGCCTGCCTCAAAAACTAGATCAGACTAATTTTCTATGAATCTGACCGGGTTGATGGAAGAAGATTCGCAATTTTCTATAAAATATGAAAAATAAACTAACTTTGTTAATGTTGGGCACCCCTAGCCTCCAGGGGTGCCTAGGAAACTGTGCCTTAGTTTATTTATGATGATTTTCAATTTTTTCTTCGTTTCTTTGTTTTGTGTGCCGCAGGTCTTGTTTGATTTTGGTTTCTACTTTTTGTCATCAATTCCTGTGATCTATCAGATAATTGTCTGGATGAAGGGTGGACTAGATAGCTTGAGCATATCTGAGATGTATCCCCAACTTTTACGGGCCTTTTGACTAAATATGACTAATTTTTAACCACCTGGAAGCAGGCTGACGAGGCCTTTTAATGTTTTCTGAAAAACATGAAAAAATTCTATCTCTGGGAAGGCTGGGTGCCCCTGGCCTCTAGGGGTGCCTGGGAAACTCAATGTTAGCCAAATTTTGGCTTCTTTCAACCCTTTTTTTGTTTTCTAGATTCATCATGCTTCATTTTCTGTTCTTCATCGATCATTGATCATTTAACAGTTCTTCATCCTCTGAACAACACTGAAATCTTGAATCTGACCCACGGTAGATGAACTTCCTCCATTAATGGCCTTGGTGTTCATGCTTTACCTTTTGAAAAAGCAAAGTTGACCTAGTAGAGAAAACTCAACCTTTTGCATATTCCATCTGGACCACCTTGATCGTGAAGCAATATCAGCCAATCAGAATTAGGCAGGACTCCTGAATCAGAGATTCTATTTTTAGAAACTTTCTAATTTTAGAAAATTTTGCTAGCATCCATATCTCAAGAAACCTAGAAAACCTAAAATTTGACGTCTATTTTTATAAACTTTCTAAAAATAGAAACTTTATATTTTTAGGAAGTTTGACATTTTTGACTTTTTGATGGCAATTTTTTTAGACTCTCACAAAATGCCTTAATGAAGCAAAAAAATTGATTTGGCACAACAAGTAGCTCTATCTGGGGACCATGTCGGATACTTACGCCATAGGAGAACCGAGAAACTCTAGACTTTCTAGATTAGACTAGTGTCTTATCAGTTGGGCAATAGAGTCAAGACATTTTCTTAATCACCTAGAATAAGACTTTTTCCCTAAAATCACCTAAGAGTTGGAACTTCCTAAAAAACACTTAAAACAAGACACAACGCTCCCAAAACACCTAACATAACATTTAAACAAAATGATTAAGGTGACACAACATAAACACAAGACACACACAAACACTCTTTTGAGCGAGGACAAGAAGAACAAAAACTGTTACACAAAACCATCAATTGGTTCAGAAAAATAATAACCTTTTCTCCTGAGCTATGAGATTTGTCTTGGAAACACATAGCCTTTCTTCCTTTGCAACACCTTCTCTAAGAGCCATGATTAGGTGGGTAGATATGATCATGCCATGAGAAGTTCATGATGAACTGATTGATATGCATTAGCTCTAGTTGATCATCTTCTTCCATAGCAAAAAGCCTCTGCACAAAAAGCCTCTGCAACAGGTGAAGGTACAGAACCTCTTTTTGAAGATATGGAGCAAGGTCTTGTGGCCAAAGTATGCTGGTGGGAATGGTAACCACTACATATAGAACTTGGTGTTCTTCATCTATATCTTCAACATACGCAACCTTGAACTCAGTTAATGTATCATCCCCTGAAAAAGGTCAAAGCTGCTCATACAAAATCTTCACAACTGATTCTTGGCTTATCAGATCCACCCCTGTTATCATCAATTTATCTAGTGATTCAAGTACCTTTTCATCATTCTCATTGGTCATGTCTTCATCCATCCAATCCTCAAAATCTGAATGTGATAAATCATCAAGATCTGAATCTTCAAGCTTCTGATCATCATCAAAGAACACTTGATGGATAACATCTTCACTTGATGGCTCACTTTGTCGTCCATCATTTTGAATCGCATCAACCTCCATAGTGCAATCTTCTTCAATAAACATATCCTTGAGATCATGAATGTAGATATCTGGTAGCATCTCATTTTCAGCAACCATGTACCTTTCTTCTTCTGATAGGCAAGTAGGATCAAAGATAGATTCTTCTAAGCTTTGTGTTTCTTCTTCATCTGCTTGATTGATTTCACATATGGCATATCTCACCACACACTTGTCAAGGATTTATGATTTCTCCATATGATTCTCTTTAGTGACCAAGACTGAATATTCCATGAGCTTTTCTTCTCCATGAGTTTCTTCATTTGCATTTTGTGTTGACTTTATCATATCTGTGATGTCTCTTTCTTGCATAGGTTCACGGATAACCTCTGAAAGTTTACCATCATCTTCTTCACTAGTGTGTATGAAAACTTCTTGAGACAAAGATGAAGACAGGCTAAACTGTAAAAGAAAATTTACAGTGTCCTCTGTTGAAGAATCACTCTCCAAGTGATGTAGAAAACTGTCGAGATCCAATGATGAATCTTCCATATGATCTCTGGTTTTGAGAAATTCCTCCAATGATGAATCATCTTCAAAATAAAGAAGATCTTGTTCTTGCTCCAATTGCAATGCTTCTTTGGTCTCTTCTCCTTTAAATGTATCTTACACAGGTTCTTCAAACCAACCTTCAAAAGATGAGAAGAACAAATTGGATTCACCATTGCTCTCTTCAGCATATTTGATCTCTTCCTTGTAATTTCACTCTTGAGAAGATTGTTGCACTTCTTCTTCCTCGAAGAAAGTATGCAACTTGTGTATTTCTTCACGTTCTTCCATCAACAATCCTTCTTCATATTCAAAGAAATTATGCAAATTTTCAGCTTCCGATGAACATTCATGTTCCATATGCAAACACATGATGTCGCTTGAAATAGGGTTAGGAAAATGATCCCTTCTAATATTTGATTTACATTGGGTAAATCGCTTCATAGAGCTGCCATCGGATTCATCAAAGAGACGTTCAAGATTATCCAAAAATCCTTGATTTTCATTTGATGCTTTTAATATTTACATGAATCTTCTCATCTCTAAGCAACTTTCTCCATCATATCTATTCATTGCATGAAATAAGCAATAGATTTGTACCGTAGAAGACACGTCCACTACTTGACGCACATGTGAAGCCGGTTGATCACTGGCATAGTTAATGAAAGAATCCTATATATTTGAGGGAGATGAAACTTTTCAAAGTGGTACAATGTTCAAGGGCACCAATGGCTTGATTTAATTTCTTTTTATCTTTCTCGAGGTGATCATGTGATCCTCTAATTCAACAACATACTCCTGGGCTTCATAGAGTTCTGTAGCGTGTCTTTGCTTGAGATAGAAAGAAACTTCTAAAGATTGTGCATTGGCGAAGCAACTTAGCAAAATTTCTGATGAAGACTTCAAGGTGTTTGCAACTTTTCTAACCAAATGGTTGAATCTAGCCATGAACTCTCGCATCAGCTCACGTTTGTCTTTCTTGATGTTTGAGAGTTGTGCAAACAAGACATGACTATTTTCTATAGGCTTGAAATAGGCGAGAAATTTCTCCCTCATCAACTCCCAATTTATGATAGAGTTAGCAGTGAGGTGATTAAACCATTCAACTGTTGAGCTTTGTAATGATTCCACAAACAAACGCACTGCAACATCTTCATGTGCAACGCCAATAATTCCACATGTGGTGGTGAAGGCAGAAATGTGCTCATCAGGATGTTGCTTGCCATCACCATGAAACTTCAGAAAACATTTTCTTGATCCTTTAGGAAGCTCATGATTTTCTACTAGTGCCAATGGAACGATCTGATTTCCCCATGACCGAGGTGGGCGATTATTGACGTGATTGCCTCCTTGATCCACCATAGGAAGCCTTCTTTGAAACTAAAAAATTATGTGAACTCTAGACCTTCTTGAATTTGTAATGGATAAGATAGAGGTCTTATGTCGTCCCCAGTAGAGTCGCCAAAAACTGTTGGACTCCAAGAACTATGTTGGATGCTTGTCCAACTTCTATAGGATGAAGATCTTGGAAGTACAAATCTATAGAACCATCTTTCCCCCTTGTATAAATCCTATAATCCAGGATTATCTATTCCTATGCGAGAGGTGGTAGTACTAGTCTTCCGGATGCAAGATCTGCTTTGAGTTCTTCTTTGTCAAGAATAGTAGCTGCATTTCTCCACTAAGCAGGACTTTCCTTTTGTGCAAATATGAAACTCCTCAAGCTACTAATGATGTTCATTTGCTCTCCTTCCACACGTATTTAGTTGAATAGTAGATGGTGTAAGTTTTGGTTGTTGAACAGGAGAAGTAGGACACTAGATGGTCACTCCCGTGACATAAGCTTAAGCTTGCTTGAAGTTTTATGCCTCGTGCCCCACCATGGGCACCAGAAAACTATTGGTGTTTCAATTCGCACCTTTGGAATGCAAGTTGGAAATAGACAGCTATGCACAGATAACCTGCTCTTTGAATTAGGAGGGGAAGCTCCCTCTTTGTTGATGATTGCTTTAAAGATAAATAAACTAAACTGCCTATCTTTTTGATTCTTAGTTGCAAGCACAAGGTTATAAAACTCTATCACTACAGCAGAGGTTTTTCTCTTAACTTCTAACTATAGCTAGGCCTAAACTAAATGACACTTTTAACAACCTAAGTAAATTTAGAGCTTAGGAATCAAAAGTAGACAATGAATGATTTGTTAACACAAAACTCAAATAAACTTATTCCAAATCACATCTGAAGACTCATTGTACTTTTAGGATGTAAACTAAAAGTAAGAATATGCAAGCAACACATATGACGATAAACTAAATGAACATGAGACGGAGAATCAGAGCAATGGAAGGCATGAGATTTCCTTTCTCAATATCAAGAAGCTGTTACAACTCTAGGACAATAGTATTGCAGCAAAGACATGCATACAATATGTGATCAAACACTGGATTACAAATGACACAAGGTGAACAAGCACTTGAATAACAATTTGTAGGCAAGAATAGGCTCAACAAATTTTTCTATCACAATTACAGTTACTAAACAACATGGGCAAGGCTACCCTTATTTATACACAAGTCAAGGAGTAGGGAACCCTAAAATCTCCTTGATCCTAGCTAACTAACTTGCCAACTTGCAAGCTTTATTTCTATTCTAGACAAAAGATTCTAACTAACACCTGCTTTAAAATGACTTGATTTAAAGCAGAGAAAGCACCAACTATTACAAAGTGACTTTTAAATGTTTAAAGGATGAATAAGCTTGAAATAAAATGATAGCTTTAACTCGGAAAAACATCGAGTTAACTATCGCTTTTTGAGTTCTATCCTTATCTACATCGTTGCCCCGTTGGTGACATCACCCACTAACATTTTGGCAAAAAATATCCTCCAAAAAGCTAGTAACCACTTTCTTGCTAGGAATACTGATACTTTCCATGATGATCTTTTGATTTTTAAAAAGCAGATTTTAAGAGAAAAAGTTGGCATGTGGGTTTTATAAACAATCTCGTTTTGAAGCAACCCAGATTGTCAAAATTTGAAAAAGTAGAGGGTTTCCCGAAAAAATGGCAAAAAAGCATATTTTAGGTAACTAAAATTTTCTAATCTTCAAGAGGACGTAATTCCAAATGAACCCATTTTGATGAAAACTGAAAAGGCTCTAGCTCTATTTCTAGAAAATGATGTCCTAGAAAAATGGATCTTGAAAAAGTGTGCCTCTGTGCTTCCCAATCCCGAGACCACAAAGAACACTAAAAAGCACTACATTTGGGTTCTCAAATCTTCATGAAAAGAAAATGATGTTTTTCTTCCTCTGGATGCAACCTGCAAAAATAATGAATAAAGGAGGCCAAAGATTTTTTTAGAACTTAGGGCAAAAAAACAACTTTTTTCGTGAAAGCACAAATCTTGAAGCTTATCCACCAAGATAGCAACATTTTGAGCAAAAATCCAAGTTGATATGCTCACATAGGATGAATTCCTACTTTATAGCTACCCAAGGCTCACGTGGGAGAATGATGAAAAAGCTGCTACTTTGATGATGTCATCAAACACACGAAGTTGAAAAAAGTGTTAGCCAATTTTCCTTCATTTTGAAATTTTTTGCATTTGTTCTGACTCCGGCGTGGCCAGCCTCTAACTTCAACAAGACAAAAAATTGTCACTATTAACTAAAAATGATGACTGATCATGGCATCTTGAAGTTTTATCAATTTTGATCTAATCCCCAACCTCGAACTGATGATCTGATGATGTTCAATTACAATTTTGATTTCTAGAAACTGTCACCGAACGAAGATCAAAAAACAACTGAAGGAGGCCTTGTCGGGACAAGAATTTTTCTAACACTGGAAAACCCAGGCACCGAGACTGGACAGGGGCACCTAGGATCTCATGCCTTAGCCAATTTTCTGAGATTTTCAATTTTTCTCACTTTTCATTTTTCATGCGCGTTCTGGTGATTGTGGTCCCCTGTTTGGATGCTGAATCTCGCTTACTGGAGCTAAACTAAGACTAATGGTCAAGCAATCAGGAAAGCCTGATGAAAATTGAATTGATTACACCTCCTGCCTGCCTTAGAAATTGGATCAGACTGATTTTCTATGAATCTGACCAGGCTGATGGAAGAAGATTTGCAATTTTTTGGAAAATATGAAAAATAAACTAACTCTACTAATGCTAGGCGCCCTTAGCCTCCAAGGGCACCTAGGAAATTGTGCCTTAGTTTATTTTTGATGATTTTCAACATTTTTTATTTTGCATGCCGCAAGTCCCATTCGATCTTCGTTTTGCATTATGTCATTGATTCCCATGATCTACCGGACAACTGTCACTGGATGAAGGGTGGAATGGATAGCTTGAGCATATTTGAGATGAATCCCTAACTTTTAGAGGTCTTTTGACTAAATATGACTTATTTTTAACCACCTAGAAGTGGGTTGACAAGGCCTTTTAATGTTTTCTGAAAAACACAAAAAAATCTATATCTGGGAAGGCTGGGCACCCCTGGCCTCTAAGGGCACCTAGGAAACTTAGTGTTAGCCAAATTTTGGCTTCTTTCAACCCTTTTTTCATTTTCTGAATTCATCATGCTTCGTTTTCCATTCTTCGTTGTTCGTTGATCATTCAATAGTTCTTCATCCTCTGAACAACACTGAAATCTTGAATCTAACCCCCAACAGACGAACTTCCTCCATTAATGGCCTTGGTGTTCGTGCTTTGCCTTCTAAAAAAGTAGAATTGACTTAGTAGAGAAAACTTGACCTTTTGCAGATTCCATCTAGACCACCTTGATCCTGAAGCAATATCAACAATTAGAATCAGGCATGACTCCTAAATTAGAGATTCTATTTTTAGAAACTTTCTAATTTTAGAAAATTGTGCTAGTATCTGTATCTCAAGAAACCCATAAAACCTAAAATTGACGTCTACTTTTAGAAACTTTCTAAAATAGAAACTTTCTATTTTTAGGAAGTTTGACTTTTTGACGTTAATTTTTTTAGGCTCTCACAAAATGCCTTAATGAAGCAAAAAAATTGATTCGGCACAACACTAAGTACACATCTATTGTGTCTTTCTATTAAGAATGTGTTAGTTGGTCATTCTCAGAATGCTATAAAATGTCATGTTGATTGTTTTATTATTTTTTATATCTTTCATATTTAATAGCAAAATTGTATTCTAGAGGAGGGGATTACTAAGTAGAATTTTAAATTTGGAACTAAGAACTAATTGGGGACCTATATTTCACACAATGAAATATTAAGCCTCTAGTCACTTGAACTGTTAAATATTTTTGGGGATTGTCATAGTATGAATATAGGTTCTTGACTTTGCACCCTATATCAATAGGCATTGATCATATACCATTCCCAACTTTCCATAATTCCAAAACTATCTTTCAGCTTCTTGATAACTTAAATAATTTATCAGGTTATCATTTGATATGAACACTACAAAATAACTTACATTTTCCCTTTCATTCACTCTACACTTGTTTATGGTCTTTTCTTTGCCTTTGTGAAATCCTCTTCCTACTTGATAGACCAACCAGACTAGGTTAGTGACAAATAATTGGGCCTAGTCCTATGTGTTGGTTGTCCTTTCCTGGTGATATAAATTGTTTATGCCCATGTTGCCATAGAATTTGACAATCCCTAAAGCCTCTGCTAACAAGGATATGCCTATAAACCAGCTTATGGTCTAAAACAAGAAAAAACCCAACAGACATATTGAGCTTAACTAGCTCTAATACCACTTGATGCAAAGAAGGATCATGAACCCATTGAAAGGCAATCGATCCTAATAGCTCCACACAAGAAGTTAACTTACAAATGCAACAAGATCCAATTGACACATGTAGTATAGAATGACAACTTAGAAACTATGAATTAGAATGCAAATTATATTTCCCTGAGGGCACATAGCCAACCACAAGCATTACAATTCAACTTAGAAAATTTCTAACACTTTTGGTGGTTGTCACAATCCAACAGACCATCAGAAAAGAAATAACTTTACTTCTACGACCCCTTCACCTGTGTTTCTTGTCATTTCCTATCTCGTTCCATATACAAATGTTGATATTTATAAGAATCCTTTGCTCATAATAGATAGATGTAGACAACCAATAATATAGCCACCACCTAGCAAGGTAATTGTCGCCAACCTTAAGGGCATGATTAGAAATGGGCATAGGAACGCTTAACAAAAGAAACACAACTACAAATGGTAATCAAGTGCTTGGAATGGGTGATCACCAACATAAAGTGAACTACTGCCAACATTTTAATAGGCTCTGTTATAGACTGCAAGAAGAATATTTCCCATGACCCCTAAATAAAACATCCAACATAAGGTAACCATTGACAAGTAATAAAGCCCAAAATTAAATATTCTTGATGCAATGCTTAGAAACTAGAAAATACATGTGTCCCATGGAATCTGCCTAGGCAAAGAGGGAACTTACCCAACTAAAAAGACAACATGGGGCCCAATAGATATAATCAATCAGTAGACAAGGGAAATGAATTTTTAGTTGCTTATGTCTCCATGTCCAACTCACCCCACATCCAAGAAGATGTTTGGTAGGGCCCAACAAAGAATTGCAAGTACTAGTTTTATAAGCTCACACCAAGACAAGGAGATAAGTGTGGACCTTAGGAAATCAGCAAAAAAAATTGATATCTCCAATAAGCCTTCATCATTTGTGTCCACTATTCATGTGGACCCCACATTTAGTTACATCTAGGAAATTATAATTTCAATAAGGAATTTGGATAAACTTGTTGAAGCAAGTAATATCTAATTGGACTCCAAGATTCCCTGCAACACACACATGGAAAGGAAACACACAAAAAATCCAAAATCAAACTACTATTATTTTTGGGCAATACAACATTGTGAGTAAACTCAAATTATCTTGCATCACCCTCCCCTACCAAAACCACCACCACACTTTTGTGTGGAGAGAAATCACTCGCCCTCCCCTATTTGATGATAGGCCATGCCCTACTCACAAATCCTAGCTAATAGAAATTAGTCAAACATATAGAACTATTGTCTCAAATGAAAGAAACTATATCTCTAAGGATGATGCACTTAAATTTGTCCATCATGCCCAAAGAACAATCATAAGATCATTAAAACAAAAAAAAATAGTTGCTACTAAAGAATGGAAAACCCTGTACTACATTAGAATTCACCTTGGATGAGATGGATCACAAGTTTCCTTCATAAAAGAGAAAATCCTATTTTTCAAGTCATGGATACTGTCAATTGATCCAAGACTCTTGAAGCTTAGAATCAAGAGAACTAGAAGTTAGTTGGATCAATTGACACTATAATCATTCCAAAGGGCTATTTAATGGCAATGTTCTTAATATAAGTTAAAGATCAAATCATGACACAAGGTGGCCCCTAATTCATGGAAAAATATGTCATTTCCATGAAACCCACCTACTTTTAATATTGAGGATCTACCAAGTATTGCCCCTATTTGAGTTGGGCCACTAGTTCTCTCAGATGAATACCGACATGAATCACTACTTAGGGAGATAGGCAGTTCTATTACAAAATATATTGCTTCTAAGTTCACCAAGTACTAATCAGTCCTTAACTATGCTCAGATCTATGTTAATATAGATATGGAGAAGCCATTACCAAACAAGATACTATTGGAAATGGCAGGGATTGAGTGGGAACAATCCATAGTTTTATGTCGTAAAATGTCCCCCAAGGACTTTTACCTCCTAAGTTTAGCTCCTGGGTCCCTTAATTTTAATCATGCATCTTAGAAATGAATCCTGGAGCAAAATCCCCTAAAACCCATGACAAATGGGACTTAGGGGACATCTTTGAGCTTAATCTAGCCCTAAAATAGGTGCCTGGACAACAGCACCCGTGCCCTTGTCATGCCCTATTTTGTCAGGGTCCAAATTTTAAATGACCGCAAAGAGACCGTTAAAAAGTTTCCCTTTGTTAGCCTAGTCAATTTGAATTACAAATGTTTAGCGGGAATGCATATATAAACATGTTTAGGACTTCATTTTACAACTAGATGGATATTACAAACTTGTGATCTTATGCCAAGGATACTCAAGGCTTTCATTGTGTTGAAGAACAATATTGTGTTGTGTTTGTTGCAGATTTATCTTCATCAATCAATCTCCTCATGGCGTGAAAGATCTTCATCTCCCCGTGAGAGCTTCACCTCTGAGGTGACATTTACTTTGTGTTTCAATCATTTATCATATCATTGCTTTTGCCTCTGTCATATAAGGACACACACTCTCTATCTAATAATGGTGTTGGAAGACTTGAATGCCATTCCTGGGCTTTACTGAGGCAACTTGCTCCTAAACACCACAACCCCAACCCCTCTCTTGTGATTGCAGGTTACGGGTATCAGATTCTATGAAGAGGAGTTGCAAGAGGTCAGAGCAAAGTAGGAAGAATCCAGATCTGAAGAAAATAATAGAAAAGAACCCTAAAAGGATAAGGGCACCCGCTCTTTTGTCCCTCATTTCTGCATTGTTAGGAATCTCTGAAGCGGTTGTAGTTTGTAGTAGAAAATATCAGAAAGCCCTTAGAAAAAGCACTGCATTGGACAAGGGCACCCGCTCTTTTGTCCCCGACTTTTCCATCTTCTGAAACCCAAAATTTGGTATGTCTCTAATTTGCATTTAGTGTCTTCTTGTGTGAGCATTCATTAGTTTTCATCCATTGGTTTACGATTTTGCATAATTGGGGTTTTAAGCTTAATCGATGTAGCAATCTACCCCAATTTTTTTTTAAAATGTAAACAATGAGAATGCAGTGTTAGCATAATTATGCATAAACCACTAAATAACCTCCACACTTCTGATCACCAAGATCCCAACTGGGCGAGGTGAGAGCATAATGTGCTTTGGTTTTACAATCTAAAGCATTGTGCAACAAGAAAGTACATTCATCTGCTATGAGAAGGCATCCACTATTGCAGTGGGAATTCACTACTTTTTAGTGGGTGGAAAAATAAGAAAGAAATTACAAAACCATCCACTTATCCAATGGGTATTCACCACTTATGCAGTGGGTAGTGTAGACACCTAAAAATGTCTTAACTCTTCAACCACCCTTTGACATCTTCACATCACTAACTATCCATTCCAATTAATTAAATAAATTTGTTTTATTTAATTAATTTAGCCCTAACCATTCACCCTTAGCCATTTATCCCTAATTCATCCCTTGTGATAAATTAATTCATCTAATTTATCACTAAACCTTCCAACACTATCCCTCATTAATTAAATAAATATTCTCAATATTTATTTAGTTAATTTCTCCATTTTCCTAAACCTAATTAATTAAATAAATCATACTTAATTAATCTACCCTACTAATCAACCTAAACCTGGCCTAGTTGACTAAATAACACTTATTTAAATAGCTACCCTAGCCAAAATGACCCCTAGACCTAAATTAATTAAATAAACCCTTGTTCAATTAATTTTAACCATCCATTAACCTATTTACTAATTTTCTACAGCCATATTAATTAAGCTAATCCTCTTGATTAGCTTGGCCAAACCTTGCTTAACCCATCCTCCCACACACTTTGAATAAAAATCATTTTTTTATTCAAAAGGTCACATGTTTCTTACAAATGTAAGAACCCATAAGTGTACATATGTCCTTGACCTTCAACACTCCCCCATAAAATGAAGTTTTAATTCATTCACTTGTCATATCCAACTCTTCCCCAAAATTTATTTTTAATTCTCATCACCCTTCTCCAATTAAAAATTCACTTTTATCCCATCCATCTAACTTGTCCCAGTCTCCATTAATGGAAATCTTCTCCATGTGAATTAAAAATTCACTTTTATTCCTATCCTCACACTCTACCATGGAAATGAATTTTTTATTCATTCCTCATCCTTCCCAATGTGAATTTAAAATTCACAAATAATGGGAGCCATCCAATCTCATTAACCAAATCTTAGCTTTTGATCTCTCTTATTCAATCCTTTTGTGACACTTGTCACAAGAAAATTCACAAATAATGGGAGCCATCCAATCTCATTAACCAAATCTTAAACTTTGATCTCTCTCATTCAATCCTCTTGTGACACTTGTCATAAGACTACAACTCCAATCCAAACCCTAATCTTCAAGCATTCCTATCCATTGATCTAAACTTTCAATCCTCACCCTCCATACTTTTACCAAAATCTATAAATAGAACCCTCACCCAAGCCATTGGGATCACTTCTTCTCCCATCAAAAGTATGCCCAAATTTTTCTCATCTCTTCTCATCATACCCTTACCATGCCAAAATCATTCCTCATCCTATAGACATATTATCTCATCTTGATCTCCATTAAATCCTTTATCAAAGCCTCTATCAATCATCATCTTGTGTTGAAGAACAAGGAGCAATTCACATTCTACTACATTCAACATTGGGTAAAGCTAGGAGGGTCTTGGTGCGCAACTCTCCTCAACCTTATCAAGGAGAAAGAAGATTTCAAGGTATAAATGGTTTGTGTTATGCATTTCATTTGTGTTTTCTAACTTTGAAGTTTTCCTTGTCTTCAGGTAGAAAGAAAGATAAAGATTCAGTTTGCCCACACTGGCGGTAAACCATCCAGGGGATTATTATGTGTTGCAATATGAAAGACGATTATAATAACTTCATAATATGGAATGCAAATCAAAAATATAGATTAAGGTTTGTTGAAAGATTCATGAAATTGGCAACCTTATAGTTCACCCTACACAAATCAGTATTGAAAAACACATAATCATAACTGTCCATAAGTTGATATACTAAAGATTCCTCTATTGGTCAAGTCTGTACTACTAAAACCAGACTGCCCTCTTGTAGTACGGCAACCCTGGAGTAGACTAACCATCACAAGATTCATCAAATACATGTAATCTCCATCTAAATATGATATAACATTATAGTATTCATGTATACAACTCCAATGAAGTAGAAATAGTCCCATAAACCAAAACCATCATGTATTGAGGACCCAAGATTTCAAGACAGGTATGACTCCATGAAGCCAATATGAGCTGCTCAATTAGAATGACAATCAACCTCTAAAAATGTTGGCAAGAGACACTATATGGATTCATGGTTGTTGTCATTGATGGCAACAAAGGTCATCCCACATATCCGCAAGTCATGGTGTGCCTCTACCGGAAGTCAGAATGAAGACTGTTGTGGTCCAGTGAACAAGAACAGAGCATGTGGCAAGGTCCGACAGATTGGTCCGGACCTCTTAGAGGGAGTGTCTTGGTGTAGTGCATATTTGAGGAAGTCAAGAGGACTACCTTAAGTAGTATATTCCAAGGATTTAGCCTCCGGTGATGGACAAAGAAAAAGATATGAATAGTTGAGTACCGGATTCCTGAGAGACAGTGAGAGCAGAGGAAGAACTGACTGACAGAGCATCAGACTATTTTTCGGATGTGTTACTGTTGATGGTAAAGGTTGTGAAGGCATGAATCATGTTTGGCCGACATGATTAATGATATCTACAAGTATATGCTTGATCCGCATTACTTGATATGCAAGGATTTAGCCGACAGATCAAAGTTTGTGTGAAGATAAACTATTTCAGGTGCCGACTAGAAAGATAATAAAATCATTAGTGCAGATATATATAGAGGATGGATTTTGCTGTGAGAGGTGTAGGAGCAGAAGTGGATAAGCAAACAAGAAAATGAGCAGAGCAGAAGTAGTAAGAAAGATCCGGTATGTGAAAGGAAAGCAGAATAAAGAACAGAGGAAAGATGAAGTGCAGCAGATCAGTGTACTGAGCCTAACCAGAACTAAACTCCAGCATATATCGATGCTTTCAATCAGTTCAAGTACTATATAACATTCTTTTGTAGACAGTGTGTCTCTTTGTAGGCAGTGTGCCTCTTGTGAGCAGTATGCTCGGGCAGTGAGCCCTAATTGGCAAGTGCCATTTTTGTAATTCCTTATTCTTTTAACAGAGAATAATCTTTGGGTTAATCACCCCGTGGTTTTCTCCCTTAACCGGGTTTCCACGTCAAAAATACTGTGTCATGTGTTTCTCATTTCATGGTAATGTTTGTTTGTTTGATTCAATGATGCTTTGATTAATAAGAAAGTTCAAAAGAAGAAATAATTAGCATAACTGATTCACCCCCCCCCCCCCTCTCAGTTATCAACAATTGGTATCAGAGCCAAGTTCCTCCTAATAGAGCCTAACAGCTTGAGGAAGATCTGGGAGTTCAAATGGATGCATATGGTTTAAGGGAGCAACTCAAGACTACCCTTGAGGATCTTGAATAGTCAAACTCTGAAGTCAATGAATTAAAGGAAAGACTCAAACAGGCTGATGAATTCATGAGAGAACTAAAGGACAAATTAAGTCTCTCTATGAAAAAGAGAAAGGAACTGCTCCAACAATTGGCAAGACAAAGTGAAGAAAGCAATACAAATGAAGAATTGACTGAGAAAACCAAGTTATGTGAAAAGTTATCAAAAGAAGTCATTATGTTAAGACATGAAATGGAATCAGGAACTATAAAGTTTACTCAAGAGATTGAAGAAAAAAGAAAAGCTGAAGACAATCTAAGACAATCTCTTAAAGAGAAATCAGAAGAATGCCACCAGATGGACAGGATTATCAGACATCTTGAATCTGATCTTGAAGATGCCAAAGATAATGAAGAAAAACTTGAGGATCAAATTGTCTCTCAAAAGAGATCTTCAAACAGCAAATGAATATAAAGAAAAATTCAAGATAAGCTCTACCCAACTTGAAGTACTTCTTGGAAGTCAAAAGAGGACAGATGACAAGTATGGTTTGGGATATGAGAAAGGAGAAAGCTCTGGATCCGGTCAAAAGAATTTTGGATCAGAAAATCCAAGGAATAGACCTAGAAGACCTCCGGTAAGACAGCCCAATGCTCAAAGATATCCATCCTTCAATGGATACTGTCACAGCTGCAATCACTTTGGTCACAAAGCTAATCAGTGCAGGAAGAGAATGAATCAGACTAATTCATCCTTCTTCGGACAGTGCTTTAACTGCAAAAGGTATGGACACAAGTCTCATGAATGCAGAAATATGCAAATAAACAAATCATTCAATGGTAGATGCTTTGCATGCAATAGAGTAGGTCATATGGCTAATCAATGCAGATCAAGAGGTTATCAGACAAATATGCAAGGAAATATTATTTGCCAAATCTGTAACAGGTCTGGTCATAATGCAAAAATCTGCAGAAGTAAGAATCAGGACAGAAGAGGTCCGGTGTATAATCATAATCAAGACAAGGGTAAACAAAAGATGAATGCGGATGAAGTTAGGAATCAGATGAACAAGATTTGGGTGAAGAAAAGTTTAGAGAATGTAGAGGTTGGATCCGCACCAAACTCTGGTGCTGACATTCCTTCCAGAAATTAAAAAGTGAGCTCTGACTCAGGGGGAGACTCAAAGAAAATCCTGTTCCCCCAGCCAATCAAGTGATGCCTAATGTGGCACAAGATGCGGAGCAAAGGGTTTGTAGATATAAGTCTTGAGATGATCCAGATAAGATTTCAAAGGTCTGCATGAAGATATGAAGAAGTTGTGATCAATTAAGTAAGACCTGTTCCGGGAGATGCTTCGGAATGACAAAAGATTACAAAAGGTCCGGAGAAATCCGGAAGTGCATTGTCTTATTCTGTGGATTGGACAGAGTGTTTGGGATATTCTTGTAATGTGTCATCTTGATTTGTTCATGATTGGAAGATCCACATGATGTTCATAGATCAGGACTGATCCGGTACTCCAAGCTATCCGGATAAGGCAAACCGGAATAATGTAGGTCGAGCATTTATTGCAAACAGATATTAGGGTTTGCGAAACAATATAAGGGATTTCTCAATAATCACTTGATCATTCCACACCCAAGAAGAAGCGAAAAACGGAGCTCTGCAACTAAATTCATCAAGTTCACCGAAGATCAATTGCAGTAGTTGCTACATACAGAAATCAATCCAACTACTCCGTATAACCGAAGGCGCACAAGGTATTTTTCGTTTTCAATATCTCACTACAAATCTTTGAAAAATGGCTACTCCGAATATAGTTAAGATCTCTGATAGACCTCGTCCCACATTCAAGAAACATCCATACAAATCTTTGGAGGTAGATCCACTAGGAGCCTTCTCTAGTGTTCCACATGGTGTATTGCATACGGAGGACATTAGGGTTTACATTCATGCGAATTTTGAAGACTTTGGGGATTCAAAATTGATGGATATCTATCACAAACAGTTGATAGACGACTCCTTTGAGATTAAACCACAGTACAAAGCCATCCGGGATGAGAACTTTGCACAGTGCATCCATTTCCCCTGTTTTGAAGAAGATGAATGGGTCCGGTATGTACTAAGCAGAGTGCATGATAACTTTCTATGATTGAACAAGCCCTTCAAGATCACCAAAGATGCAATTAGGGCAGTAACCGGTCTGCACTCATCCGGTGGATTACCTATTCTCAAGTCTGTCAAAAATCAGACAGTTAGTGATGCAATTGGATCTAAGTTTGACAAGAGAGCTATGACAGTTGAAGACATCACTGAACCGGATGTCAAATTTGCATCTATAATAATAGGTTACAAGATCTATCACTCCAGTAGGGAAAATTTAGTACCGAGAACTGCAATTTACACGGCCTATCAAATGCTAAAGGAGAATGCAAACTATGACTTGTGTGAGCTTCTTGTAAACCAACTTTTTGAAAATCTACAGAAGATCAAGAAGGACAAGAAAAACTCCTTCAAGTATGGCAATTTGATCCTTTGTCTCTTCTTTTATTACATGAATGAGCTTCCCGGATCCAGTGGATGGATATGGCAGAATGACAGACCGGTTGCCATCCAAATCAGAGATTATTTGCATGGACTTGGGGATGCTAAAGCAAGAAAAACAGCTCTATGGGGATATTTCAAGAACTTCCAAAGCATGATGCATGCAAGAGAAAGAATACCCCAATCCCTTGTTGAAAAGTACAAAGAGACAGTATGCTTCATGGTAGAAACAGATCAGTGTCTAATGGAGGCAGTAGAACCAAGAACTGTGTGGATCATGCCCATGGGGTATGAAGTGGATGAACAGATAGTGGAGCTGCATGTTCAACACATGCTAAGTCAGCCCAAAGATCCAAAGGTAGAAAGGTTTGGAACTTTTGAGGAGCTGAGTGTGAAGATCCATGTAGAACTCAGGGAACCTGAGATAAAAAGGAAGGTGAGAAAAGAAGTAGAGCATATTGCTCAAGGCCTAGGCATCCCAAAGGAGGCACTTGATGCCAACTGGGAAAAGAGAAGAAAGGCTGAGGAAGAAAAGAAAGAGGCAGAAAAGAAAAGCAAGAAAAGTGCTCCGGTGGAAACCTCAACCCAGACCAGATCATCAAAAGGATCTACACCTGTCAGAACCAAAAGCTCAAAACCGAAAGTCCAGACATCTGGTAAAAGATCTAAGACAAAAGCCACAAGGGCTTATGAAAGCCAAAAAGTTGAAGAGGAAACTGAGTCAGATGTGGGAGTAAAAGAAATAAAGAAGCAGAAGAAGAAAGGATCCGGTAAACCCTCCACAAGCCAAGACAAGGAAGAAATGGCAGAGGTAGTTGTTGAAAAGCCCACCCTGTCTCTAGAGAGTGTAATCAAGTTAGTCACGGTGGATGGAAACCTTCAACCAATGATTGAATTCTATGATGACTACAATGAGGCTGACCAAAAGATTCTGCAGGAAGCCACAGTCAAATATTTGAACATATACAATAAGGCTTTCATTGAGATCATATCTCTAATTCCTAAAAGCCTAGAAAAGGAATTAGAAATAAGAAAGAATAATGCTCAGGCAAAAGATCTTGAGATCCGAGAGCAGATAGCTATTCAGCTATATCCTCAAATTGATCCCAAGACAATGAACATAATTTTCAAGGACTGCAAAGATGAGTTCAGGAGTAAAGCAAGAATGAATCAACTCATGCTTGGAGAGACTGACAAGGTGACCATAGAGACAGAAGAAATCCTCTGGAAGGCCTTCAAAAGGTTTAATCTTCCTATTGTAGAGGACTTAGGTGCAGAAACAGCTGTGGACTTGGAATCATCTGCTCCGAGAGAAGTGCCCCTTGAACAGACTAACATCTCTTCTTCGGCTTCTCCTACAGTCTCCGGATCCCAAGAAGAAGAGAAATTACAGGAGAAGGAAGCAGCAATAAAAGAAAAAGAGGTTGATAGCACCAAGGATGCAGAGAAAGAGAAGATTCCAACAGAGAAAACCACGACTGAAAGTGGGAAGAATGTAAAGACTCCAAAGGACAAAGCTGCAAAAGAGAAGAAACATCTGTCTCCGGCAAGAGACACTGCATAAACTGTTCAAAAGTTTCTGAGCCAGGAAACAATAGAGATTGATGAACCGGAGCTTCTAAAAGGTCCATTCAACTTTGACTCCGTCTCTCCGGTACAAACAATGAAGATAGCTACATTTGCAAATGCTAAAGCAAATGAAAAACTCCTAAAGTCTCATATGGAAGACTGTGAGTTGATAGAGGTTGCTTCCGGAGTGCTTGAAAAGATTATGCCATCAGTCCAGGTAGATCCGACAGCCTCCTCTTCTGGTAATCTCAAAACCTTAGTCAGCAGTGTTAATACACATTTTGATTCTCTAGAAAAATTAGCTGAAGAAAAGGTCCGGAAGGAATTTTTGGATAAGAGATTCTCAGAAGTACTAGGATTAATTTCTAATGATAGGAGAAATATGAGTATTGGAATAAAGAGCTTAGAAAATGCTCTTAAGGATGGCGGTGACATCTACAAATTTTGCATCTCCTGGTCAAAGGCAACAGCAGACATTGACAAGAAAATAAAAGAGGAACAGGACAAACTACAAAGTCTGTCTCAAAGTTTTGATCCTCTCTCTTCCTCCATAGTAAATGAAGAATGTCAAACTATTGCAATCACAAATGCAATAAAGAACTTTGAGAAGGAAAGGAAGAATATAACTAACCGGATGGGAGAACTTAGAAGGATTATAATCCCTAAGTTAGAAACTATGCATGAGGCCATCAGTGATGCTCAGACTACCGCCCAAACAAATGATCCGACAGATCTCAAGAGGGCAGAAGCTTTTGCATTTTTGTTGCGTGGTCACATTTCAATTTTGGATAGAATGAAGCAAAGTTGGGCTACAGAACTGATCCAATTGAAGACATCCTCTGCAGACATTCTTCAGTTCATGTGAGTATGTAACATACGGCTAAGTATAGTAAATTTTTGAAAATTTTGGTGTGCGGACCCTACCCTTTGCCATTGATGTCAAAGGGGGAGTGAGGAACAATGAAAAATGAGGAATCCAACTAAGGGGGAGTTCTAGAAATTGTATATAAAGTTAGAGCATCAGCCAAGGGGGAGCATAGTGTAAACACTTAGTCATTTTTTCACTAAGTGTTGCCATCAATGCCAAAGGGGAAGATTGTTGGCAAGAGACACTATATGGATTCATGGTTGTTGTCATTGATGGCAACAAAGGTCATCCCACATATCCGCAAGTCATGGTGTGCCTCTACCGGAAGTCAGAATGAAGACTGTTGTGGTCCGGTGAATAAGAACAGAGCATGTGGCAAGGTCCGACAGATTGGTCTGGACCTCTCAGAGGGAGTGTCTTGGTGCAGTGCGGGTTTGGGGAAGTCAAGAGGACTACCTTGAGTAGTATATTCCAAGGATTTAGCCTCTGGTGATGGACAAAGAAAAAGATATGAATAGTTGAGTACCAGATTCCTGAGAGACAGTGAGAACAGAGGAAGAACTGACTGACAGAGCATTAGACTATTTTTCGGATGTGTTACTGTTGATGGTAAAGGTTGTGAAGGCATGAATCATGTTTGGCCGACATGATTAATGATATCTACAAGTATATGCTTGATCCGCATTGCTTGATATGCAAGGATTCAGCTGACAGATCAAAGTTTGTGTGAAGATAAACTATTCCGGGTGCCGACTAGAAAGATAATAAAATCATTAGTGCGGATATATATAGAGGATGGATTTTGCTGTGAGAGGTGTAGGAGCAGAAGTGGATAAGCGAACGAGAAAAAGAGCAGAGCAGAAGTAGTAAGAAAGATCCGGTATGTGAAAGGAAAGCAGATTAAAGAACAGAGGAAAGATGAAGTGCAGCAGATCAGTGTACTGAGCCTAACCGGAACTAAACTCCAGCATATGTAGATGCTTTCAATCAGTTCAAGTACTATATAACATTCTTTTGTAGACAGTGTGTCTCTTTGTAGGCAGTGTGCCTCTTGTGAGTAGTATGCTCAGGCAGTGAGCCCTAATTGGCAAGTGCCATTTTTGTAATTCCTTATTCTTTTAACAGAGAATAATCTTTGGGTTAATCACCCCGTGGTTTTCTCCCTTAACCAGGTTTCCACGTCAAAAATACTGTGTCATGTGTTTCTCATTTCATGGTAATGTTTGTTTGTTTGATTCAATGATGCTTTGATTAATAAGAAAGTTCAAAAGAAGAAATAATTAGCATAACTGATTCACCCCCCCCCCTCTCAGTTATCAACAAAAAATTCACTATAATACTCAGAAAGACAGTTCTATATATGATGTTTAATGCCCGTGCAAATAACTCAACAATACATTAAACAAGAATTCCAACAAAATCCCACTATGCCATGTACGATTCCCAAATGAACTGGTACGAAAGCTTCTAGAAAATTAGATGCAACTCCAACAATCAAGAGATATCCTCAAATATAAGCAATATGGCATCCGAAACATTTCCCAATCATCATTTACAATCTAAGCATTGCTAATCATTCAAATCTAATAAATCGCCCTTCACAAGCAAATATATGGTGCCATTCATGAAGTATAGATCTGCATTTTCCTAATGATTTGAACATCACAAAATTCAAGATAACCCTGGAAGGGTAGTGCTAGGGCATAGAAAAGAAGATGCAAACATTAGTTTTAGCAGATGTATCAATAAGAATCTCAAATGAAGATCAAACTCCTTAGCATGTACGACCCTAGAGGTATGACCTGCATCAAACTACAATCCAAAACTTGACAAACTTAGTAATAATAACTTATGAATTTATTCTCAATCCACAACTTCAAGACTATAACAAAAATCAGATCAAAACTCCAAAATAATTCACTCTATAGTTTTCCCAATGCAACTCCTCAATGAAGTTGCCCTTCTTCCAGCTAGGCAGGATATTTCACCAATGAAACTGGACATTTTCTAGAGGGTTTTCGTCCTCAAGAAGGAAGAATGAACTCTCTAGTTCAATCCCAACAGCATAACAATATCAAATCCTAGCATAAGCCTTCAAATGAGCTCTCATTCCCCTTTTATAACTTTTTGAGAGGAATATATTATTATTTTCCTATTAACTCTTCATATTTCTCCTCTCCAAGAGACCTTTTTGAAATAATAAAAATATATCATGTGTGAGGTCCCCTTTTTAAGTGTCTATCATTTAGAACACTTAAAAACCTTTCCAATGAGCTATAACACTTAGGTATTTATTAATTATTTTCATCATAGGAGCTTAAGTGAAAATAATAATTAAAATATCTCATTAAATAACACCTTTTTGCAGAAAATCCCAAACTTCACCCAATTGCCAAATAAATTGAACCATTATGCTCTGTAAGGTTTGGGATGCACAACGATGCCTTCCGGGTGACGTTCCAAAAATAGACGGCTCCTCCAAGAATCTTAGAGAGCAAACTGGGAGCCCGATCCAAATTCTGAAAACATCACTATCACCCTGAACATCCACTGAGCTCAATGCCATAGATAATTAAACTATTCCTAGAAAGAAGACCACTTAGCCATTCTGTGGACTAAACCATGACCACTCCAAGAACATTGGAGTTCTCCTAGACATGCCAGATAGCCACCAAGAGACTAGGAACAAGCATAATGCACACAAAAACCAATGTGCCAAAAAAAGAAACATTACAGTCCTCCCCGCTCAAGATTGCATTTCCTCAAGCAATACATGCTATCCAACAAAGATCCCTGCATGATTATTAATATTATACTTGGATCCCAAATCAACCTCAAGAATGCTCCAGACCACTTCTGCTGTGCCACTCTGATGTATCTGGGAACTGCACAACTGACACTTTGCATAAGCCTCTAAAACATTCTTCCAAATACACTTCCTTTTAGATCCCAAACATCTACAACATCACTAACCCTGAAAATGAAAGAGTTAGCAATCATCAAAACAATTATCCAACATGAAACTACTACTAGGAACCAAAATTTGAAATGTTCCTCCAAAGAAGAACACATATCAGCTTGAATACAAGCTGAAGATAACTCTGAACAACCATGAATCACCTAATTCCCACCAACCAATAGAGTAATATTAGCTGAAACACTTGTTTTTTTTAGTTGAGCCCTTCTGTCAACCTCCCACAAAAAGCCAAAGACAACAAAAAGAACAATCACATGGCTATAAAAATCTAAAACTAACCACTAAAAACTTGATTTCAATAATTTTAAAATGGAACAACAGTAACCAAACTAAAATCCTCTGAAAATAACAAGACATTTGAGCCATCTAAAACCAAAATACATCATAGTAATAGCTAAAATTTCTCTCCAATCCATTAGTAAGAGCGCAAATGTGATCATCACATAGTTGGTAGAGAAAGAAACAACACTATGATGTCTAAAATTTTGATCCTTATCCTTACAAGGGTCATGGGAATTGGTGTCTTCTTCAAGAATCGCTTGTACTCCATTCATGAAAGCATCAACCACTAAAGGACATGGAGTAATAGTTGTCTCAAAAATTAGTCCCAAATAAGAACTAACTTGAGTTAGAACACCGTTCTTTCCAAGAAATGGATTGTCCAACAAGTAGATATCACAATTAGGTCCTTCTTTCTTCAGGATTTCATAAGGGATCAGCTTGAATTCTCCCCTATTAGTTGCTTTAATTCAATTTCCAGCAACTACATAACCCCATTCTGACAACTTCTCAATGTCAAAGAAGTTGTGGTCACCATAATTCATCATGTCCCAAGCTGAAATTTTATTGTTAATAACATATGGTGTCCATGACATGCAACTTATCAATTCTACTGAATCCTCATTTGCACATTTCCAATTTGGTGGTCTCTTAGGGAAATTACCAATCATAGGATTTGGTGCAACCACACAATGAGAACTTAAATCAACTCCAAAATGACAAACACATTCTAACTCAATTTTTCGATCAACTCTTGGATCCCATATCTTCATATTTTCATTAAATGTGTTGCCTCTATCATGGGTTGGCTCATCCTCCAATATGAAAAGAGGATTATCATCAGCTTCTTTTGCATGTATGACAAGGAGAGGATTATGAAAATCATGTATATCATTAATCTCCTCTTGCTCAACACCATCTAAAACTACATCTACAACTTCTGAACTTCTTGGCATGATTTCCACTTCATACTCCTCTTGAAGAGTATCATCCACTTCAATCACTAACTGCATTTATTCAACCATTGCACCCTCTTCAAGCTCCCTCAAATTTGTAACAATATCAAGTTGTTCATCCATTTCTTGAAATGCTAATTGAGTATCATGTAACTTGTCTTTTGTGGCATTAAGCTCAAAAATGAGCTCCTCCATTTGTCTCCTTTTCTTTTGCAATATAAATGGCATGATCACGGTCACTAACCATTTGCAAATATTCAGATTTCATTGTCTCCATTGTTTCTTTGATGATCCACAAATTTGCAAGAGATGCTCCATTATCAATTCTGTTCAGTCTCTCCTCAATTTGGGCTTCCCTAATGAGGCCTTCAACCAACTCATGTGAGCTATCCAAACTTACTTGAACGTGAATCACATTCTCATCTAAGATGAAGAATTGATCCTTCAACTCACACAACTCTCTAGGCCTTTGTTCACTCAAATACCTTGGTTCTTCAAGAAGCAAAGGCTCTGAAATTCCCTCTTCTTCATCACTTTGATCAAATGCTATGTCAACATCAAATTCAAGTCTTAAGTCATCACCAAAGGCTGATTTGAAGTCTTCATCATCATACTCTTCATCTAAAATATTTGAGGTGTTAGACTGTTCTTCACTTCGTATGGACAATTCCCACTCATAATCAAAACTACAACCACAAGCATGGTGAAGATGCTCCTCCCTAGGTGCTATTCTAAAAATTACAGCAACATCAATTCTATTAGCCACTATAAATTCACCTTTTCCCATGCCCTCATTAGGACACTCTGCTACATGGCTCGTAGGTTTGCTTACTAAATCACCTTCTAGCAATCGATCAATCATTCTCAACTCACTTTTTAATGAAGTGACTGTTGATGCTCAGAATTGCGCTGTTTCCAACACCAACATGGGAAACTCTGAAACGTGGGAATGCTCTTCAGAGTAACCTCCAGATTTTAAAGAAGCTGGCTCTTCTTTATCTCAAAGGTGTTTGGGAAAAGGGATAGAATGAAACAAAATCACAAATACAACTAAAAGGGAAACTAAAACTATGGCGATGCGCCTGAATGTGATTTTTGTATCTCAACACTTAAGTACAGTGAAACTATTTTAAGATTCAGTCACATTAAAGAGCAAACAATGCATGATCAATGTAACAGATTAAAAACAAATAGAATCAAAGGCTCACAAACCAGAATGTTTTGTAATAACACAGAAAATATCAGCAAAGGCATAGAACTCTGTCTTTATTAATGTTCAAGTTACATAAAAGGCACAGAATCATGCACAATTATACAAACTTTTTGAATCAAGAAAACAGAACAAAGGCAAATGATATTACTAGCCACTACAAAAGATCCTCAAACTTCTCTAACAATATGTGATGCAGAAAAATCTCTATGTCTCCACTGTCGTATATCTCATCTATCTGTCTCCTTAGCACGGTGATCTGAACCCATATTTATAGCATAGAACTAGCCCAAAGATTGCCCGCATGATCAAATCTCAACGGCCTAACTGAACTGGTGGTTAACTGAAAGTGTCTGACAGAGGATCTCTTTCGAATCAGAAACGGTTAGCCATTCTGCAAATTCATTGGCTGCAACAGATACATGTAACCCCACTTACTTGAATCAGGGAGGGACGCGTGGCAGCTTTCTGATAGTCTTTGCGACTATAAACCCTTGAAACAGCTGGCATTCATACGCGCCTCTTTCTTGAAACTCCTTCATCTTTCCAGACCAATTAGAAACTAGCACATGGCATCCTCCGTGTGACTTACTTAAGAAACTGCTTCTTTCTCAGGAAACACCGGAACTTGACACTTGGCAGCGTCCGTGGCCCTTTCAAAAACACATGTTGTTTTCCGCATTACTCTGAGTCCTTACTGTGGCTTATACTAAGAGTGCTCGGGCTCCGCCATCTGTCATGGTCTGCTGAACTTTGAAACTCAAGAAACATTAGAAATGGGACCCACCAACAGTTTGCGCCCGAGCAGCTTCAAAAGAAAAAGGGACAGGTGGCGCCTTCCGCTTACATGAGAAACTGTGTATGTGGTGGCTTCCGCTGCTCTTAGAGATACTGTAGATACTTTTAGGGACTTCTGCGGAAGATGACACTTGGCGACTTCTGCTGAGCTTTGAGAAACTTTAGGACTTAAACATAAACCTCTGCGGACATTGCCACTTGGCGCTCTCCGCGCAACTCTAAGAAACTTTATAGAAACATTAGGGGACTTATAAGCATCACGCGGATGGTGACAGATGTCACACTCCGCTGAAGTTACAGGAATATTAGCGGGGCCCACCATACCTCTTTTACTTAGCGATGAAAACAAAAGGGAACCTGCGGAAGATGACACTTGGAGCTCTCCGCTGAAACTGAAAAAGGACACACGGCACCTTCCGTGTTACTTTAGGAAAAATTTTAGAGACACCCTCCACTTCCGCCACTTGGCGCCTTCCGCACTCACCAAAACTCTAAAAAGGGACCCGCTACATTATAAGGAACATTCAACAGAAACGTTTGAAGCTTTTAAGAAACCGGAACGGGTGCCGACACTTGGCGACTTCCGCCTTAATGCAAAAACATACGTGGCATTCTCCGCGGCCACTCTAGGAAACTCTAAAATGTATTACGGTTACTGACACGTGGTGGTTTCCGCTGCACTGGGAGAAACTTAAAAAGGGGCCCGCCAGACTTACTTTCTAAAAGGGCTTTGAAACTTATAGAAACTGATCCTCGGATGCCGACACTTGGCGACTCTGCAGGGATTTAAAGGGACGCGTGGCTCCATCCGCGTTACTTTAAGCAACTGTATAATGTGTCCTGGGTACTGACACTTGGCGGCTTCCGCTGAACTTTGGGACTTTGGCAAAATTTTTAAAAATGGAAAACCCTCGCGCCCACACTCTGTGCTCGCGCTGTATGTCAAAACCTTTGCTGCAAAACTGAAGCGCACAGAAACAAAACTGGAACCCACACAGCCTAAACTCAAAAATCAAAATCTAGAGTATTTTACTCTACTGTTCTTGGTGACCCCGAGGACTTTTGAGTCTGCTAAAAAAGAATCCCAAAAATGTATCTATACAGCAAAACTTACAAATTCTGCAAAGCCGTCTGATATACAGACCACTCAGCATCAGATAAACCTTGTTTATTCTACAAGTCCTGGAAGGCCAAATCCAGGTTGATCATATCCTTATGTGAGAAACTTTGCAAAACGTGAACTGCTGCTTTCAACTGGAAATCAAGCTGGGCCATAAGAATCAAAACAGCTTCCACTTCTAATACGGATGAGTTATCTGTTAAGCCTTGGAAAACTGATTGATCATTCTGTCTGGCTAGCAACAGAGGCTTGATCTCATCAACCATTAATACTGTGTTGCTATCAGGAAAAGGAGAAGGAAGGCCCAATTGCACCAGGTCTTCAATGTGTTTCTTCATATCCTTCACTCCCTCCTTTACCACATCCAGGAGCTCCTGGCAGGTAATTGCAGCAGAATTACAACTCAGAACCTCATTCACCCATTTGGCAGCAATCATCCTGTCATTGATCCCTACTACCGACAATGTTTCATCAGATGTGTCATAAAGTTTCCCCAGCAGCAATTGAGAATCATAAACTCTCATAGAAACAATGGACAGAGTGGCCTGAACTGAGGTCTCCACCTTTTCACATAGTTGTTGTGCATGTAGCAGGAAGGTTAAAGAGGGTCTGAGCTGGATAATCTCCTTAGAGATTCTTGCCCATACTGATGCATATAGCTCCTTGACCAAATTTAACACTCCTGCATTTTGTGGCCTATTTGCCAACTCAAGGGTCAATTGTTTTGCTGTTTGTTGCTCGGCCTGAAGTTGAGCCTGAATAGCAGCAACATTATTCTATTCCTTCAACAGTTGCTGTTGCAACTGTGTGGCCTGTTGAGAGGAATCCTGATGCCTCTTTTGCAATGTGGCCTTTTCCTGCTTCAGGGTAGCCAGAATAGATTTCACCTGGGTCAGCTCTTCCTTCAATGAAGCATTTTGGCTCTGTGTAGCCTGATGGATCTAACATGAAACAGTATTATGCAACTGTTTATTAAGATCCTCTATCTCATCATTCTTTGATTTGAGCTCAGCAGCCAAAGCCTCACTATGTGTCTTTTCCTGAGTCAGATTAGCCTCCACCTTCTGCAACTTCCTGGATAACTTCAGATAGTCAGTGGCTATAGCAGAAGTGGTTTCATTTAGCAGCTCTACCCTGTCTTGTGGCCTGAAGAGTGACATATCCATTGCCACTGCACTCATTGTAAAATCTTGGGGCTGCATCTGCTCATTTGGTTTTGCTACATTTGGTGACAAATGGGTCACAGTTAGCTGCTGCTGAATTGGGTCAAATAGTGACCTCATATGTGGGACAGCCTGAGCTTTATTGTCCTTCTTTCTCTTCTTGTCCATCTGGGCCTCCCTAGCCTTCTTGGCAGTGTCTGCTTGAGCTTGGAAGGTAGGGGGAGAGGCAACGTACCCGCCCGCAAAAGGATGACCTTGTGGCAGGCCATAAGGAATAGCCAAATGTTGGCTAGGGGGAATCTGAGGAGGTACCCTCCTGGGAAAAGTGGGAGAAAAGGGAGGTAATGAAGTGGCCTGCAATGACATGGCCTGTGTAGTGACAGGTGGGGAAAATTGAGAAATTGGCACAGCAGAGGTGGCAGGGGATAATACTTGGCTAGCTGGGATTCCCACCCCTAATGAAGAAGAAAAAGATGGAGAAGAAGAAGGAGAAGAAGCACGTACCTGAGGGGCAACTGAGACACTTGGTGGGGGCTGCAACAAAGGTTCTACCTCCTCATCTGAATCAGGCTGGAGCTTCAGCTTCTTATGTCTCCTTGGCCTCTCTTCTTCTTGCTGTGTTTCTTTCTCCTCAACATTTACCACTGCTGCCAGTGGTATTTGCACAAAACTGGAAGCCCCACTCATTGAAACTGATGGGGTCCCTCTAGGTGGTGATGACACCACACTCTTTTGCTTCTCCAAAGCACTGAGAGATTGGGGCCAAGTGGTCACAACAGGTGCAGATGATGTTTGCCCTGGGGCCTGCTCTGTGTGAGTGGATTCAGTTTCTTCTTCAGATTCCTCTCCCCTTTTTCTGATTTTGCTTGTATCAGGGCTAGAGGCTGGAGAAGGATGCCATTCGTCCCAAATAGATTCCCATTTCTCATCTGTATCTACTTTGCCAAAAGAATGGGTTATTTCAAAAATCTCCTGCCTATATTTCCAATAGGCTTCTATCTTCTCAGCCTTCCATTCCCTATCTCTTAATAATTTTTTCTTTAATACAGTGCCCATTTTGAGCTTAGGGTCATAGGCCTTCTCCTTTTTATAAAATACCTCCCATGGCCTGGGTCCCTCAAATGGCAAATCTGTCAATTCTGCATATAAATCAGGGGTGTCTTCCTTAGGGTTTCTTTTGTCGTCCCAAAAGGGACGGCCCTCATGCACAATTTTGGCACCAATCTTATTATTCTTGACCCATAAGGTGATAAAACTGACTGGATCATATCTTCATTTGTCTTCAACTAAAAGAAAACCCAGGACAGCTAACTTTCTTAGCAATAAGTGCTCTGCATCCTTGACCAATAGGGTCATGTTCTTCTTCACCTAGAGAAGGTCATACATCTTCTTTTTCTTCTTCCCAGCCCCATATTCATTATCAACCACAGACACTTGCCGGGTGACCTCAAGAAAGGCTAGCCTAGGAGTCAAAACCTTGGGTAGCAACATTGGTTCCCCATTAAAACCATGGACCCTGATAATAGTGTGGTGAGACCTAAAGAAATAATCACAGGGAATAGGGGAATTTGCCATGAGGCCTCTGATACTTAAAGTCAATCTATTCTCAACAAGCTCTGGGCTTAGGTGAATAAAAGCAGGGGCGACAAAAAGTTTCCAAAACTCGTAAGGGTCAGATGATTCAGACAAAACATGGGTCCATGCAGACACAGGGATGGTTCTATTGGGATCAAAACTTGGGTCATACATGTCTAAATGCATATACTGGGAAAAGATGGCATAATTTTGGTATAACATAAGGTGGAACAGATAGGAGGAATACCTGAAAACCCCTGTTGATTTGAAATTGGCAAGTTGTTCGGCCATTGAGTAGGCAATCTGCTCAGAGAAATCTAGCCGAAACTCCTGAGACCTATCAACAGTCTTCATTCTGAAAAGAATGGCCAGCTGCCAATCATAAACAGTTATATCTTCCTTCATTTCGAAGATAAATGCTATCATAGATAGCGCTTCCTGGCTGGCTTGTATAAATTGTGCCCTTCCTGTGGGCAGCGTTGGCATTTGGGTATTATCGTCTCCCAACTGCATCTCTGCATTAAGAAACCTCAGTTGAAACTTGACATTTGCCCACGTCTTCTACATTTTGGCAACTGTGGGAAACGTGGCTGTGCTGTCATAGTGTAGGGCCAACATATCTCTGATGGCCTTTGGTGTAATTTGCACCATGAAGGGTCCCTTTTGAATGGTGCTCGAAGGTGCATGAAACAATTCAGCGTATACCTCAATCAGGTCCGGGCATAAATGCACGCTCAGGACAATGAATTTCGCCAATTGGGAGGTCCAAATTCGCATGCCGAATGTTTCAAACTGTTTAGCTTTGGCCTTCAGGAGGCATCTTTGGTGTGCTCCCTCTCGCAGAGCTTTGCAAGACTTTTGTAGGGTTGGTTCCGCAATGCCATCTGCAAAATCTAGCACCTTAGCTGGGTCAACTGCATAGCCAACCTCAGGAACCCTAGTCCTTGGATAGGTCCTCAAAGGTTGCGAAGGGGCCGAAGTGTATGATTTGCTGGCGAGGAGCTTGTCAACAGACTCGTAAATCCCAATTCCCTGTTGAGAAGACTGTGCTTCCGCCATTTCTACGCTTGCTGAAAACTATATAACTTTCTTTAACTTTCGAAAGCTGTTGAACTTACTGCAAATGAGTATGGAAGCTTGTAACAAGGATAGAAGCTCTGCAACAGGGAAGACACTTAGGAAGTGGGTTTTGCGATGAGAATGCAATAACAAGGAAGACACTTAGCAGAAATAGCAACAAATGAAACTCAGTTTAAGCCTTAACTCGTGATGTTGGGATATTTTAATGACGCATCAAGTGTCATAAATGGCATTTAAAACAGAAACCGTTATAAAATCCTAAGCGATCTGAGTGGGACAGAGTGTCAGACACGTCATAAAAAGCGGCTGCGCTGGGTACCTTTTAGGAATTTTGGGGATTTGAGAGGTTCAATGACTGCAAAAGTTTCGAGACTTTTAAGAGACTTAAGCTATGGCCACGTGTTTATAAAACACTTATTCAAACAAAAAGCGGGAAAAACAAAGCGGGAAAACAAAGCAACAACAAAAGGAAACTATCTAACTATAATACACATGAACGACACTATCTAATTGAAATGCTTCAAGTAGATCCCGTTGACAGGAATCTCCTCAGGCTCACCCTCCATCGTTTCAAGCTCGAAAGAATTCTGCTGTTTACAGGAACGGATTTTATAGGGGCCAGTCCATAATGACTCAAACTTACCGTGTCGACCCGGCTTGGCAGCTCTCTCATCCCATTTCAGGACAACTGATCCAACTTCAAAATGAGGGTTTGAAGTTTTCTTATCAAAACAGTCCTTTATTATTTTTTGATGTTTCAATAATGATTCATGTGTTGAATCCCTTTTTTCTTGAACCTCCAGGAACTCAGCAAGTCTGACCTGCATGGGGCCATTTTCCTCAATCTCAATTTGTTTCAATAACTGGAGAGCAGGAATCTCCAAGCTCAGGGGCATCACAGCAGGTTTACCATAGACCAATTCATATGGGGACATTTTTGTCACTTGCTTTGGTGTAATTCTGTCTGCCCACAGTGCTATATTAAGCACTTTATGCCACTCTTTGTGATGATCAACCCCAATTCTTTTAATAAGTCTGATCAGATTCTTGTTGGTTGATTATGCTAAACCATTACCCTGAGGATAATAATTGGAAGAGGTCTTCAGGTAGATTCCATACTTTAGTGCAAAATTAGATATCTTTACTCCCAAAAATGCCTTAGCATTATCTGAAATTACAGTGCGAGGAGGCCCAAAGCGAGTAGTGATACCCTCCAGAAAGTCTAGAATCACTTTCTCTATTGCTTCTTTCAGTGGGACTGCCTCACTCCATCTGGTAAAATAATCTGTGGCAGTTAGGATCCATTTGTGCCCCATACTTGACACTGGATTGATCATTCCAATGAAATCTAGACCCCATTGGGCAAATGGTTCATCAACAATTATAGGACTAAGGGGCATTGCTGCATTCCTTCTCTTCCCTACATAGTACTGACAAGATTGGCATTCTTTAACCAGTTGATAACAGTCTGTGAATAAAGTGGGCCAAAAGTAACTTGCCTGACTTATCTTTATAGCTGTGGTTCTTGCAGAAAAATGTCCCCCTGACACTCCATGGTGCATCTTATGTAGTATTCTTTGGGCTTCATCCTTTTCTATGCATCTTAAAAGTATGCCATCTGTGTTTCTTCAGAAAAGAACTTGGTCAATTAAAACAAAATGAACTCCCTGTTGCCTATAGTACCTCTTCTTATCCTGAGAGAGCTCCTTTGGGAAAATTCCATGTTTCATAAACTGGATCCTATTTGTGACCCAAGAACTCTGATCAACTTCTTGTATCCTCAATACATTTTCTTCCTCTGTTTCATCAGTTATCATTTTTTCCATATCTTGAACCATATACTGGCACAAACCCTTGCTCTGACAAGTTTAGTTGGTCTGACCTCAACATCATATTCAAGAATCTTTGTAATCTAGTTTGCTCTTTTCTCAGTGATTTCTCCTTCCATAATATATTCTCTGACACTTGGATGAGCCACTAGTATCAGAATCTTATTACCTGTGACCATGTGTCTAAATTTCTTGAGGGCTTTTACCATAGCATATGCCTGTTTCTCTACAAAGTTATACCTGGCTTCATACTCCCTAAGAGTCCTTGAGAAAAAGGCTATTGGATGCTCTCCCTCTTGTTGATCATCTTTCTGTGTTAGGACAACAGCAACACTGAATTCTCCTCCATAGACATATATTATAAAAGACTTAGAGAAGTCAGGATTCCTCAATACTGGGGCTGTTGAAATTGCTTTCTTGACCTCTTCAAAAGCTTGTCTTCCTTCTGCAGTCCATTTGAAAACCAGGTCTTTCTTCAGTAACAGTGTAATTGGTCTTATTAGGCCTACAAAGTCTGATATGAATCTACTGACAAAGTTAATCTTTCCCAAGAAGGACTGAACTGCTTTCTTATTGACAGGCAGAGACAGGTTCATTATAGCAGTGACTCTTTCTAGATCTATAGAGACTCCTTCTTTAGACACTATATGCCCTAATAGTTTACCTTGAGGTACCGCAAAAATACATTTCTTAGGATTTAGAGATATTCCAAACTCTTGGCATTTCTTAAAAACTGCTTCTAAATGGTCAAAATGATCTGCAACATTTTTAGAGAAAACAGTGAGGTCATCTAGGTAAATTAGAATGATTTTATTGATAATCTCTCCAAATGCTACATCCATTGCCCTCTGAAATGTGGCTCCAGCATTGGAAAGACCAAAAGGCATCTTTGCATAGGCGAATGTTCCCCATTTTGTGGTGAAAGCAGTCTTATGCTGATCTTCATCAGCCAACCAAATCTGATTGTACCCAGAGAAACCATCTAGCAGAGAAAATCTCTCTGATCCAGCCACAGTCTGTAAAATTTGTTCCATAGAGGGCAAGGGATAGTGATCCTTCAAGGAAACCCTATTTAGATCCCTGAAATCCACACATAGCCTTATGTCTCCATTCTTTTTCCTGACTGGTATCAGGTTAGACACCCAAGTTGAGTGTTTGATTGGAAAAATGATCTTTGACTCTAATAGTTTCTGCAACTCATCCACCATCAGAGGTTCAATCCTAGGGTTCACTGGCCTCTGCTTCTGTCTAATCGGTTTAGATCCTTCAGTCAACTCTATAGTGTGTTGAATGATACTTCTATCATAACCATGGAGATCTTCATAGGTCCAGGCTATGACCCTATCATATTTCTCACATAAATCAATTAACCTTTTTCTTTCCTATTGAGTGGCAGAATTTCCAACTTTCAGTCTTCTTCCCTCACTAACCTGAATCTCAGAGTAGTCCTCTTTGTTTGCTTGGAATCTCTTCTTTTCTAGGCTAGCATCTTCAGGATCAAAAAAGTTTTCCAGTGTAATCAGTCCCTTAGGGAGCTTGTTTGATTTTAGTTGAATGATCTGATCACCATATGCTTCTTCAATTTTTGGTTGTAACTGATCAGCAAATTCTCCTGACTGTTGCAAAAATGAGAGTACTTGAAAATCATTCTCAAAAACTTGTCAATTTTCATCATTGTCTGGGATGGTTGGCCTCACAATAACTTTGACTGACTCATTATTGATCATTAGATCAATTATTGGATCAAACTGTGAACCAATTTGTGCCATCCTATCTGCCTCAGAATTTTGGGCTCTAGGGACTACTTCTATATTGAAGGCTTCAAAATTTTCTATCAAGTCCCAAATTCTGTGCCTATAAGATCTCATCCTTACATTTTTGGCTATTGCCTTCTCTCTTATTTGTTTCACCACTAGTTCCGAATCTCCTTTGACTATCAGTTTCTTTACTCCTTTCTTTTTTTCCAATATAAGTCCATGCACTAAAGATTCATACTCAGCATCGTTATTGGTACAAGCAAAATGAAAGCGAATGGCTCTTAAAATCTTTTCACCATTAGGGGCAGTAAGACAAATCCCTGCTCCAGCTCCATTTTTGCTTCTAGCCCCATCAAAATTTAAGGTCCAGATTTCTGAGTCATTTATAGATTCTTGGGTCTGAGAGGGCTCTTTCCTTAAGACATTAGGGATCTCCTGGTCTTCCTCAAATATAACATAAGTGCCCAACCCTGTTGAGTCATAGTTCCCAAAAGGATCACTCTGCATCATGGTTAACAACTGATTATCCTCTACTTGCTGATCATATTCAGTCCAATCCCCTATTTCTTCAACAAAGACCCTCTCCTCTCTATTTAACATGGCATGGGCTGCTTCTAACTTTGGGGTTGGTTCATTAGTGATATGGTCCTTTGACAATGGTTCTGATAGTACCTTCATCTTAGTCCCATATTTGGTCCTTATGATGAGGTGAGACCAATCAAGTGACATATAACCTCCTATCTTAGTTGTGAAATCTCTGGATAGGCATAAGCCAAAAACAGGAGGAATGTCTATGACTACAACATCTTGATTAACAATTATATTGGGACAAGTATACAGCTGTAGTGGAAGTTGTTTAATTTTCCCTATTGTTTGCACAGACTTCTCATCTAATTGCATAACTCCTTTTGCAAGTGGTTCATATTTTATCTTCAAAGCATCTGCTATTTGCTTTGGCATCACTGTGGTACTAGCCCCAGAGTCTATCATTGCATTGTGTAATAGCTTCTTCCCAACTATCAAAGTTAAATAAAAGGGATCTGGCTTGGATTTACTTACCTCTGGTGCATTGTTCAGAAGAGTTGTTGTCTGCAGAGAAACATTGTCCTTGAGCTTTTCTTTATCAGTAGGTCCTCCTTTGGCAACAGTTTGTTTAGGCACAACTTGGCCCTGTAAAGCCTTTTACAACAGTGTCTTTTGCTCAGGAATGGCTAACATGTCCCATATTGACACATGTGCTAGAGTCTTCTTCAACTGATCCACCACATTCACAGGTCCTATTGCTTGTGTTCTGGGATAATAAGGGTATCTTGCTTTTTCTTGAACTTGTCCAGAAACTACTTGATTCTGTATTGGCTGAGGTATTTCTTGTCTAGTAACTGTATTTTGATTATCTTGAAATGGTGGAACTCCCATAATTTCATTATTTGTGACTCCTGGCTGTTCCATCATCCTCCTCTTGGCTCTAGTATAGTAATCTGATTGTACCAATGGCTTCTTAGAAGTTGAAGCTTCATTCAAGAATACTGACTCTTCATCTTCAATCCATGAGAAAAGAGCATGCTCAGGGGCTATTTCTTCTTCTTGCTGTAAGGACATTCCTTGCATCTGAGCCACTAGGACTGAATTTTGCATGTCCGGGGATTGATAGGGCTGAGTGTCAGAAGTATTTGCAAATTGTCCATCTACTCTTCTTTGCTCTGCTATCTTTTGCTGTAGATTACCCCTAGGACAATCTCTGGGCATATGTGCATTATTACAAGGAAAACACCAGGCATTGGTGCCATCTGCATAATTATTCTGCCCTGGGACAATCTCTCTGTTTGGATTGGGAGGAACAGTCTGCAAGGGTGTAGGGACTGCAACCAGTTGGTTTGATGGCTGAGGGTTAGTTTGCCTTTGGGGGCCCTGATACTGGTTTGGCTGTGGAGGAGGTCTATTCCCTTGATAGCCTTGATATTGGGGTCTGGGATAAGGATTCTGCTATCTCTTTAGGTTAATTATTTCATTAGAAAATGTTCTCAGGATGTTCTTGACATCATCCATCTCTGAAGACTGGGTAGGGACAGCAACTTTAGCAGGTTGTTGGGGAAACGTATACATGGACACAGGTGGGGTTATGGGATTAGGAGTTTCTTGAGGCAATGGTAGGGTAATCTCTGGAAACATAGGCATGGGAGGCCTTGGGGGTAATTTTCCAGCATCTATCAAATTATTTTTGGCTCTGACTGCATAGTCATAGGCTTCTGCAGGGTCTGACCTCCAAGTGATTGAATCATTACTGCTATATCTAAATTTAGGGCTTTAAGATAAAACACTATGGCCATACTTGGTAATGGTCTTGCTATAACAGGAATCCTTTCCCAAGTCTTCTGAAATCTGGAATTGAAATCAGTCATTACCTCTTGTGGTGCCCTCTTGATGGTGATCAGTTGTTGTAACAGAGAAGATTTATCACCCTTTTCTTTGAATCTTGCAAAGAAAGCGTCCCCAAGCTGATCCCATGTAGAAATCGAATTGGGGGTCAAAGATCTGTACCAGTCTAGAGCCTTCCCCTTAAAAGAAGCTGCTAGGAGTCTTCTAGCCATATTTTGCTGTGTGATCACATGTATTGCACAGACATCCGACACATCTTGTAGATGCTCTTCAGGTGTTTTAAAATCCTCCCCACTGAATTTGGGCAGAGCCTTCAGGGCATTTACTGGAATAGGATCCCAAGTGGCTGGAGGTACTGGGAGAATCAGAGCACTGCCAGTATTCTAATTTGCATAATTCCTTGGGGCTACAGGTGCTCCTATGTTTGCACTTGAGGTTGTTGTAAATTGATTGACCCTTCGTCTTGAATTATTTATCAATGGTGATAAAAGAATACTTTGGTTCACAGCTGATTGAGCTCTTGTCACAGGTCCACAGCTCTGACTCCTCGTGACTCTCCGGCTCATGCAGTCTTGAAAGAAACTTCAAGAAATGGTCCCATCGGGCGTGCCAAAAACTGTTGCTGCTCAGAATTGCGCTGTTTCCAACACCAACATGGGAAACTCTGAAACGTGGGAATGCTCTTCAGAGTAACCTCCAGATTTTAAAGAAGTTGGCTCTTCTTTATCTCAAAGGTGTTTGGGAAAAGGGATAGAATGAAACAGAATCACAAATACAACTAAAAGGGAAACTAAAACTATGGCGATGCGCCTGAATGTGATTTTTGTATCTCAACACTTAAATACAGTGAAACTATTTTAAGATTCAGTCACATTAAAGAGCAAACAATGCATGATCAATGTAACAGATTAAAAACAAATAGAATCAAAGGCTCACAAACTAGAATGTTTTGTAATAACATAGAAAATATTAGCAAAGGCACATAACTCTGTCTTTATTAATGTTCAAGTTACATAAAAGGCACAGAATCATGCATAGTTATACAAACTTTCTGAATCAAGAAAACAGAACAAAGGCAAATGATATTACTGGCCACTACAAAAGATCCTCAAACTTCTCTAACAATATGTGATGTAGAAAAATCTCTATGTCTCCACTGTCGTATATCTCATCTATCTGTCTCCTTGGCACGGTGATCTGAACCCATATTTATAGCATAGAACTGGCCCAAAGATTGCCCGCATGATCAAATCTCAATGGCCTAACCGAACTGGCAGTTAATTGAAAGTGTCTGACAGAGGATCTCTTTCGAATCAGAAACGGTTAGCCATTCTGCAAATTCATTGGCTGCAACAGATACATGTAACCCCACTTACTTGAATCAGGGAGGGACGCGTGGCAGCTTTCCGATAGTCTTTGCGACTATAAACCCTTGAAACAGCTGGCATTCATACGCACCTCTTTCTTGAAACTCCTTCATCTTTCCAGATCAATTAGAAACTAGCACATGGCATCCTCCGTGTGACTTACTTAAGAAACTGCTTCTTTCTCAGGAAACACCGGAACTTGACACTTGGTAGTGTCCGCGGCCCTTTCAAAAACACATGTCATTTTCTGCATTACTCTAAGTCCTTACTGTGGCTTATACTAAGAGTGCTCGGGCTCCGCCATCTGTCACGGTCCGCTAAACTTTGAAACTCAAGAAACATTAGAAACGGGACCCACCAACAGTCTGCGCCCGAGCAGCTTCAAAAGAAAAAGGGACAGGTGGCGCCTTCTGCTTACATGAGAAACTGTGTATGTGGCGGCTTCTGCTGCTCTTAGAGATACTGTAGATACTTTTAGGGACTTGTACGGAAGATGACACTTGGCGACTTCCGTTGAGCTTTGAGAAACTTTAGGACTTAAACATAAACCTCTGCGGACGTTGCCACTTGGCGCTCTCCGCGCAACTCTAAGAAACTTTATAGAAACATTAGGGACTTATAAGAATCACGCGGATGGTGACAGATGTCGCACTCCGCTGAAGTTATAGGAATATTAGCGGGGCCCACCATACCTCTTTTACTTAGCGATGAAAACAAAAGGGAACCTGCGGAAGATGACACTTGGAGCTCTACGCTGAAACTGAAAAGGGACACGCGGCACCTTCCATGTTACTTTAGGAAACTTTAGAGGCACCCTTCGCTTCCGCCACTTGGCGCCTTCCGCGCTCACCAAAACTCTAAAAAGGGACCCGCTACATTATAAGGAACATTCAACAGGAATGTTTGAAGCTTTTAAGAAACTGGAACAGGTGCCGACACTTGGCGACTTCCGCCTTAATGCAAAAAGATACGTGGCATTCTCCGTGGCCACTCTAGGAAACTCTAAAATGTATTACGGCTGCTGACACATGGTGGTTTCCGCTGCACTGGGAGAAACTTAAAAAGGGGCCCGCCAGACTTACTTTGTAAAAGGGCTTTGAAACTTATAGAAACTGATCCTCAGATGCCGACACTTGGCGACTCCGCAGGGATTTAAAGGGACGCGTGGCTCCATCCGTGTTACTTTAAGCAACTGTATAATGTGTCCCGGGTACTGACACTTGGTGGCTTCCGCCGAACTCTGGGACTTTGGCAAAATTTTCAAAAATGGAAAACCCTCGTGCCCGCGCTCTGTGCTCGCGCTGTATGTCAAAACCCTTGCTGCAAAACTAAAGCGCACAGAAACAAAACTGGAACCCGCACAGCCTAAACTCAAAAATCAAAATCTAGAGTATTTTACTCTACAGTGACATCTTCAGGATCTTCATCAAATGAAGGACTTACAAATTCCAACACATCTGATTTAGCAACATTTTTGTATTCATCAAAGCTGGACTTAGCTTCACAAATTTCAGTAGCCAATCCCAAATCAGCTAGCTTCTCTTAATTTGTGTCTTTTTCTTCATCAAATAGAGGCTCAATTCCATTTATTTCAGCTATCAGGTCTTCACCATCTTCTTCTGTTGCTTCCAAGTAACCTTTCAACTTCTCCTCACATTGGTAAGTCACCATTTCAGCTAGCAAATTAGTAGCTGATAAAGAATCTTGATCTTCCCTTCTCAAGTTGTTCAACAAGGCTTCTATAAGAGGCTGGGAAGAAACATCTCCTTCATTAATCACCAATGTCATAATACTTTGCATGGCTAGCATAATGCTCATATCATGATCCTTTCTAATTTCAGCAAAGAAAAGGCTAAACATTTTAAGTAATAGGCTTTCACACCCATAGTCCAGCATTAACACACAAGTTTGCAACTTGGCCACAATTTGTAAAATTTTCACCCTCTTATCAAAGAAGGGGTCTTGATGTCACTTAAACCTCAGAAGCTTCACACAAGCAATTGTAATATCTGCTTCATCTTTCCATCATCATAAGGAGACTTAGGAGCTGTTATTCTCATGACTTCACTGATACATGTGATAACTGCCAATCTTACATCCTTGTCTGGATGCTTCAACAAATCAAGCTTACATAGAAAAGTCTTTGAAGGAATCAAAGCCACCCAAACTACCTCCATTGGTGACTGAGGAACTAAAGCCAAACTTTTCTCAATTTCTTCTAAGGTGCTAAGAAGACTCTCTTATGACCCTAACATATATTTTAACTCCCATCCTGCAGTAAAGAGTTTCTTGCACAAATCATCCTGCATGAGAGATGCCATGATCTCACATTCACTGCTCAAAACCATTAAATTGCCTGACTCTGAACACACATGCAAATGCTGATCACCCACATGTAAGGCTGAATTCTGTTATTCAGCTAAAGACTTGTAATAAGATAGCTTCCCAAATAGGTTGGCAAGATCACCAGCTCTAATACCACTGTAGCAATCTACCCCAATTTTTTTTTGAAAATATAAACAATGAGAATGCATTGTTAGCACAATTATGCATAAACCACTAAATAACCTCCACACTTCTGATCACCAAGATCCCAACTAGGCGAGGTGAGAGAATAATGTACTTTGGTTTTATAATCTAAAGCATTGTGCAACAAGAAAGTACATTCATTTGCTATGAGCAGGCATCCACTATTGCAGTGAAAATTCACCACTTTTCAGTGGGTGGGAAAAAAAGAATGAAATTACAAAACCATCCACTTATCTAGTGGGTATTCACCACATATGTAGTGGGTAGAAATAAAGATAAAGATTCAATTTGCCCACACTAGCGGTAAACCAACCAGGGGATTATTATGTGTTTTACAATATGAAAGAAGATTACAATAACTTCATAATATGCAATGCAAATCATAAATAGAAATTAAGGTTTGTTGAAAGATTCAAGAAATTGGCAGCCTTATAGTTCACCCTGCACAAATCAGTATTGAAAAACACATAATCATAACTATCCACAAGCTGATATACTGAAGATTCCTCTATTGGTCAAGTCTGTACTACTAAAATTAGACTGCCCTCTTGCAGTACGGTGGCCTTGGAGTAGACTAACCATCACAAGATTCATCAAATACATGTAATCTCCATCTAGATCTGATATAACATTATAGTATTCATGTATACAACTTTAATGAAGTAGAAACAATCCCATAAACCAAAACCATCATGTATTGAGGACCCAAGATTTCAAGACAGGTACGGCTCCATGAAGCCAGTACGGGCTGCTCAATTAGAAAGACAATTAGCCTCTAAAAATTCACTGTAATACTTAGAAAGGCAGTTCTATATATGATGTTTAATGGCCATGCAAATAACTCAACAATACATTAAACAAGAATTCCAACAAAACCCCACTATGCCATGTACGACTCCCAAATGAATTGGTACGACAACTTCTAGAAAATTAGATGCAACTCCAACAATCAAGAGATATCCTCAGATATAAGTGCTAAGGCATACAAAACATTTCCCAATCATCATTTGCAATCTAAGCATTGCTAATCATTCAAATCTAATAAATCGCCCTTCACAAGCACATATATGGTGCCATTCAGGCAATATGGATTTGTAGTTTCCTAATGATTTGAACATCTAAAAATTTAGGATAACCTTGGAAGGGTAGTGCTAGGGCATAGAAAAGAAGATGCAAACATTAGTTTTAGCAGATGTATCAATACGAATCTCAAATGAAGATCAAACTCCTCAGCATGTACGGCCCTAGAGGTATGGCCTGCATCAAACTACAATCCAAAACTTGACAAACTTAGTAATAATAACTTAGGAATTTATTCTCAATCCACAATTTCAAGACTATAACAAAAATCAGATCAAAACTCCAAAATAGTTCACTCCATAGTTTGCCCAATGCAACTCCTGAATGAAGTTGCCCTTCTTCCAACCAGGCAGGATATTTCACCAATGAAACTGGACATCTTCTAGAGGGTTTTCATCCTCAAGAAGGAAGAATGAACTCTTTGGTTCAATCCTAATAGCATAACAATACCAAATCCCAGCATAAGCCTTCAAATGAGCTCTCATTCCCCTTTTATAACTTTTTGAGAGGAATATATTATTATTTCCTTTTAACTCTTCATATTTCTTCTCTCCAAGAGACCTTTTTTAAATAATAAAAATATATCATGTGTGAGGTCCCCTTTTTAAGTGTCTATCATTTAGAACACTTAAAAACCTTTCCAATGAGCTATAACACTTAGGTATTTATTAATTATTTTCACCCCTAGGAGCTTAACTGAAAATAATAATTAAAATAGCTCATTAAATACCACCTTTTTGCGGAAAAATTCCAAACTTCACCCAACTCCCAAATAAATTAAACCATTATGATCTGTAAGGTTTGGAATGTGTAATGATGCCTTCCAGGTGACTTTCTAAAAATAGACAGCTCCTCCAAGAATCTTGGAGAGCAAACCGGGAGCCCGATCCAAATTCTGAAAACATCACTGTCACCCTGAACATCCACTGAGCTCAATGCAAAACTATTCCTAGAAAGAAGACCACTTAGTTGTTCTGCAGACTGAACCGCGACCACTCTAAGAACATTGGAGTTCTCCCAGACATGTTGGATAGCCACTGAGAGACTAGGAACAAGCATAATGCGCACAAAAACCAATGCACCAAAAAAAGGAACATTACAATCGAACTAAGATCTCACAAATTAATCAACAAATTCCAAATTTCCTTATCATTCCAAGTGACATCAAACCTGTAGTTGAGTCCTCTTGCAAAAGTTGTGATTCAACTCAGTTTAATGTCCTTGAATGTATGTAGTGAAAGGAGGATCTAACTAAACTATCACTCAAATCAACAAACCCTCTTTTTCTACATAACACATAGATTATGAGAACATTATCTTTCCTCGCAAGATTAGCTATGAGCACTGCCATCTAAAAGAACAAGAACCCATGAGAAATCAAGAGAAATAGTATCTGGGTGCATCTGATAGACCAAGATGAGGTATGCCAAGAGACAAACAAAAAGCAACTACTACACATTTCTAGGATAGGCCCAAACAACAAGGAGAAATAGAATGAAGATAAATTCCCTCACACCTTTGTAAGGAAGAACAAATAAGTATCCCTCTAAGCTTAACAAGTCTTTCAAACCCCTCTGAAACTCTTAATGAACTAGAAATAGAAGAAATGGAAGATGTTTTGGGTAGTCCAGACACCCACGCATCATCCTCAATAGCACCTCATGCCCACAATGCAGCAGACACCACAAAGCAACAAAAAAAATCAAAGAGGTGAAGCAAAGGAAACAAATGCTCAATGAGATAGGCACTTTTGCTAGTAGTCTCTTTGGTTTTGGTAGATTTTTCTATGAATTTGCTCAAAAATTGAATTTGTAATATGTTTTGTGATGCTCCTGAAACTAATGTCTTAACATCATTGTTGTTTATGTTTAGATTATGGTGAAGTAATTCTTAAAATACTTCTTAATTCAATACTTCAAAATTTTATAAAAAAAAAAAAGTGTTTAGGTCCCCTCTTTTGTGGGGTAGTTTGTTCTAATGAATGTTTAGGTTTTTGATACCCTATTCATGAATACTCATGGAATGAATTATCTGAGTCATTTTGTTGCTACAAAAGTGGTGCATTGAGTATTTAGGTTATCTTTTTAAAAATGTTCATTGAAATAATGACAATAGAAAGCAAAAGAAAGTTAAATCTGGCTTACACACTTCTAGGCTTATATCAATTTGATGAATGCTCATTTACCTTGGCTTCCTTTTGGAAAACTTAAATCATTTTAAATTTGGAAGCATTGGAATGAAGTCATTTCAATCATCCACGTTCCTCAATTTTTCAAATGTTAATAAAAAAACTGCATGGGCTTCATTCTTTCCCTAAAGAGTAGGAATTAGCATGTTAAGAGTTGAAGTGAGGGACAAACTATAGAAATATGGTGAGCATATACACAGAAGAGTAAATCAAATCATTCACACAACAAAATATAAAACATGATGATATATTGTATTGAATCAGGATAGTTTGACATTACATCACAATGGCTTTTTAAAGCCTTACAATTTCTTGTGAACCAACCAACAACTAACTTCTAATCTACCTACAGGAATATAACACCGCAACAAACTAACATTTATTTATTATTTATAAACTAACTTATAAGTCACAAATGGATTTATTATAAATGTAAAACCTTAATATTCTAACACCCCCCTTAAGGGTTTACATTCAACATTCCCCCCTTATTACATTAGTCCGAACAGAAGGCGAAACATTGCAAGGACTAAACACAACAGCCCTTCTGGAAACTTTGATGGATCTAGACTTACTCAATTATCCACCAATTCTCCTCGCTCACCCGGGAAACACCAAACTAAACTCACCAGCGAATCTCCTTTGTTGGGAATTAAGGTGTCTCAACCTTGGTAATTCCTTACATTTCTAATGTTTGCATTTATTATTTAATTGCCTATGTTGTAAATACTTGTAAATTCCATATTGGCATATTGTGGGATGTGGCACAGTGATGTGTCGATCCTACATGGAATATGACAACTTGTAGTTTTGTCCTCACATGAGGAGATAGGTGTCCCACTTTGTGGTAGGAGTATTTTGCCATGTGTCGGCATCTTCCATGTTGTGTAAGGGAATGTTTGACCGAAACGGTTATGACAGATTCCTATGACGAATCTATGACATGTAGGAGTCAAAAATAGAAGGTTATAAGATAGGTGATGACATGTGTCATGAAGCATCTTTAAATAAGGCATATTTGGGCATCCCAAGGTGGAATATGACATGTTGTAAGAGAATATGCTATTTATAGCATGTGTATGATAGATTCTCTTATAGTTGGAAATCGTAACCGCTATGACAGATTCTATGACGGTCATAAGTGTCGTAAGAGCATCTGTCATAGCCCATTTTGGAAATAGGTGACCTCTCTGGAATGGGAGCTGTGGATAAGTGTTAGGCACATTCTACAATGTTGACCAAGTGTCCTTGGGTGTGGGTTTTGGTCCATGAAGCCATGTTGGACGCCCATTCCAAGATAGGACCAATATTGCCTTGTATTTCCTATTTAAACAAGTGCTTGGAGATGGAGTTTGTATTACAAGTTTACAGGTACTGTTATGCTGCCGAATTGACTCCAGACATGAGTGTCAAAGACCATTGAAGCTTGCATTGCAAGTGTATTTTAAACAACATTCAGATTTGTTAATACATTGTGCAAGTTTTTGAGTGTGGGGTTTTTCACCCAATAAGGGTTTTCCCCACCGTAAATCTTTATCTCTCTTCTTCTGTCTACTTTATGGTTCTTGTGTTTTGCTGCAATATCTCATGTTAATGGTTTAACATTGTTGTAATAGTTAGGATAAATTTGAATTTGCATAGCCCTCTCCTCATTAGATTAGTGTAGGAAGCGATTTCTACACACCTAGCTTCCTTTCAGTTCGTATCAGAGCTTGATCACCTTTGGTCCTAGTTGTTGGGTAGGGGTTTTTTGAGTGGGAGTCTGTGCAAAGCATTATGTATATTTTTATAGCAAGGAGATGGCAGGCACATCCGGAAGATTTGAAGTGGAGAAGTTCAATGGCAGTAATTTTGAGTTGTGGAAGTTCAAGATGGAAGACATGCTTGTTGACCGAGACCTTTGGGAAAGTGTTAATAGAATTAAACTAGCTACAATGTCACAAGATGAGTGGGATCTCAAGGATCAGAAGGCTAAGGGTCTCATAAGACTTAGTCTTGTTGATTCTGTGTTGTTAAATGTCCATGAGGAGACTACTGCAAAATTACTTTGGAAGAAGTTGGGGGATGTGTATCAAGCCAAATCCCTAGTCAATAAACTTTTCCTAAGAAAGAAGTTGTATTCCCTTCGAATGGAGGATGGAAGATCCATTTCTAAACATATGAATGTTTTTAACATGCTGGTTGCCAATTGAAATCTATTGGTGTAAAGATGGAGGAGGAGCATCGGTGTATGACCTTGCTTTGTTCTCTGTTGGACTCATGGGATCATCTTGTCATGGCAATTGGAAGCACCACATCCACATTCAAAATGGAAGAAGTGGTTTCTTCACTATTGTCTGAAGAGATGTGGAGAAAGTCTTCTGAGGTAGCCAAAGAGGCCCTTGCAGTTCATGGAAGACCCAAGGAGAAAGGGAAGAAGAAGGACAAGAAATATGATAAGGGTAGATCCAAATCTCCTTGAAAGTCCAAGCCTCTTTGTTGGAACTGTGGCAAAACTGGGTATTTCCGAAAGGAATGCAAAGAGGAGAAGAAGAAGAAGAAGAAGAAAGCTCCTGATTCAGATTCTGACAAGTCACAAGATGATGGTGATGCTTTCATCGCAGCCCTAGCAACCCATGCATCTGATGATGTGTGGCTAATCAACTTTGGTGCATCATTCCACATGACCTCACATCGAGACTGGTTTACTAAGTATGAGGAGTTTGATGGTGGAAAGGTGTATCTGGGTGACGACTCTCATCTAAAGATTGTTGGTCATGGAAGAGTCTCTATCCCATTCCCTGATGGTCGAGTGAAGGGGATCTTTGGGGTTATGCACATCCCAGGCTTAGCATGGAACTTGCTTTCTGTAAGTATGTTAAATGATGTAGGTGTGCAGGTTGTCTTTTCGAAAGAAGTATGCAAGATGACTAGAGGAGCTATGGTGCTTGCTAAGGGTACTAGGAGAGGTACTTTGTTTCAGCTGGAGGCATGCATTTCACAATGCAATAGTTCTTTTGACTCAAGGAAGAGGGCAGAAGTCACTTTATCCTCACCATCTGAATGAGCAGTGAAGAAATCTATTGTTTCTAGTCTTGATGGTTGTAATCATGCATTGGAAGTTAAACTTCTTGCTGAAAAGACAATGTTATGGCATAAGAGATTTGGCCACATTGGTGAGAAGGGTCTACGTACCCTGAAAAATAAGAACCTCATTGAAGGGTTAGATGATTGTAATCTTGAGTTTGACTTTTGCAAACATTGCATTTATGGAAGACAAAACTGTGTTTAGTTTTACTCGAGTTCTCATAAGTCTTCTGGTGTGTTGGACCTTATTCATTCTGATGTGTTTGGTCCTGTTAATGGTCCTTCATTATCAAAATTTGTATACTTTGTATCTTTTATAGATGATTATAGTAGAAGGACATGGATTTATTTTCTTAGAAGCAAATCTGAAGTCTATAGCAAGTTTAAGGAGTTTAAAGCCTTTGCTGAAAATTAGACTGGTAAAAAGATTAAATGTTTGAGAACTGACAACCGTGGTGAGTTCTGTTCTATAGAATTTGATAAGTATTGCAGGGAACTTGGGATTGAAAGACATAAGACAACTCCATACACCCCACAACAAAATGGAGTTGCAGAGAGGATGAACAAGACATTGATGGAGAAGGCTAGGAGTATGCTTAGTGGAGCTGGCCTAGAACAAAAGTTTTGGGCTGAAGCTATTGCCACTGCTTGCTATCTAGTAAATAGATCTCCTACATCAGCTCTTGTTGGAAAGACACCCATGGAGGTGTGGTCTGGTAGAAAGCCTTCAATAAGTCATCTTTATGTTTTTGGTTGAGGTATATGCACATGTGCCTAGGGAGAAGTGGTCAAAGTTGGAGAACAAGGATGTTAAGTATATCTTCATTGGCTATGGTGTTGGTGTGAAAGGATACAAGCTTTGGGACCTCGTGGCTGAAAAAGTGTTGTATGGCAGAAGTGTCATCTTCAGACAGCTTACACCTTCTTCCACTGTTTTGCAGCCAGAAGAAATAGTAAAGAAAGAGGATGTTGTTCAGTTTCCTGCAACCCCTGAGAAGACTGAATAGAAAGACAATGTTGGGCCTGATGATGAGGAGAGCTTTGGCAGCTCTGACAGCTCAGATGAAGAAGCTGAACCTCAACCTTAGCTTTTGAGGAGGTCTACACGGATAAGAAAGCAACCTGAAAGGTTTGGTTTTACATTGCTTGATTCTAGTTGTGCTTATGCTTTAATCACTAACAATGATGAATGTAGAACTATGTCAGAGGCTTTGGATATGAAAGATGCAGGTTCCTAGAAGGAGGCCATGGAGGAAGAAATGGCTTCTTTGGAAAAGAATCAAACTTGGGACTTGGTGCCTTTGCCTCCTGGACGAAAACCCGTTGGATACAAATGGGTGTTCAAGAAGAAACTTGGTGTAGATGGCAGTGTTGAGAAGTATAAGGCCAGATTGGTTGTGAAGGGGTATTCACAAGTGGAGGGCATAGATTATGGTGAGATCTTCTCTCCCATTGCAAAGCTGACATCCATTCGATTCCTATTGTCTCTCGCAACAGCTTATGACTTGGAGGTAGAATAGATGGATGTGAAGACAACTTTCCTTCATGGTGACTTGGAGGAAGAAATCTACATCTCACAATCAGAGCATTACATGGTGAAAAAAATTTGGTTTGCAAACTTAAAAAGTCTTTGTATGGTTTGAAGCAATCCCCTAGGAGATGGTACTTGAAGTTTGATGCCTTTGTGTTGTCAATTGGATTTGTGAGATCAAAATCGGATCACTGTGTGTATTATAAATTTGATGGTGATCGTATTCTCATTGTTGCACTGTATGTTGATGATATGTTGCTCATTGGGAAGGGTAAGAATATGGTTTTTAATTTTAAATCTCAGTTGTCAGCTTAGTTTGAAATGAAAGATTTAGGGGCAGCCTGGTACATTCTAGGAATGGAAATCAGAAGAGACAGAACCAACATAAAACTTTGGTTAAGCTAGAGTAAGTATGTGAAGACCATGTTGGACAAATTCAGCATGGCAGATTGTAGACCATTGTGTGTTCCCATTTCTTTGGGGACAAAGTTGTCTGTTGAGGATTGTCCAAAATCTCCTAATGAGGTGGGGGACATGAGCAGAGTACCTTATGCTAGTGTTGTTGGTAGTTTGATGTATGCTATGGTTTGTACAAGACCAGACATGGCCCAAGCAGTGGGAGTCCTTAGTCAATTTATGGCTAATCCTGGACGGGTTCATTGGGATGTAGTTAAGCGAGTGTTTAGATATTTGAGGGGTATTTTCAAGTATTCCATTTGCTATCATGGTAATGTTTCAGGACCTCCGCATTTTGTTGATATTCGTGGATTTATGGATTCAGATTGGGTAGGTGACATTGACAGCAGGAGATCCACCAGTGCTTATGTGTTTACATTGTTTGGTGGTGCTATTAGTTGGATGAGTAAGTGACAACCTGTTGTTGCTTTGTCCACGACAGAAGCTGAGTATATGGCAACAACTCATGCTTGTAAGGAAGCCATTTAATTTAAGAGATTGTGTTTATATATTGGTGTTGATGCAGGTCAGATCATGATCAGTTGCGATAGTTAGAGTGCAATTTACCTTGCAAAGAATCCAACTTTCCATGCTAGAACAAAGCATATTGATGTTCAGTTTCACTTCGTGTGAGACATGGTTGAGGATGGAAAGGTAAATTTGGAGAAGGTAGATACTTTGAGGAATGTTGCAAATGCATTGACAAAACCAGTGAGCACAGAGAAGTTCAGATGGTGTTTAGAGTCTATGGGCCTCCCGGCCTATAGCAGTTAAATCTTGTTTTTCTATTGGCTCTTACAAGGTGTTCCACAACTGGGAGAATGTTGGGAATTAAGGTGTCTCAACCTTGGTAATTCCTTACATTTGTAATGTTTGCATTTATTATTTAATTGCCTATGTTGTAAATACTTGTAAATTCCATATTGTCATATTGTGGGATGTGGCATGGTGATGTGTCGATCCTACATGGAATATGACAACTTGTAATTTTGTTCTCACATGAGGGGATAGGTGTCCCACTGTGTGGTAGGAGCATTTTGCCATGTGTCAGCATCTTCCATGTTGTGTAAGGGAATGCTTGATCGAAATGGTTATGACGGATTCCTATGACGAATCTATGACATGTAAGAGTCAGAAATAGAAGGTTATAAGACAGGTGATGACATGTGTCATGAAGCATCTTTGAATAAGGCATATTTGGGTGCCCCAAGGTGGAATATGACATATTGTAAGAGAATATTCTATTTATAGCATGTGTATGACAGATTCTCTTACAACTGTAAGTTGTAACTGCTATGACAGATTCTATGACGGTCGTAAGTGTCGTTAGAGCATCTGTCATAGCCCATTTTGGAAATAGGTGACCTCTTTGGAATGGGAGCTATGGACAAGTGTCAGGCACATTCTACAATGTTGACCAAGTGTCCTTGGGCATGGGTTTTGGTCCACGAAGCCATGTTGGACGCCCATTCCAAGATAGGACCAATATTGCCTTATATTTCCTATTTAAACAGGTGCTTGGAGATGGAGTTTGCATTACAGGTTTACAGGTATTGTTATGCTACCAAATTGACTCTAGACACGAGTGTTGAAGACCATTGAAGCTTTGCAAGTGTATTGTAAACAAATTTCAGATTTGTTAATACATTGTGCAAGTTTCTGAGTGTGGGGTTTTTCACCTGATAAGGGTTTTCCCCACCGTAAATCTTTGTCTCTCTTCTTCTATCTACTTTCTGGTTCTTGTGTTTTGCTACAATATCTCATGTTAATGGTTTAACATTGCTGTAATAGTTAGGATAAATTTGAATTTGCATAGCTCTCTCCTCATTAGATTAGTGTAGGAAGCGATTTCCGCACACCTAGCTTCCTTTCATCATGACTGTCAAACCTCCAAAATACTTGTGAATTGAGACACACTCAACTATTCACAAGCATATCACCAACCTCGACTATGAATCAAGACTCACTCAACTATTCACAATACAAACTCCAACCAACTATGGATCGAGACTAACTTTAAAATCCATAGTAACATACCTTCATTTGCGGATTGAGACCAAATCCAAAATCCACAACCAAGTATTGTCATGCACTATCAAGAACTGCCAAGCCCCCCTTGCTCCATGAAGGGACACAAACTAAATACTAGTGCTTCTCATGCAATGAGTCACCCTTGAGTGAGAAGCTAGCTCAGAATGACAAAAGATTCTCCTACCTCCAGTGCCTCCTGCCTGCAATTTGTCATCTTTACGCTCTATCCATTTGATGTCTCATGTAAGTCTTTGAAGGCCTCATCAAGTGTAGGAAAGATGGCCCCAAAAGTCCAAGCATAAGATAGCATGATAAAAGAAATTTTGTTTCAAGGTGTTGGGTTCAACTGAAATGGCACCTTTTTACAATGTGATATAAACTCCTTACAAAAACGTATATCTCCAAAAATAAGCTCCACACCTATAAAACTTTGATATCTCCAAGAGAAAAAGACATGATCTAAGAGTTTCAAACTATATACTTCTAGGTTCTAAATAATAACTCACCCATTGAAGTAACTATCTCCTTATCCTAACAAACTTTAAAGTGATATGAATAAAGTGATTTCCTGAGGTGGTAAAATAAACAAAACCTAAAAGACTTAAGACTTCACCCACCAAAAACCAATCGAATGGTTCTATGTAATGCTTACAAATTTTGGAATGACATTTAGATGTCCGATCAGCCCTAAACGGATGTTTCATTACAAAAATCTTCCACCACATCCTTACACAACAACACCCATATGCAACAAAAGAAATACTTCTCTGTTTAGTAACTTAGGAAGCTTTTGCTTAGGAAACTGCTTTTTTCATCATGACTCCCATCTAAAATTACGGCTTCTTAGAGAACCTTCAAGCTTCAAACTCTCCTAGGGCCCTTCACTTGAGAAATAAAAACATAAAATTCACAACAGCTACACGACTTCTACTTGTACAATGTTAAATCAGGGTTTGAAAATGTGTCAAATGAAGAAAATTCCACAAAGCGTAGCCTATGTAATGATAGATCAGGGTTTGAAGATGCCAACAAAGAGCTATACCGAAAGAACAAATGTTGCCATTATCATTACCATTTCACCTTGGAAGAAACACGTGCCAATCCATCATTTGAGCGCGCCATGATAGAATCCATTGTCACCGTGGAAATGCGAGAAAAAGAATGAAAAATTATTTTCCACAAAAAAAGCAAACTCTTAAATTGTGATTCAATATATCAAAACACAAAGATACTGAAAATGCTAGATGGACAATGTGTATACTTATATTTCTTCAAACACTATAAAAACCAGCGTTAATATCATAAGTACTCAGAGATCAGACACTAATTTTCCATTGCTCTTTGCCATCGTGCAACTAGTCTAAGCCTTCAAATACATATGGAGAATGCAAATTTAAACTTCAAATGCATATTAATGACTACCATTACCTTCTTCTCCACCTTCTTATTCATCCCATCATATCTTATGCTCTGATACAATATTGAAATATAGTGAGCATATACACAGAAGAGTAAATCAAATCATTTGTGCAACATAATATAAAACATAAAAGATATATTGTATTGAATCGAGATAGTTTGACATTACATCACAATGGCTTTTTAAAGCCTTACAATTTCCTGTGAACTAATCAACAACTAACTTCTAATCTGCCTACGAGAATATAACTTCCCAACAAACTAATATTTATTTATTATTTATAAACTAACCTATAAGTCACAAAGTGACTTTATTATAAATGTAAAACCTTAATATTCTAGCAAAAACCATTTTGTGTTTTCTTCCTTTTACTTTCCAACACTCTAGTTTATATTCATTAGACAATTATATTCTTTCTTAGAAGTGTAACATGCCTTCTCATATTACTTGGAATTACACATACAATTTACTAAGAAAGTAAAAGAACATGCTAAACATGAGTGAATTTTTTTATAAATATATATCATTTGCATAATCACAAAGAAATAAAAGCATATATTTTCTGAATATTTTCAACCTTGAAATTACAACATACTCAAAGATAGAATCCTAGTGAAATCATTTCACTTTACATTTACAAATAATTTGCACTTGGCATAAAGAATAGTTTTACATAAGTTTGACTTTCATAAGTCATAACATGAAGTACAATGTATCTGGAAATCTTGATATTTGTCACCCAAGTCTTGGGGAGTCTTCTGCTATAGATGGAGAGCATCATCCAAGTGTTTTACCTCCAACCACAGATTGACGGTCCTCCGCACACCTTCCTATCTAGAAGTGGCCCTACCCTTCATGAAGAGTATAGACATAAAGAACCAACATGTTGCCATCTGTGTCCTAGTGTTGTGTCCTACGTAATACAATCGACCATACAACTCTAGACAATCTTCTAACTAAGTATGATCATTCTGATTGGTCACACCATTTAGACAATGTGAACTGACTAATGCATGCAAAGACAAATGCATCACTTTGGCCAAAGTTTCTATATAAATACATGTTTGCAATAAATGTAGTCGTGTGTTCACATACCTCTAACCCGACTTGGAAACTATCTCATCCTACAACAACTCTAGACATAAATTGTCTGAACTATATTCAAATCCTAGTCAATCCGGCTTAGAACTAATCCTTAATCTAGTATATACAAACAATATTTAGGTTTATGTAATTCTAACCTTTTAGAGAGTCCCTCTTTGCATATTTGCAATTTCTAGGGTCTATGACCTCCTGTCATTCTACTCACTGATTCTAATATTAAACACTCTTGTGCAATATATAACAAGTTTCGACATTATCATAAATCATTTAAATTTATCAAAGTGATTCTTAGACTCTTTATGTATTACTCTATGGTTTTCTCGACCATCCACTGTCGACCATAATATATAAAAATAATGCCATATCTGACTTAAGAGTTCTAAGTTTTCCAAACCCTTTTGGTTTTGATTCTAGGGTTTAACTTCTCTAACCCAATACATGGAAATATCAATACCCTTGTTTTCCAAAGATAATAACACACACACACATGGAAACAAATACCTCTAGTCTTTCCTAGACCACTTCGCATTGTTCAAATTCACATTTCACATAACATGAATAAACATAGTAAACAAGGTATATCCTCATTCATAAATATCTTAATGAATACTATCATTTTCATAACTAGTTTGTTGACTAAGTTCAATCTCTCAACCCTAGTAGGTTTGAGTCATAAAAGATAATAAAAAACTTTCAATCTTTGGTTTTCTTAAGTCTACTAAATTCCAATTTAAGATAGGTTATGAACTCATAGATGACATCCTTTGTATATATGCCACATAAACCTTTATCAACAATCATAAATACATCAATCATGTGGGATTAAGTTCTGAATCTCCAAACATGCCCAATTTGGAATAAATCATATCAACAATACCCAACATTGGTTTACCTTTGTTTTCTATGCACTTAGCACTAAAATAAGTTCTATTAAACATATATTATGAGAAATATAACTTCCCATCTTCTAGTATGCCTATACTCTTGAGCTGGTTTAATAGTTTCAATCCTGAAACATAGGAGAAGTTAAATATGTCTTCTAATAGACTCTTTCTCAAGGTGGTTTAACTTAAGCAATAGTTGCTAATCAAAAGGCTATTTAGGTTTCCACATTCTTGGTTCACCCATTTCCCTGGATATGTATTACAATTTGACAAGAGGAACTCTATTTCACGCAAGGAAATCTATATCCATGCTGCATCCCCGTCACTTCAATATCATAGTGATATTATCTCACCAAAAGGTCCATTGAGAAAACTAGTGATTATATGCTTCCAAAAAGCAAGATTTCATCTATGGATCTATCATAGTTGTCAACATAGACTAATGGATCAATTTCCATTTTTCTAGTTTCCCACTACTTACTTAGAATCCAAGTACAATTATATATATATATATATATATATATATATATATATATATATATATATATATATATATATGAGTAAAGTACCCTCTAGTTTTCTTTAAACCACTTAGGCGCTATTCAAATCTTCGTTACTCATGGAATACGAGTACACTATGAATAATATAAAAATTCTTGACTTATTTAGTCTTTCTCCTAGATAAGTTTGAGTCTACAATAATAATAAGATAATCTTGACCACTAGGTTTCCTTGAGTCCTCCGACTCCTAATAAGGAATAGATTTTTCTCTCACAATTACTTCTTTAGAGAAAGAATGATAATACTTATCATTACTATAAAAATTAATGAGAAACTATAATAACCTGTAGGATTCCAAAGATGTCATTAACTTATAGATGTCTCTGAATAAGTGAATAACCTATCACAGAATATTCTAATATCCAGCAATAGAATTATACATATAAGTCTTCAATATATATATATCCACTTACTCATAATGACTCCAATCTTTGAAAACAAAGAACTCAAATGATCTTATTTCTAATTTCATGGATATAAACACACAAAGTATTTGGTTGAGTTGGTTAAATGATGGCTACCCCATCATGCCACAACCTTACCTTGGCCTTATCTCGGCCTTATATTAGAGACCGAGTATAAACAAGGGTTTAACCCTAAACAAAGTTCTACATACCATCATCCTGATAGAAACATTAAACTATACTTGGTGTATTTCTCACCAGTTGACCTGGCCTTTTGGCCTGTTCTAATTTACTATCTATATATATGTAATACTGAGGTCTGATAGCCTTTCAGCTTGCTTTAGTTTTCTATATTGCATATAAATCTTAAACAAAGATCTATTAGCCTTTAATAAACGTAAAAAGCATCAGCCTAATAACACACTGTTATCGGCCTTTTAATGTAGAACAAACTGACCTCATAATATACAAAGATGTTGGCCTTACATGAGTGTCGGCCTTACATATGCATAATGATGACAAAGTCTTTGGGCCATAGCAGTAAGCGAATCCTGACAGCTTTATATAGACAACACAAGTCTTTAAGCCTATCGGTTGAATATACTCACAATAGTATCTAAGTCTGGCAGCTTGTTATATTCATAATAGTCAATAATGTCCATCGACTTTTTAAAACACAAGGTTTAAAAATATATATCAGCCTCATAAAACACAGACTATACCAAACTTGTTGGCTTAAACACGCAGAGATATTCTAAAACTTTCAGCTAAATAACTCTTAGAGCTAAATTAAGTTATATCGGCTATAAAACAAAGATATTCTCCATTCTATTTATGTTTTCTTAGCGGCTATGAGCTTACTCTCTGTGTTGCATAGTTCTTAATGAATCTAAGTAAAATCTTCTGTGTAAGTATATAGAAAATAGACTTATTATGGAGAAATAACGAAACAAAAGTTTTAGATGTATAAGCTCTTACCTCTCATTGAGCTCTAATACTACCCAGAGATCGACCTTATCTTTCTGTTGTTTACTATGATGCAACATTTTTATATGTAACAATTGATGAGGTATAAATAACCTCACTTCTATATGAACCATATAACCATTTCTGTGTGACCTAATCACCCAAACCATGCCAATTTATTAATTTTATAAGCAATATTTGTTTATTTTTGATAGAATGGTGTACAATCTTTGTTTACCAATTGATTGAAGTTTCTCACTAATGTTGGTGTGGTCATGTGTAAAGATCTGTGTATTTGTGTAGGTTTTTAAGTATAGCCTAGTGGAAGGAATAGACTTGATAGCAACTGGAGTTAGCAGCGTCAGAATTTTGGGGCGCTGGAAATCTAGGAGATGCATGATCGTGGACTTTAGTTTGTGTTGCCTCCAACCACCTGGCAATTTCTCAGTTTCTTTTATTTTCTATTGAAAACACTTAAGACATTTCATGGCTCCACTCGGAGCCTTTAATATGTTGAATTTAACAAACAACTAGTTTAGATGAAGTCTATTTTTGTGTTGAAGACTTCTTTAGTGGCATTAATATGCCACCTGAAATCTAGGATTTTTGTAGTATAAATTATGGGATGATTCCTAAAAATAGAGGTTATGTTATATTATGTTATGTTATGATATACTGTGTAATAGTGATGTGCAGTTGATTGTTATGTTCTGTTATGCTATGAAAAATACAATCAAGTTCCGTTCTGAGTAATCTTATCTTGAGTAATGAGCATATGAATGGAATTTTGGAGTTGTTAAATGATGAATATGATTTGAGTCAAGTAGAAGATTTCCAGAGAGCTGGCCACTCGAAGGATATAGGAATAGATAAGTATTTTAATTTTGCAAAGTTGTGTTGTTTAGATTCTATTCTGTGAATGTTTTATTTCATATTAGTGTAACCTTCTGTTGAATGGTGTTATGGTAGAATAATATTGTTGTGTTCCTACAGGAAATTGTGTTTTAGTTATTTTCTTTAAAGTTGCAGTTATAAATTCTATGTGTTATGTTATTATTTGAGGAGCTCCTACTCAATACAAAAATTTGTTACAGTTGATAATGCATGTTCACATTTAAAGAAATTTCCTACTTTCTTAGATTAACCTGTTTCTTTTGAATCCTTAGATAGAAGTTGATGTATTGATTCCTAGTTTAGAATTTATATGCTTTCTAGATTAAAATCCAAATGCTTTATAGATTAAGATTGGTTGCTTTCTATTTTAGATTTATTTTGTTAAAAGATTTCCCAGAAATTTAGAAAATATTTGCTAAGTTGAGATATCTGAATCCATTCCCTATTGTAGATAGCCTTGGACACTACCTGGTCGACATAATTGACATATTTTTAACTAAAGTGTTAGGACTTAACGACAACCTGTCACTTTTTGGTGTTGTTGTCGAGGACCTCTTTTCTAGTGTTAATAGGAGAATACTTGGATAGCTCTTGTTAGTAAGAACAAAAATAGTTGTCAAACTTCTTTTTCTACGTGGTCAGGAAACGAAGTCCACACGAAAGATTCATGCCAAAAACCCCCCAGTAGTAGTTCCAACTAGAAATAGAGAGGTAGAAGTCTTAGCTGAAGAACTTTGTTACGAATTGATCAATCAAGATCAACCTGAGACTTCCTGACATATCTTAGATACACAGCCATCAGACCAAACCTTCGAGGAGGAAAGCATTCCTTTCAACATAATGGTTGATAACAACAATGACCTTTTTAATAGAAGGAGAGCAAATCATTAAGATGGTGATAACCCAAACCCACAAAGAGCAACCTGAACATTTATCTATCCTATTACTCTCAATGCAGATGATGATTCACCTATGAAAAACATTTCACCTTCCATCTTACCAACCTTCAGGGGATTATCTTCCGAAGACCCATACGAGTTCCTTTTTGCGTTTAATGTTCTATGTCAGACATATGACTACACAACGGATAATTAGAAACTAAAACTCTTTCCCTATACTTTTTGAGATTCTGCAATGCGATGGTTTATGGGATTGGTCTCAGGATCAATAACCACGTGGGATGAAATGGAGACAATCATTTTAGACAAATATCAGAGCTACTGTAGAGTCAGCGATAAGAAAGAGGAATTGTTCAATCTAAGGCAAAAAGAAGATGAGAGCCTAAAAGATTAACTAGATAGGCTTATCTTCTTATCCAAATGATGTGGGGAAGAGACAATAAGCCCAAAAATTTTGAAGACCATATTTCTTAAAGGACTCGATGAGGATGCTAGGAGAAGCCTAGATTTGATGGGAAAAGGAGATGTGTCCCAACTTGAACTCAGTGATATTGCTGAGTTATGCAGAAATTTCTCCCAAACTCACGGAGGAATCCATAAGTCTAGTCTATTGAGAGGCTCAAATGAAATTGGTAAACTACGAGAGGAAATAGCAAATTTGAAAACTGATATCCTTGTTCAGTTAAACACCACCTTGGATGGAATACAGGCCAAAACATGTAATCCTGAAACCTTATCCATCTACTGCCCTAGGTGTCAAAACAAACATCTATTAAGGGAATATCCTTTAGACAAAGCTAACAATTGTCAAATCTGTGCGAAGTCACACCACTGATTAGTGTGAGATACTCAATGCGATTATAAATACCAAGAAAAAGTCATCTCACATTGAGGAAGAGGTCAATTATGTGGACCAAAGACCAAGAGGGAATTTCTCCTATGGTCAGAATTCAAACTCATATTGGCGCCCTCCGAATAATTGGAATAACAATCAATGGGCAACACCTTGGCCTCCAACACCGCCTAATTGGGGACTTTATCCTTGGGGACCACCTGAATGGGCAAATCAGTCCTGGGGAAACCCTTAATGGCCAAACCAGACTCAACAACAAAGGTATCCTCATAATCCTACCCCGTAATGGAATCAGTCTCCAAATCAATTCTATCATGGACCAAGGAGGATGCCGAATCTAGAACAAAACCTCTTACCGGCTCCCCAAAACACTCAACAAAATGAGCATGTCAATTAGCCTCAACTACCAGTGCAACCTATTGCTAATCCAAAGAATAACTATCAAACTGCATCAGTGCATTCCACTAAGCAGGAAAACATGGTTGGAGTTAACACTATCTATTGTGGAAACCTATAGTTGAGGTAAGGAAAAACACTCCAGCAACCTACCATTGTTGAGATCCTTGAAGACCAAAATGAAGAACCCACTTCAAAGGAACAAAGATGCCTTCCATACCTTTAGATAAAAACCCCAGAAGTAACCAAGAGAAGCTTCCTCAACAATCCTCACCTAAAACTTCAGAGTTACCTCAAGAAGAAGTTGTCAAACATTCCTTAGATCTTCCGAAGGACTCCACCTTGAAAAAGAGACATCAAGCACCTTTTTCAAAGCGCCTTAAGGAGAGTCACCTAAAAAACCCTTTGGAAATTACCCTACCAACTAAAACTGTGCTAATATAGGAAATTAAACGACTCCATATCGAGATTCCATTATTACAAACAATAAAAGAAATTCTTGAACTTAACCAATTAGTCAAATAGTTGTGCATAAAGACACCAGGAAAGAAAAAGAAACAAATTAAAACTGTGCACATCAATGGATATTTAGCCAACCTTCTGACTGGAGAAATCTCAACTCTAAAATATGGTGACCCAGGTAGCCCGCTTATAACGGTGACAATCAATGATGTAGCAATACCCAATGCACTTGTGGACTTAGGGGCAACCATTAATGTCATGATTGTGGAAATTATGGAAAAGCTAGGGCTCACTGACTTATGTCCTACAACCACCATATTGTAAATGGAAAACCAATCTATAGTTGTTCCCAAAGGTGTCTTGGAAAATGTCCTTGTCAAGGTTGACAATTGGGAATCCAGTGGACTTCCAAGTGATCTAGTCCCACACACCTAAGGATAGTTATCCATTGATACTAGGCAAAGCTTGGTTGGCAACCATTGCAACCAAGATTGATTGCAGAGCAAAAGGAATGACAATTTCAAATGGCCCCAATAGAAAACACTTATCCCTGTATCCCCCTGCTCAACTTGCTGCGCATAAACAAGTTTGGGTTGATGAATCAAATTGTTTTGACAAACAAGAAAATCTAGCCTCACTTGCTATGGTAGTCATCAAACAACAGGGCGAAGAATTGAAAGATGAATTGGAAAACAACATGCAAAGTATTGCCATAAATTTAGGTGATGAAATCTTAGAAGTTGAGGAGATTTTAGGACATCCGATCCACACTGATGATATCGAGCACAGTTATGACAACAATTACACCTCCTTCATGATGTCACCTTGTCCTCTAGCTAATATCATCCCAAAAACTAATCACTTCTTTGAAGATATTGCCATATTCCACAAAATTATACCGCATAGTTGTCCTCTCAATACGTTAACAAGAGAAGTTCATACTGTCACCTCCAACTATCCAGGGACAAAAACCATCATGTTATTACCAGGGAAAACCTTAAATATTAATAGCTAGTTAACATAAATAGATGAGCTCAAGTTATTTAATGTTTTGGTGAATAGATCCAAAGCTTTTGCTTAGGATTACATAGACATGAGATGAATACATCCAAGTGTTTGTACCCATCACATCTATACTGAAGACATTAGACTTATTCGTCAACCATGACGTAGACTCAATCCTGCTCTCAAAGATATTGTCAAAACATAAATTGAAAAACTCCTACAAGTAGGGTTCATCTATCCCATCTCTGGTAGCAAATGGTTTTTGCCTTTGGTAGTAGTGCCAAAGAAAAATGGGAAATGGAGAGTGTGCATCGATTATAGAGAACTCAATAAAGCAACCTATAGGGACTACTTTCCACTACCCTTCATAGACCAGGTCTTGGATAATTTAGTAGGAAGAAAGTATTTCTCATTCCTGGACAGATTCAATGGATATAACCAAATACAAGTAGCAGCAGAGGACCAGGACAAAATAACTTTTACTTGTCCTTGGGGAACGTTCGCATATCGAGTTCTTCCCTTCGGGCTATGTAATGCTCCTACGACATTTCAGAGAGTTGTTCTAGCCATCTTTGCTAAGCTTGTAAATGATTGTGTGGAAGTTTATATGGACGATTTCATGGTATATGATTCCACTTTTGATGAAGCTCTTAAAAACTTGGACAAAGTATTGCAGTGATGTGAAGACCATCAGTTATCCCTGAGTCATGAAAAGTGTCTAATAATGGTAGAACAAGGGATAGTGTTGGGACACTACATCTCGGTTGAAGGGATAAAGGTAGATCCTTAGAAAATTGAAGTGATACAACTAGAGACTCCAAAGAACCAAACTGATGTCAGAAGTTTCTTAGGACATGTTGGATATTATTGAAGGTTCATAGAAAACTTCAGTAAAATTGCAGCCCCTATGTTCTCCCTTCTTCAAAAGGACGTGGATTTTGTCTAGACAACATAATGTCAAACATCGTTTGATATCATTAAAGAAAAACTCATTTCTACTCTAGTTCTACGTGGACCTAACCAGAATCTTCCCTTCCATATTTATGTAGATGCTTCCAATGATGTTATTGGAGTAGTCTTGGGTCAGGAAGATGAGAATGGAGAGAAGTATGCCATATATTTCATCAGGAAAAATTTGACTCCCACTAAACAAAATTACACCACTACGGAGAAAGAATTCCTAGCCGTGGTTCATGCAATCAATAAATTTTGACATTACATTACATGGTATAAGGTAACTGTGTTCATAGACCATTCAACCATTAAGTACCTAATGAACAAACCTGCAGTGAATGGGAGAATAATCAAATGGTTATTACTTATCCAAGAATTCAACGTAACCATCATTGAGAAACCTGAAAAGTTTAATGTAATCGCATACTTTTTATCCCGAATCAAACAAGACAATGGAGACTATGCCCCTATTCAAGATGAATTTCCAGATGAAATCTTACTTGCCATCTCCATTAAAACACCTTGGTTTGCAAATATCGCCAACTATCTAGCCACCTCTAAGTTTCCCCCAGATTTTATATCAAAACAAAAGAAATGCCTCATTAGGGAAAGTGCCCAGTTCAAATGGATCAATGGTATGCTATTCAGAATTGGACCTGATCTAGTTTTACGTCGTTACGTCAGAGTAGACGAAACATACAACATACTCAGAACCTGCCATGATGATCCCTCCGGTGGTCATTATTCAACAAAAAGGACGTCTCACAAAATCTTAGGTGCAGGATATTATTGGCCGTTCATACATAAAGATGTAAAAAAATATGTTTGCCACTATGATGAATGCCAATGAGTAGGGAGACCTACTGCATCTAGTGAGATTCCTCTACAACCACGTGGTTTTTGAACCTTTTGAAAAATGGGGGCTAGACTTCATAGGTCCCATAGATCCTCCTTCATAGGGTAAAGAATACATTCTAGTCTGTACTGACTACCTGACTAAATGGGCAAAAGTCCAAGCACTAAAAGTTGTTAGGGAAGAACAAGTTGTAAATTTCCTTTATAACAAGATCTTCATCAAATTTGGAGCCCCTAGATCAATTGTCACAGATCAGGGACCCCAGTTTATGTCTAAAGTTCTGTTAGCATTTACTGACCATTTCCAAGTAAGCCATAAGAAGTCATCTCCCTATCACCTACAAGAAAATGGTCAAGTTGAAGTCACTAATAAAGAGCTTGAAAACATCCTAACAAAAATAGTTTTGTCGGGGAGGAGCGACTGGCTAGGAAATTGCATGAGGCAATCTGGGCCTATAACACAACCTGGAAATCAACCACCGGTCTCACTCCTTATGAATTAGTCTTTGGGAAGAAACCTCTTCTACCCATTGAATTGAAACTACAAATGCTCAGAACAACAATGGAAGGGGGCTTGGACCTTGATTGAGCCCAAGTTGAAAGAGTCCTACAACTTTGTGAACTGATGAACTCCGTTTGGAAGCCATTCACCAGACCAAGTTGGTCCAACAACAATGAAAGGCTTGACATGACAAACATATAAAAGAAAGAGAGTTCCATAACAGTGATTGGGCACTATTATTTTACAACTATAAAGATCAAAAAGTTAAACTGAGAACCCATTGGCTAGATCCATATGAGATTTCTAAAGTATTCCCAAATGGAGCAGTGCAGCTTAAACCCATCGATGGTAACACTCGAACACTCCTAGTCAATGGTCATCGATTGTGAATCTACCACAAACCTATTAACAAAGAAGAATTTACAAGAATGGTAGAGATGCAAGGAGAGAACCAATGTATCAACTCTGCCTTGGTAGAGGAAAAATAAAAATTCCTTTGATAAAGATAAATAATTAAAAAAAAAGGTGTGAATATGTGTGTGCATTTCAGAGCATTTTGTCCAAGTTATTATGTATCTATCTTAGTTGTCTAAAATTTGTTATTATTTTGTAGGAATTGACCTTCGAATTCTGCAAAGTTTCGTTAAGCATCTTCACCGGTGCTCCGAAACTCCATTCTTGCCAGTGCAAAGTTTTGTTAGCATCTTCACCGGCGCTCCGGAACTTCGCTCCTGCCTGTGCAAAGTGTCGTTAGCATCTTCACCGGCACTCTGGAACTTCGTGTCTGCTTTGTTCCTGCATTCCGGCGGCATCTTTTAGTGATGCTCCAAAACTTTGTTCCTGCATTCTATCAACATCTTTTAGTGATGCTCCGGAACTTCGTTTATGCTTTGTTCCTACATTCCGGCGGCATTTTTCAATGATGCTTTAGAACTTCATTTTTGCTTTGTTCCTGCATTTCGACGGCATCTTTGAGTGATGCTCCAAAACTTTGTTCCTACATTCCAATGACATCTTTCAGCAATGCTTCGAAACTTTGTTCTTGCATTTCGGCGGTATTTTTCAGTGATGCTCCGAAATTTTGTTCCCACATTCTAGCGACATTTTTCAGCGATGCTCTAAAACTTTGTTCCTACACTCCGATGTCATCTTTCAACCTTGCTCTGGAACTTTGTTCGTGCGTCATGGTGGCATCTTTCAACGATGCTTCAGAACTTTGTTCCCGCATCCCGATGACATCTTTCAGCGATGCTCCAGAACTTTGTTCCCGCGTCCTGGCGGTATCTTTCAACGATGCTTCGGAACTTTGTATCCTCACTTTGGCGGTACCCAACTGTAATACTCTAGAATTTTGTTCTTGTGTCTTTGTTATATTCATCCCATGAGCATTTGTTTTCGATGCTCTAGAACTTGTGATTCCTTTTTAAATACTCTAGAACTTTCAAAAGCATGTCCACTCATACCATTTCCACCACCCAACTCTTTCGTACCGAAGCATTCATTAAAAACTCATTCCTTATGTCGCCACCCCTTGTCATAATAAATGAAATTGTTATGACCACTTATCATCATAATAATTAAACACTCCCAGCCACGCCGTCATTAATAAATCCACCCGAACTTTGTTGTCATCCCATCTAAGCTTTGCATAAATGGTTTTAACAAAATCGTTTATGCAGTCTTTACGTCAGCAAAGGTGAGGTGAATTTCAAATCAATTCAGGACATAAAGTATGTATAGATTCTTTCTTAATTAAGCAATATATTGTAAATAAAATTTAATAGATTGGTACATTTTTCCCTCTTTTTCCAAAATTAGAAATCTGTGTGAACTATACTTCCACTGCGGGATATGACGACACATTAACTCCATATCATGCACGGTAATAATAAGCACAAGTCTCGGTTAACATGCTGAGTTGACAGATATCACATCACCGCCAGGTCACTACAGTTTTAATATCAATACAATTGCCTTGAAATTGGTTTTCATAAGTGATTCTTCAATTCAAATAGCGTAAACAATTAGTCGCCTTTGATTGTCATAGCAGTTAGTACATAATTCAATATGAGTTATCAGAAAAACCAGTATGGGGGCAAAATGGAAGTCGGAGCCAAGTTCTGCAGAAAAGTTGTTGGCCCTACACAATATTTCGAAGCAATTTCAAAAAGTAGGGTGGCTGGATTTTATGAAGAAATTCAAAGGGCACAATGTAGCTGGTGAACGAGTTTGTAGAGAATTTCTCAGATGGGCACTCTATTGTATGAGGAAGGAAATTCAAAGTAAGGGCCCAAATCATTTCCAATTTGTCCGGTATTAAAAATGAAGGGGTAAATTTAGCGAAAACAACTAATATTTCCTATCAAAAGATGCTAGAACTTTTCTTAAGGGAAGGGGAACCCCAACCATTACTAGTTGTAAGTACTAGAGGGTAAAACAAAGGGTTTCAAAGAATGTCAATAGCAGAACCTTGGAGAACGGCAGTTGCATGCATTATAAATACTTTACCTATGATGGTCAGTGTGCTACTGTTGTAGGTCCCCCTTTTCGCCTGCTCACTCATTTGCGCCATAGCGCTGAAAACCCTAAGTTAAGAATTAACCTTCGCTCTTTCCTACATGATTCCCTCATTCACATGATTGAAAGATATAAAATTGGGTCTAGGCTATTTAAACACTATGGCCTCATCTCATTAATTTGTAAATACTAGTTGCTAAAAAAGAGAAAAACAAATGAAAAATGACAAAAATTTCTTAGAGAATTTGAAACCTCGGCACCCCTAGGACACTTTGAAAGGGGAGAATTGTTGAGGATAGCGGCGGAAAACCCTAGGGAGCCTTCCATCGAACTTCAGCCTCATAGAGGGGACCCCAAGGGCGAAGCACCGAAACTTGTACCGAACCCTTCATAGACTGATGAACACTCTAGGCCACATAATATTCCGGAGACTCTAGAAAAATAAGAAAATGCAGAATTTGTTGCTTTAGATAATGAACCAGAAAGCCTACCTAGGAAAAGGGATAGAGGCCGAAAGAAAAATTGCACAATCCCCCTCCTCCAAGGAGCAAAAGGTTAGCTATGGATTTCAGTTGTTCTACCACATGTGATCAACCGCCTATTCTGAAAAAGAAGAGGCACAACAAGCAGCCAAGTGAAAATGAAACTCTAGAAAAACATGACATGGCACTGAAGAAGAAACTCACCCATCTGAGAAGGAACATGATAAGAAAATAGATGAATAGAACCTGAATTATATAATTATTGAAGAAACTGAAGCTCAAGAATAGGATTCTGTGGACATAGTTCCAATGGCTAAACAGTCATTAGGTGAAAATGAGCCCAAAAAAGCCCTACAAGATGAATTGCCACCCCCACTGGATAATGTAGATAACACAGAGCAAGACCCTGTAGAGGAAAATGATGAAGAACATGTATCTGATCATGATACATAGATTCTTAACTCGCCCATTTCAACAGATGTCGAAAATAAGAAGCATGATCAAATAGAAACAGAGTTGAAAGAGTTGAGGGAGGAAATTGTTCAACTAAAGGATAAACTGCAACAAAATGATAAGCAAATTAATGTACAAAAGCAAGAAATTGATACCCAAACAAAACTCCTGCAACAGAGGGACCATGAAATAAGAAATCCTAGGACCAATCTAGAACATAAAGATAAGCTCATTGAAGAATTGCAGTCCCAATTAAAACTTTTTGAGGAAAGGGACAAGGAACATTTAACTAACCTATCTATAAAGGATGAACAGATCAAGAATCTATTTGATAATTTTGAAGTGTTTCTTCAAACTTTTATGGAAAGACAGGAAAAGTAGAGCTAGGAACTTAATGCAACCCTTAGTCAAGTTGTAGAATTCGAACAAGAATTGCAAAAATAAATGCTAAACCAGTCATGGAGTCAAAGGAAGTACAGACTGAACCAATGAAAATGGAATGGTTCCAAGTACACATTCCTCCCATGATGACAAAATGGATGGAAAGATGTTATTTTCTAAAACAACCTGGAGCAGAAAATGCTCGACTTAAAAAGGAATTAGCATTGCTGAAGGAATCTTATGATAGACTATATCAAGCTAAAACATATGCATGTAAAATAGGAGAATTATTGCTAGCTTGTCGGAAACCATCCAGTTTATATTCTATGTTCCTTACTAAACAACTGCTAAGATGGAAACTCCTTTGAATTTCCTGCAATTTGCCTCATGATCCAGATGACAAACAGTTCCTGGAAACATTCAAGAATCACCCCCTGCTCAGCAGAATTTGCTATGTGAATTTTTTGTGCATAATTTGTTGTTGGAAAAATACAGTGATTTCTTCATTAATCTCTTTGTAGGAGAAGTACAACTCAGAGCTTTCATGTCTAACATACAAAATCAACTCAACTGGCATGACAAAACTAGAGAATATCTTCAGGCAGAAAGAACTATGGGACTCCATATGAGACATCCACACCATAAGCCCTTTGCTTTCAAAACTCAATTCAAAAGGACTAAAAAGTATGAAGCTATGAAAGAGAAATACAATGAAACTTTAAGAATTTGTTTTGAAGATTTTAAGATTAATGGGCCAAATTTGATAGAAAGGGCATGGATTGTCTGTGAAGAGCGATATACCCCCTTGCCAATGTACCTAAAGAGAAGGGAAATGATTTCTCCAACCAATCTCAGATGGTCCTACAGGAGAGTAGAGGCCTTGACAAAAATTCTCCAACAGATTAAAACCAAGTGGGTAGGCATGAGGTATATACCTCCCTTACTCCTTCAACCCCCACTTACAGTTTTGGTAACTACAGAGCAAGACCCCAGAGATCTGCATACATGGAAGATGAGGATAAAATTACATAGGGGCTTTCTCAAATATCATGATCATCAGGATGACGAAGCAGGGGACATCTATGATCTCAGCTCAATGTATGATGAACTAAACAGGAAGAGGGAAGCAGAGAGGTAGAGGGCCCATTGTTAGCAGAGAGCAAGAGGACCTGCTCAACCTTAGAGAGGGGAGGGTGATGAGGTATAAATAACCTCATTTCTATAATGAACCATATAACCCTTTCTGTGTTACCTAACCAACCGAACCATGCCAATTTATTAATTTTATAAGCAATATTTGTTTATTTTTTATAGAATGATGTACAATCTTTGTTTTCCAATTGATTGAAGTTTCTCACTAATGTTGACGTAGTCGTGTGTAAAGATCTATGTATTTATGTAGGTTTTTAAGTATAGCCTAGTGGATGGAATAGACTTGATAGCAACTGGACTTAGCAGCACCGGAATTCTAGAACGTCGAAAATCTAGGAGATGCATGATCATGGACTTCAGTTTGTGTTGCTTCCAACCCCCTGGTAGTTTCTTAGTTTTTTTATTTTTTGTTGAAAACACTTAAGACATTTCATGGCTCTACTCAGAGCCTTTAATATGTTGAATTTAACAGACAACTAGTTTAGTTAAAGTCCTTTTTTTTGTTGAAGACTTTTTCAGTGGCATTAATATGCCGCCTGAAATCTAGGATTTTGCTAGTATAGATTATGGGATGATTCCTAAAAACAGAGGTTATGTTATATTATGTTATGATATACTATGTGATAGTGATGTGCAGTTGATTGTTATGTTATGTTATGCTATGAAAAAGACAATCAAGTTCTGTTCTGAGTAATCTTATCTTGAGTAATGAGCATACTCATGGAATTTTGGAGCTATTAAATGATGAATATGATTTGAGTCAAGTAGAAGATTTCCAGAAAGCTGGCCACTCAAAGGATATAGGAATAGATAAGTAATTAATGTTGTGAAGTTGTGTTGTTTAGATTATGTTATGTGAATGTTTTATTTTAGATTAGTGTAACCTTTTGTTGAATGGTGTTATGGTAGAATAGTATTGTTGTGTTCCTGTAGGATATTGTGTTTTAGTTATTTTCTTTAAAGTTGCAGTTTGTAAGCTCTATGTGTTATGTTATTATTTACAGAGCTCTTACTCAATACATAAATTCATTACAGTTGATAGTGCATGTTCACATTTAAAGAAATTTTCTGCTTTCTTAGATTAACCTATTTCTTTCGAATCCTTAGATAGAAGTTGATGTTGATTCCTAGTTTAGAATTTATATGCTTTCTAGATTAAAATCCAAATGCTTTATAGATTAAGATTGGTTGCTTTCTAGTTTAGATTTATTTTGTTAAAGGCTTTCTTAGAAATTCAAAAAATCTTTGCTAAGTTGAGATGTCTAAATCCAATCCCTATTGTAGATAGCCTTTGACACTACCCAGTCGACATAACTGACATATTTTTAACTAAAGTGTTAGGACTTAACGACAACCTATCAGCAATCCTCGCCTTTGGTACCATACCCCTGGCGATTCCATTGGCATAGCCCAGCAAGCTAACTCCGAGTACTTCCAACTTGACTAGCAATGTTGAAGCACCTCGCCTTCTCCACACGCCTCGTTCTACTACATGAGAGAATATAAGATCTTCAACTCTCCTTCAAAACCGCATAGGCCCTTCTTTTAATACGCCCACTCTTATACTACACTAGCATGCATAGAAGGTGGTGCTACTGGTCATTTTGACCACTCCTTTAGTTGTTAAAAGGCTCCTCCAAAACAGTTAAGGATTAAAGGGAGTCGAACAACCAACAACAGAAAGTGGTTTGCATTAAATGAGCACTTTACCACATATTCATTAAACTCCACGAATACATAGTTTGAGTCCAAACTTTAAATTATATTGGATATATATATGACAATATAATATTTATGTACACAACGTATACTCTTATTGTTTCAAGCACTCACCAAGATAGGAGAATGGGGTCGAGATATTCTCTCCCTCTCGATCTTGCGTCAATGCCAAACCACTAGGTTATCATAATGGAATTCATGTCGGAATTACCATTAAAGAAATAGTTTACCCACTAATAATATTTTCTCTTGAATATAAACTATATTCATCAAACAAGGACTAATGACTATCGACCATTTTTGTGTCGACGGTCAAACTTTCCTAACTTAAATCTCGACAAAAATCTAAATTAAAAGACCCTGATGACAAATCGACAGCTGTTGAGAAGAAACCAACATAGACCAAATGGGTTGAGTACCACTTACCCAACTCAACAAAGGTTCACTAAATTGTACAAGCACAAGACTAAGATGGCAACAAACTATTCTTTTCCATACGTCTATTCACTTCTCTCCAATGATGTTCTCCCCCTCTCTCTCAAAGGGCGGAAACATGTTTCTTGAATACAACTTGCAATCACCAAACTGGGATTAGTGTATCATTAGTTAATCAATAAACCTTATGAATAAATAATCAAGACATCAAATAATCACGTCTAATTCTAAACATATAAACATAAACTCATGATATCATTAATTTTCCTTGACATTTTCACTAAACGTCAAATCATTAAATCATGCATAATCATCTACTAATTACATACAATTAAAAAGTAAAACATAGTCAAAATTAGGGTTGTGACAAAAAGCCTCCATTTTTTAAAGGGTAATTTAACTTTCACAAAACATCGATTGTGAAATCATGAGAAGTTCTCAAGAGACATATTGTACAATGTAAGTATGTGAAAGTTTTGTGCATTGGCCTCAATATCAATTTTCAACTTGTAGTTATCTTTAATATTGTAAGAGTCTTTGGTTTTCTCTCATGGAGAACCACCCCCGCATCAAGCAACCCAAGAGGCTACCATGTTGCTTTTGGGTAGCTATTAAAAACTATTGTGTACTTTTTCCTTTCAATGTTTTCTACACCCCCACATCAAGCAACCCAAGAGGCTACCTTGTTGCTTTTGGGTAGCTATTAAAAACTATTGTGTACTTTTTCCTTTCAATGTTTTCCTTTCCATGGGATCTAAGAACATCTAGTCGACACCTCAATATGTATTTACATCATCATAGAATATGTCTGGGGATTGCATCAGTCTATCTCCTTGCTTATTGCAGAGTTGGAGAAAGTAAGGAGTATCAACATCTAGAACCATGCAGACACAAGCATAGGGATTATTTAAAATTGTTCCGTGTTTGGTGATTGTTGCAGACATGAAGGTTCTAAGATTGCAATGCTTTATCAATTCGTTGAGCTGTAGTTCACAGAAGATCGCACTGTCTTTTCGGGAGTAGTCATCAACTACCTATCTACTAGCCCGCATACATAAAGTTGCCCACCCAATTCATTGAAAGAGAATTCTATCAACCAATGTGAATTTGCTGTTTGCTTTTAGGTATGAAATTTGGCAGGAACTGCATCAAGTATTATGGCATTTTCAAAAGCCCGTTGATCAAAATTAACACCATCCACAATTGAGTATATAATTGCTAAGTTGTCGGTTCTGGTACGGGAGCGGGGTGCTGGTACATTAGTACAACGATTTTTTTTTGCTGTGGGTACGGCTGTACTATATATATATATATATAATATAATATAATATATAAAAATACATATATAAAATTTAATATTTATAATAATGTATGATATAATATATTATTACATAATAAATAATATAATATAGAATATATATTATATTATATAATATATAGTATTTAATAATTTATATAGTTATAGTTTTTTAAAAGAAAATTTGCAATTTAAAAAAAAATCCCAAAAATGCCCCTGGAAGGGCTTGGGAGCGCCTGGGAGCGCCCCTGCCACCCCGGATTCCTTGTGGGTTCTCCAACCCGGGGTGGCAGGGCCACTCCCGTGCTGCTCCCGTCGCCGCTCCCGCTCCCAACCGAACCGGTGCCTCTGGGCAAAGAACTCGGTAACATAGTATAATTGAGTTCTTTGGATTTTTCTTGTCTCCGTGGCTGAATAAATATTTGCATGATTATGTATTGTATCGTCAACTGAATCAGATTCCTATAAGGCAATAAACGTGTTTACTTGCTTTGCAGTTTTAGGATTTTTTGGTACATAATACAAGTTCTTGTAATGCATTTCTGCCAAAATTGTCTATATGTTTGCAGTTGCCAGAGTAGGCCTGCTGTTGTCATATAAACAGTAGTCTTGTCGTCTAGTTAAACTGTTCCATGATTTCTCTTGCATCCATGGGATCATGCAGATGACCACCATGTTTACAATTCTGTACTATTTACTAATATTATTCTAATATTTATCATGAGAAGCAGAATGAGTCACATGCAAATGGGTATGAGATCTTGAAAAGAATCCATTGCCCTTTCTTTTGTGATAGGTTATTAACTGTTAAAGCGCACTGTATAATATACACAGCAATAATTGCTCAAAATTATTCCTTAGTACTACAAATCAGCTCATCATATCATTGCAACGTTTTACTCATAAAGGATCAATTAACTTACAGAAAATGTGTTGATTCCCCACATACATCCAAGGATGCATGATTTACTCAGAGTCTTATAAGTTTAAACAAAGCCTGCACACTTCTGAACTCGTAAATTGGTCCACTTTACACAAGTCAGGAAACCTCGATTTTATTTTTCTCAGATTGAAATTGAGGACCCCAATATAGATTCCCAAGAGATCAGAAATTGTACTAATGGCAGCACTATAAGCAGGATAATTTAGTGAAACTACAGAATATCAAAAAAATAATCTAGTCCCTGACCTATCTCCCAGATGGATAAACCAACACCCCATGCTCGTGCCTCTTCTAGCCTTACAGAAATTGACTCCAAAGAAGGGTAAAAAACTCTGTGCTTCTTTAACTGTTCCTCATAATCAAAATAATGCTCCATGCTCTGCTTATCCCAATACAACTTTGGCCTATGTATTCTTAACAGTGAGAGATATTCATGACCCAGGATAGGCCCACCACCTGTTTGCAGCAACACAATTAGTTAGTAAAAGCGTCTGCAATGTAGTGATTCTAATCTCCACTGATAAAAGGCACATGTGCTGAGATGAATCAAATGCATTTTCCACACAAAGATTCAACTAGCTAAATCAACAAAAGTACTTTTGATACCTTTTGGAAGAACATAATCATTTCCATAGAAATTTATACCCATTAAGATTTTCCCTGCAAATTTATCCTTGGTCTCTATATCCATTTTTCCATTTATTTGCTGTTTTACCACCGTATCAGGAAGCAAAAAATGCAAACATGCATGCACCCAATCAAGTGGTGCATTTGGACCAGGATGATATACACTTGAAAAGTCATATGTCATAAGTGAAAATCCATCAACGTGGTTGCTCAATCTTGCTATATCTGTTGCTGTAATCATATCAGGATCATTCTGATTTGGTGGAGATATGACAAACACCAACTGCAAGTTACCATCAAGCCTGTACTCTACCTTTGTTGTGTGCAGCATAGACCCAAGTTCTTCAATAAATTGTAATGCCTGTAATATTTGGGAAGAAGCAATCCATCATTTACCAAAGAAAACACTATAAATAGATGTATAATTTAATATTTGGTCTAAGCCCTACTATATTTAATGGAGAATTTAAGATTCAATTTTATTTTACCATCTTCCGTAATCTTGGATCTTTTAGAATGCCATAAGCTGCCCATACTGACCATGCCTCAAGGACAACACCATCAAATCCCATGTTTCTGAATAAATAACAATTGCATCAAGGACAAACCAAATGGAATCTAAAACCTATAGAAGTAAAAGTAATCAACAGAAAGTTAATCACCTACTTGCATTCAGAAACAATAAGATCAATCACTTGCTTCCTTTGCCTTTTCTTTGTCAAAAATTCTATAGGCGATGCTTCCAATAAAACTCTAGGAAGTATCTGTTATCAATTAGCCCCCAGACTTTAGAAAGTGCATTGCAAAACATAACTTCAAAAGTAAATTCCATTCTGAAGGATGGAATACAAAAAGTTCACATGCAAGAATTAGTAATAAAAGCAGTTCCACATAACTAAAAGTAATGTTGTCAAAAATAGATGAATGAATTGATAAGAAATCATGCCTTTCATCACCAATTTAGAGACCCTATGGCAAGCAAACTTAGTGACAATTAACTATGGTAAAGGATTGAAGAATGACAAATAAGAGAGAATTTGACAAATATGACCAAACACTTTAAACCAATAAATGCTGCACACCACAAGATAACATACATCCCAACACAAAAAACCAAAAGAAGATATATTTTTTACAAGAGTCCATTTCAATAGCTAAGAGGCATAACATTGCAGAATTGGCATACCAAAGGATGCCCATCTTTACGAACTTCAGCAATCCACTGCTGATCAGCATCATGTCTTCCTAACAACTGTAGCTCTGTCCCAACTCTGAAACACAATTGCATTCAGAAAGTTAGAGATATTGTCCATATCATAAGTGCCAATCATTCAACCAATCCCATCGTTTAGGAAAACCTCTTCAATTGGTACCAGACAGGTGACACATGGGTGAGCTTGGCCCGAAATTTCTTGGCCATGTCATAGCCTTTGCTATTCCTGCACAAGATGATCCAATAAGCTGGTTATGAGAAGATTTCTACCAATTCAAATTCTTCAATTCAACGAGACAAGGAAGGTGATATAATAAAAATAGCACAAGCTACCTAAACTATCCAAGACATTGGTTTCCAGAGGCTAAGGTAAATTAAAATAATTTCCAGTGACTAAGGTAAATAGTTTGATTTGCATGGTCGTCTCATTGGGGCATTCTATTAGAATTTAATACAATGAATCAAAACTAGTAAGTTAAACCATGTCGTTAATCATGTACTTGGTCTGGTTTAAAAGGAATGCTGAAGAAATCTGTACTAGCACGCCTTGATGTGTATCAGTGTCAAATTCATAATCAACCAAATAATATTATGATACTCAATCAAGTGAGCTTCTGTTGATAAAATGCAGGCATATCTATGCCAAACATTTTAGTATCACAACTTGCACTGTGAAAAAGTAAAAATATCTGGACTCTCTGTTTTGATTTTTTTATTTCATTAACAATTATAAGGTGATGAGATAAGAGAAATAAGTAAATGGAGCAAATTAGGTGAAAGGAGCAAATTTCAGCGGAAGCAAAGGAAGCAGGAAAAGCAATGGTTTCCAGGGACTTAAGGTACCGTTTCCACAGACTATGGTAAATAGTTTGATTTACATGGTTGTCTTATTGGGGCATTATTAGAACTTAATACTATGAATCAAGGGGCATTCTATTAGAATCTAATACTATGAATCAAGACTAGTAGGTTGCAACAATGTTAATGATGTACTTGGTCTGGTTTAAAAGGAATGCTGAAGAATTGTGTACTAGCATACCTTGATGTGTATCAGTGTCAAATTCATAATCAATCAAATAATATTACGATTCTCAATCAGGTGAGCTTCTGTTGATCAAATGCGGGCATATATATTCCAAACATTTTAGTATCACAACTTGCACTATGAAAAAGTAAAAATACCTAGACTCTATGTTTTCATTATTTTTATTTCATTAACGATTTCAAGGTGATGGGATAAAAGAAAGGAGTAAATGGATCAAATTGAGCAAAAGAAGCAAATTTTGGTGGAAGCAAAAGAAGCAGGAAAAGTGGCTGAAGCAGAAAAATCAGTGGATGGCAAATATCAGCAGCAGAAGTGAAAAACTGAGTTCAGGAGGCAGAAATAATGAAAAATCGAGAAATTTGGGAAGGGATGAAGCAAATATCGGGGGATGGAGGTTCGATAATCAGAGGAGTTAGGAGCACACAATCTATGCAAAGGATGGACAAAAACCCTGATTTTTCCATGAATAGGAAGCTGGAGAAGGGTTCTCCCGTCAAGGATAGTATGACTATGGAGTTGGGCTAACTTTTTGAAAAAAATTATCTTATTAAAAGAAGAAGAAGAAGAGGAGAGTCAAGGAAAGGGGAATGCGATGGAATTATACATATTGGATTTGAAGATACAGATATCAGAGGACATTCCTAATATTGCCTTGGCAGATAATTTGATGGAAAACGTGGTTGGGGATTTATCAAAGAGGGCTTTGATAGCCAAGTTTATAGGTAAAAGCCATCAGCGGATCACATCAAGTTCTCGATGGGACAGCATTGGACAAGCTGTTGGTGCACAGAAATTAGATTCCTGGCCAAAGGTTTCTTCCAAATAACATTTCAATCAGAGAAAGATGGGAAAAAAAATTCAAGGAGGGCCATGGTTTATGAGAAATGAAGGATTATATATAAGACCATAGTCATCCCTTTATAATGAAAAGGGAGAGTTAATTTCCTAGGTGCAATTATGGATCAGATTGTATAAGCTCCCCCCAGAATATTGGTCAGAAGATGTTTTGAAAGAAATTGAGAACTCTTTGGGAGAATAGATTTGTAGTTCAGACTCAACCAGAAGAAAGGAATTGGCAATGTATGTCAGAATTTGTGTAAAGTTTGACTTATCTAAGCCAATCAGGCAAGCAGTGAGGCTCTGCTCCTCTGTGAGAATTTGGAAACAAAAACTGGAATATGAATGTTTGCCTTTCAAATGTTTTCTTTATAGGAAAATAGATCATGTTGCTTGGAATTGTGTATGGCAACAAGACAAAAGGATGAAGAGTCCAAAGGTACCAACAAGTATCAAACAAGAATGGATTCCAAAAAAACTGGCAGAGAGACAGGTAAAAGATAAAGAGGAGACAGGAAAAAGGGAAAATGGAACAAGTGCTGAGGAAAAAAAGAAAGGGGAGAGCGATAAGGAAGAGGATATGCAAGAAGTTGAGGTTGTATCAATTCAATTAGCATAAAATAGTGTGACGCATATCAGGGGATAACTAGGAAGGAAAAAGAACCCCAATCCAAATAGAAGTCAGACTGTTTCTCTAACAGAAAAACTTAAGAAGGAAAAGGAGTCAAGTAAGGTAGAAGAAAAAGTTGATGAACCCCTTGGGAATAATCCTATCCTGATTATAAAAGAGGAGGGAAGTAATATTTTAGGGAAAGGGAAGGAAACCAATGATAATATTCAGTGTACTCCTGCATAAGAAAACTACCGGATTTAGGAAAAACACGTAGGGAGGAAACATAATAGGTGTAAATTACAACAAACAAGTATGGAAGATCTAATCAATGGACTTCAATGATCTGTGGATAGCTTCTACAAACGTGGAGGGTATAGCTCCTCCACCAGGCAACAATGAGGATCTTAAGTTGGAATGTCAAAGGCTTAAATGTCTCTGATAAAAGTCACATACTTAAGCAACTAATAGTGGAACAACAACCAGACATAGTTCTTCTACAAGAAACAGAAGTTGACAGTGATTTGAAGGAAAATATTAGTAAAAGAATTTGGAAAAGGCATCAGTGTTGTGTAGTGGATGCGAATTGTTCAGCTGGGGGATAGCAACTTTATGGGATATGGGGGATAGCAACTTTATGGGATAGCAAAGCTTTTAAGGAAACACTTGTTAAGGCTAAGGAAAATGTGTTGCATGTGGATTTCAAGGACTTAAGAAGTAATGTAGACTCCTATTTGTCAAATGTATATGGGCCTAATACAAATGAAGGAAAGAGGGAGTTGTGGGATGATTTGAGCAATTTTAGAACAAACCAGGAGACAGATTTGTGGATTATAGGAGGAGATTTGTTAGTGTTTTAATTCGCACCTTTCAGTGCAACACAAAACGGAACAGCGTGTACACTAATATTATTCTTCAAATTAGGAGGGGAAGCTCCCTCTTACAGATTTTTAAAGGAAAACAAACTAAAATCCTATCTTTTTGTTTTCTCAGCTGCGAGCACAAGGCGATTTCAGTACTTCTACAACAGGAGAGAGTTTTTATGTGAATACTCTAGCTACTGCCAAAAATTAAACTTCTATAATGACGTCTACATCTTTCAACTAAATTCAGAGGTTGAAAGATATAAACGAACAACAATTTGATGGAATAAAGACAGGCTATGATTCCTAAACACTCCTTAAGAACTTGAAACGAACAATTGCACACAAAGTTACAACTATTCTTATCATAACCTCAATAACACAGTTTATTAAGATCTTACAAGAACATCTAAATTCGAGATTAGCACAAAAATCTTTATCATTCACCATTAAGAAAATAAGTGCTTAGAAGGCACTTATTTATACCCTCAACAAAGAATTGCATGAAAGATAAAGGAGGAGTTTAACTAATACTCCCTTTCCTAAAACTAGACTTGCATGCATGCAAGTATTATTTGCAAACTAAAACAAATACTAAAAGGAAATCAAATCCATGCAAAAATCAGCTAAACTGATAGTTGCATTTATTACAAATATAGTTTCATTTAATGCATGATAAAAGTATCTAAAAATAGATTAATCTTTTGAGTGAACATCATTCTCAAAATAGATCCTTGGAATCATCAACTACTAAAAATAGCCTTCTGAAGCTTGCTGAAATATGGCTAAGTCTAGGACTCCAAATTTTGCCGAAATTCTTCTACCTTCACTTCACCTAGTACAATCACAGAATCTAAGTGTATGATTTGTTGCTGAAGAACAATTTCACCTTCTTCAATCATCTTGCTGATTTCATTAGATTCTTTTTATACCTTGTCAAATTTTACTATTATCTCTGCTAAGAGATACATCTTGTCGATTTAGAGATCGCTGCAAAATCTCTCTCTGACCAATGTCGCAAACATGGCCATCTTCATCAATGTATCTACAAGGAATATGTCGAACAAATTCAACAACAAATTTGTCAACCCTAAGTAATTTCTCCTTCCACTCAATGAAAATTGATGCTACCCCATCTGTGATTTTCATCAAGAAAGTGTACTGCTCCCTCCATGTGAAAATCTTATCCTTCCGTTCTTTTGCCAATGTTTGCACATTTATTGCCTTTGACTTTCCAACACTCTTCTCATAGGTAGGCAACATCTCTGTCAGACATTCTACCATACTATCGATGCGCTGGATGACCTTCTTGGAATCTACCACCAACTGAAATAATTTTGCAAGTATGTTGATACCTCTACTAACAAAATCTTTGAGACAATCTCTCATGTGCTTACCATAAACAACTAGCTGATTTAGCTGTCTTTGGTTGTCTGGAGAGCCAAGGACTTGAGGTAGAAGCAGCAGTGGTTGTGAAGGAGAATGAAGATGGGAAATAAATTCCCTCAACTGTTTTACCTCAGCCTTTAGGGCTGCCTTGTCTTCTCCATCTTTTATCACTCTTTCCTTGAGATTTCAGGCTGCAACCTCCAACATGTTAACATCGGCATGCCTGGTACTCCTACCCAATTTAGCCTTGATAATTTGATAAACATCCAGCTCGACATCAAGCATTGTCGTATCTTGAGGAGGAATGGCAGTCTCAAGAATCATATCTCCTTTAGAAGTCTTCACTATCCTCGTTTGTCTCTTAGGCTTTTTGGCCACGAGTTCCTTGAAAACCTTGTCAAATGTGCCAAAATCTAACTGGCATGAAGGATTTTTCCTTTTCTTTCATATTACCTCCTGCAACCAAGTGGGAGGCTCTTCTTCTATCTCTATTTTTGTCTCTACTTCTGTCTCTTCAACTCCTAATGAATCAAATGGTGTGGAAATATTCAGCACAGGGGACTTGGGCTCTAATTCCCTTGGAGTAGAAGTAATGATCTTCGAGGAAGGCTCCATTGGTGATGTAGCAATTCTCATGGGCTGCTCATGTTGGATTGGTGAAGCAATGCCTATCCTAGACTTCTGAATTTTCCTTAAGATCCCCTCCTTGGGAATACCATCTTTTCCTCTTCAACAACCACCTTTTCTTTCAACTTTGTTACCAATCTAGAAGGTGAAGCTAGCAACATTCGTGATGGCGGCTATGCAATAGGTGTTTTATCCTTATGAATTTCCACTTTTCTGGTCTTCTTAGAATTCAAAAGGAACTTACTACGCCTTATAATTTCAATGGTCCTTTCTTCGATAGAAATTCCTTCTTTTATTGACCAATCTACCTGCGGCAATGGTTGCTGCTCAATGTTCTCCCTCATAAACATAGGAGATAAAACATTTGCATCATCATCTGATAGGCCCTCCACATCCTCTGCTAGAAAATCTGCAATCTGCTGCACTATGAACCGGCTGTGATCCCTTCGACACACTTCAAACTCATCTTCGCAATTTACCCAATAATCTTCAATTTTGGGAGTATGCGCAAACTTACTGCCCAACCTTGATTGCATAACATCCTTTGGGTCATAAGTGTGCTTTTCCTTGAAAGTCTTAAAATTGAATCTGGCCATTTCTTCTCCACTTGACTTGGCATCTACGGCAGTCTTGCATTTATAAATACTTAATTGGATTGGAAATCCAACCCCATGCCCGTGCCAACTCTACAAAAGTGTATGCACTTCTAAGCTCTGACGCAGGTACTCCATGAAGACAACTTCATCAAAAGGATACCTTGGAAACATGTAGGGGTATGAGGAGAAACCATATACCTTGATATAAGAAAAGGTGGGAACTTGGATAAACCAATCCGCCCAATTAGCTATGACTGCCCTGGCTTCATCTGAAATTTGCATATGCATTTGATTCCTTATATCACGCACTGAATGCATGAGGAATGCATTGTTGACCCTCCTGAAGTGCTTTTGTGACTCCAAGTACTCCAACTATGGAAAATGCCTATATATTCGGGTGCACTGAAGTGAACCAACAAAGTTCAATCCCTTGAACTTGTCGTGATGAGTCGTCATGTAAATCAGGTACGAGGGCATTCTGAATTCACGAGTTTGGGAAAACTCAGTTATTTGCTTGTGGATGCAATCGCTGATTAGAGCTGCCCCATCAAAATGTTCGTTGCCATTACTAGTATTGTTGATGAGATAGAACATCCATGGTTTGAAGCTCCTTGCTTCAGCATGTCGAGTGATACGGTTGAGCAATGTAATCATGATGGCATATTCGTCTTTGAACTCTCCACGACCCAAATTTTTTGGCAGCATAGATCTCTTCTCCTTCAACCACTTCTTTGCCATTTGCTTTTGACATTGCACCAGGTGGTCATCCCACACTTTCTCACATTCTTCAAGATCTACTTCGAGGGAGTCTTCAAAAGGAGGAATGGAGAAGGTCATCTCAATGTTGTCAGACTTGAGACTGCATAAAACACGTCCATCAACTGTATTGATTTCCCTAGTCTCAGAATCATAATACTTTATACAAGCAAGAATGAATTCTAGACTTTGCACTAAAATGGGAAAAGAGTCTGCTTGGACAAGTCCAGAACAAATCAAATTCTTCGCTACATCGCTTCCTTCCTTGACCATAGCATCTAGATCAAATCCTTCGGGTGCAACTTGGCACAAGTCTGTTTCTTTGACCTATTATCCCTAGCTAGCAAATTTCATATCTGCCAAAAAGTCTTTTCTTCTTCCAATATTATTATGCATCTATGTGGCTCTTTGGAAACCCCCAAATTGAAAAGCTTCATAAGTTATTAAGAGACTTTCTCTTGTGCAACTGGAAAGGCAACAAAAGAGACATGCAGTTGCCTGGAAATGGTGTTGTCTACCTAGAAAATATGGAGGTATGGGTCTAAGAGATTTGACAATCCAGGGTTTAACTTTAGCTATTAAATGGATTTTGAAAGCCTTGGATGGAAGATGAACCTTGGAAGGTATTGATAAGATACAATATTAGCAACTTTGTGCCCAAAAATAAAAGGGACTCAAATGGCCTCCACCCTCATAATTAGTTGTTTGGAGAATTTCCTGTTAAACCTACAAGGTCTTTATTCTTCTGCAACATTTGGAGAGCTTGGGAATCTGTCAAATATCTTCTCAAAGGGCATAAGGTTATCTGCAGAAAGGATGCCAGCATTTAGAATTTTAGATCTTTGTGGTGAAATATGTCTTATAAATTATAACAATAAACCTCTATCTATTTCTAAAGGTTGCTCAGCTAAAACCTAGTTTTCAAAAGGGATACAGGTATTTAGAGAGCTGTTCAGAAATGGATACATGTTATCTTGGGATGCTATTAGATCTGAATTTTGTTATTCCAATTCTCAACGAAGAACATATCCTATGGTGCACGGGGTGTTAAGAGTCTTAATTTGTCTTTTGCAAGATACCGCAAAATGGAATAGTGTGTCAAGTAAAACTCTGTTCAAATTAGGAGGGGAAGCTCCCTGAGATCCAACTAAACTAAACTGACCCTAGACTAAAACTATAGACAAAATATACAAATATGCACACTTTACAAGATTCTCTACTGGGGGGTGGGGGGGTTTCCATAAATAAAAATGATTAAATGCCTAAGTTTCTGGCTTGAGATAAATACGCTGGATTGTTAACAGCTATGCCTTGAAAACAAGATTTTCAAATATTTCAAATGAAAGCAACCTATCTTAACACACAAACGAGACCTTCCAGCTGGCTAAAATGGAGACTAACTATTCAATGCAAACAAGGCTTTTGGAAGGAATAACAACACAAATCAACAACACACAATTTCAAGAACTAAATAGTTATGTTGTGTACAAAGCCACAACCTAGGTAGACGATATTGTTAATACAAAGCTTGACACTATAATCTACATTCAGTTCAATTCATGAAATTATAATCACAAGTTCAACAATAACTTCAACTTGAACAACAGTTTCTACAACATAAGCATACCATCAACTCTCATTATGAATGTCTTGTGCCCAAGGCACTTATTTATAGGTCACAATGAATATGCTTTTAAGTATTTGAGAATACTACTTAAATATCCTAAAATGAAATTTTTTAAAGCAACCTCTCCAAAAGATACAGAAAAAAGCGGGAAGAAAGGAACTTTAAAGCAAACCTATTCTAAAACAACTAATAAAATACATACCAAAGCAGCCTAAAAAAAAGGCCCTCATCCATCACCTGAAAGTGGAACACCAAAACTAGCCACTGCCCAAAATAGCAATTTGCACATGAATGGCCTGCATGATTCTGAAACACTTTTTGAACTAAAACTGGATCCTTTGATGCACATTGAAATCTTGAGCGTTCTTTTGCTAACCTTCACCGATCCAATTTGGTGACTTGAAACTGAAACCCTAAGCATGATGATATGTCAAACACTTGAATTTGAACCCTAACTGATCTGATCCAACCTGCCAACCAGAAAATCATAACCTAGGGTTTGTAAGCACTGAAAAAGTAATGATGAATCTTTGAACAAAGGTATTATGAAACCCTAAGAATATACACAAGTCAGCGTTTATCTTATCACTCTAAAACCTTGAATGGCTGCACATGTTTCTTTGCCTTGGTCAAATCCTAACTGAGAATGCTTCACAAAACCCAACATATAATCTGAAAATCCTCCTCGTTATTTGCTGTTATTACTCTTCAAACCATGATAAATGATTGAAATCAGGGGTACGAATACCACCATCATGTATGATCAAGGTGCTGCTGTTACAAATGACTGAAAGCGTTGACTTTCACTGACTGGAGATGCTGAAACCCTGTCATAGGTGACTTGAACACTGCTGCAACCACTCATCCTGCCCTAAAACATATCAGGCGCTTCATAACAATAAGTTTGCCACTTACAGTTACCTACCAATCAGACCTAGGTACCTCTTCCTATCTGTTTTGCCACATAAATCATTTAACCTCAACTTGGGTGGAAAAAATAATTGGCTAAGCCACACAAAAGTGTGCCTGACTTAGGATGGGCGGAATTCTTTGACACTCTAGCCATGTTTTCACTACTGAGAAAAACTTTTTATTGACTTAACCATGTTTTCAAGCTGAGGCAAAAGTTTGAGCAGAGTTATCCATCACTTTAACCAATTTTTAGAGACATGGCAGAGTTTGCTGAGGGCTAAACCATCTCTGGCAGGTGCGTGAGCCATTTGAGCCACTTTTTGTAGTGTTGGGAAGAAATATCTGATGGCTGCTAAGCCATCTCTAATGTGCGCTCAAGTCACTCTGATGCATTTTGGTAGAGAAACATATCAATTAAACCAAGTTTGCTGTCCCGGGTGGAAGATTATAACGCTTTAGCCAACTTTACTCATTGCCAGGTGGAAAAATCCAATGGTTGAGCCATCTCAGGTGGGCGCTAGGCTCACTTAAACCCATTTTCCAAGCTTGGGCAGAAGTTTTCAATGGATTAACCAAGCCTAATGTGTGCCTAACTTGCTTCTGTGCTATTTCATGGTTGAACCATCATTGAAGTGTGCCATGTTTCATTAGTGTCAATTTGTCTTAAGGGCAGAAATCCATGTGGAGTTAATCAAGACTATTGCCCCTTTTACAATGGTGGTGGAGATTTCTTATGGTTTAGCCATAGAGAAAGTGTGCCCATGACTCATTAACCGCCTTGTTTGACACTTAGGTGGAACTTCTAATCTCTTATGCCACAAGCGGACCTTTGATAGTACTCTGCCAACTTTTCAATGTTGCTAGGCGGAAGTCTTGCTCATCCATGCCAAGGCAGAGTAACAACGAACTTAAACATCTTTCCATTCCTTGTTTTTGCTGATGCCATTGACATCATCTCAAACATTGTCATCATTCTCTTTTGGATTTGTGGCAACCATCATCTTGAAAAAGTCGTTAGTTGAATAAAGACTGTGAGATGACAACCTTTGCAAACTGACCAGAAAGACCATGAATTGAATTGGATTGACACACAAATGATGATCAATTTGAAGACAAATGAGCAAAAGGTAAGTGCGAACATGAGTTTTGTATGGGTGTAACATATGGCACAAGATAATTTCTCAAAACAGATTAATCTCTCATTCAACACTATGATATGCGACAATATTCAGTGGAAAGATGGACCTCCCTTAACAAAAATCTCCACCAGCAATGTCTATGATATGCTGTCTTGTACCCAGGGAGTTTTTGAATACCTCGACCTCAAATGGAGTGTTAAAATTTCTTCTAAATTTTGAGAGTCTTGGCTGTCTGATTTATGATCCCAATGAATAGAGCCTAAAAAAGCTTGTTTTAGATGGCTACTTCTCCTTAACAAGCTGGCTCTGGCTCTGTTATAAAAACATTTGGATTCTCTGTGCTTTTGTGTTCTATATGTAAATGTTGAAGAAACTTGTCTTATTTATTTTTTGATTGTCCTTTTGCCAAAAGTATTTGGTCTATGTTCCTGGTTGGTGGTGTTAGTTGGGCTTAAGAAAGAGTCCAGTGAGTGGTTTGATATTTTGTTAGGTCATATCAATGGCTTGAGTAAAGAAAATTATAAATTTTCGCTTGTCCTGTCAACTAACGTTTTGTGGTGTATTTTGGAGAGCTAGGAACAATGAGTTGTTTCAGGGTATTAGGAGGCTGCTTACTGACTCATGACATGAAGTCATCTTCTCCTTTGTTTGTTTGCATGTTACAATGCTTCTGAATATCCCAAAATAAAATTTTCAAACTGATGAATAAAGGATCTGTCACTTTATGCAAAAAGTATTTAAAGCATGCAGAATGGTGGCCAGATTTTGAAGACCAAGACAATCCTCCTAATACCACCATGGAATTGATGACCTTCGTAATGCAGGTAGTCAGAACCTAAATGACAAAGAACAGACCATTCCAGAAGTATTGATGAAAAACAGTGCTGATGAACCAGGAAATTTGAAGGAAAGGGCAGAATCTATGCCCAATTGGAACTGAATTCTAGTTTGTCTTGTTTTGATAAGAATGCCTGTATCCCATTGGCTGTAACACTTGTGTATTGCAAGGAATGATATTGAAGCAAAAAAATGCCGAAGAAATAGAAAAAGATAATAAGCTCTTAAATTAGTATTGTCTCTGTTGCTCTATATTAGGGATGATCTTCAAACCAATGACCAGATGATGGTTTTGATTATCAAACTATAGTGATTTTTTTTGTATTACCCCCAGATTTGAATCTCTTTTTTTTGGAAGCTAGGCGGAGTAGTTTTGGTCTTTCAAGTTAAGATGTTAGTACTGTGACAGCTTGCCCTTTGGGGTCAACATATTGTAACCTTTTGTTAACTATTATAGTATTATGCAATATAAAAAAAACTTTGGACTACCTCTTATGACCCAAGACTTAGTGATAGGCACCAAAACATTTGGCGATAACATCTACATCATGCTCATAGTTTGTGACAAGGTTCTTCTGCAACAGCAACAAAGGCACCTCATATCAGCATCCCTGCACCATCTGTTTAACGCATCCTCTAGCACCAAGCAGCCAAAATAGGCACTAGCATTCCACTACATAGCACAACAATCATCAAAGCGCTAACCATCTAGAGTCCACAACATTTTTTGTTCCATTGAATCGTACATGAAGAAATAGACACTTGTTCTAAGCATAATGTTTCCCAACCCCATGAAATCATCCATTTGCATAAGCCTTAGACATTTCTATCTCACACTTTGAGTGTACATGAGTTATTCTCTACAAATCCATTTCCAGTAATTTAATAATTTATATAATTTCAACCACAGCACTCCAATGCAATATGAAGATTTGTGTTCTTAATCTAAATCCACAAGCACACACATATAGCCTCCATGAGATTCACAACTCTGAACATAAACCATCATCTTTAAGAACTCCATTCAACTGTAGAGGGCACACCCAAAGATGCAAGGGACCTCAATGATTTTATGAAGCATGAGATTTTTCATTGTCTTAGCTACTAGCAACTACAAGAGTGGAGCCAGCACCAAGTTCTTGCATCGACAGCATGAAGACTGCAGTTTTCCTATATGGTCCTGCTCAATCAACATCATGCACCCACCACACAAAATAATGCCCACAACCAAACCCATGCACCCAAACTATAGGTATAAGCAACACAAATGCAATGCAAGCATAAAAAAACAATCTGCCAACTTCTCTTAGGAAACTAACATAGATAATTAGGTGGCAGCTCATGCGCCTTCCCTTGGCTGTCCTCTTGCATGCTCTCTATTCTTGATCAAATGACTGATGTCCTCATTGATACGTTACATATATAAATATCCGTAAGCAATAACAGCAGGTGCCCTCCCATTGACAACATTACATTTATAAACAACAATAACAAATAAGACTTGGTAGCCATGATGTCACAGCCCTGGAAACTCAAACTTGTTGTATTATAAGAATGTCAAAATACATTGTAATTTGTCATCCATCGTCTCCAGTTACAAGCACTGATAATGTTCCAAACCAAATACACTGTAATTTGTCATCCATCATCTCCAGTTACAGGCACTGATAACGTTCCAAACCAAATACCAAACTGTCCATCATCTATTTTATTCATCTAATCTGGGACCTATATGCTGTTTAAAGCAATTATATTCTCAAACTACATTCACTTGACATGCAAGAACTTTGGGCTTGCCCAAATGTCACAGCCCTGGAAACTCAAACACCAACCTGGCTCTTGATCTACCTTTTGTGAGCGATTGCATATGACTTTTGCAAGCATGTTGGATCATTTTATGCAGGTACAGATGCCATTGTGATGGTGCAGTTGGCATATAGTTGTCAATATATGAGTACCAGTTAACAGGGTTTGATCAAGGTGAAAGCGACAATGGCGATCCCAGGAATTGAAGCAGTGCTTGACAGAGAGAAATGGTGAATGGCTATGTTTCAGTTCACGTGGAATAGCAATAGTAAACAAAAATCAAAGCAATGGTGAATAACAACAGTTCGGACCTGATCTGTAAACTGAGAAGGATATTCCTCAGAAGTTCACCAATTACGGATTTCTCAACTAATCCTATTTAAAACATCTCACAAAAGACTGTTTTATCTGCAACAGAACCAATCCAAATTCACTTGTTAACTGTAACAAACATGGAAACATATCACTATAACTGAAAAACAGAGTGTAAAGTGCAAGACAACGACTGAACATACAAGATTCCCTGGAGAACCCAAAAAGGGGAAAAACTAAAGCAAGAGAAAGCTATCAGCTCCTCATTCCACTATATCTATTCAAAAAATACATTTTAGATGAATGACAAGACATCAAAACAAGCTCTTCACATGATCAACTCAGCTAGAACACCTATAACAATGTCTGCAACCTCAAAACCCATGCTCCACAGTCAAAATCCCTGCAAAGAGAACATAACATGAGGTTCCAAAGAGAGCCAGCCCTGGAAACCTATCGACCTAAAGCAATAATGCAAGTATAACTTTTAAGGAGAAAAGTCATTGGGATTAAACCAAAAAAACAAATGGATGAGTAGGAGGGGTATTAGATTGAGTGAATGCTCAAACATCAACAAAGAAATCAAATATCAAGTTCAAGAAAAAATTAGAATAGTCATGTGGAGGAAGAAAATAGATGGTAAACGACAATGCTATATCATTGAATTTAACCCCACTTACGGACATCATGAGAAGTCATTCAAATGGCAGAAATCAAATGGAAAGAGAAAATATTCACAGCCCAAATAAAGACTAGCTGACACAAAATCAGGCATAAGATATGCAAATGGACGCGAGGAGGAATAGGAAAAGAGAATATGTGTAACAGAAGAAACAAAAACATTTGATTGTGGAATTCCCAGCTTATAATAATAATCAGGTCAGGTATATGGAACTCTTTGAAGAAGCTAGAAGAAAGGATATAAGATTTGTGATCCAAAAAATAGAAGTACAACCAAACTTAACAAGAAGAAGCAGTGCCCGAAATTCAGCCCATTTTGGGGATTAAGACGGTTGTAATGTGTGTGGGCTCATAAAAAGCTGGGTCTTATGGACATAATTAAAATCATTTCAATAAAGAACCTTGCAGTATAGAGTAATAGACAATTAAAATCATTTCGATAAAGTAATAAACAGCTGGCTTTCATGGACATAATTAAAATCATTTCCATAAAGAACCATACAGTATAAATTACTATGAATCACAGGTTCAAATGACTGCTAATCTAATGCTAATCTTTAAAGAAAAAAATGACTAACCAGGGGGTAACATATGCAAGAACCATAGAATTGAAGTGCCTGTGAGTCCTATTGATCCAGGACCTCTCTGCTTCCTGCCATTTTCAGCAAAAGAAGGCCACCTTAAACTTATTTTAAACCTAGCCGTTAGTGCCCAACATAAATTCTCGATGCAATCAGAAATTCCCCATTAAGCATCAATTAACAGACTAACTTTGTTTGTGATTTAGCCTAATGTCTGAGTCATTCATAGATAAAACTTACAGCCACCACTTGTTCATAGGAGATGTAGGGTTTTACGAGCCCCCGCTCATAAACAGACAGCTCTGAGTGTGACTCGCCAACAGGCGATAATGCAGGGTCTCTCTGACGAAGCCCATGGCGATGATAAGTCAGCACAATAAAGAGTAGTAAGAAAAAGATGATCGCAAACAAGATGAATTTAAAACGGATTGATGATTTATGTTTGTGAATGGGAGGTTTGGGAGGCGAGTGTAGTGTATGATCAGAAGCGCGAGAAGATTTAACTCGTTTCCTGTGCATCGTTATAGTTAAGGGAGTGGAAACATTGGGGTACTAAGTTGTATCCTTCTTTGTATAGTCAAAATACACAGACGCCCTTTTTAAAAGTCGTTTACAATATTGTAATGGTGAAATTCGCATTCCCATGCCATTTCCCATTAGTTTTGGACACCATTTTGAAATGACATTGAAGGGAAGATTTTAATGACGTCAAGTAGTTTGAGGGACCACGAGTCGCAGCCCTAGAGCATTTTTAAATTTTTATTATAATTATATTTTAACAAGTACTTTCTATAAATTTGCAATGTGTAGGCGCTTACTCGTGGGATCCACTCACATCATCCGAGGGGTTATAGGGGGGGCTCGCCCTGTCAAAGAGCTAAGCTCTGGGTCGCTGGGCTAACCTGTTGATTCCTCATGGTTGAAAAAAACAAGTACTTTCTATAAATTTCGTTGGTATCTCATTACCTTTCTTTTTATTTACACACTTTTTCATATATTCATTATTTATCGTATTTATATTTGTGCCTATTTTTATACATTTATTCTTTGCTTCAATTTGATCATTTTTTCTACTTGATTCACATTCACTCTACTAGGGATTAATCCTAGCTCAAGCTTGGGGTATACAAGATTGAACCTGAACTTCAAATGTTTGAATTCAAATTCTAACTTTCTTGTCCCTTTTCATTAGCCATTATACGCTGACTTAGTCTACATTTTTGTGAATTGTTACTATGTTTTGATATTTAAAGACATTTAATATGAAATTAATTCATGTCAATTATCAAGGGCAAATCTTTACAGTGCACTTTGTTTTCTAAAGTACAAAAGAGCACATCTGTATATAGGCCACCTACACGCTTCTGAATGTTGTGTACAATTATTTTCACAAAATCATAAAGCTAGTTCGTTTAGGCTCAATCCACCTAGGAGAACTTGACTCTAACAATTTGGCAATCTCCCCAAAGGTGTTTGTGAATAGTGCCTTGACAAATTCAAACACGGGGAAGGTGAAGGCAAATAGATCTCTACACATATATTCTACTAGTTTATTCTCATGCATCCAAGTTCATTCTCACACATCAAATCTTTCTCATGGCACTTGGGTTCAAACCCAAGGGACTCAAATGTAAACCACAACAAATTCTAAGACTATACAGAGCCTGAAACATCTTCCAAACTAAGAGTGTCAATTTATATACCTATAGTGAAGGAATCTAGTCTAACATTAGGAGTGTTTCTTCATCATTCTTCTTGAAGCTAGGTGTATTATTCCTCATTTAAGTTTTGAATATTCATTGCATGTTTATTGACCTGGCTCTAAATTTAATCTAGGTTAATTTGTGCCAAGTGTTTTCTTTATTTAATTGCTTAAATTATTTATGTAAAGCAATTTATTTCTTTTCAAATATAAATGGGGTAAGTTTTTTTAATTATGAAAAGATAAACCTTAAAATAAGAGTTTTTCCCTAGAGGATTGACTCGTGCTATAGAGAGAGTTGTGGCATGTCTCGTGCAAGCATAAGTTTGTTCTTGGTAAGGCTTAGGGTTTCTTATTTGGCCCTTCCTACTTTTTCATACCACTTATGGACTTGTGTGGGATAATCTAAAGGTTTTTCACATTAATTTTGCCTTCAATCTCACCCTTAGGATAGATGGGGCTATTAATATGGTTCTATCCTTGCCTTATGTAACTAGTTGTTGTGAATAATGATAAGGATGGCACAAAGCAAGCCTCAAAGTTTGTTCCAAAAGTGTTTAATGTAAGGTAATGCTTATTAATGTTTCTTTGTTAATAGATGTCATAGATTATGTATCTAAATGGTATAAAAACTATAGTCTGATAGCTTTCCACATAAGCCATATCTCATCATAGCAATCCTTGACTATTTGGTTCAACACTTTTGGGAACCCCATGGCATTAAGCTCATTAGGGTTCATAACCTCACCAAGAGCTTTCTATTATTTTCATTTAATAACCCCAATATGTCCACATGCTCCTCAACTATTCTAGCCACTAGTTTATGAGGAACACTCTTCTAGTGTTATCTTGTTAGACCAAGAACTTTAAAGACTCTAATCAAGTATCACTCAAAGTTTATGTCTAGGTAGAGATTCTAAGTCTCCTAATTCCTCTTTGAGACTTCATAGAATAGATTATATAGTCATTGGGGCATTTTATTTGCCATGAGCCTAAATAGCTTTTTTCAACCTGACCCTATAGGCAAGTTCTTTAAGGTGGACCTCCCTTTGACCTTAAAGATTCCTTGGGGATTCAAGTAGGCATCTAGTATTTTATGCAGAAGGTCACTTGCATCAATCTCCATAACAATTATTTTAGATGTCATTCCCTTAACCATAAAATTAGAGATTGTCTACTCATGCCTCATGCAACTCCTAAGCCAATAGTTATCATTCAAGCCTCTTTGACTAAAGAAATAGTTTGAAGCATCATGGATGATAAAAAAACCTCCACCTCCAAACTAGTTAAAACTAGTGAATTGACCTTGTCGTCAAAAATTGGCACTATGTGCGAAAGAGTGACCTAGTTCTTCCTACCATGGGTTCAAACCCTAGCAAAACTTCCCAAATGGTCTCAAATCCTAGCCATCATCTATCTACTAATACTACCACCATGAGCACTCAACATGTTCTTAAAGCCCATTACTCAACAATGATGATTCGCCAAGGGTATATTAGAGGGCATATGTCTCTATCTTGCTCAACAATTATCTTTTGTCAAACCAGTGTTTGCTCTTGAGTAATACGTTTGTGGTGTTAATGGATGATGACAACTAGCCAAATCTATATGTAGAGGACCCCTCCATATGAACATCATCTCATGGATTGTACAAGGACTTACAAATTTTTCTAACAAGTCTTCTGTTTGATCCACTTGCTACAAACTTGGCCCATTTGATGTTATATGCTTATAGGAAGTTAAAGTAGCTATTTTTTTGTTACAAATGACTCTACAAACAATTTAGCCTCGTACCACTTAGTTTTCCACCTCACATGAGGATGGTCATGGGAACACATGTGTTAGCAGGAGAGGGGGTGTAGACTAAAGATCTAGGCTTATGCTCTCCAAAGTGTAGTTCATATCCAAGTGTAGTAAGAGGAAGATTAGAATCAATGCGATGGATTACAATGAAGTGTAGTAGAATACAATGCAAATAAATTAAAATAAACACACATAGTCATTCATTACATTCATATGCCAACCAATATAAACCATCATATATTCACTATATATAGTTGTGGTATATTCACATCAGTATCTTAACATATGGCATCTCTCATACATATAGTCTCTTTATTTCTCCTTATCAGGGATAACTTTAAGGAGCCCCCCCTAAAAAAACCTATAAAAACCTGGTGAATCCTAGCTAAGTGCTATAATTTTCTTGGCGAATCCTTCCTTTTTTTGAAAAAAATATTAATTTTCTTGGCGAATTTATGTGTGGCAAATCCTAATGAATAATTGGTAAAAAAAAATAATTTCATTGGTGAATTATACTCGTATTCAAAAAAATAAAATAAGTTCGTTGGTGAATTATATAAGTACTTAAAAATATAAAATAAATTATTTGGCGAATGTGCTGGCAAGTTTTTGAAAAATCATAATGTGGTTGGTGAAAATATCAAATGTTAAATTATAATGATTAATTTACTTGGCGAATTTATAGCTTAAAAAATATTTACATTTAGATCGATGGATAATCAATATTACAGATCAATGACATCGATTCTATTCTGGGTTGCATTCTGACACACCCATCTTTCTACATAAAGTCTCTGAAATAGAGATAAGTGTCAATGAAGGAACGATTCAGATTAACGAAAATTAATAGATAATAATTTAATAAAACAAAATTCAAAAGGATGACTAGACTTACAATTTACATTGATGTACTTATAATATTCTAATTTTTTTTATCGTCAAATGATCGCAGATCGACGACATAAGTTCTATTTCGGGCCAAAGTACTAACACACCCAAATTTCTACATAAGGTCTCTAGAATAGAGACAAGTGGACTGTGTTGGAAGTATTCCTAAATTTTTTGTCTCATTGTATGCCATGTGCCTCATCATGATTGCATCATGATGTTTCATGTACATCGTAAAATCGACATGTGGGCCCATCTTCATACTTGAGGGCTTGCGCTCTGGGCCCATCTTCAAAAAATGATTTAGATTAAACTTATTTTTTACATATATTTTGAATTATAATACTTCCAGAATCAACCAATGGATCTAACCATAAATAATAAAAGTTCTAGATTTATGTTATTAACAAAAAAAATAGATAATAAGACAAAAAATTAAAATGTAGACAACAATTGTAATCTACATCGATAACTCATATTATATTATTATATTAAACAAAAGAGTTTCAGTTTACAGTCTATAGAGGATTTTTTACATAGCCCTAATCCAAGGTAGGTACCCTAACACGAACCTTGGATAAAGGCATACGCAAAAAGGGGAAATTTCAAAATAGTTTAAATTTTCAAAACCTGATAATAAAGTTGTTAGTGGCCATCATTGATTTGTCTTCTAACAACTGCCACATGAAGAAGAAAATCTATTGCATAGACAATAGACCTTGCCCTTCTTAAGTAATAGTCAGATAAATCATTATGTATAATAAGGTTCATGTTAAAGCACTCCAACGAGCCTCTAACAATTGCCCTCCTTGCCTCCTTAAGAATATGTTTAGCTACAGCCAATCGCTCTAACAAATGTAAAGAGAAAATACCAACCTTATCCCATGGTTCGGCATCACAGTCATAATCACTTAAAGCTAAATCAAGCTTATCCCTAGGGATAAGCAATTCTTGAATCACTGCCTTCCCAATCATCTTCAGCAAACTTGGATCATTGAGTAGGTCCATTAAGTTTGACAGAAATGCACAAACGATGTCGCTGAATAGATTTTTTTGAGGATATTCTGAAAGAATATCATGGCCAATAATGTCTCAGAGAACATCGTCAACCAGGGGGAGTCAATTAGAAACACCTTCCATAGTTTTTGCTAATCAAATCTATCCAAATCAGCTATTTCCCACTTGCAAGGCAAGAGAGAAACACGACGAGAGATCAAATGACTCATCTTGAATCTCAATGATAGTAATTTGCCAGGAAATTATGAAAACAAAAACAACCAAAAAAGAAGATGCCTAATAAACTTATAGAAGAGGCTTAGGGCTATGTTATTGTGTCGTGTGTGAAAACTTACAATAACCACGTGGCAGGCCACATAACAGTCACACTTGGTGCCAGCATTTATTTCCATTTATGATGGGTTAATTGTGATCTCAATTGGGATTGATTCAAAATAGTGTCTCACGATTGATAGGATTGATTGCACTTGCAGTACCTTTATCATTAATTAGAGTCGTACAATTGATAATTTGATAGGACTAACTGCACTTACTTTGATTCTTGAGGTGACAAACTGGCTAGATTAGCCAATGCCAATTGAGTTAATTAATGACAAGTAGCACGAATAATATTTTTCTAAGTCTGTGGTCATGATTGGTGAATTGTGAGAACGACATTTGGTATCTTAGCGCATGCCCGCAAGCTTCAGAGACTTGTACTTTGTCAGGGTTGTGCTACTGTGAAATGATGCCATTTGTCAGGTGGGCCCGAGCCTCTGTGAGGATTGAACCAAAGGACATTCAACTATGCAATTTTTGTGCACTACCACAAAGTACATATTGTCATATGACAGTTAGCACTGCGCTGCTACGAAATGATGCCACGTGTCCCATACCTATGAAATACATTAGGAGCCCGAAGGATAGTGCATTCTACGTGGTGATCAAGCGTAAACCCACAGTGTCAGAAATATGGGACCCAACAAAGGGCACGGGCACAAGCACGTGGCATGAGTTATTACTAAAGTGAAAAGTTTGCTAGATTTTGGTACAATATGATTCGATGAAGACTTTTTAATGTATAGGGTATATTTTTTAAATCTTCCCAAGACATTTCAAGCCATTGATCTTGCTGCGATCAATTTGAAATCAACGGTCTACATTTGAAATCCGAATTTGTTCATTGTAAATGACTTGTTCGAGCAAGCAAGTAATAATGACAGACATGACTAATATCAATCAAATTCAAGGTCATCAGAGGCTAATAAATAGTGAATTTGGTCATTGCAATAATGACTTTCTATTGCACGAAGAATTTCTAGGCGATTTGAGCTCTCTTCTATGTTTGGTGAAAACTAGGGTTTACAGACAAATTCCAAGTACTTTCTCTTAGTAAGAATTGGTGCAATTATTTTCAGCTGAATGTTCTTAGGTGTTTTGTGCATACAATTCTCTGAATTGTGAAGGAAAGGATGCCATTTTAAGGTATTTCTTAGAAACCCTAGTTCTTAGACTCTGATTTGAGTTCTATGTTGTGTTTTGGTGAAAACTAGGGTTTATGGACATAATCCAAGTAAGTACTTTCTTTGAGTTAGAATTGGTCTGATTATTTTTAGCTAAACATTCTTAGGTGTTTTGTCCATACAATTGTCTGAATTGTGAAGGAAAGAACGTCATTTTCTTTTTAAGGTATTTGTTAGATACCCTAGTTCTTAGACTCTATAATTTGAAAAGATGTGCCATTCAATTGGTCAATGGTCTACTTCTAAAAGGGCTTTCGATGAGGATTTGCTCATGCTACTACCTGGATCATCTAGGCGACCTGTTAATGTCTATGGCCTAGGTGATGTTAAAGATAGGTTGTTGGATAATTGCAGGGGATGTAGGGATGTTGATATCCCTGTAACAGGATGGTCATTGTTTGAGCACTAGTACAAAAAGAGATATTTTAGGGCTCCTATGTCGCATGCTTGGGACCTTGATTTGGCAAAACTAATGGTGCCAAATGTATTCATCAATGCTGATTTTGTTAGAGTTATTGCTAGAAGGTACGATCCAAAATGAACATGGTTTTGGTAGAAAATGGTGTTGAAATGATTCGTATATCAAAGGAGTTTATTTCAAAGGTTTTTGGTTGGAACGCTGCTACAAATAAAGTTATTAATTTTGATGCTTTCAAGAACACATACCAGAAAAATAGGAGTAGCTATAGAATTGTGCTTATCCCTAGGCACAGAACAAAAGGGATAGATGGGAGACCCATCAGGATTTCTCACACAGAGCAAGAGCCTTTGTCTATTCACCTCTTTTATGACTATTTCATCAAGACTTATCACACGTTATGTCAAGTCTTGGGGCAAGATGCAAGGAAGAAGATATTTGTCCCCCTCATACTTATGGCAACATATATTCAGGACCCGATGGTAAACACTGAGTATGACTGCTTCTTACATTGCAGAGAAGATGCATAATCAACTAGTGGCTATTAGAGCTTCAGCTAATGAAGACAAGATGGAATTTAGTTGGTACTCTTTGATGTGCCATATGTTTTTACATGTCGGGAAGGGGTTGTGGTACATGACATTAAAGGTAAAAGAGAAGGATGATGCAAGATATATTCTCCATGTTCAATGTTGGATTCATATGATGGATATGCATTGTGATAATGCTAGTTATGTAATTTTTGAGGAACATTTTGTTAGGAGACTTTTGAACGCATGGGGCTTGAGGAGGAGAGGTTACCAAAAGAAGTAATGGATTTCTTGAGGCCTAAGGATAGGATTCCTGACCTAGGCATTCAACATAACTGGGGTAATTGGTTTCTTCACATCTACACCATTGCAATCAGAGTATATGGATGTGGGGTAATCCCCCATGTGTTACTCAAACATGTTCCAAAAAGAATAGCTTATTTGGAAATAATGTGGCAATTGAATGAGTCTGATAAAACTCATTTAAGGGGACAAAAGAAGGGTTCATTTTTCCCCACCTCTAAAAAATTTAATGATTTTTTGGCCATAAATAAAGATGGACTGGATCAAATCTATCCAATTTTGTAGTCATATAGGATGGGGTGGGAAACCATAAGGATGTTTGATCCAAATGAATTCATAAACCAAGTGAGATTAAGTATTAAGAGGTATTAAGAGGCCAACATTCATACATAAAATTATTTTTGATGAGGATGTAACTAGAAAATGCCTTTCCATGGAAGAGGTGGTAGAGAAAAGAGTCAAATGGACAGACATCATGGAGGCATATGAGAAAAGGAGAAAAATGAATGCAAACTACATTGGTGCTTTTGTAGAGGAAAAGGATCTAATTTTGAGAATACAAAAAATATTGGAAAATGTTGAAACTTTTATTGGCAAAGCTCTGATAGTTGAAGGAAAGCTTGAGCAATCTCATGATATCGATAATTCCCAGCAACCACTTGCAAAGAAGAGAAAGATCATTAATCTTGAAGACGCTGAGGTAGAGATTGAAGTGGTTGACTTAGAGAAGGATACAACAGAGAATGTGTCTACAAAGGAAGAAGATGTGGATCATCCTATGGCTTCACCCATAAGGATTGCAGAGGAAGAAGATGTGGATCAGCGTATGGCTTCACCCACAAGGACTATGGACATCTCTATTCTTGAGAACAAAATCAAGGTAAATCTTAGACATGGTAATGATGAGACTAATGATATAAGTGCTTTGGCTTGTATACAATTCCTGTCTGATGACGAATTTGTCAAAACCAAGGAATTCAGGGGTTTTATGTTGAGATTAAGAAGTGTTGAATTTCAAAAGAAGGTTGATGAGGCAAAAACTAAAGCAAACCCAGATCAATATGAAGAAGTCACTTAGAGGGTGTTGCATGAGATGAGCCAAAACATCAGTATGATCACCCTTGAGGAGGGAAGACAAATGGTGAAGAACAATGGTCTGTTGCAACTACCACATTAGAATATTTCCACTACTTTAGCTTTGGATACAATAAGGAGACAAGATGAGGAAGTGTTTGCAACTGAGGAACAAGTTGAGCAAGCATTCTTTGGGTCTAGATTTATCCCTAAGTTTGAAACCTTGGCAATATGGGAAATGGCACCAAACATAAATAAGCCTAAGGTGGTTGAGAATGTTCATGGTTTAACAGGGAATGTGGTTATTAAAAGAGTATCAGATACACTTGCCCCACAAGCTGCATCCTTGAATATAAATATTGCTCTCTTCACTGAAGTAGTAGTGCATAAGTTGTAGTTAGAACATGATCTGTTGAATATGAAATATACATAAGCTATGGTGCAGTTGAATCTGTATAGATGTCAGCAACTCCTGTCTTCAAGCTCTCTAGTTCTAGATGTTTATATTCCTTCCACTTCTGCAGAACAATTTCCATTTGACAGAGATTCTTTGATTGGAGAAATAAAAGATTTGAAGGATAAATTAAAAGATGCTACTGAGGATAAAATGCAAATAATTGGCAAATTGTTCATTGATTTGATAAATCATAGGATTGCCAAGATACTAAATAAAGTTGATGATACTTGGAAGTCTTATTTAGACTTGAAAGTAGCATTTGATAAGCATGTATAGGACAAAGCCAATTTGAAAGGAATAATGGATAGATAGTTGTCAAAAATTATAGTAATAAGGCAAGTCTATAGATGTGCCAAATTTGATCTTGAAGCCCCTACTGAAGTTGTGCCAACATATGAGATGATCACAATGTTGGTAGATATTGTTGCATTTATGTTGAAATTTAACAAGAAGGTTGGTGATAAATTGCATTTGTTGGATAAAATTGATAAGAGAATCATGCCAGACATTTTAGATGATGGTAAATAGGTGAAGCCTTTAGATCAGTGGAAGGAACAGTTCAACACATTGGCACCTGGTCTTTCATTTTCTATATGTGCAAACAATGAGCTTAACATGAATCTATTAAATACCACATTGGATGATTTGTTTACCTTGGAGGTAGGTTTTGAAATTTTCAACAAAGATACAAGGGTAATTCTTGATGCAAAATATGTTACAAATAATGAAAAAATATAAAAAATACTCCCTTTCCAATGGCCTTCAAAGAAGATGTGTGCTGCATGGATTGAGAAGTATAATGATTAAAACATATTTGCATTCAAATTGGTTTTTGAGCCTAGGCAGTTAGAATCAAGGTCAATAGGAGATTTAATCTTGGCGAGACAAGCTTCAAAAGGATTCATCAACATCATGATTGGTCTTCTCTAGTGGTTACTACTACAAGGATCTATTTTTAGTAAATACATTTTCATTGTAATGGGTGCATGTCTGAATGACCTAATCATTAAATGTAAAAGACAAAATTGTAATTATATGAAAAATTCTTATCACATGTATCTTTTGCAGTTGTCTCCTTGAATGTATACATTTCTCTTATAAATAAAGGAATCAAGGGTTTATGAGTTTATCTGTGCACATTTGTTGTATTGTATATCTTAATTATTGCTTCTATTGAAGTAATAGATTAAAATGCTTTGAATAAGATATAGAGAGTTATGTTTTGCATTAAGGATTTGTAAGGACAATTGTGGAAGATACCCTTTCTTGGATGTATTATTGTAATTTGTCATGCAGTAATACAGGTTATCCCTAGGATTTGAAGTTTAGATGTCAAAAAGAGGCTATCGGCGGGTCCAAGACACATGGTGCAAAACTGCAATAGCACAGTGCCTATTTAGATCTGACAACTTGTCCTCTGTGATAGCATGCAACCAATCAAGAAATGCTCATATGGTAGTTCTTTTTTCAACTCTGAAGAAGACTAGGGCCCACTAGACAGGTGGTAGTATTTGTATAGTGCGGTAGTGCAACTCTGACAAAGTACAGATCTATGGAGCCTATAGGTGCATGCTAGACTGCTAAGTGTCATCATTGTAAGGCTCTGCTCGTGACTTTAGACTTAGGTAATTATTTATTCAAATATTTCATGGGGCCAAGCAATTGGCAAATGGCAACATTTATTGCATTTGCATCAAAATAGAATATTAACAATGTTAATTCTCAACATGATTGGGATTGACTGGAAATAATGACGTACGATTTATAGGATAGACTACAATACCTTTAGCATTAATGAGTTATTATGATACTTTGAAGTCGATCGACAAACCACATAGATTAGCCAATGCCAATTAAGTTTATTAATGATTACATAAGGTGACGGCAGAGTAAATTTAATGCATTGTGAAGTCAGTTAGTACCTTGAACAAATAAGCATCAAAGAGAAGAAGACTCAATATTAATAAAGTGTGAAAGTTAAAACTTAAAACTACTGGCTTGAGGCTTCCAAAATAGTAATGGCTCCATTACAACAACTATGCGAAGAAGGTAATTAAGCAAGTACTTTTTTTTATTTTCTACGTTTGTTAATGTTCATGATTTTGGATTTAATTGTGTGATACTGATATTTTTGGTATCATCTACTTTTTTCATTCTCTTTTTGAATTAGGAATTTGTGATGTAGAACAGCATGATAGTCAATTTCATTTGTGTGTGGCTCTGCAGGATGTTATTGCTTTACAATTCTTGGAATGAAGAAATGTAATCCTTCGTCAAGTTAAATGTATCATGTCAAGAATTGACACTTTACGCATTGGCAAATGATGCATTCTACTCTGGATGGTGGATTGAACTTCCCAGAGTTACATGCATGTATGAGAAACTAGAGATTTGAATGGACGCATGGAATTTCTACTGTAACACAATTAACAGTGACTTGGAGGAAATCCATATGATTCTCCTTTACTGGCCTTATTGTTACCCACTGTAGACACCTAAAAATGACCCTTCACATCATATCACTTGCATTCATCAAATTCGCATCACTATCACTTGCATACATCGATTCCTCATAAATCACTTGCATTCAACGTTAATTAGATAATTTAATTATTTATTTAATTTCATCAAATTCATCTATTTCCTCTATTTTCCCTAAATTCGATATTAATTGAATAAATTCTATTCATTTAATTAATTTCATTAATTTCCTCTTTATTCTTCTAAATTAAATAATTTTAATTATTTAATTAAATCATTATCTTCCTTTAATTCTTTAGATCCCAATTTAATTAAATAAATCTAATTATTTAATTAATTCATCATTTATTTCCTGTTATCCACATTTTAATAATTTTAATTATTTAATTAATCAATTATTCCTCTAAATTGAAATAAATTGTTCAAATTTATTTAAGTTGACATTATCTTCTAAAAATAAATAAAAGCAATATTTTATTTATATTCCTCCATCATGCAAAATAAATTAAATGCATTTATTTGTTTAATTTACTCTATAAATAATCTTGTCTTTTACTTCAATCATGCACAATAAATTAAATAAATTTATTTATTTAATTTGTTTTATCTTCCAATTCCTCTAAAATTATCATTTTCTTCTATGTGCACAATCAATCTTATTTTTAGAACTTCAAAAGCAAATCTAAAGTTGAGTTAATTGGCTTTAATTCTTATTTTTAATATCATCAACTCATAAATTAGAAAAAGCATTCTAATTTATGAAATCAAATCCTATCTTTAGCCAAAAAGCAATTAATTCAATAAAAATAGTTTTTTCTACATGACACATGGCGTGTGCACATTCATCATGAGTTATTTGATTTATCTCAATCGTCCATTTCATTGAATTATCTCCACCATTGATTGATCCAACCTTGGAAACTATATATACCCCTTCACCCATAAAAAATCCTCTTCAATCATTTAATCTTTTGCATCCATACATCGCTTGAGCATTCATTGTATCGTTGAGCACATATCATATCTTTGAGCACTTATCTACATCCACTTGTTGCAACCATGAGTACGCGATGTATTGAGCAATCCACATAAATACAAGAGATCAATACAATCTAGGTGATAGCTTTCGATTATTAATTGCATTATTCATTGATTTGGTTATCTCTTAGATCGATCTTTTGATGTTATAGGATTGAATTGTTATCATTGTTTTGATCTTATTCAATCTCAATTTTACCTATACACATTCTGGCACGTCCGGTGGGACCCACTAACCTTTGTTTTTCTTTAGAAAATCTAATTTTTTGAAGTACAGTATGGAAAAACACAAACAACATAGAAAAGTGCTTTTGGCCTGATTTGACGTGCCTTCGAGCTACAGTTCTGCACTTTTTATGCATAGTTCCATGTTTTTGGTGCACAGTTCAACACTTTTGGTCAACAGTTCAGCGCATACACAACACAATTCCGCGCTTTTGGTTTTGGGATTTTTCTAGATAATTTTCTAATTTTACAAGGTTTTCTCACACTCTAACTGATCATATATTGTTTGGCAAGCTTATTTATTTGCCCTATAATCATCTTATATACTTCCTAAGCTAATTTATTTAAGAGTATTTGCATTTTTTTGAGCTAACCTATCATTTCACAGTGTTTGTGTTGCATTCTCGATTGCAAGCTACAGATCTCATATTTCATCAACATTCTGGGTTATCAAAACAATCGTTCATTCATCATTCAATCTTGTTTTTTTGATAAAACCTTGTTTTTTGCAGGTCTGTAGTAAAAACGTGCTTTTGCACCAATATCAAGCGCTTCTGGTTTTCCAACGCGCATATGCAACACAGACCTACACTTCTGGTCTGAATAAACACGCTTTTGCACTGAATCTACGCGCTTCTGGTCTAAAATCAAGTGCTTATGCACCACAGTTTGGCGCATCTGGTAACTTTCGACGCGCTTTTGAGACACAATATTGGACTTTTGGTCCTTTGATTTATTTTTGCTATTCACTTGGTTTTTTTTGGAACTAATCAACTTGTTGCAGCATCTTATCACTCAAATAGAGCAAATAGGTTACCTAACATATCTTTGCAAGATGAACATTGAAGATTTGCAATCTTTTTCACTAAGTCTTAGAAACACTTCAATTTCTTAAAGGAAATCTACATCTATCATTTGCAATCTTGTGTGGTTAAGTAGTTGCACCTAGTTATTTTTCTTACTAAATAGGATAAATGAACAATTGTTTTCCGTGCTTGTAAGGTGATAGGTATATGCTCTCCCCTTGTGTAAACTTGGGTGATCAAAAAATTAAACTCATCTATCTTTTATTTTCAATTTATCCTTTAGAAGGGCCTGCTTTTGGATTGTGTTTCATCCAAAAGGGACGACCCTAAGCGGATCTTTCTTTTAGACCGCTATATAAATTGGTTGAGGCAAAATCCATGTCCTAACAAGCGTTAGCCTTGCCTTACGGTGCTAACTTGAAAGGAATTGTGATGCAGAGGGACACGCAGCGGAAACACACAATCAAAATGTTAATTCTGTCAATATTGGCAAGAGATCTCAAATCTCTCACCGAACCTCTTGCACTCTTACCTTGTCGGCCTCATTATCTACTGTCTTCCCGATGGTTTCCTTCACACCAATATCTTCCTATGCATCGGCCAAACATTATACAATCGGTTTCCTTTTCAAATGTCATTCCGAATTGCCTTGCCTTCCCGACATCCCCTTGATACATTTGAATCTGCACATACATTACTTGACCTGCCGTGTCAGTTCCTTCCACTGTTTCTGTTGGTCAACAATTGTATCAAAAACAAATGTATGTCTCGACATACAAATGAAATATACAAATGGAATATACAAACTGTGACTTCTTATCGCCGGTCCTCCACCCTGCTATCACTGGTTGTTCCTTGTATCTACAGACAATATCTTTCCAACATACAAACTATCTACCACCTCGGTCTGTCACCCTTTGTATCATATGCAATGTATATTTTCGTTGTATCTTCACAACATACAACAACGATATGCAATTGTAGTATACACACAATCTGACTCCCACATACAATAGTGATATACTCACAAACTGTCTACAACATACAATGGACGTATACATAGGAAATGCATCTCCTTAGATCATTTCAACATACATAAGAATTATTTGCCAGTATACGTTGGTGATATACACAGACAACTGACCTTTACATGCAAGTGCAGAATATACATGGAATATGCTCAGGTACATTAGCAATATACACATTGTTTGTATATTCGACTAACAATCACAAACTTAACCTGAATGGACTCTTACACATACATTTCACCACCAGATATACACAGGGTGATACTCAGATGCGACAGTGATATACACAAAAAAATATGTCTTCCTACATTTGCGGTATATACAGGAATTGTATATTCAGCAAACAACACAAACTTGACCCAAACAGACTTTTATACATACCAATTTTCACAACATATACACAGTAAGTAGCTCTCATGCGAATGCGATATATTCACACACTGTCCCCGCATACAATTGATGTATATACATCAAATGAACATTTGAACTTCCCGCCAATAACTTCCTCTGCGATGAATTTCGTAATCCCTATTCTGCCATGTTCATCGAACAAAAGAAAACAAACAGAAAACTAATATACATAATCCATTCCACTAATTTCACAGGAATCCACCAGTGGAATGGATTTAATCGTGCATCTCAACCACAAAAAAACTAAACTAAACTAAACACAAAGCAAATCTATGCAAATAATATACAAAATGATTTGATATACAGAGAATTTACACAGAATCCAAAATTTGGTAGAACACAATTTATAGAATTTCTATTTCTTCATTTCAACTTTATCAAACATAGGCTGATTACAGAGATTCAAATTCTTTTGTATTTTATGGAGGTGGAAGAACTCCCTATTCCTTGACCACCTTCCCTGTTTTGTTACCGACTCCTCTCCCCTCTATTTTCAAGATTTTGCTTAAACCAAGATTATAACCAAAAAGCCCTAATTAATCACACGGCACCTGTTTTGCATAAGACAACAAAACATCAGATAATATGACACATTTGATTTACTCCTGCACATAACCCAGCCATCTGTTGTTATCCATGATGCTAAATATTGGCCTCGGGAAGAGAGATATGAAAACATAAGATGTCAACACAAAATGCTACATTCGACAATGACATACAAATGCTACATGGTAACATGAAATGTCTAATACACATTAAAGACTTATTCTTCTCCCTCTTGTGCATATTTATCTTGTTGAAGGGGTGCTCCTGCACCAAATTGTATGTAACACTTGTGAAAGAAATTTTGCACTTGTGTAGGGTATATTGCATTCCTAGTAAAGTTGGTTACAACTTTTAGTAGCTTGCCGAATGCTCGCAAGGCATTGGTCTCCCAAAGTAACTAAAAACCACAAAGCTAGTGACTACCTGATCTACCTCTAAACATTGCGATAATTTTTAGTGTAAGGGCATAGAAGGTTTTGCTCCCAAGATTACTCACCATAAGGCTCCCTTGAGATGAGACATAAATCCCTGGTATAGAATAAGCTACTTGTAGCTTTCTGGGGAAAGGGTGATTGAGTCATCCTTCCAGTCCTGGAGGTCCTTATATGTCCTCTCTTACAAAGACAAAAAAGTGTACGCACCCACATTAGGTGTGATGATGCTTAAGTCAACAAAGATTCCAAGTTGTGGGCTAATGTATCGCAATGAAGCTTGTCCTTAGGAATAAAAAGTGCTTGATCTATTTGTCAATTGTGGTATACTTGTGAAAACTTGGGCTTTTTCATGAGCCTCGAACATACACTATTTATTGTGTCAGTCCTTGACCACTTTGTTTATTGTGATTGTTCTCTTGTCAAAGGAAATCCTATCAAATCCAGCCAAAAATCTATCAAAATTTGCCTTACAACATCACTGTCACAAAAACTACTCTTTTTCAACACATTTCCACACTTTTGAACCACATTTAAATGCTTTTGCAATACAGTCTCGTGCCTTTACACTGCAGTAAAGCACTTTTGAAACATAGTCCAATGCCTTTGGCAAACAGTAACATGCCTTTCAACCATAGTCCAACACTTTTGGTCTCTATCAAATTGTCCATCATTTAATTAGCCCAGAACACAACAAACTCAATTTTTTGATCAAATAAATCTCTGAGATAGCATCCTATAGTACTGTCAAACCTATTCCATCAACCATTAGACCATTTCATCCATCATCATACCCAAAATTTGGACTTTTCAAACCATTTATCCTCTTGAGATTTACTATTTATCAACTCCATCTTCACCAAACAGACCTAAATCCTTACTCACTCTTTTTCTAGCTGTGTAATTTGGTCTCCACCATAGATTCTAGATCACACCAATTCCCTAATTTATCTTTGATTTGAGAGTGATTACATATCTTGGGTCTTTGAAGAGGAATTAGTATCTATTATTAGTTTTGCATTAGCTTAGAGAACGAACATCTCTTGAGTTGATCTAATGCCATTAACCTTATCCACCTTCATTTGAGGTCATTAGTCTACTTTTGTGATAGGTAATCAATCATCCAAATCAGCTATTGATCTAGTTCTATAAACTTCCACAAGCAACCCACATTAAATCTACCAACATAGTGATCTCAACTTAATCAAATCAATCCAAAATTAGTCAATCCCAAATCTTTGTTTTAGTGCATTTGAGCAATCTCATGGTTACCACTAGACAACAATATCGTCAAGCCATGGAGGTTAAGCAAAACACCCCTAAACGACACTGTCAAAACATTCCAAACAATCCATCATCAAACACTCAAACTAGTCCTCACAACGTTGTCCCAATCTATCCTCAAGAAGATAATATCATAGAGATGGTAGCTAGACAATACACCACAGGATTACATCCTCATGATCTCCTTTCAATAGAATATACCATTAATCAAAACCCCTCTCAAGAAGAGTGAAACCTTCTAGAAGGTCAATCCTCTCACGAAGAAGGGTCTCAAGATCTAGATGAAATCATGCAAGATCCCAAAACCATGGCAGCTATTGACAAACTCATTAGCTCTAATCAAGATCACTACTTCCATTTGCTTGCTCAAAAAGGAGCCAAATTGCCTTTTGACTTTGATACATCTAATATTAAAGAGAAATATCTCTTTCAAGATTCTGTTAACGCTATGGGTAGACCACAAGTAAACCATGTCCAAACCATGTCTACCATATCTACACCAATTCCTGAATCATCTTCACAAGAGGAAGTATCTAATCCATTCACATCAGAATATGTCAATCCTCTTTTTCAAAATCAAAATGCCATGGGAGAGACATCACTTGGACCTCTACTCACTCACATGGAAATTTACAATGCCCAACAAAAGGCCCTACATGAAGCAGCTAATCAATCCGAACTAGCAAGACAAGCCAAATTAGCAAAACAAGCTCAACAAACAAACCCCTTCTTAGACACATCCATACCTACCAATCCCCAAAATCCTCCACGTACATCACAAATTCATATGACTATATCTAATCTTGCATTTGCTACCCCATCACGGTCATCTTTTCCTTCTAACTATACACCTATAGATGCTTATGTCACTCCGCCACAAGTGTCACAAGGTCTAACACTCCATCCATCACCCAACCAAACTATCAATACTACTCATGTCACTCCACCCCAACATTCTTCCAATATCAATACTAGTCATGTAGCTTCACCCCAACATTCTTCCAACATCAATACTACTTATGTCGTACCACCACAACATTCTTCAACCGTAAACACTACTCATGTCATCGTAAACACCACCACAACATTTGTCAAATATAAATATTACTCATGTCACTCCGCCCCAACATTTCTCACACATCAATACTACTCACACCAATCCACCCCAATATTCTTTGAATCCCAACATCACTTATGTCAATCAACATCAAACATCTCAAAATCAAAACACATACGACATTCCTCCACAACAATATCAAAATCCCCCTCAACACTCGTATCTAGCACCTCCACCAAATCAACAACCTCCAACTTTCTTCATTGATCCTACCCAAAACAATCCCCAAACTTCATATGACCAATACAATCTTAATACTTATTCCAATGCATCTTATGGGCCACAACAACCACCCTGAACTCAACAAAATTTGGCTTTACGAACAATCCCATCAGCTTATGAGCTTAAGTTTGCCGAAATGCAAAAACAACTAGACTCTCTTTCATTCAATCACATCAAGAAAACCTTCTCATTGGAGGAGGTTTGTCCATATCCGTTTGATCGATCTTTAACAATGACTCCTTTTGCACCTAACTTTGACATACCTAAATTTGACAAGTACAAAGGAAAGGGCGATCCTAAAGACCATCTTAGAGAGTTCTACATTGCTTGCCTCGAGGTTGCTCATAACGACACATATCTTATGCGCCTCTTTCCTTGTAGTCTTGGATGACAAGCAATGGAATGGTTCTCACACCTACCCACGAATATTAAGACTTTCAATGAACTAGCAAAAAAAATTGCTACCCATTTCTCTTACAATAATGAAAATGAGATTTCCATAATGGATTTGTGTAACAATAAACAACAAAATGCCGAAACCTTTACCTCCTTCGTACAAAGATGGTGAAGTATGGCTAGCAAATTCCCCTTTCAAATACATTAAAAGCAACTCGTTAGCATCTTTATACAAAATCTTAATCCTGATCTTGGATTTCAATTACAAGTACAAAGTGCTACCTCATTTGAGGAGATCATTCACAAAGGAACTAATATTGAAAAAGCCCTTATTGCAAAAGGTGTAGTCAAAATCTTTAAGGAGACCAAAGACAACCCTCCTCGGCAACAACCAAATGACAAGCCTAGATTTTGGAACAAAAACAAGAAGGTTGTGAATGACGGGGTCATCGATTCTAAGCACATCCAAACCCTCTAATTACCACTCAATCTATCAAAAGCAACCCCATCTACTCCTAGAGAACAACAACAATAACCACAACAACAACAACAACAACGAAACCAACAACAACAACAACAAGACTATCCCCCAAGACATCGTTTCACCCCTTTGGGTGAACCTATTGAATTAGTCCTCAAGAAACTCATACAAAACAAACTCATCATGCTACCTGAAGCACGTCAATATGATGAACCCACTTTCAAACCAACATGGTACAAGGATAATGAATATTGTGAGTTCCATAGAACAAAAGGACACATAACCTCATCTTGCATGAAACTAAAACATTTGATTCAAAACCTCATTGACAGAGGTAAAGTCACCTTCGATGAACCTCCTCAACATACATCAAACAAAGACCTCAATGCATACAAGGATCCAATCCCTCAACATGGTAAAGGTCAAAATCCCAATAAAGGTAAGAGTTATGTTAACATGCTTCTGGATTTGACTGTGTTGATAAATTTTCCCTCAACATTTCGAATCACACACAGTGATCCATCATCAGGAGAAAAAAAGCAAGAGAAGAGAAGTAAAATGATAACTTGCAGACATAAGATTACTTAAAAAGGGGAAGGGAGGGGAGTGATGAGTGCGGAAACCAAGAGACCTAGAGAGAGGAGGGCAGCAACCAATCAACCAAGAGAATAGAGAACTAGGTGGAAAAAAGGCCAAGGCATACAAAATGAGAAGACTAAATAAAGAGAGAAAAATAATTAAAGAAAGAAGAAAAATAGAGAAAAATAATTTGTCTCTATTTTTCTTCTTTCTTTAATTATTTTTCTCTCTTTATTTAGTCTTCTCATTTTGTATGCCTTGGCCTTTTTTCCACCTAGTTCTCTATTCTCTTGGTTGATTGGTTGCTGCCCTCCTCTCTCTAGGTGTCTTGGTTTCCGCACTCATCACTCCCCTCCCTTCCCCTTTTTAAGTAATCTTATGTCTGCAAGTTATCATTTTACTTCTCTTCTCTTACTTTTTTTCTCCTGATGATGGATCACTGTGTGTGATTCGAAACGTTGAGGGAAAAATTATCAACACAGTCAAATCCAGAAGCACGTTAACATAACATCATGGACTGTGGAAAACTAATGACTACCAAAGGTAAGAGTGTTAACAAAGCCTCTTCTTCTTATGACTCCATTGTGGGTAATTTTGAGGAAAGTCAAATATCTACCCTTACCATTAAGAGCAAGAATCCTGAATGTGCTATCACAACTCATCATGGTCATGTTACCCTTCGTGGGCCAACACTGAATCCCATAGTCACTTCCAATTATAATCTTGTTGATCATCTAGGAAAGACCCCCATACAGATATCTATATTGGACCTTTGAAAGTCATCTCCCGCTTATAAAGCAGTGCTTGAAAAAGCCTTACAAGAGTCATCCGTTCCCAACAATATAGCTATCACAGATTTTTGAACCGTTATAAGTAACATTGCTTCACCTTACAATGTGGTCTTTTTTGAAAAGGATCTCCCATCTCACGATCCATGTCATAATGATGCCCTCCACATCAAAGTTTTCATCCATTAACATAAAATCAAACTCATAATTATATATGGTCATGTTAGTCTTAATATTTGTTCCCTCAAACTGTTGAAACAATTAGGCTATTCTGAGGATCACATAGATGTAGATCAGTCTATTATTGTCAAAGCATATGATGAGGCTGAACACAAGACAGATGGTGTGATACATTTGCCTATTCAAGTGGGCCCCGTCATGCTAGAAACAAGATGCCAAGTCCTACATATTGAGCTACCATATAATATTATCCTAGGACCCCCATGGATTCATGCCATGAAAGATGTGCCTTCAATGTACATCAATCCCTAAAGTTCCCATTCAATGGTACTGAAATCACTATCCCCAAAGATCCTAATCCATTTTTGTCATGCCATGCAAGGACGTTACAAGAATAGTAACCATGTACCCAACAATGATGTAGCCCAACCTTCCCCGCTATATATTGATCCTGATACCTTACATAAAGCCTTTGCAGATCTACCCAATCCCCTCCCAGAAATCAAAGCCCATATCAAAGACATAGGATTTGGCGAGTATGATATCTCAAAATCTTGTTGTGTGGGGAGGATGCCTCTCTCACCAAAATCCTATGGTAAACTCCCATTGCTAAAGCTTCCAAAAAGCTTAAGATACTAGCTCTTCTCACAAAGTTTACTGATGGGCACTTGCTAGAAGACAAAACTATTGAAGACATATCTTCTTGGGTCTACAAAGAGAAAGAATTGATCACACTACCTATCAAGAAGTATGGTAATGGTCTTAGAATTGTCAAAAACATGGGCTAGAAAGGCAAAGGTGCCCTAGGAAAACATGGTCAAGGTCAAATGGAACCCATTACAGTGACTAAAAAATACAATCAACAAGGGTTAGGATATGGTAAGGAGGTACCACGAGCCTTGGACATCAAGTTTATTCTCGACAAGGTAGCAAAGGCTTGGCCCATATATTCGATCTCTAAAGAGGATACCATCGAGGACTCTTCTCTATACATCACATATTTATTCCAAGAAACCTGAATATTTATGATATCATCCATCTCCTTTCAACCACAACAACCCAGAATCTATCCCTCATTTACCCTGAACTCATTGATTGGGACCAACAAGAGGCCCCCGTTCTAGACATTTTTTAGAATGATGAGGCTATCACAGAATTCATGGGACTCTGGGACGGTATTCCACTTGGTGATCACAAAGCTTGTTTTATCATGGAATTAGATCAAGTTGCTTATTTTTGTGAGAATGCCAAATCCTCCAGTCGCAAAATAGAAAATAAAAATAGATCTCTAGGTGAAAACCACAATGTGGCACCTCTTGATCGTAAAATAGTAAAAATAAAGGACGTATCTGAAGGTGAAAACCTCTCTAAGGTGCTTGAGGATGGAGGATTTGACCTTCCCTACCATCTAAGTATCAAGAAAAATCAACTCTCTTAGTAGAAGACTCCACATAGATAAATCTAGAAACAGTTCAAAATCCAAAGGTCACATTTCTAGCAGCATCATTATCAAAACAAGAGAGGAAGGACCTCGTGAAATTTTTCTTACAAAGGAAAATTAACTTTGCTTGGACATATGCTAACATGTCACGATTGGACCCTTCACTTATGGTTCATCACCTAGTTGTCTCTCCAAACGCCAAGCCTGTCAAACAGAAGCTTCACAAGATGCACCCTCAGATAGCCCTATTGGTCAAAGCAAAGCTTGAGAAACTGTTAGATGCTAAGTTCATACAACCTATTGATTACACAGAGTGGGTCTCCAATCTTGTACATGTTTCTAAATTGAATAGGGGCATCCACATATGCACATACTTCCAAGATCTAAATAAAGCATGTCCTAAAGACAATTTTCCACTTCCAAACATAGATATCAAAGTGGACTTGATAGCAAGTCATGAGATGCTTTCTCTTATGGATGGATTCTTAGGTTACAATCAAATCAGGATAGCAAAAGAAGATTAGCATAAAATAGCCTTCACATGTCCTTGGGGTACTTACTGTTGGGTAGTTATGCCTTTCAGTCTCAAGAATGCAGGAGCCACTTATCAAAGAGCTATGACAATAATATTCCATGACTTGTTTCACACTATAATGGAGGACTATGTTGATGATATTTTGGCAAAATATTCTAGGATAGATCATATTCAGGTTCTAGGGTAGATCTTCGATCGACTAGAGAAGTATCAAGTATGACTAAATCCAAAGAAATGTGTCTTCAACGTCACTTCAGGGAAACTATTGGGGTACATTGCATCTCACAGAGGAATTGAAGTGGATCCAACAAAAGTCAAGGCTATTGTAGAGATGCCTCCACGTAAGAATCTCAAAGCACTAAGGAGCCTTCAATGGTGATTACAATCTATCAGACGCTTTATTTCACAGCTAGCAGATAAGTGTCAACCATTCCAACACGTACTCTGCAAGGATGTCTCATTTCAATGGGATAACAAGTGTCAATAGGCATTCGATCAACTTAAGGAATATCTGGCTAATCCTCCAGTGTTGGTACCACCAGTACCTGATAGACCTTTGATCCTATATATTTCCACTACATCTACAACATTAGGTGCTCTTCTCGTACAACATGATGAGTCGAGTAAAGAACATGCTATCTAGTATATCAGCTACACCTTGGTTGGGTATGAACTCAACTATACTCCTATGGAAAGGGCATGTTTAGCAGTAGTGTTTGCTTCCCAAAAGTTGTGACATTACATGTTAAACCAAACAACCACTCTTATCTCTAAGATTGATCCATTAAAGTATCTTTTATCTAAGGCATCCCTCACAGGCCGTCTAGCTAAATGGGTCATGATCTTGAGCGAATTCACCATAGAGTATGTTGATCAAAAAGCTATCAAGGGACAGATTCTCACAGATCAACTAGCTAAAGCCCCAATCATAGATGTAAATCATATGGTCTTTGACTTTCCAAATGAAGGTCTCTTCACTCTAGCTACCTCAGTGGAGTGGAAGTTGTACTTTGATGGCTCCTACACACAACATGGATTGGGGGCAGGAATCTTGTTTACCACACTGTAGAATGACTACATTCCAAAATCATATCGGCTAGCATTCCCATGCACCAACAATATTGCCAAATATGAAGCACTTCTCACAGGTCTCCATATAGCAATAGAATGGAATATCAAGGAACTTCAAGTCTATGGGGACTCTCAACTAGTTATCTGACAAGTCACTATTGAGTACCAAATGGACGATGACAAGTTGATACCATATAAGCAACTGGTTGATACCTTCAAGCCTCATTTATCTAATATCACTTTTGAGCAAATCCCAAGTGTGCGTAATAAGGCTGTTGATTCTATGGCTACCAATGGGTCACTTGTGGACATGCTTGCCAACACTCAGAAATGTGAATTCTTAATCCAGCAACTGTTAATACATGTCGTTGATTTTCCTACAACTGAAATCATCTGTGAACTTGTTAGTCCCAATTCCCCTTGGTACAAAGATATCTATGACTACCTGAAAAATGGTACATTTCCCTTTGACCTATCCAAAACCCAACACAAAACGTTCATCTGTCGAGCCTCTCATTTCACTATTCTGGGTGATACCCTTTATCGCTGGAGTCTTGATGGTATCCTTCTTAGATGTCTTAACTCAGAAGAAGCTAACACTACCTTAAGAGACACACACGAAGGTGTCTGTGGATCACATTCCATTGATCCAACTCTTGCTAAGAAGATACTCCGAATAGGTTATTATTGGCCAACCATAGAGCAAGATGCAGTTCAATTTGCTAAGAAATGTTTACAATGCCAATAGCATGGGGATTTGATACATGCACCAGCACATGAGCTGCAACTTGTTACAACTCCATTGCCTTTTTCACAATGGGGAATCGACCTTGTGGGTAAATTCCATCCATCCTCATCCAATGGCCATAAGTTTATCATTACTGCCACTGAGTATTTTACTAAGCGGGTAGAAGCTATTCCAATGACCTATATCATCGGTAAGCAAATAGCCGAGTTTATCCTCAATTATCTCATTTGCCGGTATGGGATTTCCCAATCCATTGTCACTGATAATGGTAAACCATTAAAGAATCAAGAGGTCCGTGCCTTATGCACACAATACAATATCCAACATTGCTTTTCCACTCCATACTATCCTTAGTCAAATGGCCAAGTTAAGGCTTCAAACAAAACCATACTCAAAATCCTAAAGAAAACGGTCAATGAAGCTAGTCATGATTGGCATCTACAACTCAACCCCGCCTTATGGGCCTATCCCACTAGTATCAAAACACCAATTGGTGCTACACCTTTTGCCTTAGTCTATAGCACTAAAGCCATTTTACCCATTAAGGTTGAGATCCCGTCTCTAAGAGTATCTATGCAGCACCTGATTGACGGAGAGGAGTACCGAATTTCTAGATTAGCTGAGCTTGAGTTACTTGATGAGAGGCGTCAAATAGAACTAAACCATCTTCATGTCTATCAAAATTGCCTCCATTGTAACTACAATAAGAAGATCAAGGAGAGAAGGTTTCAAATAGGTGATCTTGTCCTTAAAGAAAATCAGTGCAATCAATCGGATAGAGACAAGAAATGTAAGTTTGAGCCTAATTGGTTGGGACCCTTTGTTATTACTGCAGTCTACGGATCAAGAGCTTACACTTTGTCAACACTTGAAGGCATTCCCTTGGATGAATCCATTAATAGTGTTCATCTCAAGAGATTTTATGCTTGATCCTTAGAGTATCCTTAGAAAATCCAAAAAAAAAAACACAAAAAGACAAAAAAAAATAAAAATACAAAAGCACAAAAAATACAAAATAAAATAAAATAAAATAGAAAAATCTAAAAATAATTCATCCTCTGGTGAAAACTTGGTAAACATGCACCATGGATAAGTACCGTAGTGAAAACCTGGTAAATAGGTGCTATGCATAGTGTCAGCATCCACCATCGATTAAGTCGTGCATCCATCTTATCCATATCGATCCATAATAAACTCATTGGCCTTTGTATTTCCACTTTCCCACCTATCATGGCTTGGAAATTGTCAATCTTAGCTATCCATAAGTCAGTTCATCTATTACCACTATCCTAAGTCAGTTCTTCCTATGTCAGTTCCTCTATGAGTTAGTTCATCCATCGTCATCCATAATAAAACCTCTACCTAAATGGGGGCAACTTTTTCCTTAACCTAAGTTTAGGAATGGCTCCTTTTTTGAGGTATGACAACACCACCAATCATCACTTCGTCTTATCCTACATCATCAAATCTCCTAGAACTACATATTATCATCTCATCTTAGTCTTAATATACCTTGATCCCATGGATATGGGTATGTAGGTAGCCTAGAATAGGAAGGAAGTATCCAGTACTCAGGTACATAAGATGTCATCATTTCACCTAACCATTCTTCTCACATTTCACCCATCTCATCACTACCTAGAACTACATGTTATCATAATCATCTTTCATCATAATGTGCCTTGATCCCATGGATATAGGGTATGTAGGCAGTCTAGAATACGAAGGAAGTATCTAGTACTCAAGCACATATTATCCATCATCATTCATCCCAATCCATTCAACACTTTCACCTTTTTTATCTTTCATTTTTCACAATCCATCCATCCACCTAGACTTGACTAACTCAAGCAGAAAACAAACTATGCATCCTTTGAAAGCTAAAGTATTTATCCAAACCTGAAGCAAAAAAGACTACACACAAAGCCATATGTTGTCCCTCATATCCGCTTGCCACATTTGCTATATTTAATCCATCTATCCTAGATCAGACCAACGATCTTTACGGATATATCTTTCCTACAATAAGGCTTTATCTATCTATCTACATAGAGCAACCTCTTTGGCAAGAGAATATGATAACTATGTTTACTTTGTAAGTCACTCAATTTTCTTTTTGGTTTATCTTTTGTCCCTTTCTAATTACCTATTCAAGACTGCCTTGATTTATCTATATCTTGGTATGTTGCAATGAAGTATGGATTGGGGCATAGTCATTGCTTTCGTATGCCATGTTTGTGGGATGAGCTTATTATCCTACTATGGCTAATATTTATCTTGTGCATGTGTTACAACCTAGCATCTTACATATTAATATACTTTTGCATTTATGTATTGAGTTTATTATATGTTCAAGACTATGGCTCATTCACATGTGTGTGTTACAACCTAGCACTTACATATTAATAGTCTTTTGTATTTATGTATTAAGATTATTTTATGTTCAAGACTATGGCTCATTCACATATCCAACAAGGTTATATTATGTCTAGTAGATATAAGTTCAAACTGTTTGCTTGCAGAGTCAACACCCTTGCATCGGATATCTCGGCACCTTGGTTGCATAAGTATCCATGTGCTATATTAAAATCCAGGATTGCTCTTTATAAATATTTGTGTAACCATTGCAACAAGTTATCCATTTATCCATCCATACATCCAAAATCCCAATATAGTTTTTATACAAAGATCAATCAATAGTCTATCATTTTCTATCTATCATATTCTATTATATCTCATTTTCTTCTATCTATCATCAAAGTCTTCTGCATACCTACAAAACCATATGTTAGTCCATCATCATACAAATCCATAATCATATCATAATGTCATCTCATCCATACATTTACATCGTCACATGAATCCATAATCATAAGTACAACATCATCACATCCATAGCATATAGAAATACATCATCATAAGCATGAACATCCGTAAGCATTATCATCATCGAAAGTCATCAAAAAATACATAATGTCCAGTCTATACACCAGGTACATAAAAAATGAATCATTTAGTACATCGTGGCTATCATGAGCCCTCAAAAAGATACATCAGATGCACATAGGCATCATAAATAATATACAATACTTTGTCGATATAAAATGATACAATATACATATATGCAAGCATCCTCTAGTGTGAACCATGCGTCGAGCTCCTAGCCTGCTGAGACCCTTGGGCTCCACCTGCACTTGGTGAAGGTCCTCCCGTTGGTCCCCCTCCATGTGAATGAAGGGGGGACCCATGACAGATGAACTTGATCTCCCAGTCCTCCGTGAAGAGGGGGCCCTTGACCTCAACTTGCTTCTGTAGCTGGGTTGTCGCTAATCTAGCGATACAACCCCAAAGTATAAACCCCTTAGTACTCTGCCTCACAGCTGGCGGATGCCAACTCACCGGCACTTGGGTCAGCTCTGAAGCTAGTATAACTGTGGCTTGGTCTATCCCTAGGGCCCTCCTCACTGTATCTCTCTCATAGGTCAATCTCTGTACTAGGGCCTCTTCTAATAGTCTTGCCTGAATGACAACATCCCTCTCCACCGTAACTCTGGCTAATGCACCATCATCTATTGGTGCTGGAGCTGGTGGTGGAGGAGGTGGTGGCTGTGCGACTGCTACTGCGATCTATGCTGCTACTGCTGCCTATACTGTCATTGCTGCCTGTGCATGTACCTGTGCCTGTTAGGCCTCCTATCTGGCCCTGTCTCTCTCTCCTTATCCTGATGACTTAGAGCTCTATATGAGTCCTCCTCGCAGTCTCCTCATGCAAAAGTCTCTGGGCCCTCTCCAATGGTGTCTTGACTTGAAGCACTATTTGTATCTGACCTGCCTCTGCCATCTCCTCATCCACATCCCCCTGTCTTTGTCCTCTACCTCTCCCTTAGGCCTCCCTGCATGCCCTACCCTCTTGTCCAGGCCCTGCCAGATCTGCAGTTGCACCTAGTGCACCAGGACCTGAATCGTCATGGCTGGTGTTGTGCCCAATAGGCGTCATACTCTGGTGTGGTCCTAGGATCTGCCTCCCCTAAGATCTAATCCCACATCACAGGCCTTAATCCCCATAATGCTATAAGAGCTATAGCCCTGACAATCTCAGGGCCCCAATCACTAATCTCCTTGCGTGAGCACGCATGCATAGCATCACCCACTGACTCTCCCTATGGTAAACCGAATTGTCGAAGAACTTGCTTAGGAAGATATATCTTAATGGTATAAATGCTCCTTCCAAACATGTATCTGGCTTACCGGTACTATACCAGTTGCTCGGCACTATCGTCCCACATCTCACAATCTTGCCATGGCCTCCAGATGAACATGTCCATCTCATCAATCTGGGGTTGCAAGAATGCGATAGCTCCAACCCGTCGATGTGTAAAAGCCCTATCATAAAGAAACACATATGGCTCTCTGTCCTCTCGGTGGTGAGGAGAGACAGGTCACATGACTAGGATGTGCTCCCAAGCCCACATGTGAAGAAGAGTCACTCCTGCTGATAGGCTACTCCCCTCTCTGTATGCACAGTCATGAAGATCATGATATAGTTGTCCAAGAACACATGACCCCCAAGCATATCTAATGCCATGTGTAAACATCCCTAAAAACACTATGCCTCATCCAATAGATAAACCTTTGGAGTGTCAGTTAGGACATAAGAAGCCTGCAGTCAAAAATACCACAATCCGTCAGATCCTATTATAGAGACCTGGCACCTAACTCCAACTGATCTCGCCAAATTGTACACCAAGGTCATCTATGTAGAACACCTCTCTAAGGCCTTCCTCACCCCTATCAATGTCATAATCCACATGGGCTCCATCAATTGGTATCCTCAGGATGCACCATACATCCTCCAATGTCACTATCACCTCGCCAATTGAGAAGAGAAAAGAAGAAGTCTTACTGTGCCACCTCTCGACCAAAGTAGTGATCAAGGATAGATTAGCCCTAATCAGTGTCAAATGGGCAATATGCCAAAGTCCCATAACCTCCAAGAAGACGTCCTCCCAACCAAGCTGGACCACTTGGTTGGTAATGACATAATTCCTCTCTCTCGACTGCAGTGGCGGTAAAATAACCTGCATCAACATGATCAACTGTGTTACCCTTTTGAAAAGCTACTTGCAACCACATTGAATCATAGTCCAACACAGTCTATACTAAGTCAAGCATGCAAACCCTAGTCAACCTAGCAAGAAATCAAGTCAAACCTACTAAAAAATGAGGCAAAATCTTAAAAAAACCAAAAGCGTGCTATTATCTTCCATTAGTGCTTGACTATTAGCCAAATGCGCTTAACTGCACTCCATATGCGCGTTATTCGCGTGCCACAGGTGCTTTAAACAACACCATTTGCGCTAAAAAACATGCCACAAGCACTTTAAAAAACCCCATATACGCGTTATTGTCCTCCACAGGCACTTTAAATTGCACCATTTGCACTTCGAACCGACAACATTTCCTAGATGACCAAAAGTGCCGAATTTTAGCCATATGCACTTAAATCAAGTGCACAAGTGCTGAATTTTTCCAAATGCACGCCAATTTCTACCATATGCGCCTAATTCCTAGAGTCATACTTTTGGCCAAAAATCTAAAAACCCTAATAAATGCCCTATTAAATGTAATCAAAAGCGAGTTTTTGACTACTTACCACTGGCTCCACTCCCGCAGGTCTCCCATATGTCTGCACGCACTCGCCTCAGTGTCTATCCACTAGAATTGACATGTCTGTAACTGTTTGAGCTCCTCTAAGCACAACTCTCTCAACTAAGCACTATGAAACTAGGAGCTATAATCTCTATGAACTAGGAGTGCACAAATGAGTTGTGTGTGACCCCTTTTGCCCTATTTATAGTAACCCAACCCTAATTCTTCCCCTTGATCTAGTTTTTCTTCGTGTTAGCCTATTTTCTTCATCGTGTCAACCTCCAAGCCTCCAACCTAGCTTTTCTTATCTTATTTTTCTATTGCGTTACTATCCTTTCTTCTAGTTGCGAGTCAACCCAGTTCTTCTATCACTTCCCTATCTTTCCTCTTGAGGGGGCATCCTACGCCAGCTACACTGGGGCATAATTGTATCAAATCTTCATCACTATTTTCTTTGAAACAATGCTAAATCGCATTGTATCAAAGAGGGGCAAAATGTAGACACCTAAAAATGATCCTTCACATCGTATCACTTGCATACATCAATTCCTCATAAATCACTTGCATTCAATGTTAATTAATAATTTAATTAATTTCATCAAATTCATCTATTTCCTCCATTTTCCCTAAATTCGACATTAATTGAATAAATTATATTCATTTAATTAATTTCATTAATTTCCTCTTTATTCTTCTAAATTAGATAATTTTAATTATTTAATTAAATCATTATATTCCTTTAATTCTTCAGATCCACATTAATTAAATAAATCTAATTATTTAATTAATTCATCATTTATTTCCTCTTATGCACAATTAAATAATTTTAATTATTTAATTAATCAATTATTCCTCTAAATATAAATAAATTGTTCAAATTTATTTAAGTTGACATTATCTTCTAAAAATAAATAAAATCAATATTTTATTTCTATTCTTCCATCATGCGAAATAAATTAAATGAATTTATTTGTTTAATTTATTCTTTATAAATGCCGATAAGGGCGTAGTTCGGTGGTTAAGTCGCTCAGTTGTAGTGGCAGCCACTAGAGTTCAAACCCCCGTTGGGCCAACGAGCTCGCAGGCTTTACGCCTTCACTGGGCCAACAAGCTCATGGGTTTGAAGTGTTCTCTCTTGGGGATGAGGTCCCCTGTGTTGTGACCTCATCGGTTCATAGCTCCGGGCAAAAGCATCGTGGAATAGGAGGGCGTGTCGCACCAGCGTCACCGGTCACATTAAAAAGTTTACCAGGCGCATTAATTTTTTTTTAAAATTATTCTTTATAAATAATCTTGTCTTTTTCTTCAATCATGCACAATAAATTAAATAAATTTATTTATTTAATTTGTTTTATCTTTCAATTCCTCTAAAAATATCATTTTCTTCTATGTGCATAATCAGTCTTATTTTTAGAACTTCAAAAAGCAAATCTAAAGTTGAATTAACTAGATTTAATTCTTATTTTTAATATCAACTCATAAATTAGAAAAAGTATTCTAATTTATAAAATCAAATCCTATCTTTAGCCAAAAAGTAATTAATTCAATAAAAATAGCTTTTTCTACATGACACATGTCGTGTGCACATTCATCATAAGTTATTTGATTTATCTCAATCATCCATTTCATTGAATTATCTCCACCGTTGATCAATCCAACCTTGGAAACTATATACACCCTTCACTCCATAAAAAATCCTCTTTGATCATTTAAGCTTTTGATCTTTTCAATCATTTAAGCTTTTGCATCTATACAACGCTTGAGCATTCATCGTATTGTTGAGCACATATCGTATCTTTGAGCACTTATCTACATCTGCTTGTTACAACCATGGGTACGCGACGTATTGATCAATCCACATAAATCCAAGGGATCAATATAATATAAATGATAACTTTCGATTATTAATTGCATTATTCATTGATTTGGGTATCTCTTAGATTGATCTTTTGATGTTATAGGATTGAGTTGTTATCATTGTTTTGATCTTATTCAATCTCAGTTTTACCTTTACACACCCACACCTAGTGGTTTCTATTACATATAATATAGAGTTCTATGGAAAATCATTTACTGACATTGTGGATGACTGCATAATTGAAATGGTCATGCAGACATTGCTTGTTAATAGGATGGTTATGGACTATAGTGAAATGTTCGTAAAGAATAACTAAAAAGATCCAAAAATATTTTGGAGGAAAAAGTCAAGGATAAAAGTTCAATAGAAATATTTTGTTGTTAACTATTATGTAATTATGTTTTGTTCTCTAAATTGTGCTCCAAGGCCATTTCATTTGTAAATTTTTTATATTAATATAATATAGTGGTCTTATGCCACTTTGATCAATCCAAAAAAATATGTTTTATTCTAAGAACCTGCTCCAAGGCCATTTTATTTGTAGACTTTTTATATTACTATAATTTAATGGTCTTATACCACTTTGATCGATCCAAAAAAGTGACTAATTAATTAATTAGTGATGGTAAATAATAATGGTAAGATTAAAAATAATATTAGTGATAATTCTAATGATAAGATATTAGTGACTAATTAATTAATTAGTGATGGTAAATAATAATGGTAAGTTAGTATGATAATTAAAATGTACAACATTAGGAGGTGGTGTAATTTAGTTGTCGACATCACTATTCTTTTCCTATATTCTATGTATTTAATTAACTGAATGTTGATGGATTCAACATGTATTTAAACCACTAATACTCCATTGATGGTGAGGTGTTCACATGAACACATTCATGCTGACATGCACACTAAGGATTAAGTGAATAAGGGTTAAAACTTAATAACTTAATATGAGGGTTACTATAGCCTATTAGTGTTGGTCCAATATTAATATACATTTGTTATTGAAAAGAAGTTCTTAATATTAATATACATTCTGAATTATGAAAAATTTAAATTAGCAATGTAACTATAATATATTATATAATTATAGATTTCATATTACATAATATTATATTACTTAAGTATATAAAATTATCCCCATTTGATGAATGAGGATGGACGACTGTAGTTGATTTCTAGAATGTAATGTCCAAAGCGGTATACTTGTGAATTAAAACCTCTGGAATCAACTGAGAGCCGTTAGATTTGGATAGATCAATGATTAAGAATTTATAATATGCTTTTAGTGCCTCTACCACATTAATTGAAGCAGCAGAAATGCACACTACATACTGCAGGTCATCTGAGTCCTTACATTTCATTTGAAATGGAAGACTAGGCGTACAAAATTTTAATATATTCATATCAGTTAAGGCATAGTATTGCACACAGTTAATTGAAGTTGTGACTTGCAGTGCACTAGAAATTTTAATTGATACTATTTGCAAGTGAGAGGGTTAAGGACTCAAGGAGATTGTAGTGCACCAAATTTTTTAATATTGATTGTGTGATACCACTGAGTCACTCAATGCCAGTCTTTGTATTCATCTATTCTAGGTAAGTGAAATATAGAAATACTTCATTCCTATTACTATTGATATTACTATTGTTCTTGAGACTTCAGTACTTCAATCTTGGGGTTTAGGTTTGAGTGTTTACAAGCATGTCTACTAGCACTACCAAAGCAAATATTGGGAAAGGCAGAGAAAGAGATAAAATAGACTGTGTCAGACTGCTTAAAACACCAGGTTTTATAGATGAATACCATGATATTTATGACCCTGTAATCTTTGGTAGATTTATCTCAACACCTAGATTTTCATGTGAGAATAAGGTACTTCAAGTGCAACCTGGCCCAAAAAAACCATTACCAACTAAAGGTATCACTGCACCATGGGTGGTTGGATTGGGATGCCTAATGTTCCTTGAGCTTTTCCTTGCCCTGAATTTATCATGGTTTGTGCCCAGAATTATGATGAAAAGTAGAAGAGAAATTGTTATAAAAGATAGCCATGAAGTAATGTTACCCATTAATGCAAAATATTTTGGCAAATTGTTAGGTTTTACCACTGAAGATTCAAGAAACATCCACATAAAACTAGAAAAACTTGCTAGTACTTACGAAGTAGTTAGTAAAAATGAAAAAAATAATTTTCTCAAATTTGTAACATTGGATGCTTCCCTACTCAATCAGAATCATAAGCCTCCTTATAAAATTGATATTTTAAAAATATGGGTTCAAGATACTGTTTCCATGCTAGTGTTTTTCCTTAGATTGGATAATAATAGTCAAGTGGATGCAAGCCTCCTTGAAATGGTATACAATATTCATAAATGCACTCCACCTGCTAAATACAGATTTCTTGAGCACATTACAAAATCCATGCATAATCATTTTTTAATGATTAAACAAAGTCAAAGTGAATCTCCCACTTCTAGTTCCAACAAAGAGACATTTAGGTTTACAACCTACTTGTGCTATTTATTTCTAGTGCAGTTTGTTGGGATGTTTTGGGACAACAAGCTTCAGATTTAGAAAGATAAAGATGGACTATATGATTGGACCATAGGATAAAGATGTATGATAATCAAAAGAACTACAATCATTTTGTGGACTACTTTTTGGCTCCACTATATCAAGCCATTACAAATACTCCAATGCCTAGATTGTCCGAGTCTTGTAGAAATTGCATTCAACTGGGATAAGAAATACAATTGGCTGACTGGTACTTCATGGAGGAATATATTGTCCTAAGATTTTATGGATCAAGAGTAGAGCCCCATAAACTTCCAATACATGCGACAGAGAGGGTTTTTGTATTGGAATACATATGACAGATGTATAGTACAGATCAACTGTACTTTGTTAGTCAGCAAAAGAAGAGCATATTTCCTTCCTTACCTTTTTCATGTAGAGGGTTCACATTCGAGAGAAAAGAATTCATTGTGGCACACCAAATTGTACAAATTTTAAAATTTGATGTTAACTCTCACTAGCAGTATGATCCATGTGATGTGATTAAAGCAAGGTTTGTGGCCAATAAGAATCCTCCAACTAGAATTGAACATGAAAGTAAACCCCTACTAGAAATGTTGAGAAACAAGAATTCTTAGGATGAGGTTAGAAAAGTCATGGAAGAAACTGCTGCTCAAAGAGGTATTACTTTTGAAATATTGTCATAAAAAATAATGGGATTGTATCCAATTCCACAAACATAGAGAGATGTAGAGGTGGCAACCAAGAGATACACCAATTTCTATACAAGAGTTGCTTAAACATCTATGCATAAAAAAATTCTAGAATCTCTAAAATAATCTTGTATAGAGGAATGATGGTCGCAATAAAAAATTAACGCCTTTTGGTCTATGAGGAAGGATCTCAGTGGTCCAAAAACTACTACACCCTTCAAAGAAATCCTAGAAGATGAAGAGTTCATCAAATTGTGGGATATAGAGCATCCCTCTAATGCAACTAATGTTGAAGGTGATGATGAGGAGGAAAACCAACCTATAGATCTTAGTGTCTATAAATTCAAACCTCATATGAGTGATACCACAAGAGAAACATTTATTACAGGGGCATCAATAGCCCAAAAAATGGGTTAGGAATTTGGTGGTTTGGGGCCCACATGACAATTCTATTGGACGGTACTAGACGTAAACCCTAGAAAGCCTAGTGATCTTCGCGCCATTGGAGCTGATGAACAAGCCAAAGGGAATACGATTATAAGTACATATAAGGAGATTCATTTTGTTCCAACTTCAAATCCTCAGAGTGAGATACAATCGCAAACAATACCATGTCTTCTGATTTGCAAGTTCCTCATTCTTTTCCTAAAGGAGATGGTGGAGATTCTAGTGCTATTGGTGGCAAATTTGGTGATGGTATAGGTAGTAGTAGTGGTCAGCAAGTGCCAAAACAACAAGCTCAGAAGAGGCAAACAATAACATTAGATGATACTATAGACAAACTTAGAGAACAATACATTGTGAAGACTAAGAGGCAAAAGATTATGACAGGTTTTGATTCCACGTCAAAAAAGGCACCTCCTCTAACTCTCATATTGTTAGTGTGACTGGGACATGAATGGCTAATCCTTAGCCTCAATTAGTTAGAGATGCCTCCAACACTGCAACTAATCCTTCACCATTCAAAGTTACGTCAATAGTTACAGGTTTTGATTACAAAGATGAGTTTAAAAATAAAACATAAATATCTAAAAGACACAAGAAGCAAGTGCTAGTGACTACTGCAACTTCAGAGCTTGCAAGAACCAGGGTATTGCCTTCATTTTACCTAGATATTGAAAAATGGATTACATGATTATTGAGCCCAAAATTCAAGATAAACCAGAGGATCAGATGCAACACTCTGACTATGAGGTGAGCACCCTCCAAGTGGATTTTTCTAGAATGAAATTTTTTGACAAAATTAATATATCAAAAAGGAACAACGAAGTGTACACATCATTGCTAAAGTAAGAGAGAGAAAAAAAAGGTGTGGTTGTTTTTAATTTCTTGGTACTAACCTTTGTTTAATATATTGTTTAAAAATTAGAGTTGTAATAAGCATTTTGTTTCGCTAAAAAAATTATGAGTCCATATAGGCAGGTTTCAATAAGCTTTTATGATATTTAATTATAGGAAACATTTAATAGATTCCTTACTAGCGCTATGTTGAATGAAGAGTATTGAGCTCATACAACAAGAAAACTTACATACATCATACATGTATATGGATCTAAGATTTAAGAAGAACCTTGATCAATTGAGTTACAACAAAAGGAAAATACATCAAGTGATGTTATTTCCATTCATATTGATCATTTTCATTTGGCTTTGTGATTAATGTAATAGGTTGCAAGCTCAAATAGAAAATTTATAGGAAGACATAGCAAATGAGAGAGCCAAGAGGAAAGTAGCAGAGAGCATGACCAAAGAATTAGAGAGAAGGATAAAAAAAATTGTCTCTACATCTACAAGTGAAGTGAATAAACAGACAGAGGTGGAAGTGAATGAACTAAAGAAAAGGTTAAGTGAAAGTATAAATAATTATGATAATGAAAAAGCCAATTCAGGAAAATTACAACAATCCCTGAAAGAAGCCAATGTCCAATTGCAGGAAGCAAAAAAAGCAAGATAGCTATGGGAAGAAAATATGGAGAAAGAGAGAAAAAACTCTAAAAATTTGCAGATAAAATTGAGGAATGCAGGAAATGAAATACAAATTTGCAGATAAAACATAACATATGGGAGAAAATAATGAAGAGGATTAATGATTTGTCTAAATTGTTTGAATACACTCATGATCTACTATTTTGTAGTAATATGATAAAAAAATACATTGATGAAAATAGAGACATAGCAACTTCAAGACAATTAGATGCAAGCCAAATTTTGCAATCAATCTACAAAAGTAGTGACAGAATTGGAATCTAAAGGAATTTAGAACTGTATTGATGCCACAATAATGGTCTCATCTATTATTAAAAAATGTACAAAGATGGAAGAAGCACATATACTTTTGGAGCAAGCTACACTATTGACAAAGAGGCTACAAACAAAGGAAGAATAGTTGAAAAAGCTTAGTTTTCTGATGGCTTTTCATTTTGACCCATCATATCGATACATTGGAAAGGCTACTTTCAAAAAGAAGATGGAGGATAAAATGTAGTTGGATAAGGACCAGTTTCCTCAAAATCTTGATGAGGCAAACTTTTTAGCTTCTATCCAACCACTGATAACCTTGAATGCAACTATGTTTGATACATTCAAGTCAAATACCAATCTCAATTATAGATTGTTAACACACTTATAACTCGGTTACCATGTGTTAAAACAAATTTCACTTCCATCAGATGAAGAGTGGAGCATGCTACAAAAGCTGATAAAATGATTTGGTAATATGTGTTTCCAATAGAGCATTGTGTAGAGTTGGTTTTGAGCAAGTTATTGTACAATCTAAATGTAATACTTCTATGTATTCCTTCATTTGAAAATCAATATAAGATTGAATCCATTTACCTATTCAAATTATCTCTATTATTTAATTGCCTACTTCAGGAAAAATTTGGTTTCTAGATACACATTAAATATTTGCTAATGTTGTATATTAATATGCTACTATTGTTGATTGCTATGCATTTAGTTGAATGCTTGTAAAACTTATCAGTATCACACAATAATAATATGAAATTATTAATTTTTTAAATAAAAAATGAAAAATGTACATCGGTGATAGAAAATAAAATGTCATCAACAACATTTTGGGGTTTGGAACATGAAATACAATATAAATACCTAGTAATTTCTAAATCCCTTCAAATTGCCAAATCATCTCCTGATTCTCCTCCCTCTGACCATGATATCTAGTGTCATCCTAATCATGTTCTTCATTTTCTTCTATCTCCATATCTCCACTTAAGAGCATCTCATCAACACCACTACCACTACATGTGTTATTCATTGTGTCACTGTCATATGTGATATTATTGTTTGAGGTATTGCACAACCCTCTTCTTTCACATAAGGACCTCTAGACTGCGAGTGCCCTTTCAAAAGGAAAACTCTGGATATCATGTCTAGTTGTATACATTCTCAAGCAATTTTCCAAATTATTGTCAAGTTTGTTTATTATTTTTGATTTTAAGAACTCCAATGCACCGAAAACTCTCTCATCCTCCACCGACCCCAATATTATGGTTTAACGTAAATCAAAAAGTTTAAAATATTTTGATAATGAAACACAATATTTTGCTCTGACTTAAGGTTTCCCAAAGATTTATTATCGATCCATCTTGGTAGGGAGCCTCCATGAGTTTAAACTATTCCTACATTAATGTTGTAAAATGAGTTGATTGCTTTGTAAGCTTAGATTTATTTATAGTTCCTTCTATTTGATATCCATAAAATTCTACACTTTTGCAAAAATGATTCATTAAGGTCTTTATCTTGTTGTGAAAATTACTTGGCTGACAGTTGACCCAATATTGAGGATACACTATGGTGCAGTCATGGTAGGAGGGTTCACAGAATGAATTGTCTAGATTGTGCAGCAAGAGTAAACTCGACAGAAACAAATCTAAGACATGAAACAAATGCAAATTCAGTCATTCAGTATATCATGGAATTCAAATACAATCTGGTCGACATCATGCGGGCTTATAATTAGGACTCAAAAGGCCTGATTTTAGAATATTAGAATATGTGCAAGATATAGCTTTGAAGCTCCTTCACACAAAAACTAAACCAAGGATTATGAATCAATTGTTAACTATCCAAATCTACTCTCCTAAGGATCTATTAAATCAATATATATCATCTCTGAATCACAAGATGTCTCCGTGTCGGCCAAGGAAGATCACAAACTCTAATAAAGAGTTGTAACGTGTGTACAGGGATAGGTCAAACCTAAATGAATAGAACTCCACAAATGAATGGAATATTGTGTGGATCTTAGGGAAGGTCGGCCACGAACGAAAGATCATTGAGTGATGTGTCATTAGGCTCCACAAGTCAGGAAATGCTCCGTTGGTCTTCTCCTTTAGTTGATTGTCTAAGACTGTCATGATGCTCTATTCTGAGAAAACAATCGATCTTCTGATAGCGATATCTTTATGGTATCTTAACCAAATGATTTGAATTCTAGATATGATGTAGATGAATGTATCTAGATGCTATGTCCAGCTCCGCAAGGTCTAAAATGTAAATGCGGTAGAATGTAGACCAAAATACAGAAACTGCTACTGACTGAACTACTTGAATTGAACTTGAAAATGAAAAGAAACAAACTAAAATGCAAATATTTTTGGTTGATGCAAGATTGCTCTTGAACCAGGGATGCTCCTGCATTTGACATCCGGGGTTATTGAATAAGTGAGTCCCTCACTTTGTTGGGGCTAGAGGAAAGCCAAGACGGTCCACCTCAGCCTGAGAAATCCATGATGAATCTTCTTCCAGTCTACCTTTCCACTTCACAAGGTATTCTTTATATTGTCTGCCTTTGGTACTGCATCCAATTCTATTGTCCAAAATGTCTTCAATCTGCTCTGGTGCTTGTTGTGGTAACTACTTCTTCAAGTCTTCTTCCATATTGTCACTGAACTCTGCTTCATGATACTAGTATAGGCCTGCAATATTGAAGGTGAAATGCCCAATGTCTCCAGTAGTTCTCCTTCATATGCATTTCCTGAATCAAAATTTTTGAGTATCTTACAAGGTCCAAACTTCTTCATCTTCAACTTGTTATATGTCCCAACTGGAAATCTCTCTTTTCTCAAGTATACCATCACTTCTTCTCCAATTGCAAATTCCTTGTGTCTTCTCTTCTCATTTGCTTACTCCTTATACTTGTTTTTCATATCCTCCAAATGCTTCTTCACTTGATTATGCACTTCCTTCATGTGATTTGCAAATTCTTTTGCTTCTGTACTTCTCTTTTCTTCCAAACAAATATCTCTCAATTCTGCAACTCCTCTAGGGTTTAATCCATGACAATCTCAAAAGGTGTTCTTCCTTTACTCCTATTTACTAAATTATTGTATGCAAACTCTGCTTGTGAAAGAATCAAATCCCAATTTCCTATCTTCTCTCCAACCAAACATCTTAACAAGTTTCCCAAACTCCTATTCACTACCTTAGTCTGTGGATGAAAAGCTAAACTAAACTTCAAATCTATCTTCATCTTCTTCCAAAGTGTCTTCCAAAAGTATCCAAGAAATATGGCAACTCTATCTGAAATTATACTCCTAGGTAATCCATGCAATCTCACAATTTCCTTGAAAAATAGGTCAGCTACATGCACTGCATCAGTTGTCTTCTTACAAGGTATGAAATGTACCATCTTTGAAAATCTATCCACCAATACAAATATAGAATCATGTCCTCTCTGTGTCTTAGGTAATCCAATTACAAAATCCATACTTATGTTTTCCCAAGGTCTCTCCGGTACTGTCAAAGGTTTTTATAATCAAGTATTATGACTACTCCCTTTTGCAACTTGACAAACTCTACAACTCTGCACAAATTTCCTAACATCCTTTTGTATCTAAGGCCAAAAGTAGTTTTCACTCACCAAGGCCACTGTCTTATCAATGACAAAATGTCCTACTAATCCACCATTGTGTTTCTCCTTGATCAAATTATCTCTCATTGAACTTCTAGGTATACATAACCGATTGCCTTTGAACAACATATCTTCTTGAATGAAATAATTCAACCACTTACTCCTATTTGTCACAATAGGTTCCTTACATGCTTTCCAAGATTATACAAAATCAAGATCTCCCTCATACATGTTCTTCAATTCATCAAATCCCATCACTTCAATTCTCATCTCTGTCAGCAAGTTTCTTCTCCTACTTAATGCATCTACAACTTTGTCTAATTTATCACTCTTATGCTTCAACACAAAAGTATAACTTTGCATGAACTCTACCCATACCATATGTCTCCAATTCAACTTACCTTGACTATTCAAATATTGGAAAGGTTGATGATCTGTATACAACACAAACTCCTTAGACAACAAGTAATGTCTCCACTTATTCAAGGCTTGAATTATGGCATATAACTCTTGATCATAAACCGAATATCTTCTCCTTGCATCATTCAACTTCTCACTGAAATATGCTACAGATCTACCTTCTTGACTCAACACTGCTCCAATTGCATTTCCACTTGCATCACAATCTACTTGAAATACCTTATTGAAATCTGGTAATGCCAAAACAGGTTTCTTTGTCACCTTCTACTTCAATAACTCAAAACTTTTGTCTGCTCCTGATGTCCACTTAAAGTCTTTCATGTCACCTTTCATTGTCTCTATCATAGGGTTACATACTGAACTAAAATTTCTGATGAACTTCTAGTAGAAACTAGCTAATCCATGAAATGATCTGACTTCTCCAATGCTCTTCGGTGTAGTCCATTCAACAATTGCTCTTACTTTCTCAGGGTCCATCTTCAATCCTCCCATAGAAATCACAAATCCCAAGTACACTAATTCTTCCTTCATAAAACTACACTTCTTGATGTTGATCAATAATTTCTCTTCTCTCAACCTCTGTAATACTTGTCTAACATGCCACACATGTTCTTCTTTTGTCTTACTAAAAATTAGAATATCATCCAAGTATACAATCACAAACTTACCCAAGAATTTCTTCAAGACTTCATTCATCAATTTCATGAAAGTACTCGGTGCATTTATCAATCCAAAGGGCATCACTAACCACTCATACAATCCTTCATTTGTCTTAAAAGTGGTCTTCCATTCATCTCCTTCTCTGATCCTGATCTGATGGTATCCACTATTCAAGTCTATCTTTGTGAAATATCTTGCTCCACTCAAACAATCCATAATATCATCCATCCTAGGTAAAGGAAATCTATACTTAATTGTGATCTTGTTTATTTCTCTAGAGTTAGTACACATTCTCCATTCTCCATCCTTCTTAGGTGCCAACACTGCATGTATTGCACAAGGACTCAAACTTTCTCTGATCAAACCTTTCCTCAACAATTCTTGTATCTGCCTATTCAATTCTTCATTCTCTATCAGTGTCATTCTGTGTGCTACTTTATTAAGCAAACTAGCTCCTAGTATAAGGTCCATGTGATGACTGATACTCCTTATAGGTGGCAATCCTTCAGGTACATTGTCTGATATGATTTCTTCATACTCTATCAGCAACTTTTTTATCTCCTCTGGTTGTGATTCTTCAATCTCATTCAATGTTTCAGGCTTTTTAGGGATCAAAGCATAACATAGGTTCTCATGTCTCAAACCATCCAAAAATTTTCTTCCATTTACCAAACAGATTCTAGCATTCCCACATACCTCACTCTTAGGATTATCTTCCAAATGAATCAAAGTAATTCTCTTTCCATTTGATGTTATAGTGTATGTATTCTTCCTCCCATCATGTATAGCTTTTCTATCATACTGCCAAGGTCTACCCAATAAGATATGACATACATCCATAGGCATAATATCCACAATACTTCATCATGATAAGATCCAATATGAAATTTCACCAAACATTGCTCACTCACCATTACCTTATGATCATCCTGAATCCATGCTATTTGATAGGGCTTAGGGTGTTTCAATCTTTCCAACTTCAGCTTAGTCACCATCTCTTTTGAAACTAGGTTATCTGAACTACCACTATCAATTACAACTTTACAACATTTACCTCTAGATTTGCATCTGGTTCTAAACAAACTCTTCCTCTACGGTGGTTCCTCATTTGTTTCTACTTGAAATAGTACTCTCCTCATCACAAGTGATTCTCCTTTCTCCGGCTTGCCAACTGAACTAGGTGATCCAACAGGTTCTTCTTCAACATAAGCTGCTCTTCCACTGTTCTATGTCCTTTTACTTGTACTATCTTGATTACATCCAAATGCTCTATGTCCTTCACCTCCACACTTGAAACAAGTACCTTTGAATGTTCTCCTATCAAATCCTCTTCCTTCTCTTCTATATCTTTCATTTCGGTATGAATTATAAATACCTCTGTGATGAAAATTTCTGTCATTTCTCTAGTAGGTATTGCTATCTCTGTCATCCTTCTTAAATGGGCTGTCAAGCTTGTTCTGCTCCAGATGTGACCTGTCTCCTTCAAAAAATGTTCTTCCTCTCTGAAATTTAGCTCATCTTCCTCTTTGTCTCTGATCATGCCTCTTATTCAGCTTCTCTTCAACTTTCAGGGCAAACTAATATGCTTCCTCCAAAGATGTCATCCTCACTAAACTTAGTTCTTCTTGAATGTTCAATCTCAGTCCATTGATGTATCTAGCCACTTTCTCCTTGCTTTCTTCACTATGTCCTATCCTTATGATCATCTTATGAAATTCTTCAGTATAATCTTTCACAGATTTCTCCTTTTGTCTTAGGTTTTGCAATCTTTTCAATAGCTCCAACTCATAGTCAGCAGGTATGAATTGATTCTTCAGTTTTGTCACCATCTTGTCCCATTTTGTAATTTTTTCTTTTCCTCTCCTGTTCCTATCCAACTAAACTTCTTTCCACCATATAGTAGCATGTCCTTTCAACTTTATCTTTGCAAATTTCACCTTCTCCAAATCTTCAACTTCTTCATATTCCAAGTATTCTTCTATGTCATTTATCTAGTCAATCAACTCTTCAGGGTTCAAATTACCAGTGTAGTTAGGTACATCCACTCTAGGTGTTTTCCCTATATTTGAAATAGCTCACAACATATTTACTTGATCTGATTCTTCTTCTTCATCACCTCCTAGGGTTTCACCAATTTGTTCAACAGATTGAAATTCCTCTTCATCGTCACTTTCAACATTAGGTCTCGGTGTTAATCCTCTTCACCTATCTTCCTCAATAGTATCCAAACAAATTCTCATTATTTTCATCATTTCTATCATCTCATCCATTCTACCAGCCATTGTTCCAACAACAACAACTCTCCTCGGTAGCATCTTCCAAGGATCAAGTGTAAACTGCCTCAAGTTTGACGATCGGGCTACAAGGTGACAACTACCTCACAATCGATGATCAATTGTGACACAAGTAACCTACCTCAATTCAACAATTTGTCCACAACAAGATCTTACAAAATTCCTTTGCCAACTTTGCTCAATTCGCTCCCAAAGATTCAAACTTTCACTCTGATACCACTTGCTACAGCCACGGTAGGAGGGTTCACATAATGAACTGTCTAGACCCTACATCAAGAGAAACACAATGGAAACAACTCCAAGACATGAAACAAATGCAGATTCAGTCATTCGGTATATCATAGAATTCAAATACAATCTAGCTGGCATCATGCGGGCTTACAATTAGGACTCAAAAGGCCTGATTTTAGAATATCAGAATATGCGCAAGATATAGCTTTGAAGCTCCTTTGCACATAAACTAAACTAAGGATTATGAATCAATTGATAACTATCCAAATCTACTCTCTTAAGGATCTATTACATCAATATATATCATCTCCAGATCACAAGATGCCTTCACGTCAGCCAAGGAAGATCACAAACTCTAATGAAGAGTTGTAACGTGTGTACATGGATAGGTCGGACCTAAATGAATAAAACTCCTCTGCAAATGAATGGAATGCTATACAGATCTTAGGGAAGGTCAACCATGAACCAAAGATCATTGAGTGATGTGTCATTAGGCTCCACAAGTCAAGAAATGCTCCACTGGTCTTCTCCTTTAGCTGATTGTCTGAAATTGTCAGGATGCTCTGTTCTAAGAAAACAGTCGATCTTCTAATAGAGATATCTTTTTGGTGTCTTAACCAAATGCTATGAATTTTGGATATGATGTAGATGAATGTATCTAGATGCTAAGTCCAGCTCTACAAGGTCTAAAATGCAATTGCGGTAGATGCAAACCAAAATACAGAAACTGCTACTGACTGAACTACTTGAATTGAACTAGAAAATGAAAAGAAACAAACAGAACTGCAAACAAACTAAATGCAAATGTTTTTGGTTGATGCAACATTTCTCTTGAACCGGGATGCTCCTGCATCACACTGTAGACATGGCTTCAAGTAGTTTATTATGAGGGAATCAATCTCTAATCTCCAGGGAAAGAGATTTCGCAATATTCTTTAAAGTAGTACTTAAATAATTAACAATCTTGTCAAAAGCTTCCCTTGTAACAAGTTCTTCTCTGATAGTGCATCTTACCTTGTTAAAATAGTGAATTGGTATCTCATATCCCTTTACAAAGACACATATCTCCCCGCTTTCATTAAACTATAAAAAAATAGCAGGATTGGTCACATTTGTTATCAAGTGCCAGCTACTAAATTTTGGACTTATTAAAGACTAGTCTGATAGATATAGATTATCGAGGGTCATGCATATCATTCTATGTAGTAAAGTATATTCTGAAATATATATAGTTCTTTCTTGGGATTTTTTCACAAGCATGTTCATTTCCTCCAACATGGGAAGAATACTAGCTCAAATGAGGAGTGTCTCTGTCACTTAACCTATGTAAGAGGTCAGGAGCCCTGTCAACTATGAAGCAATGTTTGTACATTAATCCAATCAAGGATTAATATTCTGCTAAAACTCTTTTTGCTAGTTCATGCAAGGAGATCCATTTGGTATCAACATCCTTAAGAAGCTTGTTTCCTGTAGTTATTCCCTCAGCAAAATTTTAAAATTCCAAAAACCTTTTGGGGCTTCGACAAAAGTATGAGTAGAGCTCGCAGACTAGATCTTCAACTTTTGATACTTCAGGAAACTTGCTCACCATTTTAAATGCTAAATTCATTATGTGAGACATGTAGTAAATGCCAATCATGTATGGTGAAATAGAAGTTTGGAGCTTTACATACAGACCGTTCCTATGACCTTGCATTATTGAAGCTCCATCCACCCCTACACACACCAACTTTCTGGCAATTGTGTAGTCATCCATACCTCCAATTTCATTCAAAGATTTCTTAACTAGCTCAAATAGATTTTGTGATGTTGGATTCTCCTTCATTTATAAACAAGAAGTAGATGAGGTTGGCAGACATGATTTGCCACTGTATACAGATGCATACATACCCAAGAAGTATTATCTATTGTCGTAACTTCATCTAGAGATAATGCAATAAAAGTTAACTCTTTTATTTTTTTTCTTCTAAATCATGTTTTTTCACCTCAACAAGACAACTTGCCCATTCCCATCTATTTTTTATTGACCAATGTGTGTTAGGAAAGTTAGGAACACCCATAAAAGATAATAAACTATTATATTCTGGGTAGTTAATCATAGGACACCCTCTGGTCAAAATATGAAAAACAACACCCAACTGAATAGTTTTTTCCATTTGTAATTCTACCATCATCTTTCCAAGTTGAGCTTCACTTGAATATTATCTACAACATTTTCATCATTCTTGCAACCTTAGGTATTCCCTGGAACATCATCTATGGCATTGTGATCCAAGTTAATAGATAGTACAGGTTCTGATGTTGTAGCTCCATTTGATGAACCGCCAACATTGCTAAAGTATGATATTATGTTTCTATATTTTGATGACCTCCCTTCACCACCCTCAGTAAACTTGTTCTTGCTCGACATCTCACGAATTAAAAGCTACAGAAAAAATGTCATTTTGTTTAAGAAGGAATCATAGATGATATAATATAGATCCATGGGTCCTAGATTAAGATATCTCCCTAGTTCTAACTCCTACTTAATATCATCTGTAACAATGAAACCAAACAAAGACATAAATAATCAACATGAATCTTATATTATTACATAGTAAAGAAATGATCACTTACCTTTTAGTGACTCGCTAATGCCCATAGTTGTAACTTCTCTATGATCTGAAATGAATCGAGGATTTGAGAGCTCATAGATGAACAAAATGTGTAAAGGATTAATTAGAGTTTCAAATGCATTTATATCAATCCATATTTGGCAAATACCGCAAGATTTTCAAATGGTAGGGTAATAATTTCGTGAATCCTGCATAATATTAATAGGCCACCTATAAATGTTGGCTGAAATGAACCTCTATCAAACACATATCTTGTAATTTTCAAGGTGAATATGGCCTTGGGATTAGCATCGAGTTATAATGGTATTAGAGAAATTGGTCCTCATACATGGTGAACCATTTAATGTTATTGGTGAATATGTGGGTGAATTAAAACATGCCTCCAAAATTCCAAGCGAATCACCATTTGAACCATGTAGTATATCGTGGCAAAAATACTAATTATAAATGACTCGTAAATTAATTGGTAGTGAATTGAAATGCATTTGACCGAAAATCTAAAAAAATTGAGCGAATTGGTCCCCTGACGGTTGCAATGTAATCACGCAATTGGCGGATATGAACTATTCACTAATTTGCGAAGATTTGCCACTAAAAAAATATCTGCTCCTTATGTCTTACATATATCTCTTACTTATAGTTTTCTCTCTTCTATCTTACATTCTCTATTCTATAATATATGTCCTACTCTATCTTTCAGCTTGTGATGTATATATAAACATTATTACATAGAGGGTGTGTATAGGTAAAAATTGAGCGAATAATGATAAAGCAAATGATAACAAATTCAACCTATAACCTTCAAGAAACCGATCTAGATAATAACCAATAATCAATGAAATAACACAAAATAATGAAATCTTTCACCTAGATTTGTATAGTTTCCTTGGTTTTTGTGGATCCCTCAAAAGTATTGCGTACCCATGGTTGCAACAAGCGGACGTGATAAAGATAATGTGCTCAAAGATTCGATGTGCTCAATGATGCGATATAATGCTCAAAGTGCTTAAGAATGATCGAAGCTTAAATGATTGAAGAGGATCAAAAGGCTTAATGATCGAAGAGGATTTTTGATGAAGTGAAGGGGTTATATATAGGTTTCAAGAAAGATTGATCAACAGTGGAGATAAATCAATGAAATGGATGGATGAGATAAATCCAGAGAGATCATGATGAATGTGCACACGACATGTGTCATGTTTTAAAGCGTCTTTATTGAGTTAACTGCTTGCTTTGATAAAGATAGGATTTGATTTCATAAATTTAGAATGCTTTTTTCTAATTTATGAGTTGGTGATAAAAACAATAATGATTAAAGCCAATTAACTCAACTTTAGATTTGCTTTTGAAGTTCTAAAAATAAGATTGATTGTGCACATAGAAGAAAATGATATTTTTAGAGGAGTTGGAAGATAATTGAAAATTAAATAAATAAATTTATTTAATTTATTATGCATGATAGAAGAAAGGAAAAGATATGAGGATAAGACTAAATTAAACAAATAAATTCATTTAATTTATTTTGCATGATGGAGGAATATAAGTAAAATATTAGTTTTATTTATTTTTAGAGGATAAAGTCAACTTAAATAAATTATAATAATTTATTTAAATTTGGAGGAATAATTGATTAATTAAATAGTTATTTAATTGTGGATAAGAGGAATTAAGATAAATTAATTAAATAATTGATTTATTTAATTAATGTAGATTTGAGGAATGAAAGAAGATAATGATTTAATTAAATAATTAAAATTATTTAATTTGGAAGAATAAAGTGGGATTTAATGAAATTAATTAAATAAATAAAAGTTATTCAATTAATGTTGGTATTAGGGAAAACAGAGAAAATAGATGAAATTAATTAAATAATTAGATTATTCAATTAATGTTAAATGCAAGTGATTTAGGATGAATTGATGTATGCAAGTGATGTAATGCGAAGGTCATTTTTAGGTGTCTACATTTTGCCCCTCTTTGAGATGGTGTTGTGTAGTAACAACATTTCAAAGAAATTTAAAACATAGTGTTTGATTGGTAGAAGAAGATTGATTTAGAAGAATTGGTTGGAAGATAATGATTGGCTTGGAGAATGGTGATTCCCCAGTCACTTAAAGTGAGGGTGACAAGGAAAGATAATGGTAAGTTAATGAATAAGATGAATGATTATGATGATAGTGATTCCAAGACAAACAAGGTATTGCCCCTGTCAAGTTGTAAACCAATTATTAATTTATGATGATTGATAAGGATAGTGTTGTCATTGTGGGGAATGATATATCCCTAGATTAACACAAGATTATGACAAGATTACGGTCAAGACCAAAAGATTACGATGATGGATTGATGATTGATTTGATTGATTGATTTACGACAAGATTACGGTCAAGACCAAAAGATGTGATTGGATAATTTGGCTAGATTGATTAGCTAGATTGGTATGGAAAGGATAAGGTATATTGATAATATGAATGATGATGATAATGAGGATGCCCCCTCGAGAGGAAAGTTGGGTTCAAAGAACACAAGTGTGCTCTCGAAATGAAAAGAAGATAAATGGAAAAAGAATAGAAGAATTGATATCTGATTGATCGAGCTTCATGAAAGCTATATATTTTATTAGGATGTATGGGTGAGATGGATGGGTGGGATGGATGGGATGATGTTGCAATGGTTACACAAATATTTATAAAGAGCAATACTTATTTTGATATAGCAATGGATATTATGCACCAGGGTATAGAAGACCAAGGTGTCGATGTATCCAATGCAAGGACATTGACTCTGCAAACAAATGGTTTGAACTTATATCTACTAGACATAATAGAACCTTGTTGGACATGTGAATAGAAAATAGTCTTAGCATAGAATAATCTTAATACACATAAGGCCTTTACAGAACCATAGATGCAAAAGATATTGATACGCAAGATGCTAATTCCAACACAAAAAAGATACGCATCAGCTGTAGTAGGATAATAAGCTCATCCCACAAACATAGCATACGAAAGCAATGACTATGCCCCAATCCATACTGTACCGCAACATACCAAGATATAGAAAAATCGAGGTAGTCTTGAATAGGTATTAGAAAGGAACAAAAGATAAACCAAAAAGAAAAAGACTAACTAAAAAAGTAAACACACAGCCAACATATTCTCTTTCCAAAGAGGTTGCTCAGGGTTGATAGGTGGATGAAGCCTTATTGTAGGAAAGATATATCTGTTAAAGGTTGTTGATCTAGGATAGATGGATTGTTTTAGTAGATGTGGCAAGGGGTATTTGAGACAACATATGGCTTTAGGAGTAGTCTTTTTGCTTTAGGTTTGGTAAGATACTTGAGCTTTCAAAGGATGCATAGTTAATTTTCTGCTTGATTTAGTCAACTCAGGGTGGTAGGATGGATAGTCATAAATGGAAGATGAGAGAGATGGAAGTGTTGATGGATTGATATGAAGAATGATGAATCATATGTGCCTGAGTATTGGATACTTCCTTCGTATTCCAGACTGCCTACATACCTTGTATCTACAAGATCAAGGCACATTATGATGAAGATGATTATAATAATATGTAGTTCTGGGTGACATTGGATTGCATTTAGATAGCCTTAGTACTAGATACCAATGACAAGGGAAAACCAGGTCTAGATGGAAGGAGAAAGATGGGATTAGATAAGTGAACAAAAGGATGGGTGATAACAAATGGGATGGAAGAATCATGATAGAAGGATGAATAAAAAAATAGGCAATAGTGGATGGAATGGATGAGGTGCTTAGGATGTGATCACCAAAGACTATGTTGCATAGGAATAACATGCCCCATTCTAGGTATAATGCTTTAGGATTTTACATGACAAATCTTATGACAATAGGATTGATTGGATTGGTTGGAAATGATGAGGTATATCAAGAGATTTTCAAAGCATGTTTCAATATTATGCCCCTACCTGTATCAAGATTAAGAAGGAGGAAAGGAAGATGGATTGGATCAAGGGGGTAATTATGTAGATATAATGGATAAGGAAGATATGATAGGAAGGATAGGTAGAAGGAATGATAGGATGGGTAGATTAGACAACATGACCCCAAGTGTAAGGTACATAGACAACCAACCTACACATGACACCTATTTACCACGTTTTCATCATGGTACTTATCCAAGGCACATGTTTGCTAAGTTTTCACCATTGGATGAAGGGATTTCTCTTTACTATTTTGATCTTCTTTTTCTTTTTTGACTTTTTTTGGATGGGATGGAGGATGAGGACTGAAGTGTCTATTTCCAATAGAAAGGAAGTATGTTAGAACTTTAATGTGTGTTTGCACATGGACTATATCATGTAGCATTACACACATGGATGTTGGTAGATGTGGGAATATGGAAATGGAATGGATGGTGGATTATGATATGGATGATGGATGGAGATGGAAGGATAAATGGGTGATGGAACAAAACCATGGACCATAGAGGTGTGATGGGGGAAATATGTTGGATAATGGATGTAAGATGGGAGATGGAGGTATGTAGAAATGGCACAGAATTACGGGGAACCAAGACCAATGGTTGCACATACTGTGATAGATTTTGAAGCCTTTGACTAGGATGGGGAGTAGGGAGTAATGGGAATTGGGATAGGGAATTTGGAACCCATCGATTTACGGATTTAGGGACCCAAATGGACTTAGGATTTGCAAGATTTTTTAATGGGGAGTGAGAATTTTGGAATTGGGGGATAGATTGAGATGTGGATGCTTTATTTGACTTAATAGCTTGTGTAGACACCCTAAAATGACCATGTCTTTAAATCACCTGCATTTCAACGCTAATTAAATAATCGCATTATTTAATTAATTTCATCAATTCTTCCAAATCACCTGCATTTCAACATTAATTAAATAATCTAATATTTTAATTAATTTCATCAAAATCATCAAATTCTTCCAAATCTCCTAAAATCAACATTAATTGAATAAATTCTATTTATTTAATTAATTTCAACATTAATTAAATAAATTCTATTTATTTAATTAAATCAACTTTATTCTTCCAAAATTAAATAATTTTAATTATTTAATTAAATCATTATCGTCTTCCAAAATTCAAATCCACATCAATTGAATAAATTAATTATTTAATTAATTTGTCTCTACCAAATCATCTTATCTACAATTAAATAATTTTCATTATTTAATTAAATCAAATTATTCTTCCAAGTTTAAATAAATCATGCAAATTTATTTAAATTATCTCAATCTCTAAAAATAAAATATAATCAAATATTTTATTTATTCTTCTAATCATGCACAAACAATCAAATAAATTTATTTAATTAATTTCTTCAAAAAATCTTCTAGTTTCTCTAAAATAAATCTTGTTCATCATGCACACAAAATTAAATAATTTATTATTTAATTTATCTCAAACACGCAAAAAACAAATTACAAGTTGAGCTAATTAACTTAATCAATCTTGTTTTGATCAACAGCTCTTAAATTAGAAAAAAAACATTCTAATTTATGAAATCAAATCTTATCTTTATCAAAAAGCAATTAACTCAAATAAAAATATCTTTTTGTGTGACACATGTCAGGTGCACATTCATCATGAGTTATTTGATTTATCTCAACCCTTCATTCTATGGATTTATTTCATCCATTGATCGATCATGTTTGAAATCTATATAAACCCCCTTCATCTCCATAACAAATCTTCTTTGATCATTTATTCTTAGGCATCCTTTATAGCGCTTGGAGAATTCATTGCATCTTTGAGCACACTTCTACCTTTTGAGAATAAACACAATCTACATCTGCTTGTTGCAAACATGGTTTCGCAATTTGAAGAGCAATCTACATTCGACCAAGAGATCCAAACAATCCAGGTGATAGCTTCTTTGTTCGTAATTTGATTTGGTTATTGCTTAGATAGATCTTTTAATGTTATGGGTAATTGAGTTGTTATTATCATTACTTTGTGATCTTATCATTCAACCTCTCAATTTTTCCTCTACACATTCTGGCACGCCCAGTGGGACCCACTAATCATTATTTTTCTATAGAAAATTTGCTTTTTTAAAGTACAGTATGGAAACACACAGATGAACACAAAATTGCGCCTTTGGTATAATAGTACCATGCCTTTGGTATAACAATATCGCGCCTTTGGTATCACAGAACTGCGCCTTTGGTATAACAGTACCGCACCTTTGGTATAACAGTTCAACGCCTTTGGTATAACAATACTGCACCTTTGGTAAAAGTTCAACACCTTTGGTATAGTAGTTTAGCACCTTTGGTATGATAGTTTAGCGCCTTTGGTCAGTAGTGAAGTGCTTTTGGCTAGGATAATAGGTTTGCAAACTTAAAAACCTCATAACTTTCTCAAATCTTTACGAAATTTGATGATTTTTTAAAAATTGCATAGAAAATCACAAGGAATCCATTGGTGATATTAATTCTTTTGTATCTCATCATAATTTTCACCAATTTTTTAGATTTCACTTTGGTGGGTTTCTAACTTATTGTTAGGGGTTTGACTTGATTTATGACATCTTGTTGTTTTATTGTGGAACTAAACCAACTTGTTGCAACTTCTTATTACTCAAACAGAGCAAATGGATTTCTCTAACATATTCATGCAGGATGAGATTTGAAGAAATTGCCAAATCTATCGCACTAAGTCTTAGAAACATATTGCTTTCTTAAGGGACAATTGAACAAATCATTTTTTTTTGTAATCTAAGTCTTAAGAACATATTGCTTTCTTAAGGGACAATGGACATGAATGCAAGAACACTTCAATTTTCTATGGGACAATGGACATGAATGCCAAAGACTTCAATTTCATAAGGGGTAATTTACAACTACAATCATGTGTGTGCCTAATCTAGTTACACCTTATTTTTCTTATAACGAGATAATTGAACCTTTGTTTGACGTGCTTGATCTTACTTTTCAACTATTCCTTTAGAAGGGCCTGTTTTTGGATTGCACTTCATCCAAAAGGGATGACCCTAAGTGGAGTTTTCCTTTGAACCACTATATAAGAGGGATAAGGTGAAAGCCAAGTCCTAACTAGTGTCAGCCTTACCTTGTGGTGCCAAATCGAAAGAGGTGTACTAGCACTTTGTGGAAATGATTTTCACATTGTGCGAAGTGTTTGATACTCTTAGTAGGATTAGTCAAAGCATTTAGTAGCTTATCACATTTCTTGTAAGGCGTTGTCCCTCAAAGCTACTAAGAACCAATCTAGATAGTGACTACCTGTTTCACCTCTGAACGTTGCGGTAATCATCAGTGCAAGGGGAATCGATTCAAGCCCCCAAGATACTCACCATTGCCTCCTTTGAGAAGAGATAGTATTCCCTCAGCCATAAAGCTCTTGTGACCTACTTGAGCTTTCCGAGGGGAGGGTGAGATATCCATACCTATCGTCTCTCGCAAATATACAAATGTACGACACCTATATGGAATGACATTTGGTCAACAGAGAATTAAGTTGTGAGCTGATCTACCACAATGAAACCATGTCTCTAGGTATAAAAAGTGCTTGAATTGTTTGCAATTGTCTTATACCCGTGGAAACATTGCACTTTTTGTGAGCCTCAAACATACACTATATGTTGTGTCAGTCCTTTTTGGTACTTTGTTTGATGTGTTTTCTCTTGCCAAAGCAAATCCAATCAAAATCAAACCAAAATCTACCAAAATTTGCCTTTTAAACATCAGTGACACTATCTAAGCGCCTCTAGTATAGTAGACCAGTGCTTTTGCAACGTAGTCCAACACTTCTGGTATAGCTCCCCAGCGCCTTTGGCACTACAGTACCACACTTTTGCTATAACAGTACCATGCCTTTGTAGCACAATATAGCACCTCTGTCCAGAAAATTATTTTTTCAAAACTATCTCAACAAAAACACAACAAAATCCTAGCAAAAACTCAAAAACATTGTCCTAGTGCACCCCATGGTAACCACTAGATGTCCCCAAGGAAGTGCAAATTGCCTCCTCATACACCACAACCAAGCCAATCCAACATGACTCCAAAGGGTACTCCAAAAACACCAATGGAAAGACCAACCAACTCTCAAAACAGGCGGCAACATGACCAACCAACCAATCCTTAAGAAGGTAATGTCCCTTTGGTAGATCTAACTCAATTCACTACCGGCATGCCTCATGATATTGCTACACCCAGTTATACCATAGTTCAAGTCCCATCTCAAGAAGAGCGACACTTTGAAGAAGGTCAATCCTCTCAAGAAGATAGACAAGACCTTGATGAAATTATGCAAGATCCTAGAGCCATAGCCATGTTTGACAAAATCCTTAGTGAGAACCAAGATCATTTCTTTCAATTACTAGCAGAGCAAGGAGCCAAATTACCCCAAGATTTTGACCTATCCAATCTCCAGGAGCCAAACAAAACCCATGACGTTATAACAACAGTCCATACTATGTCAACCGTGACCACTCCCATACCCAAACAAAGCTGACAAGGGAGAATGCCTACACCTTTTTCTGCTCAATATGAGAATCCTCTTTATCAAAATCCAACGGCAGAGAGACCCATATCACCACTTATGACTCCTATGGAAATTTATAAACACCAACAAGAGACTCTACAACGTCAAGTAGAACTAGCCAAACAAGCTACTCTAGCTCACACAAACACACAACAACCTCCTAAAATGTCCACACCAATTGCAAGTGGAATATTGGCTACCCCATCACGTGACGGTTTCCCACCAAATTACAATCCAGGAAACACTTATGTGGCCATGCAAAAAGGGTCTCAACAAACACCACCCCCAACATCATCAACCCTTCATATCATTAACCCAAATAATGTCATGCAACCCCAACCATTGCAAAACATCAACACAACCTATGTCCCTCCACCACAACATTCTTCTACACTCAATCTTACCTATCCCCATCTTAATCAACCCCAACCATCACAAAACCCATCTACCTATGTCCCTCCGCCACAATGATCATCTACACTAAACTTTTTCAACACATATCTCAATCAACCCAACCATCACAAAACCCATCTACCTATGTCCCTCCACCATAACGGTCTTCCACTTTAAACCTAACTGACACCTATCTCAACCCTCAAAACTCTCAAAACCAAACTTCCTATGGCTATACTCCACCATCACAACCAAACCCAACAAACTTTATCTTTCCTCCATAGAATTCTTTCTTCACACCACCTCCACAATACCAACAACAGAACTCTTATCTATAACCATCACAAAGCCTGCATTCTTACCTAGCACCACCCCACCTCCCCAAAATCAAAATACCCAAAACCAACCCAATCCAAACCCAACATACAACACATACGACCCCAACCAATCATACGACCCTTATAACACCAAGGCCCATGGCTTCCACTACAATCTTCCATATGGGCAACAACAACCACCTCTAGGACAACAGGAGATGTTTCCAAACCCTCCCACAGCTATGAAGCTAAAACTTGAGGAGGTTCAACAACAACTATCTGATCTTATGTTTGGCCACACCAAGAAAACCTTCTCTTTGGAATAAGTTTGTCCTTATCCATTTGATCGGTCATTACCCATGATCCCTTTTCCTCATAACTTCACTATTCCCAAATTTGATAAATACAAAGGAAAAGGAGACCCAAAAGACCATCTTAGAGAATGCTATCTTGCTTGCTTCGAGGTCTAACATAATGACACATATCTTATGCACCTCTTTCCTCGTAGTCTAGGAGGTCAAGCTATAGAATGGTTCTCACACCTACCCACAGGTATCAAATCTTTTAAAGAGCTTGTGGAGAAATTTGCCACCCATTTCTCCTACAACACAGAACATGAGGTCTCTATGACTGATCTATGCAACAATAAATAGAAAAATGGGGAGACTCTCATCTCCTTCCTTCAAAGATGGAGACACATGGATAGAAAATTCCCATTCAAAATACCTGAAAAGCAGCTTGTTAGCATATTTGTGCATAACCTTAACCAAGAATTGGGTTTCCATTTGCAAATACTAAGTGCTACAATATTTGATGAGATTACCTATAAAGGCATCAACATTGAAAAGACCCTCATCACTAAAGGCGTGGTAAAAATCTTCAAAGAAACTAAAGACAATGCTCCACAACAATAATCAAACGACAAACCAAAATTTTGGAACAAAAATAAAAATGTGGTCAATGATGGTGTGGTAGATTCTAAACATGTCCAAACACTACAAGCACCCCTTCATCTTTCATCAAAACCAAGTCAACCTCTGCCTCAACAAAACCAACAACAAAAAAGACAACCAAACCAAAACCAACAACAAAGACAACAAGAGCAACCTCAACAAGATTACCCTCCGCGACATCAATTCACTCCCTTGGGAGAGTCTATAGAGTTTGTTCTACAGAAACTTATACACAATGGACTTGTCACCTTGCCAGATGCTCCCCCATATTGTGAACCTATTTACAAAACCGCACGGTACAAAGATAATGAACATTGTGAGTACCATAGGACCAAAGGACACATAACCATATCATGCATGAAACTCAAACACCTGATCCAAAACCTTATTGACAGAAAACAAATCACTTTTAATGATGAACTTGTTACTAATTTTTGTTCACACTTAAAATTAGTTTGACCTAAGTGTAGTTGTTTAGAAGGAATAAAAGAAAGCTTTGAAGTTATGCATTCATTAAACAATTGATATCTTGACAGAGAAGAGATGGAATTCAGTTGACAGGATAGTCCATCAGTCTAATCAAGACTGACGAGTCATCATGACAAGAGAACAGGATTGCCAAGGTACCAATCATTCAAGAAGTACAGTTGTTTTTGCATCATGTTATCTTTCAGGAGTTATAAGTTAGATTGATTATTCAGTTAATTAGTTTTGAATAAAAGAAAGAAAGATATTTGTATTGAACTTTTATTTCATTTCATTTTTTGAACATACATTCGATATCTGTTACTTTATCTTATGCATTGATTAAAAAGAAAATACACATACATCATATGCATGAGAGAAATTAACTGATCATGTTTAAAGGAACTTTTCAAATGTGTCCCACACAAGCCGTGGAAGTAACTAGACTGAGCAATTGCAGACATGCAAGCTATACATCTGTTTGATAAAAGAAAAGAAATGATAAAATGAAACATCCATCATTGCCTAAGCAAGAAGGTTGTTTGTTGATGCCAGTCTTCAGTCTTCAGTCTTTATCTTCAGCTCCCATCATTAGGTGAACCTGCAAAAAATTTGGGAACAACCCTGTTAGCGCTCCGGATGTTTAAAGTTATCATATGCTTTTATCAAGCATATATATCTACTTATCGCATCATGCATTGCATATGAAAGAATAGATAAGATAAGTGCTACAAATCAGAAAAATCATGAAGAGGATCAATCAATACCATCAGGTATATTTTTATGCTAACTTGTTTGTTCACTGTGCAGGTATAGGACAAGTATTGTTGCTATTTTGAAGACAAATAAACATGTTGATTAAATGTGGCTCCCACAAGGGTTTGAGCCCAACATGTTTTCTTTTCATTCAAAAAAGAGTATCAGAAAGGACAGGATGCATCATTCCAAGCTACACTATGCATCATCTAATCAACTTGCAGAAAAGTTATGTCATCATGACATTCATTGCAGTTGATGGGAGCAAATCAGATTAACTTAAAATTCCTGAATCAAGTTGACAAGTGCAGAAATCAAGGTTACAACCATAGAAGGTATTTCATCTCTTTCATAGTATTATCAGAATACCATTTTCCTGTCATATTTGATGTCATACTTTCAAAACCAGACTTAAGAAATGACATAAAAGTGAATAGAGATAAGTACAGTCATCAGGCCTAGTCATCAAGTGTACACATGGTCACATATGTTAAGTAGGTTTCTGTTGCATATTAGATAAAAGTGAATAGAGATATTCAGGAGCCTTTATTTGTTATATGATGTTCAAAGAGGAGTAAATGACATAAACAAACTGATGCATATTCTTAGCCATGACCATATGAATGTCTACATCACTATCCAATCATGATAAAAGAATGGCAGAGTAGTGTTTTCAGGAAACATACTTATGCACATGGGTTCCAGTATGCATTAAGAGGCTCATCTAATCATGTGCATAGAATAGCAACCAAATATCATGTTACAGTTTTGACAAGTGATGCAGGTCTTGCCTTTAGAAGGACATTATCTACAAGATTATCATGAGAAGCATCTGATAAGTATAATTGAAGAAGACACATCAAATGAAGATCAAATGACTGATACAGTTTTAGTTTAGAGGAATATCAAAATACAGGTATAATGGTCTCTAACAGAATAATAAAATAGATACAAATATCTGACACACAAGAGAGATCAAATAGCAAGGCATCAATACCTCTAATTGGTGATAGTCAAGTATTCCTTATGCATACTTTGTAGCTGCTAACTGTTACAGTGATGGAGTAGAAATAATAGAGGACTCTAGAAATGCTAAATGCCATAGTGATAATGCTGACAGAGGCACAGGACAAGCATTCATTATTTCATATGCCATTGTTCCTGACTGACACAGTTATGATAAGTATTTGCTATGATGAAGGAGCAGAAAGAGATCAAATACATAATATACATGCTTTAGGCAGATCAAAATGTAAAGATAAATATGAAAGGGCAGCACAAAATGGAATACCAAATTAAAGTCCCTTGTATATAAGATTGTCATGCATCTTTTTCAGAAAAAGAATGTATATTATTGTCTAAGGTTAAAGGAGATTGTTATCATTTAGAAAGTTGAAATAACTCAGAAAACAAGTCTGTATAAAATCAAAAAAAGATTTCTGTATTATAGCACCTGAAGCCTTAGTTCTATCTTTCAGAACCAAGTTTATCCCATACACAGAAATGAATGAGAAATGCTCAGAATGGAGAATGAATGCTTGTTACAGTGGAACCTCCCAAAATGCAAACACATGGAGAAGTATAAAAGAAGAGTAAAATCCTAAATACAGTTCATACATATAGTGAAAAAAAATAGCTACAATATATTTGTTTGCATGGCTGTGTACAATGAAGGAAAAAGTTACAGAAAGGTGTTTTTGCATCATGGCCGTGCTTGAAGGAATTCTTTTCTGAGATACCCATAAGGGTTTTTTGTGAAACCCTAACATAATTCTTGCATTTTCAAGAAATCAATGGAGTTACAGTAAGGCCGTGCCATAAAATGGCAAGAATTGTATACATTCTGGAAGAAACCCTTATCAGGTTTTGAAACCTTTGCTCTTTTTGCAGATACAATCAAGCAGAGTATATGCCAAGGTGCCTACAAGTATGGCCATGGAATAGAGAAGGGTTGCTGTGCAAGATTCAATTGAAACCCTCATGATAAAGTTGAAACCCTCAAGATTTTTTGCATCAGAAGATAAAGAATGCTACAAAATACAAATATGGCCGTGGCCATGTCAATAAGATAATACTTAGATAGTAAAGCTCGAAACCCTATTTTGCTTTGCATATACCATGATACAAAAGAGCTTACAGTATAGAGAAAAACCAGTAAGAAATGCTACAGAAAATGATAGTAACCATGGCCATACAGAAAGAGAAGAATAGTAAACCATACCCAGATGAAAAGGTAAGAAACCCTTGTCTTTTTGTTTGCATTTACAAAATAAGTCAGAAGTCTATAGCAAAGGAGAACAAGAAAGTTACCTCCATAAGGCAGAGGAGAAAGCATTTAATGGCCGCAGCCTCCTTTAGGTTTTTTCCTTTTCTCTATCATATTTTCTCACATTTTGTAAGAAGTTTTCAACAGAGAAAGCAAAAATAATGTCAAGAAGAGAATATAGAAGGAGAAAATAAGTATGGTCATGGCCATTACCACAAGAAATTGCATAAAATGAAAGAAATACCAGTCAAAATACCAAAGATACAAAGGTCACCATTTTCTACCATATCCCACACTCAGAAAATGTAGAAAGAGCCATGGAGTTCGATAAGGAAAGGCAAAAAGGAGGAACCAAAAGCCAGATCAAACCCTAGTGCAATGAACTTGGAGAGCAACGGCCAGCAAAGAGGGAAGTGAAAATGGATAACAAGTTTAGGGTTCTTACTTGTTTTGTTTGATGTTTCTTTTCCCATCTTCTTTTTGTGACTCATAAAATGCAACATTATTACTAAATCCTTTTTGTCGACTAGGGTCAACATATCGAATGATGCTTTCCTAGTGATCATTGCCAAGGGTGTGGCCAACAATGGTATTTCTTCCCTTTATTTCTAAAGGTCAAATGGTGGTCAGAATCATTGAAGAGTATTGTTCATACCTTGGAAACTTTAAACCAAGCTCATCACCTTGGAGTCGACATTGGACATTGCATGGTCAAATAGAATATTCCTTATGCCTTTTAGGAATCATCATATGAAGACACAGGTGGCAAACAAGGGTAGATAAGGTGGCAGATTAACAAATAGACTTAGGTCTTTTTATTTGTTGCATGATGTGTATGGGACAATGAGATATTTTGCTATGTATGGAGTTATAAGGTGTAATGAAATACATTATTATTTTTTGCATTATGATAATGTATTTGGAGAGATAAGGGTATGTTTTTCCCTTAAAGGCAAATTGTCATGCAAGAGGGTATTTTTATCTCACAAGGAGTTATAAGGATTGCATTTATCTCTAAAGTCCTAATTTTGGCCCAAATCATGCAAAATTAGGCAAATGTAATTGGAGAGATAAGGAGATTTTTTCTTTTCTTTTATCATGCACAATTTTACATACAAATCAATTGGAAATAAATAATAAAGTAATATTTTTCAAATTACTTTATTATTTTTCACAAATTGTAAAGTCAAATAAGTACAAGTTGTAACCAATAATAAAGTAATTATTCTTATTACTTTATTATTTACTCACAATCAATTTTGCTAAAGCAAAATCATGCAAATTGATTAGTTGAGTTAGTTAGGCCACCTAGGAGGTTCTTGCATGATTTGAGGAATATTTTTAGGGTTCTTGGTCAACTTTTTGGTCAAGCATATGGAGATGCCCAAATTGGAGCTATTTTTGCAGCTCAATTTGTGGCAGTTTGAGACCCTATTTTTGAGGATTTTGGAGGTTGCTCGTGAGAGATTTATTTTGAGAGGCAGCTAGCTACCATTCATATTTTTTGCATTCCTCTTGAGAGAGAAAATCCTATATATTGTAAGGCAAAAGTTTGTTTTTGCTAGTTCTTGCCTTTTGCTCTTAGACACTTTGAGAGAAGAAGGTTTTGTAGCTCAATTTTTATAGTTTTATAGAGAGATCAACAGGTTACAGGTTCCATTTTGTCTCTTTTGTAATATTTCCTTTATTCTTTGGAATCAAGTAATTACCTTTTCATTTAATGCAAATTGTATGAAGCGATTTGATGAAGTTTTACTGTGTTTAATCATTAAACCTTTAAAATTATTGTCTCACTTTTGCTTGGAGTATTAAGCATATTATTATTACAGGTCTTAGTTTGTGTTCATGAAAGTTATCCTTTTATGTTGTGAGAAAATCCCTTTTTCCTTCATAGAAAGCCTATTTTCAAGCCTTCCTTAGAATCACTTTTGTGATATTTGTGCCAAGATTGGATTGTATGAATCAAATTTCTAAGTTATATTGTGAACCAGATTGCATATTTTTATCCATATTCGGAGCATCACCGAATTTTACAGTTTCATTTCCATATAGATTCCTTCTTTCCTTTTTCCAAAATAGAAAACACACATTCCAATAAAATATTTTAAGGGAGCCAGCCCACAATCTGGAGGTCTAATTTCATTATAGGGCACCCACAACCTGAAATTAGTCCCATGTTATACAGAATTGTAGAGCTTTTCCAGCCTTGCATACGGGTGCAATTCCCAGTGATAACAGTTTCTGACACGCTTAGTGGGACTTTGAACTAATTTTCAGTTCAAAAAAGAACTTATCAATTTTCTGTTTTGGTATGAACAATAGATTTATTAGCCTTTTTAGAGGTTTATTTCAAGTACCTGGCGACTCTAATCTTTTGGTTTTATAGATCAAACTTTGGAGCCTATGAAAAGTATCACAAGTTCAGGTTTCAGTTGTTTTCTAGCCCTTAAATGATTAAGTATGACTACCTTTCATGGAAACATGTCACATCATCCATCATATCATTAAAATATTGCTAATCCTTCATCTTATCAACTATATCAGATTAGGCATGCTGCTAATTTCATTCCTAATCCCTTTGATTTGCAAAGAAATCAGCATGCACAATACTCTTACCTCCCACCCACCCCTGCTCATCCTTCATATCAATATTTACATGTTCAAAATCAATCCTAGGGGGTTGAAGATATAAGGAACAACTTGAATGATAAGAAAAACACTCTGTTAGAAATAACAAAGTAGATAGAGGAGTTCAAGAGACAACAAGAATATGAGCAGCAGCAGGAGGAACTAGATTATCAAGCATATCTCCATGAGTAGGAATTAGAGGTGCAGAGGATACAATTCCAAGAAGATCTTGTAAGACAGATTGCAACAAAAGAAGCACAGATGAAGTATTTGCTTGCACAAATACAAAAGTAGAACATCCAGACAGATGCACTCATTCCGGATCAACATTCTCAAAATGAGGTTAGTAGATATCAAGTTTCAAGTTTCAGGAATTCTAATTTTGCTCAAGAATCTAGTTGCATTCAAAATTAGTCTATTAGTCCTCAATATCAGTCACATCAAGTACTTGAATCAAACCATCAGACTTTTGAACAAGTATGGCATCCTTCTTGGACCAAGCATCCTAATTACAAAATGCCAAATCTTATTAAGGCTACCCCTTCCATACGAATCCAAAATCAAGAAGAGGAAAAGGTAGTAGTTTCTGAACCAATCAAGATTCCAAGTTGGCACATTGAACAAGAGAATATCAAAATTCCAAGTTTCAACCCAGTAGTTGAGGTTTTTTCCAGTCCTTCTTGTCCCACCAAATCAAAAAAATTAGAAGTGGAGCAACAGGTTGCTACTATTTTTTATGTGCCCCCAACTAAAAATGAGCATAATGCCTATGAAGAGGATGCTGGTTCAGATTTGGTACTCAATCCTTTACATTTTGAATCATTTGAAAAGTTTTCTGATGTTGTTTACAAGATTAATGAAAGCAGGATGCAAATATTGGAAGGACAGAATCTTCAAATGCAAATACAAGATGCCCATGTTCTAATGGAGAATAAACCTGACAAGCAGGAGGAGCTGATTTCTTTATTTGATCAGCTACTTGGTTTCATAGAGCCTAATGAAGAGATCATACCACAAACAGAAATAACAAAACAATAGGAAGACATCAAATAGTATGAAGGGTTGCTGATTGAAGCTAAGCAGTCTGACAATCTGATATTGGATCAAGTAGAAGAGTGTATAGGTAAAACTGTCATGCAACTTACATAGCTGGTTGAGAACTCTTATGAGGTAATAAACAATTCTCTTTTACCAAAAATTCAAGAAAACTATGATGAAATTTCATTTTGGGATGATCTTGAATCCTTTATGTCAAATTTAGATGGCAAACAAGATCAGGTTGAACATGTTTTTGCGAAAGAAACAGAAGTTGAATCTCATGAGCTAGCTGACTTATTTGATGAACCTCTTGAATCTATGCCTAGTATTGAACAACTGGATGATATAAGTCATTCGGATTCAATGCAAGATTGTGAGTTAGAGGAGAGCATGTTTTCAGTCATCATAGAAATCTTTTGTTCTAACATTGACGATCAGCTAATGTCAGATGAACAAACAATATGTGATCATGAGGATCAAGTCAAAGAGTCAAGCTTTTCTTCATTTCATTCATCTGAGCTAATTTTTTCAAAGCAGACTGAGATTGTAGGTGAAAATAGGACAACAAATCTAAATCAAGATACCAGGAGTGTTAGCCAAAGATTCATCATTGTAAGAGGGTGCCCAATCAGGGATGTAGCTAATAGAGAGTTAAAAAGGGAGATATAGATTTCTATTGTACCAAATGAGCAAATTGTAGATCTAAAATAGTAGAATGAGGTCTTTTATTCACCTCATTACGACGGTATCAATGATCAAGTTTGGATAATCAATAAGCTGGTTTTCATTCTTCAAAATATTTTGCAGCATTTTATGAAGTATGTCCTTATGAATCATATTATGTCAGTAGTCAAAAACTTTGCAGAACATCCTTTCCTAATAAGAAAGGGAAGTTATTTTAACCAAATAGTTAATGGATTTGTTTAACTAGAACCTTTGGCTAGTTAGAGTAGGGTAGGTAGAATTTTAGTCAGTATTTCATTTCCAAGAAGTGCTTTGCACACGTTACTGGATTTGTTTTAAGCAAGTCAGTTAGTTTTAGTTTTTAGTTTTGTTGCTGCTATTGTGTTTCAGTCAGTTTTTGAGTTGCAGAATTTCCAAGGTTCAGGGTAGAAGAGACTCTATGCCCAATGGAGTTGCAAAGGCTACTGGTTCTAAGCTGTTTAGTAGGTAAACACCCATGAGAGGTCGCCAGAAATGTTACTAATTTTTGTTCAAACTTAAAATTAGTTTGACCTAAGTGTAGTTGTTCAGAAGGAATAAAAGAAATCTTTGAATTTACGCATTCATTGAACAGATGATATCTTAACAGAGCAGAGATGGAATTTAGTTGACAGGATAGCCCATCAGTCTAATCAAGACTGATGAGTCATTATGACAAGAGAACAAGATTGCCAAGGTACCAATCATTCAAGAAGTACAGTTGTTTTTGCATCATGTTATCTTTCAGGAGTTATAAGTTAGATTGATTATTCAATTAATCAGTTTTGAACAAAAGAAAGAAAGATATTTGTATTGAACTGTTATTTCATGTCATTTTTTGAACATACATTCAATATCTGTTACTTTATCTTATGCATTGATTAAAAAGAAAATACCCATACATCATATGCATAAGAGAAATTAACTGATCATGTTTAAAGGAGGTGTTCAAATGTGTCCCACACAGGCCGTGGGAGTAACTAGATTGAGCAATTGCAGACATGCAAGCTATACACCTATTTGATAAAAGAAAAGAAATGAACACATGATAAAATGAAACATCCATCATTGCCTAAGCAAGAAGGTTGTTTGTTGATGCCGATCTTTAGTCTTCAGTTTTTATCTTCAGCTCCCATCATCAGTTGAACCTGCAAAATTTTTGGGAACAACCCTGTTAGCGCTACGAATGTTTAAAGTTATCATATGCTTTTATCAAGCAGAGATATCTACTTATCACATCATGCATTTCATATGAAAGATCAGATCAGATAAGTGCTACAAATTAGAAAAAACATGAAGAGGATCAATCAATACTATCAGGTATATTTTTATGCTAACTTTTTTGTTCATTGTGCAGGTATAGGACAAGTATTGTTGCTATTTTGAAGACAAATAAACATGTGGATTAAATGTGGCTCCCACAAGGGTTTGAGCCCAACATGTTTTCTTTTCATTTGAAAAAGAGTATCAGAAAGGACATGATGCATTATTCCAAGCTACACTATGCATCTAATCAACTTGCAGAAAAGTTATGTCATCATGACATTCATTGCAGCTGATGGGAGCAAATCAGATTAACTTAAAACGCCTGAATCAAGTTGACAAGTGCAGAAATCAAGGTTGCAGCCATATAAGGTATTTCATCTCTTTCATAGTATTATCAAAATACCATTTTCCTATCATATTTGATGTCATACTTTCAAAACCAAACTTAAGAAATGACAGAAAAGTGAATAGAGATAAGTACAATCATCAGGCCTAGTCATCAAGTGTATACATGGTCACATATGTTAAGAATGTTTCTGCTGCATATTAGATAAAAGTGAATAGAGATATTCAGGAGCCTTTATTTGTTATATGATGTTCAAAGAGGAGTAAAGGACATAACCAAACTGATGCACATTCTTAGCCACTACCATATGAATGTCTACATCACTATCCAATGATCATAAAAGAATGGCAGAGTAGTGTTTTTAGGAAACATACTTATGCACATGGGTGACAGTATGCATTAAGAGGCTCATCTGATCATGTGCATAGAATAGCAACCAAATATCATGTTACAGTTTTGACAAGTGATGCAGGTCTTGCCTTTAGAAGGACATTATCTACAAGCTCATCATGAGAAGCATCTAATAAGTATAATTGAAGAAGACACATCAAATGAAGATCAAATGACTGATACAATTTTAGTTTAGAGGAATATCAAAATACAGGTATCATGGTCTCTGGCAAAATAATAAAATAGATACAAATATCTGACACACAAGAGAGATCAAATAGAAAGGCATCAATACCTCTGACTGGTGATAGTCAAGTATTCCTTATGCATACTTTGTAGCTGTTAACTGTTACAGTGATGGAGGAGAAACAATAGAGGACTCTGGATATGCTAAATGCCATAGTGATAATACTGATAGAGGCACAGGACAAGCATTCATTATTTCACATGCCATTGTTCCTAACTGAAACAGTTATGATAAGTATTTGCTATGATGAAGGAACAGAAAGAGATCAAATACATAATATACATGCTTTAGGCAGATCAAAATGCAAAGATAAATATGAAAGGGCGGCACAAAATGGAATGCCAAATTAAAGTCCCTTGTATACAAGACTGTCATGCATCTTTTTCAGAAAAAAGAATGTATATTATTGTCCAAGGTTAAAGGAGATTGTTATCATTCAGCAAGTTGAAATAACTTAGAAAACAAGTCTGTATAAAATTAGAAAAAGATTTTTGTATTATAGCACCTGAAGCCTTAGCTCTATCTTTTAGAACCAAGTTTATCCCATACACATAAATGAATGAGAAATGCTCAAAATGGAGAATGAATGCTTGTTATAGTGGAGCCTCCCAAAATGCAAACACATGGAGAAGTATAAAAGAAGAGTAAAATCCTAAATACAGTTCATACATACAGTGAAAAGAAATAGCTACAATGTATTTGTTTGCATGGCTGTGTACAATGAAGGAAAAAGTTACAGAAAGGTGTTTTTGCATCATGGTCATGCCTAAAGGAATGCTTTTCTGAGATACCCATATGGGTTTTTTGTGAAATCCTAAAATAATTCTTGCAGTTTCAAGAAAGCAATGGAGTTACAATCAGGCTGTGCCATAAAATGGCAAGAATTGTATACATTCTGGAAGAAACCCTTATCAGGTTTTGAAACCTTTCTTCTTTTTGCAGATACAGTCAAGCAGAGTATATGTCAAGGTGCCTACAAGTATGGCCATGGAATAGAGAAGGGTTCCTATGCAAGATTTAATTGAAACCCTCATGATAAAGTTGAAACCCTCAAGATTTTTTGCATCAGAAGATAAAGAATGCTACATAATACAAATATGGCTGCGACCATGTCAATAAGATAATACTCAGATAGTAAAGCTTGAAACCTTGTTTTACTTTGCATATGCCATGATAAAAAAGAACTTACAGTACAGAGAAAAACCAATAAGAAATGCTACAGAAAATGATAGTAACCATGGCCATACAGAAAGAGAAGAATAGTAAACCATACCCAGATGAAAAGGTAAGAAACCCTTGTCTTTTTGTTTGCATTTACAAAATAAGTCAGAAGTCTACAGTAAAGGAGAACAAGAAAGTTTCCTCCATAAGGCAGAGGAGAAAGCATTTAATGGACGTGACCTCCTTTAGGTTTTTTCCTTTTCTCTATCATATTTTCTCACATTTTGCAAGAAGTTTTCAACAGAGAGCAAAAATAATGTCAAGAAGAGAATACAAAAGGAGAAAATAAGTATGGACGCGGCCATTGCCACAAGAAATTGTGGAAAATGAAAGAAATACCAGTCAAAATACCAAAGATACAAAACTCACAGTTTTCTACCATTTCCCACACTCAGAAAATATAGAAAGAGCCATGGAGTTTGATAAGGAAAGGCCAAAAGGAGGAACCAAAAGCCAGATCAAACCCTAGTGAAGTGAACTTGCAGAGCGGCGACCAACAAAGAGGGATATGAAAATGGTAACAAGTTTAGGGTTCTTACTTGTTTTGTTCGATGTTTCTTTTCCCATCTTCTTTTTGTGACTCATAAAATGCAACATTATTACTAAATCCTTTTTGTTGACCGAGGTCAACATATCGAATGATGCTTTCCTAGTGATCATTGCCAACGGTGGCTGATAGTGGTATTTCTTCCCTTTATTTCTAAAGGTCAAATGGTGGTCATAATCATTGAAGAGTATTGTTCATACCTTGGAAACTTTAAACGAAGCTCATCACCTTGGAGTCAACATTGGACATTGCATGGTCAAATAGAATATTCCTTATGCCTTTTAGGAATCATCATATGAAGACACAGGTCGCAGACAAGGGTAGACAAGGTGGCAAAGTAGCAAAGAGACTTAGGTCTTTTTATTTGTTGCATGATGTGTATGGGACAATGAGATATTTTGCTATGTATGGAGTTATAAGGTGTACTGAAATACATGATTATTTTGTGTATTCTGATAATGTATTTGGAGAGATAAGGGTATGTTTTTCCCTTAAAGGCAAATTGTCATGCAAGAGGGTATTTTTCTCTCACAAGGAGTTATAAGGATTGTATTTATCTCTAAAGTCCTAATTTTGGCCCAAATCATGCAAAATTAGGCAAATGTAATTGGAGAGAGATTTTTTTTTCTTTTATCATGCACAATTTTACATACAAATCAATTGGAAATAAATAATAAAGTAATATTTTTCAAATTACTTTGTTATTTTTCACAAATTATAAAGTCAAATAAGTACAAGTTGTAACCAATAATAAAGTAATTATTCTTATTACTTTATTATTTACTCACAATCAATTTTGCTAAAGCAAAATCATGCAAATTGATTAGTTGAGTTAGCTAGGCCACCTAGGAGGTTCTTGCATGAGTTGAGGAATATTTTTAGGGTTCTTGGTCAACTTTTTGGTCAAGCATATGGAGAGGCCCAAATTGGAGCTATTTTTGCTCAATTTGTAGCAGTTTGAGACCCTATTTTTGAGGATTCTGGAGGTTGCTCGTGAGAGATTTATTTTTAGAGGCAGTTAGCTATCGTTCATATTTTCTGCATGCTTCTTGAGAGAGCAAAACCTATATATTATAAAGCAAAAGTTTGTTTTTGCTAGTTCTTGCCTTTTACTCTTAGACACTTTGAGAGAAGAAGGTTTTGTAGCTCAATTTTTATAGTTTTATAGAGAGATCAATAGGTTATAGGTTCCATTTTTGTCTCTTTTGCAATATTTCCTTTATTCTTTGGAATCAAGTAATTACCTTTTCATTTAATGCAAATTATATGAAGTGATTTGATGAAGTTTTACTGTGTTTAATCATTAAACCTTTAAAATTATTGTCTCACTTTTGCTTGGAGTATTAAGCATATTATAATTACAGGTCTTAGTTTGTGTTCATGAAATTTATCCTTTTATGTTGTGATAAAATCCCTTTTTCCTTCATAGAAAGCCTATTTTTAAGCCTTCCTTAGAATCACTTTTGTGATATTTGTGCCAAGATTGGATTGTGTGAATCAAATTTCTAAGTTATATTGTGAACCGGATTGCATATTTTTATCCATATTAGGTGCATCACCAAATTTTATAGTTTCATTTCCATATAGATTCCTTCTTTCCCTTTTCCAAAACAGAAAACACACATTCTAATAAAATATTTTAAGGGAACCAACCCACAATCTGGAGGTCTAATTTCATTATAGGGCACCCACAACCTGAAATTAGTCCCATGTTACACGGGATTGCAGAGCTTTTCTAGCCTTGCATATGGGTGCAATTCCCAGTGATAATAGAACCACCAAATCAAAATAGCAATAAAGACCTCAACATGTACAAGGAGCCATTTCCTAACCATGGTCAAGGTCAAAATCCTAACAAAGGTAAAGGCATTAACAAAGCTTCTACTTCCTATGACTCTATTGTAGGACATTGTGAAGAAAGTCATTTGTCTACCCTCATAATCAAAGGCAAATCTACGGATTGTGCAGTTACAACTCGTCATGGTTGTGTCACCCTTCTTGGTCCTACAAAAAGTTTCCCAATTCAATCTAATTACAATCTTATTGAACATCTAAGGAAAACCCCTGCACAGATCTCTATCTTGGACCTTCTACGGTCATCACCTGCACATAAAGCTGTGCTCAAAAAAGCCTTACAAGAGTCTTCGGTTCCTAACAACATAGCGGTCATAGATTTCTAAGCTATAACAAATAACATTGCCTCATCGTACAATGTGGTCTTTTCTAAAAAGGACCTCCCATCCCATGATCCATGTCATAATGATGCCCTTCACATTGAAGTTTTCATCCATAAACAAAAGATCAAACGCATACTTATAGATGGTGGTGTTGGTCTCAATATCTGTTCTCTCAAGTTTACTTAAACAGTTGGGATACTCTGAGGATCATGTCAACATTGACCAAAGCATTACAATCAAGGGGTATGATGATGCTGAGCATTGTTTAGAATGTGTTATCCACTTACCTATACAAGTAGGCCTCATCATGCTTGAAACTAGGTGCCAAGTCCTCGACATTGAGCTACCTTATAACATTATCTTCGGATGCCCATGGATCCATGCAATGAAAGTTGTTCTCTCAACGTACCATCAGTCTCTCAAGTTACCATTTAATGGTACGGAGATCACTATTCCAGGAGATCCTAATCCCTTTGAATTCTACCGTGTCTTACAAGGCAATTATAAGAATAGTAACCAAGTGTCAAATAATGACAAAGCCTATGTATGTCAACCCTAAAAATCTAAAAAAAGCCTTCTAAGTTGAACCTAATCCCAATCCTATTCCCAAAATCATAACTCATATCCATGATATAGTCTTTGGTGACTATGATATCTCAAAATCTTGTTGTGTAGGGCAGATGCCCCTATCCCCTAAATCCTATGGCCAACCACCCATAGTCAAAGCAACTATTCCTCCCCCAACATCCTTAACTCAATTCCAAGAGGGAAAATTATTAGCAGAGGAAACAATTGAAGACATCTCATCTTGGCTCTACAAGGAGAAAGAACTAGTCACCATTCCAGTCAAACAATATGGCAATGGCCTAAGAATTGTGAAGAACATGGGCTATAAAGGCAAAGGTGGCCTTAGGAAAAATAATCAAGGTGAAATGGAACCCATTATTGTGAAGAAGAAGCTAGACAAAAAGGGGTTAGGATTTGGTAGGAAGGTACCACGTGCCTTAGACATCGAGGGTATTCTTGATGAGGTAGCACAAACTTCTCTCATAGATTTGACATCTAAAGAGGATATCATTGATGACTCTTACCTCCATATGACTGTCCTATTCACCGAATCCTCCGTATTTATGCTATCATCTGTATCCTTAACATCCACCACCAACACCCAGATTGTAACACTTGTCTACCCTGATCTTATTGATTGGGACCAACAAGGGGCCCCCGTCCTAGATGTATTTTAGAATAACGAAGCTATTGTAGAGTTCATGGGACTTTGGGATAGTATTGCTCTTGGCGATCAAAAAGTTGGTTTTGTAATGGAACTAGAGCAAACTGCTTATTTTGGTGAGAATGCCAAATCCTCTATTCGCAAAAGTAAAAATAAAGAAAGATCTCTAGGTGAAAACTACACTGTGGCACCTCCTGATCACAAAATAGTAAAAACAAAGGATGTATCCAAAGGTGAAAACATAATTGTGGCACCTGAGGATGGAGGATTTGACCTTCCCCTACCATCTAAGTATCAATAGAAATCATCTCTCCTAGTGGAAGATTCTACAGAGACAAATTTGGGCATAGAGCAAAATCCTAAGACCACATTCCTTACAGCATCACTATCAAAACAAGAGCACAAAAATCTTACCAACTTCTTCTTACAACGAACCATCAACTTTGCATGGAAGTATGCTGCTATGCCAAGGTTAGACCCTTCGCTAGTAGTTCACTATCTCACAATTGATCCAAAAGCTAAACCAGTCAGGCAAAAGTTGAGAAAGATGCATCCACAAATCGCTCTCCTAGTAAAAGTTGAAATACATAAATTATTAGATGCAAACTTTATTAGGCCGATTGATTATCTAGAATGGGTCTCAAACATTGTACCTGTGGATAAACCTAATGGGGGCATCCACATGTGTTCTAACTTCAGAGATCTTAACAAAGCATGTCCCAAAGATGACTTCCCATTGCCAAACATTGATCTCATAGTAGACTTGACTGCTGGTCATGAAATGCTTTCTCTAATGGATGGATTTTCTGTCTACAATCAGATAATGATAGTGGAAGAAGATCAACATAAAACAACTTTCACTTGCACGTGGGGTACCTATTGTTGGTGCATCATGTCATTTGGTCTTAAAAATGCAGGTGTAACCTATCAAAGAGAAATACAGTGATATTCCATGATCTCTTTCATCACATCATGGAGGACTATGTTGATGATATACTAGCAAAGTCTTCTAGGGAAGATCACATACAGGTTCTCGAACAAATCTTTGACATACTCGAAAAATATCAAGTAAGACTCAATCCAAAGAAGTGTGTCTTCAGGGTAACCTCAGGGAAACTATTGGGATACATTATATCTCACAGAGGCATTGAAGTAGATCTAGCAAAAGTTAAGGCTATCATAGAGATGCCTCCACCAAAGAATCTGAAAGCATTAAGGAGCCTTCAAGGAAGGTTACAACTAGTGGATAAATGTCAGCCATTTCAACACTTGCTCTGAAAGGACGTCTCATTTCGATGGGATGATAAGTGTCAAGCAACATTTGATTAGCTCAAAGAGTATCTAGCTACACCTCCTGTCTTGGTACCACCAGTTGCGGACAGACCTTTGATCTTGTACATCTCAACTACAACTGCAGCCCTAGGGACTCTTCTAGCACATCATGATGAGTTAGGAAAATGGCATGCAATCTATTATATTAGTCAAACCTTGGTAGGTTATGAGCTCAATTATTGACCTATGGAAAGAGCTTGTTTAGCCTTAGTGTTCGCTTCCCAAAAGTTGCGGCATTACATGCTAAACCAACACACAAATCTAATAGCCAAAATTGATCCATTAAAGTATCTACTAGAAAAAGTAGTTCTCACAGACAGACTAGCTAAATGGGTCATGATCCTTAGTGAGTTTGACATTGAGTATGTGGATCGTAAATCAATCAAGGGATAACCCCTAGTAGATCAACTAGCAGAAGCACCCACGACAGATGTTCATCCTATGGTATCTAACTTTTCAGATGAAAATCTCTTCACTCTTTCTACCTCAATAATGTGGAAATTGTATTTTTATGGTTCCTACACACAACATGGATCAGGGGCTGGAATCCTTTTTATCACGCCTCAAAATGACTATATCACCAAGTCATATCGGCTTGCTTTTCCCTGCACCAACAACATAGCCGAGTATGAAGCACTCCTCATAGGTCTCCATACAACAGTCCAATGGGAAATCAAAGAACTGCAAGTATATGGAGACTCACAAATAGTCATTTGACAAGTCACAGATGAGTACCAAACAAAAGATGAAAAGTTGGTCCCCTACAAGCAACTAGTGGATGCCTATAAACTACACTTTTCTTGCATCACTTTTGAGCAGATTACAAGAGAGCATAGCAAAGCTATAGTTTCGATGGCTTCTGTGGGGTCACTTATAGACATGCCTGCAAACACATAGAAATGTGAGTTCTTGATCGAGCAATTATTGATACTAGTTGTTGATGTTCCAACTACTGAAATCATCTACGAACTTGTTGGTCCCAATTCCCCATGGTACGAAGATATCTATGACTACCATAAAAATGGTACCTTTTCCATTAACCTATCCACAACCCAACGTAAAAACTTTATCTACCAATCCTCCCGTTACACCATTCTAGGTGATACACTATATCGCCAGAGTCTCGATGGTATCCTGTTACGATGTCTTAACACTGAAGAAGCTGATGCTACCTTACGAGACATACACGAAGGTGTTTTTGGCGCACATTTTATCTGTCCTACCCTCGCTAAGAAGATACTCCGCACATGGTATTATTGGCCTACAATAGAGCAAGATGCTTTACAGTTTGCTAATAAGTGTCTACAATGCCAACAACATGGAGATTTGATTCCTGCACTAGCTCATGAACTACAACCTGTGACAACTCCATGGCCTTTTTCACAATGGGGTCTTGACCTCGTAGGACAAATCCACCCATCCTCATCCAATGACCATAAATTTATCATTACCACCACTGAGTACTTCACAAAGTGGGTTGAAGCCATTCCCATGACATATATCATCGGTAAGCAAATAGCTAAGTTTATCCTTAACTACCTCATTTATCGGTATGGTATCCCCCAAGCCATTGTCACCGATAATGGGAGACCATTCAAGGATCAATATGTCTGTGCCTTATGCACCTAATACAATATCCAACATCGCTTTTCAACTCACTACTATCCGCAAAGTAATGGCCAAGCCAAGGCTTCCAACAAAACCATTCTCAAAATCCTTAAGAAAATGGTCAATGAAGCTGGTCGTGATTGGCACCTACAACTCAATCCTACCTTATGGGCCTACCGCACTAGTATCAGAACACCAACTGGTGCAACACCCTATGCCTTGGTCTATGTCTATGAAGCTATTCTACCTATAGAGGTTGAGATCCCATCCCTCAGAGTATCTATGCAGCACCTTATTGGAGAGGAGTATCGCACTTCCAGATTAGCTAAGCTAGAACTACTAGATGATAGGCACCTTGCAACACTTAATCATCTCCATGTATATCAAAACTGCCTTCAATGTAACTATAACAAGAAGATCAAAGAAATATGGTTTCAAGTTGGTGATCTTGTCCTCAAAGAAAATCAGAGAAATCAAGCAGATCAAGAAAAGAAGGGCAAGTTTGAGCCTAATTGGTTAGAACCTTTTGTTATCACAACAACATATGGATCAAGAGCTTATACTTTAGAAACACCTGAATGCATTCCTCTAGATGAGCCACTCAATAATGTTGATCTCAAGAAGTTCTATGCCTAATCCTCAGAGTATCACAAAAAAAAACAAAACAAAATAAAAATAATCCGTCCTATGGTGAAAACCTGGTAAATAGGCACCTTAGATAAGTACCATAGTGAAAACCTAGCAAACATGCACTATGTGTAGCACCGGCACCCATCATCTATCAAGTCTTGTTCATCCCATTTACATAATAAACTACATCCATCCATCCATAATAAAACCATTGACCCATTTGCATTTCCATCTCCCTATCTAGTATAGCTTGGAAATTAGTCAATGTCACTCATTCTATGTCTTACTATCACCCATCGTTATCCTATGTCAGTTGACCATAACAACACCTCTATTAGAATGGGGGCACTCATTTCCTTAACCTAGGTCTAGGAATGGATCCTTGTTCGCGGTTCACAAACACTTCGAACACTTCCAACACTTCAAAAACACAAACACTTCAAACACTTCATCCTTCAACACAAAGCACAAACAAGAACACAAACACTTCAAAACCAAAACAAAAACAAATACACAACAACAAAAACATACAAAACCAAACCAATCAACCATATCAACTATCTTATATAGATTGTCACACGCTCGAAACTAGACCAAGCATCTTATATGAGGTGTTTCATTTCTGACACCAGAGACCTTCCTCATTGTGTTGATCTAGGGATATATTGTTCCCCACAATGACAACACTTTTTCCTACATCATAAAAAACAAACCAGAACTACATATCATCATTTCAATCTCAAGGTACCTTGATCCCATGGCTATGGGTATGTAGTCAGTCTAGAATATGAAGGAAGTTTCCAGTACTCAGGTACATAAGATCTCATCATTTCCCCAACCTAAACTCAAACACCTTGATCCATTCATCACTCTACCCAGAACTACATATTATCATTTTTTTCATCTTTCATCATAATGTGCCTTGATCCCATGGATACATGGTATGTAGGCAGTCTAGAATACAAAGGAAGTATCTAGTACTCAGGCACATACGATTCATCATTCTTCACCCATTTCAATCCATTGACATGTCATCTTTCTAGCTTTCCATTTATCAAAATCCATTCACCTCAACTTGACTAACTCAAGCAGCAAAACAACAAACAAACACATCCTTTCAAAGCAAAAGTCCTTAAACAAACCTGAAGCAAAGCAACATACTTACATAGCCATATGTTGTCCTACATATTGATTGCCAACATTAGCTAAATCAATCTCAACCAAGCAACAGATCAACAAACTTGTCTTATACAGGATGTTCCATGATCGAAACTAGACCAAACGTCTTATACGACATGTTGCATTTCCTGAAACCAGACATTATCCTTTCAACAGATCAACACCCTTTAACAGACACATCGTTCCTACAATAAGGTTGTTATCTATCCCAACCAATCCAATCTATCCTAAGCAACCTCTTTGGCAAGAGAATATGTTGGATGTATGTTTACTTTGTAAGTCAGTCAATTTGCTTTTTGGTTTATCTTTTGTTCCTTTTTCCATTACTTATTTATCTATATCTTGGTATGTTGTGATGTAGTATGGATTGGGGGCATAGTCATTGCTTTTGTGTGCTGTGTTTAAGGAATGATCTTTAGTATCTTTCTTAGTATCATATTTATCTTGTGTGAGTGTTACAACCTAGCATCTTACATATTAATATACTTCTTGCATTTATGTATTGAAGTTTATTTTATGTTCAAGACTATGGATCATTCACATGTCCAATAAGGTTATATTATGTCTAAGGGATCTAAGTTCAAATCGCTTGCTTGTAGAGTCAACGTCCTCGCACTCGGATATCACAACACCTTGGTCTTTTATACCTTGGTGGCAAACTATCCATGTGCTATATCAAAAATAAGGATTGCTCTTTAGAAACATTTGTGAAACCGTTGCAACAAGCTCATCCATTTACCCATCCATTTATCCATGTCATTATATAGCTTTTCAAGCAAGGATTGATCAATAGTCTTTCTATCATGTCCTCTTCTATCTCCACTTTCTTCTATCTACCTAACCTCGCCTATCTCCAACACAATCTTCTAGTCTAGCGTCAACCCAGTTCTTTTGTCGCTTCCTTGTCTTTCCTCTCGAGGGGGCATCCTATGCCAGTTACACTGGGGTATCAAAATTGTATCATGTCTTCAACAATCATTTTCTTTGAAGCAATGCTATAAACTACATTGCATCAAAGAGGGGAAAAATGTAGACACCCTAAAATGACCATATCTTCAAATCACCTGCATTTCAACATTAATTAAATAATCACATTATTTAATTAATTTCATCAATTGTATCTAATCACCTGCATTTCAAACGTTAATTAAATAATCACATTATTTAATTAATTTCATCAATTCTTCCAAATCACCTGCATTTCAACATTAATTAAATAATCTAATTACTTAATTAATTTCATCAAAATCATCAAATTCTTCCAAATCTCCTAGAATCAACATTAATTGAATAAATTCTATTTATTTAATTAATTTCAACATTAATTAAATAAATTCTATTTATTTAATTAAAATCAACTTTATTCTTCCAAAATTAAATAATTTTAATTATTTAATTAAATCATTATCGTCTTCCAAAATTCAAATCCACATCAATTGAATAAATTAATTATTTAATTAATTTATTTCTTCCAAATCCTCTTATCTACAATTAAATAATTTTCATTATTTAATTAAATCAAATTGTTCTTCCAAGTTTAAATAAATCATGCAAATTTATTTATATTATCTCAATCTCTAAAAATAAAATATAATCAAATATTTTATTTATTCTTCAAATCATGCACAAAAAATTAAATAAATTTATTTATTTAATTTCTTCAAAAAATCTTCCCATTCCTCTAAAAATAAATCTTGTTCATCATGCACACAAAATTAAATAATTTATTATTTAATTTATCACAAACATGCAAAAAGCAAATTACAAGTTGAGTTAATTGACTTAATCAGTCTCGTTTTGATCAACAACTCTTAAATTAGAAAAAAAACATTCCAATTTATGAAATCAAATCTTATCTTTATCAAAAAGCAATTAACTCAAATAAAAATATTTTTTTGTGTGACACATGTCAAGTGCACATTTATCATGAGTTATTTGATTTATCTCAACCATTCATTCTATGGATTTATTTCATCCATTGATCGATCATGTTTGAAATCTATATAAACCCCCCTCATCTCCATAACAAATCCTCTTCGATCATTTATTCTCAGACATCCTTTATAGTGCTTGGAGCATTCATCGCATCGTTGAGCACACTTCTACCTTTTGAGAATAAACACAATCTACATCCGCGTGTTGCAAACATGGTTTCACAATTTGAAGAGAAATCTACACTCGACCAAGAGATCCAAACAATCTAGGTGATAACTTCTTTGTTCGTATTTTGATTTATTCATTGATTTAGTTATTGCTTAGATAGATCTTTTGATGTTATGGGTAATTGAGTTGTTATTATCATTACTTTGTGATCTTATCATTCAACCTCTTGTTTTTTCCTATACACAGCTTGTTTCTTGGGGACCCACACCATTTTCATTTTTGCTTTGAGGTGTGTGGGTGTATGTAGCTTTTGAGATAGATTTAGCTTTGAATTTGTGTATTGATGCCCTACGACATGATATTGTTGAGGCTTTTGTGGATATTCTGCTATATGTGTGGGAGCATCCAAATTTTTATTTTTGAATCTCATGGGATTAGGAATAGCTTTGTATGGGGTTGATGTGTGCATTTGTTGGCTATGATTAGGAATGATAGGGAATATAAGGGGATGAGATGTGTGAATGGAGGAATGACTATACTAATGGGTGAAGAGATTAGGGGATGGAAGGATGGGAATATTAGGAGTTGGAAGGAGTGGAGGAAGAGTGGATGGAGTGAGATGAATGGTCACATGCTTTTGCAAATGGTATGATGATGGAGGGGGATGGTGACATATGAGTGAGAGATGTGATTAGGTGCACCAGGATATGGAGTGGAAGAAGTACCTGGAGGAGGTGTGGAGTTGGTACCAACATCATTGGATTATTTTTCTTGGGATGAAAAACCAAGACCATGTGCTCGAGGATAGATTGCAACATAGATGGGCTCTAAGATACATTGTTCATGAAGGCCTAAACCTTTGCCTTGATAATTCATGTTTTGGAACATACGATATGCAATGGGATGTTTGTTTTAGAAGCAAGACGTGAATCTATTATTTTATGGGGATAGTGAAGTGGTGGATAGTGGTGGTTGTTGTTCTCCTAAGGAAGAACATTCATGTATGAAGGTGTAAGACCAAGGGGATAGGATAATGGATTTGGAATGGTATTGATGGGAGATGGTGGAAGATCAACATGAGATAATGGAGGATCTACAAGAGACAATGTGGGATCATGCAATGGATGAAATGGGATGCTTGGATCTTGACTAACATTATGCTCAGTAGGATGTGAAGTAATAGGATCCAAGTTACTTGTTTGATTATCAATGCTTTCTTGGGGGCCAAGTGTCTCATTAAGGGAATTGGATGTTGTTGGATCATGGATAGGGCTAGGTGGAGAATGTATAGGAGTAGTGTGGGTAGCTTGTTCATGGATAGTTGTGGGATTATGGATAGGATCAATTTGTTCCTAGATAGACTCATGATCATGGACAATATCTTGATCATAGAGAGGATTAACATGGATAATATGATAGTGAGTTTGGATAGGATCAATGTGCTTGTGTATAGGTTCTTTATCATAGATAATATCTTGATCATAGAAAATATACAGGTTATGGATGGGTTGGATGGAGGTGCTTTGATCTTGATTTAGACAAGGGGTTGATGTTTCCACATGCTTTAGATTATACTTTTGACATAGCTCTTGATTTTCATGAATGGAAGTGTAGGTAGAAGACTCTTGGATAGGCTTGCTAGGCTCTTGATGGTCAACGTCATGAAGGTACAATGAATCTTGACTTGGACTCATGGTAGGAGACTCTTCAATAGGCTTAATGGGTTGTAGATTACATGATAGGGTTGAAGGAATGAAAATGATGTTTGGAGGTTCTTGGATAGGTGCTTGAGGACACGGAGATGGTTGATTCCTTGCTAATAGCCATTGGATCGCATCCTTCATAAGAGTATGGGTGGATGGGAAATATAATGGATGGATGATAATGGTGGATGATGTTGTAGGTTTAGGATTAGGATTAGGTGGAGGGGTAATGTGATTGGATGGATTAGGATTATATGGTTTTATCAAAGGTAGCTCAAGTGATTATGCTTGGACCAATTGTTGTAGGGTTACCTCCCAAGAATTTTTTTATGGAAGATTGGAGGAACATGGGGATGAAGCTAATGAAGGGCTTGATGGATTAGAAGGTTGATGGATCAATGAACTATGATAGGGACTACATGGTGGTGTGGGGATAGGACTAGTAGGCTCTTGTATTGGTCTATGAGTGGATGATGATGGAGGGTACACATAGGATACATAATCTAGATTGGTGTTCCCCTTATCAAAGGTACCACAAGGACTTAAGGACACTTGATTTTGGTGCAAAGGAAGACTTGCATGTTCTTGTTGTAAAGGAACTTGATAGTCTTGTAAATGGGTTTGATAATGAGTTGAAATGTAGGAATAATAAGTTGTATGATCTTGGGGTGGATGTTGTTGGGTATTAATAGGATAGGTTGATGTGGAATTGACATGTTTTGTTGTAAATATGTGCCTAAGTGGTGTTGTCATTGATGTCAACACATCCTTGTTGCCATTGGTGTCAATGGTATCCTATTTTACTGCTTGTTTAGAAGACTGGATTGTTAAGGATATTGAGAAAATTAATAGAGATCAATATATGCGGACCATATGGCTATGTAGAGGTTTGTCTGAAGAAGCTTCAGTTAAGATTTGAGAGGTTCACATTAAGATCTGAAGAAGTTATAGCCATCTAAGTAAAATAGGTTCCTGCATTATTCAGGAGAGTCAGAGTGAAAGGAAAGACGTTCGGATTGCTTCGGTAATGTAAAATAATGATCTGTAGATCTAGAGGCATGTATGGGAAATCAGTATGTATCATCAACTCAATGGTTCATGGTTTGGAGGTCCGCAAGCTATCTTTCTAGTTTGACAGTCATGGCAGATAGTGTTCTTGAGGTTCTGGAGGAAGATATAAATGATTCTAGTAATTTGGTTTAAAGTGAATGTTATTGGTAATTTCAATGTGCTTGTGGAGGTCTCTGGATCGTGTGGCTACTATGTTGGAGGTCCGCACTAAGGTTTGAGCTTGTTGATTGAAGATTTCTTCTTTGAGGTTGATGTTCTTCCCAGTCTTGGCCGACCAGATGTTCCTAGCATGTTATAGATGATCTAAGAGCATTTTTATGAAGCATGGAGTGGTTGTAGAAGAAGATTCAAGTCTCAGTTGTGTTTGGCCAACAGTGTGATGATCCACGTCAAGTTTAGCTAACCTTGTTGATCATTCCAAGGTTGATGAAGCATATAAATACTTGTTGAAGAGTTGTTGAAAAGCATCCTTGTACACAATGAATTAAATCCAAAGAAGGGATCAAAAGTAGAGCACAGAAGAAGAGGAGTGAAGGGAGTATAGAGTGAAGAGTCAGTGAAGAAGAATTTGAACATAAGAGCAAAAGTTTTGAGCCTTCAAAGGGACTGATTTAGGCATGAATGTAGATGCTATTTCTCAGTTCATTATTTTTGTATAAATCATAATTTCTTATAGGTAGTGAGCCTCTTCTTGAGCAGTGAGCTCTGGGTAGTGCGCCCAAAGGCATGTGCCTTCTATTTTCTTAAGTACTTTTAATAGGGTATGCATTTTTGTGGGTTAACCCCCACTGTGGTTTTCCCCTTAACCAGGTTTTCCACGTCAAAATTCTGGTGTTGAGTGTTAATGTTGTTTTTGCTCATATGTTGATTTATACTTAAATGTTTTCATCATTAATTTGATTACAAAGAAGATTTAAAAGATTCAGAAAAGGCTAAAGTTTAGGGACAACTGATTCACCCCCCTCTTAGTTGTCTGGACTATTTCCAAGAATTGGTATCAGAGCCAAGTTCCTCTAAAAGAAGCCTGACTGCTTGAGGAGATCCAAGATGTCGATCTACAAGAAGGAAAGTCTGAGATTTGATGGAACAAATTACTCTTTCTGGAAGGTACGCATGCAGTGTCATCTAGAATGTATGGTGATGGCTTTTGGACAATAACCAAGAATGTGTATAAGATTATTAGGAATGGATCGTCAAATATAGATGAACTCAAAGATGCTGAATGCAACACTCGAGCCAAAGAAGAATTGTTGAGTGCCCTGTTTGATACCAAATTGGCAAATGTCCTGGATTTGCAAACTGCTCATGAAATCTGGAGTAAATTGGAAAATCTGTATGAAGGTGACAAATATGTTAAATGTGCCAAGCTACAAAGCTTGAAGGGTAAATATGAAAGATTGGTATGAGTGAAGATGAAAACATTACTTCCTACATGCAGAAAGTAAATGAACTTGTGACTAGTATCAGAAATGCAGGTGGAGTATTGGATGAATCAGAAATTATTACAAAGGTGCTCAGATCCTTACCTGTAGCTTACAAACACAAGGCTGTAGCCATTGAAGAAAACTAGACAGTAACAACAGTCACAAGGGATCAGTTAGTTGGCAAGCTTTCTGCATTTGAAATGAGTGAGTTTGGTGATTCTCTTCCTAAGTCTGAATCTACATTCAAGGCCAATGTGTATGGAAAGCAAAGATATGATCTGGGTGAAATCTCTTCTACAAGATCAAACAGATTTGTGAAGACTAGAAAGGATCTTGAAGATATTGAAATAGAAACTGCAGATCTTGAAGCTCTCATTGGCAAACAGATGCTAAGAGGATCCAGTAAGTATGAAGGAAAATTGCCAGTCAAATGTTTTTCTTGTAATAAGATTGGTCATTTTGCCTTAAGGTGTCTGGAGAGGTTTTGAAATCCAAACCCTAACAGGTACAAGGGTCAGAAGAATTGTAACTATGTCCAAGAAGCTGGAGAAGGAGTTACAGATGATGAATCTGATCATGGAGGTGATTGGGTGTTCATTGCTATTAAAGAAGAAGATCCAATGTCTACTGAATCTGCTAGCTATGCAAATGTAGAAAGTGCTTTGGCTGCTTAGGGTGTTGAAAATGATGAATGGGTGATTGATAGTGGATGTTCTCATTATATGACAGGAGACAAGAGTAAGTTTTTGAGTTTTGAAAATTATGAAGGAGGACTTGTGAAATTTAGAGACAACTCAGCTAGTAGAATTCGTGGTAGAGGATCCATCTCTTTTGATGGTAAGAACAGGACCAATAATGTTCTGTATGTGGAAGGACTAAAGCATAATCTTCTTAGTGTTGGACAGTTGGTTGACAAGGGTTATGATCTTCGTTTCAAGGATGGAAAATGCAAAATCTTGGAAAGCTCCGGAACTAAAATTGCATCTAGTACTCAAACTAAAGGTAACATATTTCACTTAAGTAGTTCAAGCAAAAGTTGTTTGATTTCTCAAACATATCAAAGTTGGTTATGGCATAGGAGGATGTGTCATGTAAATTTTGATAACATTGTCAAAATAAGTTCCACTCAAGTTGTAAGAGATCTTCTAAGACTTGTGAAACCTGATAGGAAGGGAATGTTAATTGGGTAAATAAAACAAAATTTCATTCAAAAGTAAGGAACAAGGTTCAAGTGGGAGATTGGAACTGGTACATACTAACCTTTGTGGTCCTGCTAGAATTAGGAGTGTGCAAGGAGACAAATATTTCATGCTGTTGATTGATGATTACTCCTGGATGATGTGGGTAACCTTCCTAAAAGAAAAATTAGAAGCTCTTGATAAGTTTAAGGTGTTCAAGATGATGGTTGAAAATGAGATTGGTGGGAAATTGAAATGTCTGAGATCTGATAGAGGTGGATAATTCACTTCTGGTGAGTTTGATGCTTTTTGTGAAAAGCATGGGATAAAAAGACAATTATTTGCTCCTAGGACTCCTCAGCAAAATGGAGTTGTGGAAAGGAAGAACTGGACCATTCAAGAAGCTACCAGGACCATGATGATGGAAATAAATGTTCCTCAAGTTTATTGGAGGGAAGCTATGAGCACTGCTGTCTACACTCTTAACCGGGTGCAGATCAAAGGAAATTTTGGTAAAAATCCTTATGAATTATGGTTTGGTCATCCTCCTACTATAAGATATTTCAAAGTTTTTGGTAGCAAATGCTATATCAAAAGAGATGAGGATTTAGGCAAGTTTGATGGAAGAAGTGGTGAAGGAATATTCTTGGGATACTCTACACAAAGTAAGGCTTATTGGTGCTTCAACAAGAGGTTGAAAAAGATTATTGAAAGTGCTAATGTTAATGTTGATGAAAGCAAAGAAGGTCATTCCAAGTATTGCGGATATGATTCAAATGATCAAGATAAAAATCAAAGTCAAGGAAGGCAAGATCAAATTCATACTTAGATCCAGATTGATCTGGTAACTCCAGTAACTCAAGAGATTAGTGTAGAAGATGAGGAACCAGTTCAAGAAACAGAAGTTCAAACAATTCCCAAAACCCCCAAGTATGTAAGAATGAATCATCCTAAAGATCAAACCATAGGAGATAAAAATAGAGGTGTTTGAACTAGGAGAAGAGTTGCTAAAGGTCAAGAAGAGATCTGTTTGATTTCAAAGATTGAACCTAAATCAGTAAGTGAAGCTTGCAATTATGAAAATTGGGTTAAGGCAATGGAAGAAGAATTGGTGCAAATTGAAAAGAATCACACTTGGGATCTTGTTCCCAGACCTAAGGACAAAAATGTGATTGGAACCAAATGGGTCTTCTAGATTAAATTGAATGAAGATGGTAAGGTTGTAAGAAACAAGGCAAGGTTGGTATGTAAAGGTTATTCTCAAGTGGAAGGAATTGATTTTGAAGAAACTTTTGCTCTGGTGGCAAGGATAGAGGCAGTCATATTATTTCTTGCCTTTGCTGCTTTCAAAGATTTTAAAGTTTATCAGATGGATGTCAAATCAACATTTCTAAATGGAGATTTGGAGGAAGAAGTCTACATTGAACAACTGAAAGGATTTCAGTTGTCTGATCAAGGGGATATGGTTTGTAGACTAAGAAAAGCCTTGTATGGCCTCAAGCAAGCTCTAAGAGCCTGGTATGCCAGATTGGATAAGCATTTGCTCAAGATAGGATTTAGCAAAGGTACCGATGATAGTAATTTGTACTTCAAGATAAATCATGAGGACATTCTAATTGTTGAGGTCTTTGTTGATGATATCATTTTTGGTGGAAATGAATGTATGTGCAAAGCATTTGTTGATCAAATGAAAAGTAAGTTTGAGATGTCAATGTTTGGTGAGATGAACTTCTTCCTAGGTCTGTAAATTGTTCAATTAGATAAAGGTATCTTCATATCTCAGTCCAAGTATGTGAAAGAATTGTTGAAGTTTGGAATGGAATATTCAAAGCCGGTAGGTACTCCTATGGTAACTAGATGCAAGCTAAGCAAAGATGATGACTCTCCAAAGGCAAATTAGAAAAAGTATAGATCAATGATTGGAGGATTGCTCTATTCGACTCAAACCAGACTTGACATCATGAATGTAGTTAGACTTGTTGCCAGATTTCAAGCTGATCTAAGAGAATCCTATGTTGTGGCAGTCAAAAGAATTTTTAGATATCTCAAGGGGACAATTGATTATGAATTGTGGTATCCAAAGGAAAATGATTTCACTCTTCATGCATATATAGATGCTGATTGGGTAAGAGATGTGGATGACAGAAAAAGTACTAGTGGTGGCACATTCTTCTTGGGAAGAAGATTGGTCTCTTGGATGAGCAAAAAATAAGAGGCAATTTCTCTATCTACTGCAGAGGCAGAGTATATAGTAGTAGCAAAATAATTATTCTCAAGTTCTGTGGATGAAGCAAATACTGAAGGACATCAGAATTGTGTTTGAGGAGCCAGTCATAAATTTATGTGATAATTCAAGTGCTATAAGCATTTCCAAGAATCTGGTATTGCACTCAAAGACAAAGCATATATCTATCAAGTTTCATTTCTTGAGAGAGAAAGTTAATGAGAATGAAGTCAAGTTGGAGTTTGTGTCTTCCAAAGATCAGATTGTGGATATCTTCACTAAGCCTCTTCCCAAAGATACTTTTGAGTATCTCAGAGAAAAGTTAGGGGTTATTACTCCTCCTGATCAGAACTAAGATGCACTAAAGTGCATCAGTCCAGTGGAATTCACATTCATATCTTGTGATCCAAATTGATGTTAAGGAGGTACTATTCAAAGGGGGAGTAGTCAGTATGCAAATTTTGGGATCAGTCTGAAGCAAAAAGGGAGAAAAGATAGCAAATATGTGCCCTTTGCCATTGATGTCAAAGGGGGAGAGAAGTCATGTGAAAAACTAGTTGTTGATGTAAGGAGGAACAGTAAAGAAAGTAGTTACAAAAGTAAGAAGAGAAAGGGGGAGAAGTTCTTGTCTTGATGGTTAAATTTAGTTTTCCACATCATATGTTTCCATCAATGACAAAGGGGGAGATTGTTGCAAATATGTGCCTAAGTGGTGTTGTCATTGATGTCAACATATCCTTGTTGCCATTGGTGTCAACTGTATCCTATTTTGCTGCCTGTTTAGAAGACCGAATTGTTAAGGATATTGAGAAAATTAATGGAGATCAATATATGTGGACCATATGGCTATGCAGAGGTTTGTCTGAAGAAGCTTTAGTTAAGATTTGAGAGGTTCACATTAAGATTTGAAGAAGTTATAGCTATCTGAGTAAAATTGGTTCCTGCATTATTCAGGAGAGTTAGAGTGAAAGGAAAGAGGTCCGGATTGCTCCAGTAATGTAAAATAATGATCTGCAGATCTAGAGGCATGTTTGGGAAATCAATATGTATCATCAACTCCAGTGGTTCGTGGTTTGGAGGTTTGCAAGATATCTTTCTACTTTGACAGTCATGGCAGATAGTGTTCTTGAGGTTCCGGAGGAAGATACAAATGATTCTGGTAATTTGTTTAAAGTGAATGTTATTGGTAATTTCAATGTGCTTGTGGAGGTCTCTGGATCGTGTGGCTACTATGTTGGAGGTCCACACTGAAGTTTGAGCTTGTTGATTGAAGATTTCTTCTTTGAGGTTGATGTTCTTCGCAGTCTTAGCCGACTGGAAGTTCCTAGCATGTTGCGGATGATCTAAGAGCATTTTTATGAAGTGTGGCATGGTTGTAGAAGAAGATTCAAGTCTTAGTTGTGTTTGGCTGATAGTGTGATGATCCGTGTCAAGTTTAGCCAACCTTGTTGATCATTCCAAGGTTGATGAAACATATAAATACTTGTTGAAGAGTTGTTGAAAAGCATCCTTGTACACAATGAATTAAATCCGAAGAAGGGATCAAAAGTAGAGCAGAGAAGAAGAGGAGCGAAGGGAGTATAGAGTGAAGAGTCAGTGAAGAAGAATTTGAAGATAAGAGCAGAAGTTTTGAGCCTTCAAAGGGACTGATTTAGGCATGAATGTAGATGCCATTTCTTAGTTCATTATTTTTGTATAAATCATAATTTCTTATAGACAGTGACCCTCTTCTTGAGCAGTGAGCTCTGGGTAGTGCGCCCGAAGGCATGTGCCTTCTATTTTCTTAAGTACTTTTAACAGGGTATGCATTTTTGTGGGTTAACCCCCACCGTGGTTTTTCCCTTAACCGGGTTTTCCACGTCAAAATTCTGGTGTTGTGTGTTCATGTTGTTTCTGCTCATATGTTGATTTATACTTAAATATTTTCATCATTAATCTGATTACAAAGAAGATTTAAAAGATTTAGAAAAGGCTAAAGTTTAGGGACAACTGATTCAGCCCCCCTCTAAGTTGTCTAAACTATTTCCAATAGATTTGTGGGTAGGCTAGATTGGTATGGTGATGGAGGTGACACATGGTATTGAGGTGTAATTTGTTGAGGTTGTGGTTGGAATTCTTGTTGTTGTGGAATGTGTTGATATGTAGGTGGGTTAGGTTGGAATTGTTGGTATTGTGGTTGGAATTGTTGGTGTTGTGGTTGAAATGATTGTTGTTGAATGTGTTTATATTGTGGTGATGGAGGGATTGCATAGGAAAGTTGTTCTTGGGAAATGGATGGAGATGAATATACAGATAGAGGATGGTATAGATGAACTTGATATCCCTTCTCATAAGATATATAATGAGGTATAGAATTGTGACTTGTGCTAGCCAATGTTTGATTGTAAGAAGTTTGTGTGTCCATATATGGATTCATGATTTGGAGTTGGCATGGACATGTAAGATGGTGTTGTTAATACGATAGCATTATGAGGATATTTAGTGATGAGATGTACTAAGGGAATTTGAAGCTCTTTGAATTTTTTTTTTGTTGATAGGATATAATTTCTCATAGTCATGTTTAAGTTTTTGTATCCATGCCTCAAGAGTACCAGGAGATGTGTATGATGGGGGTTGGTATGATAGTGATGTGTGTTGGTTTGAAGATATAGCTTGGGGATGAGATTCATATAGGTGTTTAACTTCCTCTATGTCTGCATCATCTAGGTATGATAGGGATATTGGTTGAATTGGAGATGGAGGGTGGTTTAACCTAGGCTTATTGATTATCAGGACCATTTTGATGAGGATTTGTGATGATGTGACTAAAGTTTGACTCTTTTGATGCTCAAAGATAGTCGTGACTGATTAGAGAGGTAGTGATGGTAAACTTCATAGAATGGTGCTTATGGAACATAGAATGTCACTTCTGGTAGTGTTTGAGTGCTTTTGGAGCACAGAATGGCACTTCTAGTGTAAATAGGCACTTTTGGAGCACATAAAGATGCTTCTGGAGTATAGAAAGGTGCTTCTAGTGTAAATAGGTGCTTCTAGAGTATAGAAAGGCACTTCTGGGCAATAACAACTTGCCTTTGGTGTTTTCAGGGTTTCCAAATAGTTTGAAGCCAAAATTTCACTCTTGGATTTTGATAGATTGCTTTGGATGATGAGAGAGAAAGTTAAAGTGGATTAGATTTGGAATGGAATGAAGTGGTTTTTAGGAATAGATTGGACTATTTGAAGGATGTCTTTGGGATAGTTTAGAGATGTCTTGGAATGGTTTAGGGTAGTTTAGGGATGACTTGGAATGGTTTAGGGTAGTTTAGAGATAGTTTAGGATGGTTTAGGGATGGTTGAGAGATGATTTAGAATGGTTTAGATATGGTTTTAGAATAGTTTAAAGATGATTTGGAATGATTTAGGGATGATTTCAAGTGATTGGAGGATGATTGGATGTGGTTAGGGTTTGATGTCAAGTGGTTTGGGGATGATTAGGGACGAAGTTTGATGGATGTGGTGTAAGTTTGTTTTTGACAAAATTGGGATGAAATGGATATGATATGGATAGAAAGAGGATGGGCAGATCAAATTGGATGAACTGGGATGACGATGACAATAGGAAAGTCAAAAACTCAGGACCTAACCAAAAGCGTAATAGTTCTGACCAAAAGCATAGAGATATGGATCAGAGGTGAGTTTATATTGACCAAAAGCTCATCAAGATAGCCCAAAGGCGTGTCAGGATAGCCCAAAGGTGAGCTTTGGTATAAAACTAGAAAAAATGTCAATAAGACCAAAGGCACTTTTCTGTGGCTCAAAGGCACTTTACTATGGGCCAAAGGCGCTTCAAATCAATGCAAAGGTGCATTATTTCTATGCAGATGCAAGTTTTTGGAATAGTTATGTTTTCAAGGCAAGATTTTAATAGGATTTTGGTCTGATTTCTTGGTAAGAGAATAGAAACATAGTAAACAAGATGGCTGAGGACTAACTCAATGGTGTTGGTTGCGCGAGGCTATTAACCTTCGCAGATAACAAATGGTATTATGGGTAGATAACAAGAAAAAATAGAAGACACACCAAACAATCTTTTAATACAACAACCTATAATTATTCAAGTAGGAGTGATCCATATTGTAAGCCCACATGATTGAATACATGTCCATGTGCTTAACTAACTAAGCACACTTCCCCCTATGTATATAGCTAGAGATAAAGGATGTAGACCCAATATCTCTCTCGTTGGAGGTCTTGACACCTTGCCCAAAGATTTTCTATATAGTCCTTAAGGTAGTACAGATAGTGAGTAACTTCAGGGTATTGTTCGCATCCCTTGCATCACAATATGAAATGGTTAATGGCCTTATATAGGTTTACAAGGTGTCTAGGGTGTCCTCAATATCTGTGAAGGTATGGGAGGCACATATCTATGAATGGGGGTGTCCCAGTTAACTGATGCTCAACTATCTGAGTCTTGACAGACTAAGTTTCTCGAGAGTGTATTGCTTGGAGTTAAAAGGGTCCTTCCTTTGATGTCGAGTCCTTCGATACTCTTATCATTTCTAGACCACGCCATAACATGTAGTTGGGGTCATCCCTTGAGGTGACGAAATCCCCAAGTAGGCCCCTGTTGTGTGGTTACACAACACGCCCCATTTTGACTGGGCAAAATAGGGACCCAACTTTTCTTTTGGCTTGTGTTGTCTGCTTTCTGGCGGTTTGGTAAAATCAGTCATGTTCATCATCATGTGGAGTCAAGATGAGGTAAGCCCCAATATGAGGTTAGTCTGTCAAAATTCGTATTTCATATATATGACCACATATTCTGAAAGAGCATTAAAATTCATGCAGGTTTGCTTTTTACATCACCCTGATATTCATCAGGATGTGAGAGTTATGAACAGTCAAAGTCTTGGTCAAACCTGATATTCGCAAAAAGAGGGTCATATTTTATAACCTCAGTTATGCTGTGTGAAGAACATCATCATATTTGAAACGTCCCCCCCCGATAATATCCTGCAGTTCAAATATCTGGACGTCAACGTTAAGTGATAGTAAGTCTTCCCCGTCGAACGGTCTTTTGTATCGCGAGCATCATATTTTGAAGGTAACCCGATATTCGTTAATATCATCCTGATGCAAAATATCACCCTTAACAAACATCCTGATGACATCATCTGAATCCGATAAACAAGAAAACAAACATCCTGATGACATCATCATCATATTTACATTTCGACAGGATATTTTGTAAACATGATCATGTTCACCCAAATGTGGCGATGACGTCATAAGACATTTCCAATACGAAGAACAAATATCATGATGGCGTCATCCTGATATTTCAAAAGGAGAGTAAGTTTGAAGGTCATCATCATATTTTGGAATATCACCCGATAGACTGAAATATCCTCCTGATGTGCTAAAATGAAAACAAGGGTGCGTTGTCACCCGAATTTTGTCGCGATAACAATTTCAAGACTAGGGAGGATGATATTGAAACTCAACCTGATATTTGTGAAACATCATCCTGCTCTCATGATATCTTGTCGTATGAATATCCCCCTGCTCCCTTTGCCGCCATTGCCATTAAATGCGCGCAGATATGGTAGGTGATTCCCGCCGATCCCGGAACCCAATGAAACGTCTGGCGAGATCCTGAGTTTTCGCACGAATGATCAAAGATTACGATCTAACTTGTCAGAGTTACCCTAAGTTTACCCTAACTGCGAGGTTAAAAGGTAATTCAACCGCCATTGTTACATTTACCTGCATTAAAATTGTTTTACAGAGCACTAGCCTCCATTTCTGCATAACAGCTACCGTTGCGGGACTGGAGCTCATAGACTGAGGGAGGAAGGTGATCAGCAGCTGAATCAAGAGCGTCTTAGAGATATACTGGTATAAAAAGAAATCGGCATAACCAGGTAGGTGAACTGAAACCCTCATCATGTTGTTTCTATATGATGCTGTAAGTTCTGGTTATGTATCCATGCAAGTAAGTAATGTAGAATTGATACAATAAGCATGATATTTGCAATATATATACATGCATATCCCATTGTGAGAAGAAATGTTGTTAATTGCAGGTACCCATGGCTGAAAAACACTTAGTCAAGTGTCAGGAAGAATTCAGCAGGCCTATGTTCTCTTCTCAGAGAGGGGTCCTGTTTAAATTTGGGGCAATTACAGACACCCATCAGGGGAGTACCAACCTGGAGGCTTGGTCAGCCAAGCTGAATGATGGACAGAATAAGAGTCCGGTGCTGGACGCTGTGTTTGTATTAGGTATGTGGAACGCTGCTGGCTTCCCTTACTCCATGGAGTCTCCGGAGCTGGTTATTGAGTGCGCCCAGAATTACAACCCTCAGACGAGGCAGGTGGTGAAGCATGGGAGAATGTATGCAGACCTATCCATCAAAGGTCTATCCCAAACATTTGGACTGCCAATGGGCAGCAAGGTAAAGAGTGTAGACTTGAAGAAGTCTGAAAGAGAATATGAGGCCAACAAGAAGATGGCCAGAAAGAACATGTATGCTTGGCGGGCCGAGAACAGCACATATAATGCAGCGGCCAAGCTCCCTGTGCACATGTTCAAATTTGATTTTAATGAAGAATATCAATATGTGATTGCCCTACTGAACAGGGTGACTGGCCAGCCTGATACTGGAGAATTCAGAGATTGGATGTACGGCATAATAATGATGTGCCTATATGCAGACATCAAGCCACTGTGGGGCTAGATAATTAGTGATGCTCTGCATGAGCAGCTGCTGAACCTGGGAGGTTCAGATTGTGCCTTCTACATGACCTCCTATATTGTTTATTCCTGTGCTTATGGAGGCACTTTTGATGCCCTGGTCACAGATGGAAAACTGACGGGCACGAATGCAGCATATATATGGGATCATCATCCCCAGCTGCAAAGAACTAATTACATCAAGGACTATAAACTGGTCAATGATGCATTCTCTATGCATCTGGTAAGGACCATGGAAGATGACAGGACAAAAAGACTAAGCATGGAGGCTCAGGAGGCAGTATACAGGCATGGGGCATGGTACATCCAATTTGCCACCTTTTCCTACATCAGAATAGAAGGTTTTGAAGGGCATCCCCTGATGCTGCCAAGGTATCCTACAGATGCAGTAGTTTTAATGGAGTTTATCAGGCAGGGCTCCACCATCATACAGACGTACAAGGATGCCAAGAAGTTGCCACCAATTTTGTTCCCAGTCAGCATCGACAACTACATGTGCCCTGACTCGGACAATATAAAGAAGGTGATGGTCACTCTGAACAAGATGAATCTACTGCCCTTCCCAGTAACAAGACCATATGATCCTTACGGCCGAATGCAGAAGATCCTAGGAAAGCCTATTCACCAGAGGCACCTAGAAGATTTTTGGGCTGACTGCGAAGATGAGGCAGAGGCCAGGAGGAGGAGGTATCGGAGGTTAACTCTGAACCAGATTAGAATGTTCGACTGCATCTCCCTCCCTCAGCAGCTGAAGAGTGATGACGGCAGGATCATGGCAGATGAATACGAGCAGAAGAAGATCTACAATGATACCATTTCTGCCCCTAACCTCACCATGCAGGAGGATATGTCCTTGGACCCATTCTTTGCCAGAACCATACACTTGACCCAAGCTTGGGTAGATGCACAGGTAGAGGCATTGAAGAAAAAGGGTGTTGCCATCACAATAGATAGCAAGAAGAAGGGGTAGGACATCCCCACAGATGAATATGATGACTTCCTGCTGGAGAAGCGGAAGACTAAGGGAGAGAGGACCCCTCCACCACAGCAACCTAGCAAAAGGGCCACAAAGGGCAAGAAGGTGGAAAAGGGACCCAAAGGGGTCATAGTTGACAGGGCAGTATTCACAGCGGAGGAGGCAGCCAAATCAGGGTCAGAATTAGATTCTCCTCCAAAGCCCAAGAAAGCCAAGACAGCAGAGGCTGGAACCACAGAGACCCAAGAAGTGGGTCAATCATCCAGACAACCAGGCAAGGATATCCTCATGGAGGAAGAGCCTGAAGAAGAGGAGGAAGCTCCATTGATAATCAGAAGAAAGAGGAGAGCTCCGCAGGTGCTGGTTCCTACCACACCTAAGAAACCAAGAACCTCCATGAGAGGTGAGATGAGTCAACCCCCAGTGCAATTACAAGGGGCAGGTAGTGAAGTGCAGAAGGAACTTCAGCACAATGTTCCACTTCCTACCATTATCAAGTTCAAAACTGAACTGGCAGAAGAGCAACAAAAGGAAGCATCCCAGGTGCAAGCAGAAAAGCATGTCTCGCTAGACGAGACAATAAACTTGTCTGACGATCAGGTGGTGCAGGATGTAGCTGCACAAGAAATGGAAACACTTGCGGCTGCTGGCATCAATGTGACTCCTCACAAGCCTCCAACGGTTCAAACAGTGCTTGAGGAGATGAAACAAGCAGAAGCGGAGTGAGAAAAGAGCCCAGAACCAGAAAAGAGCCCAGAACTAGAGAAGAGCCCAGAGCAGGTAGCTCAGGACATAGGGCTGGATACATTGATCGCTGAGGTGACAAGTCCTGCAGTGGTAGACTTAACAGAGAAGCAGGATGCAAGTCCTGAACAGCCAGCAGGATCAGCTGATAAGGGTCACTTAATAGAAGAGATAGAGATGGCAGAAACAGAAAGCCACGCTCTTGAATCAGGCCAACAAAGCCCACAAGATACATCAGCAGGACCTGCTATAGTAGAGGTCCAAGAAGCAAAGGCTGATGATGAGAAGAATGAAGCGATAGAGGATCCTGCTGATAAGGCACAAGAGGTGGATGCTGTAGGTACAGAACAGATAGCCGCTGCGGAACACATGCCATCACCTTGGGTAGATCCAGTGATATCAGATACGGTGGACATGCCGCTAGAAATAGAGAAGCAAGAGGAGGATGATCAACCTCCACAGGGGGAAGAACTGGGGATAGGTGAAGAAAGGATGGAGAAAGATCATGATCATCATGATCCACATACAGGTACACCGCCAGGTTCCCCACACGGAGAAGATGCTCCCCCAGAAAAGGAAGTTTCTCAACAGGAGGAGGCACCACAGGATTCGCAGCAAAGTGAGCATCAAGAGCTAGAAAAAGAAAAGTCACCATCTCCACAATGCTTGTTGGTGGAAACGGGAGATAGAGGTGAATAGCATCATGATGCTGAGAAGCATGATCAGGTGCCTCCATGGTTAGAAAAGGAAGTGAATGTTGAGGAGGAACTGGAGATTCAGGAGTTTGACGTCTCCACCCTGTTCGCCGCAGATATAATGAAACCCAGGAGGAAGGCCAGAATGACTTCGGCCATCAAAAGAGATCCGGCGACAGGGAGAAGGACCGCACAAATTGCTGTACCTGCGATAGAGAAAGAGAAAGGCAAGATCACTGTGGATGAATTCCAGATAAGCACAGTTGATTTGGGTTTTGCCAATGAAGAGCAGGAAGGTCAGGAGGGAAAGGATATCATTGACTCTCTGATTCAGAAAGTGAAAAGAGAGAAAGAGAAGAATAAGCAACATAAAGAGCACATTGCTCAGTTGCATGCATACATTAAAGGCTTGACCAATCCTGAGGATACTACAAGTGAAGTTGCAGTCCCATTGACTGCCATTTCTCAGGAAGAAGTGAATAGACTGGACCTCATGAAACATGAGGTTTCCGTAATAAGAAAGTGGGTGTCATCCACATTGGATGATGCCATTGAAATAATGAAAGGTTCTTTGAAAAGGTGGAGCATCCTAAGTGACTCCAAGGCTAAGGTGGACAAATTGCAGATGTAGACCAGAAAAAGGTCTTATCAACTGGAGAAAGTCCTCAGCCTGTTGGACGAAATAAGGAAGATAAATCCACAATTGCTTATCAGTAAGTAGGTGTTAAATAATAATACTGCATTATTAGTGGATATCTGGTATAAGGATGTGCAGTTTGAATGCGGAGTCCTCAAGAGATGCAATAATAAGCTGAGGGAGATCAGCATGAGGCTACGTGATTTAATGGGCATTGAAGCAGACATGCTCGAAACATTAGAAGGCAAGCTGGAAGGGAAGATAGAGAATCAAGATGAAGATTCTGCCCTTAAGGCTCTGCGTAATAACTTCCAAGTGGAAGATGATGGTCCGCTAGTCCACTTGACAGAAGAGATAATAAATAAAATGATGAGGATCAAGGTCAAGATGGAGACTTACAATGAGACACTGCAGGACAGAGAAAATAAGCTGGACAACAGCAGGGATAGGTATGAAGCGCACAAACATGCCATCATCAAGGCAAAGACTCAAGATGGCGGAGGAATAGACCAAGTTGTGCGGTCATACGAACAAATCCAGAGCAGCATGCAGCCCCATATGCAGCAGCGTCATCATCAGGATAGCGAAGAGTCAGGAAGTGATGCACATGATGATGACCCGCGTGCATCAGATGACGAACATGATGAAGATACATCATGAAGGGGAAGTATCTTGCATATGCAGTATAGATAGTTGCCAGCTGGCAACTTGTGCCTTTTTGTAATATTGGTAAGTCATGAAATGATGACCGTTGATGTATATTGATAAATCTGATCCGTGGATCTTTTGTAACGGATTCCTCACCTTATTCTATAAAAGGTGGTGGAATGCCTTGTTATATTCATTCAAAACTTAATTGAAATCTGATTGCTGAAGTATTCAGGACTTATTTCAAAGCTGCTGTATATGTACATGTCTTTTGCATACTTAATGAAAGGGAAGAGTATTTTGATTACAAATCTTCATAAATCTTGAGTAATCTGTGTCTGAATTCTGGATATGTGCTTTGATTTGCTGCGTCCCTTGGAGTGCTCATCATGTTGCATGTATTGTTTTCATTCATTATCCTCTGAAGTTTGCATCAACTGTATCTAGCTGTGGAATGTCCTGGTGAACATATGGTTTGATTTCTTCTCCTCATGACAGTATCAAGCATGTATGTGGATCAAAAGCTAAAGGTTCAACTTAATTAGAAGCATTTCCTTTAATTTCTTTCAATTTCAGAGCATCTCACTATCACAATTGCAAATAAACTGATAATCTTAAGCAAACAACCCAAAATATGCAGACATCTCGTAGATAATCGTAAATATTTAGCATATTTGAACACTAAGCATGCACAATTGCAAATATCATGCAAAGATCTAGGTATTTTACTTCCTTCCATCAAATAACTGTATAATTTGACTTCTCTGTAAGGAATTTCTGCAAGAACGTCATGATGAACTTTGCAGAAATACGTAAGGCCCCAAAATGGAAACAGCAACTCACATCAACCACTGAGTAACGTCAGTCGATTAAGACCTAATCAACAGAGACTTGGGATCATGAATTCTCTGAATTCATCGTATCTTTCAAGATGAGTAAAGGTTGTTGTGTAACTTTTATTCTATGTTTGTGAATGAGTAACATCATGACCAACAGCCCCCTAGAGAGGATATCAAGTACTTTTGATTTTCAAGATCGTCTTGCGATGTGAGAAAAGAATACGTGTGATCTTGAGTCCCCAGGATTTGTAAGCATAGAAAGCAATAAATGAATAACTTAAGTGTTTCTGATTTCCAAGATAACTTTGCAGTGTGAGGAAAGAGCATACGTACTTAAGAAATCCCAAACACAGTAGACAATCATAAATTACTTTATGAAATTGAGGTGTTTCTAAGAATTAGTATGAAAAAGTTGATGTCTTCAACAAACGTCCTACAAAAATATGTTAGAAACTCTTCTTGATCTGTGATAAGATGCAGCAACAAGTGATATTAGTTCCACAAAAATCAAGTAGTTAGTAAAAATAATTAACTGAACCAAAGGCGCTTGACTATTGTATAGATGCGCTTAACTATTGCTCAAAGGTGCCTCACTATGTTGCAGAAGTGCTTTTTTATGATAGGCCTGCAAAAAATAAGAAACTATGTCAAAAAAGCTTGATCAAGAGATTGATAGTTGATTCTATGATGATCTAGGATACTGTAGGATGATGGGGATCTGTACGTCTATAACAAGAATGAACAATAAACTGTGAGATGGTTGATTAGGTAAAAAATGATAATACTCTTAAATAAATTAGCTTAAGGAGTATGCTAGAAATAGTGTTAGATAAATAAATTAGCTTGTCAACACAATACATGATCAATATGATATGAAGAAACCCTGTGAAATCAAAAAAACAAGTCAGAAATCCTATAAAACCAAAGGCGCTTCAAAACAAACCAAAGGCACTTCAAATTAGTGTAAAGGTGCTTTACTGTCACCCAAAGGCGCTTCAAATCAGACCAAAGACACTTTACTATTGCTCATATGTGCTTTTCTGCGTTACGATTGTACTTTTCCATACCTATGCTTCAAAAACCAATTTTCTTCAAAAAAGCAAAGGTTAGTGGGTCCCACTGGGCGTGCCAGAATGCGTATAGGTAAAAATTGAGTGAATAATGATCAAGCAAATGATAACAAACTCAACCTATAACCTTCAAGAAAATGATCTAGATAATAATCAATGAAATAACACAAAACAATGAAAGCTTTCACCTATATTTGTATAGTTTTCTTGGTTTTTGTGGATTGCTCAAAAGTATTGTGTACCCATGGTTGCAACAAGCGGACGTGATAAAGATAATGTGCTCAAAGATTCGATGTGCTTAATGATGTGATATAATGCTCAAAGTGCTTAAGAATGCCCAAAGCTTAAATGATCGAAGAGGGTCAAAAAGCTTAATGATCGAAGAGGATTTTTGATGAAGTGAAGGGGGTATATATAGGTTTCAAGAAAGATCAATCAATGGTGGAGATAAATCAATGAAATATATGGATGAGATAAATCAAGAGAGATCATGATGAATGTGCACATGACATGTGTCATGTTTTAAAGCTACTTTATTGAGTTAACTGCTTGCTTTGATAAAGATAGGATTTGATTTCATAAATTTAGAATACTTTTTTTTCTAATTTATGAGTTACTGATAAAAATAATAATGATTAAAGTCAATTAACTCAACTTTAGATTTGCTTTTTGAAGTTCTAAAAATAAGACTGATTGTGCACATAGAAGAAAATGATATTTTTAGAGGAGTTGGAAGATAATTGAAAATTAAATAAATAAATTTATTTAATTTATTATGCAGGATAGAAGAAAGGATAAGATATGAGGATAAGACTAAATTAAACAAATAAATTTATTTAATTTATTTTGCATGATGGAGGACTATAAATAAAATATTAGTTTTATTTATTTTTAGAGGATAAAGTCAACTTAAATAAATTAGAATAATTTATTTAAATTTGAAGGAATAATTGATTAATTAAATAATTAAAAAATATTTAAATGTGGATAAGAGGAATTAAGATGAATTAATTAAATAATTGATTTATTTAATTAATGTAGATTTGAGGAATGAAAGAAGATAATGATTTAATTAAATAATTAAAATTATTTAATTTGGAAGAATAAAGTGGGATCTAATGAAATTAATTAAATAAATAGAATTTATTCAATTAATGTTGGTATTTGGGAAAATAGAGGAAATAGATGAAATTATTGAAATTAATCAAATAATTAGATTATTCAATTAATGTTTTTGATAATATAATCGGTAAAACAAGGGTGCCGAGCCCATTAAATTATAGCCCCACGTGCACACAAAAGAGTCAACAAAAAGAGGCCATCATAGCAAAAAGAGACCATCACAACAAAAAGAGACAACCAGAAACAAAAAGACACAGAAACAACAGATTACCAATAGACAGACAACACACTAAACATAAAAACATAACAGAGCCCCTAGAGTTGGTTGAACAGTTGTTCCCAATCATCAGTGAGAAATTGGTACATATCTTTATACTCTTTCAGCTCCTTGTCCTTCATATCGTGCCTGTTGAGCTCAATGTCCTGCAGGACAGCCAAAGTCATCGCTAACCTGTGCATCACCTTGGAAGTGAACCTAGCTAGGATCATGAATTTCTTCTCCAGCTTTGTCATCCTGTTGTTGAGGTCCTCGATCCCTTTGCCTTTTTTGGTTTTCTTGTTACCCTTGTTACTCTTACCAGTGTCCTGTTTCATCTTCTTAGAATTTTCGGTCTTCGATCCCTAAACATTAAGTTCAGGGAAGTTACTGGGGCTGTCCTCCTCGGCTTCTACAACCACAGTCTCCTCTTGATTATTAGTCTTGACCTCTCCATACAAGTTTTCCTCACAGTCTTCTGGCTCAGTAGAAATCACATGCTCCTTATGCATGGGGGTTGGTTTAGCAGCTAGTTTGGTCAACCTTCTAGTCGATGGCACTCGGGTCTTACCCTGAGGCATGACATACTCCACATATTTCGTGTATTCACTGCCATTCACACCTCCCTCAGAACCCCTGGCATCAATCTCCAAGTTATGCACTTCCATCTTGGGCTTGTCCTCGCTATTCTTAGAAAAGCTACCCCCATCCTTCCCCTCCTTTAACTTCTTTTGGGGGGTGTCACCCTTAAAATTACCCGCCACAAGATTCCTTTTGGTGGCTAGTTTAGGGCTAGTGGCCTTAGGGTTTATCTGGTCGATAAATTGAGCCTCAGGGTTGTTCACTGCAATGGGTTTCTTCTTAGAAGATGAGGCCTTAGTAGTTTTGTGGGATTGGGTATACTTTTTAGGGGTAACTTCTATGATAATCATAGGATTGATCTGGATAGGGTTTGACTTGGGTGCCACAAGAGAGCTGTCGACGTAGGTAGCAGTGATAAACTTGGGGGGATAGAGGGCAAGATGAAACTTATACAATATGTAAATAAGCCCTTGTTGGAGTGGAATGAGGGATTTGTTAGGATAAACAGAGTGTTGTTCAATGGTCACATCCACTGAGGCTTCCAGGGAAGAGAGCAGTTAAAAAGGAAGCTTCTCCTAAAATGATTCAACAACACAAAATGTTAATGAAAGAGGCGGCAAACCTACCTATGAGCGTAAAGTACTTGATGAGCATATGACAGACATCATCCCAAGGTTTAGGAAGCTTCTCTCTGTCGAAACCACCTTGCAGACTATGCAAAACTTCACCTTTTTTCAAGAACAGGGCCATTCCCTCTAGGTCCAAGACCTTACTCATCTTCTTATGCTTCACCCCATCAGTGGACATACCAGTAGCCAACCCTATGACCTCTTCAGACACTTCAATGCCCACTCCACCAACTTGAACATGTTTGTTTGCCCATGACTACATAAATTGCTTGGATAATTTCTCATCATGCCCCTAGAGGTAATCCAGATATGATGCCACCCCACCCTCCTAGAAGATATGCCAGAGGGTTTCATTCATTTTGAATTCTTAGGCTCGGTGCGGGTCCATTCACCCCCAATATTCATCATGCAGCAACACTTCGCAGAGGTTTGAGAAAGTAAGAAAACTTTGGCGAGCCAATAAACTTTACAACTACATATATGAATCCATGAGCAGTGCGAAGTACGAGTTTTGATGAGCAACCTGTCACCTCGCCAGTTAGAAATGTCAAAATTCCTTAAATTTGCATTGTGTGAATTAGAGTGCCAACCCATATCATGATTAATTGCCTTGAGATGATCATGATAATGAGTTCTAGGGAGGCTTGAAGAATTAAACCTTCCACTAGTCACATGAATTGCCATGTGTTTAACCCCTTGAGGCATCCATGTCATAATGGTAATGTGGTTAGACATCATACGATGGTGGTTTATAATACTCTTCATGCTGATCTGGTAGTAGGCAGACCTGCCTCTGAACCTTCTAGACCCTTTAGCAATATTAAAAGCAATATTACTAAGAGTATTCCCCATTTGGCACCCAAGAGGCAGGGGATCCCAAGTGTCCTAATTTAAACTCATGATGAACTTAGGATGGAATTCTACTCCTTACAAAGGAGGTTTTGGATATGTATAGGGAAGTTTTTCCATCTTTTTCTAGCATCTCCAACTGCTCAAATTTTGACCTAGGCTGGCCATGCCATCGGCCACCCTATTGCCTTCCTGATAGGTGTGCCCTATCTCCTTCTCAGTGAACCCAATTAATAAGCCTTTAATATCATTAGTGATATCCTTAAGCTTCCACCTGCTGTCAGCCTTGCCAAGATCATCATCAACTATAATTTTCAAGTCCCCCTTGATTTGGATCTTATCCACCCCAATGGGAGGGCAAATTTGAGCCCCCATAAAAGGGCCAGACCCTCAGCCACATTGTTGGATTGGGTACCAAGCCCCCAGCATAAGCAACAATTAGATTCCCTTGTTCATTTCTGATGACACCACCTCCACTAGCTAGGCCAATGGTCTTTTTCTCTGCTCCGTCAAAATTGAGTTTAACCCAGTCCTTGGGAGGTGGTCTCCAGATGGTATTTTGTCTGGCAAGCTTCTTAGAATTGTCAAAGGTGATCATATCCACTATTAGACCCCAGTTCTTGGCAATCTGCATTTCGAGTTGAGTGGGGAGTTTGTTAGCCACGTTCAGAGTGTTGATGGACGTATTTTCTGAGACCATCTTTCTAAAGGAGAAGAAGATGTCATTGGCACCTTTAGTCGTTTCCCTAAAAATTCTATTATTCCTCTCTTTCCACACACTCCACCCCAGATGCAGGGGAATTTGCCTCCGTAGTTCCCTGATCGTCAGGTGTGAAAGGGAGAGAACCAGCCTTGAATGAAGTCCTTGAAGTTTTGATTGAAAACCCAGTCCATGCTGAGTTTATCCAAGGTCCTTCCCCAAACCTCTTTGGTGAAGTCACAATGGAAAAGAAGGTGATGTATAGACTCTTCCTCTTTTTGGAATAAACCACATCGGTTAACTATTTGGAAGCTCCTTTTGTTGAGGTTATTAGTAGTAAGGATTTTGTGGTGGGCGATAGACCACCAAACAAAATAATCTTACGAGTCAAGTTTTTCTCCTAGACTTTCTTCCATAAACTGTTATCCTGCCCACTGTTAGTCAGCATATTGTAGGCTGATTTAACTGAGAAGACCCCCTTCTAGTCCTGGGCCCAGATCATCTCATCCTCCCTAGGGAATAAGGGAATTTTGTACTTGCTTAGTTCCAACTGCAGAGACAAGCACCCCTATTCTCTAGGTTGGCTATCATTCCAGCAATCAGTCAAGTTCTTCCAATGTCTTTGGCCCTAGGTTTGAATAGTGATGTAATTGCTGACAAACCTCCCAAAGTGAGTGACAAGTCTAGCTTTAATATTGGTATTATCCTGGTTGCACAGGGGGGCCTCATGTAGCCAATTGTCTTCCCAGAACCTGATTTTGTCTCCCTTGCCCAAATTCCACTTAATGCCTTGAGCCAGATTTCTTATAGTTTTGATCATTTTGTTCCAAATAATGGAGACTTTAGGAAGGCTCTCCCTCTCAATTAACCTAATCTTTTCTCCATTGTGGAGGTACTTGGATCTCATGATCTGCACCTAGTCTTTCTCCTCCTTAAGAAAACTCCATCCAACCTTGGCCTGTATAGTTTTGTTCATCATTTGGGTCTTTATAATACCCAATCCCCCTTAATACTTGGGAAGACAGACTTTGTCCCACCCAATGAGTGATATCCTCTTCTTTTCCTCAACCCCCATCCAAAGAAAAGTTTTCTAAATCTTCTCAAACTTTTCTGCAATGTAACTTGGCATTTTGAAAAGAGTAAGAAAGTAGGTGGGGATACCTTGCAGGGAAGCCTTTAGAAGTTGATGCTTACCAGCTTGGCTCAGGAGTTTACCTTTCCAGCCTTTCATCTTTTTTTGAATTCTTTCTAGGATAGAGTTCTAGTAAGCAGGGGTCACTTCCTTGACAATGAGGGGAAGACCAAGGTAAGTAGCCAGGAGGTTGGCCTTATTACAATTCAGGATATTTTTTACCTTCTCCTAGAGCTCCAGATTGGCATTGAAGAAGAAGACATTGCTCTTTTCATAGTTTATGCATTGTCCAGAGGCATCAGTATAGGAGTTCAATAGATTTTTCCATCTTCAACTTCCACAATCGGGGCTGCACCAAACATCATAGTATCATCTACAAATTGTTGGATAGCCAAGGACCCCACAATAGACGCAGATCTGACCCCCTTAAGATCATGTCTATCCAAGTGGGATAGAATGTTCCTGCCTAGGACCTCAGCCATAATGATAAACAAATAGGGCAAAAGGGGATCCCCCTGCCTAATACCTCTACCTGCATTGAAGAACCCTGGGGAGAACCATTTACTAGCACCAAGTACTTGATAGTTGTGGCACATTCCCGTATCAAAGTTATCACTTTGTCCTGAAACCCAAACTTCCTAAGAACGTTAAAAAGGAAATCCCAAGAAATTTTGTCATAGGCCTTATAAATATCTAGTTTAAGAGCCATGTTGGGGATGTTACTTCTGTCCATTGAGTGGATTATCTCATGCATGGAGATGGCCACATCCACAATCTATCTACCAGGGACAAAACCTTTTCTGGCAATTTGAAATAAGGTTGTCCAGCAAAGGTTGGAGTCTGACGACTAGAGTCTTTGTGATAATCTTATATATAGTGTTGCAGAGGCTAATAGGGTGGAAATCAACCATAGTATTAGAGATGTTCTTCTTGGGGATAAGAGCTATAGAAGTGGAGTTAATCTACTTGAGGATCTTGGTTTTCCTGAAGAAGTCTCTGACAACCACAATAACATCAAAACCAACTATGTCCTAGAAGTCTTGGAAAAAGGCTCGGGGGAACCCATCCGGGCCTGGGGATTTAAAAGCCCCCATAGAAAACACAACTGCCCGGACTTCCTCCATGGTAATTGGATTCAAAAGCCTGCATTTGTCTTTAGCTGAGAGAATTGAGGGAATGTTGTCCAACAAATCTTCCACTATGACATGGTCAGTATTGCTCATGTGCTTAGATAGGAAGTTCTTGAAGTAGTTAGAGGCCAGTTGCCCCAGTTCAGCCTCTGAGTTGACCTCCCTATTGTTTTCATCCAGAAGTTTGGATATTTTGTTCCTTTTCCTATGCTTTATGGATGATTGATGGAAGAAAGTAGTGTTTCCATCCCCTTCAATCAACCATTGGACTCTAGACTTCTACTTCCAAAAAATCTTTTCTTTTTTCATTATTTCCCTTAGATCCTTGAGAAGGGCCTCTTCCTTATTGAAATTAGCCTCACTCTTGTTTGCCTTGGCCATATTGTCTTGAATTTCTGAAAGACTATCAAAAATTTGTTTCTTCTAGTTCATGACATTTCCAAAGCAGAACCTGTTCCAACTTTTAACTTTCTGCTTGACATGAATAAGTTTTTGAGTGAGTCTAAACATTAGGGATACATGAACCGAGATACTCCACTAGTTAGCAATGCAATCTCTAAAATCAGGGTGGAAGGCCCACATGATTTCATAGCTAGATGGGAAAGGACCTTTAGTGACTCCTTCTCTCTAGGAGAATAAGAAGGAATTGTGGTTAGAGATGGTACGGGGTAGGGCAGTTAGAGTAGAATGTTACACAATGTCCCAGTTGGACAAGACCAAAAGTCTGTCCAATTTAACCTATATCAGTTGGTCTCCCCTTCTTCTGTTGGTCCAAGAGAAGAGTTGATTGTTGACCTCAATGTCAATCAGCCCAGTTTGGTTGAGAAAGTCTGCCAGATCCACCATGCTGTCCGAGTAGTCAGTGATACCCCTAGAGTTTTCTGAAGGGAAAAGTGGGGTGTTAAAATCTCTAGCTAGCATCCAATTAGTTCTTTTCTTAGCTTTCAATCTAGGAACTAGGCTTTCCCAAAGGTCCTTTCTAGCACTCCTAGTGTTGGGAGCATATATATTTATAAGTTTCCAAACTTTCTTGTTAAAAGTGAATTTCACTTCAAGACTACTTTTGCTATGTGAGTAGTAGCAACCAGAGATGATGTGCTTTTTCCACATAGTGACAAGGCCCTCCAAAGCCCCCATTGAGGGGCTAATTAGGTAGTTTGCCGAGGGCCAGATGTTGTTAGCTATACCTTTAAAGTTTTCTTCAGACATCTTAACTTCTTGGAGAAGGATAACATCAACCTTATTTTCAAAAATGTAGTTATTCACCATGAACTACTTTTGAGGACTATTGAGTCCCCTTACATCCCAGGAGAGGACCTTCATTTGCGTGGTCGTCTAGAGAGAGCCTCCAAAGTTCTTTTTCTCCCAATGGCTATTTCCTTGGTTGCTTCTTTATGTCTAGTTTCTCTTTGAGAGAGTCTGCCAGCCTTCCCCTTTGTCCCCACATCTGCAGACTTTTTTTGTTGGCCTTTTCCCTTCTTTTGGGTGTCACCCAACCATCCTGATTAGTCCACATGGAACTAGGACCAGTACTAGGAGATAGCACTTTGGGTGGGGATAGCAAAATCTTCATCTCTGAATCTGCCAACTCAGTAGACTACCCACCTTCAGGAACTTGAACACTTGCATCAACATTCTGAGGCATGGGATTAATCTTTTCTTTGGGGGTTTGGCTCTTAATCTCCCCTTCTTTTGTCTCCTCTGAGCCAGAAGGAACATCCCTACCTTTCTGCTGGTCCGACAGTGGATGTTCAGCTCTAGGCGAGCCTTGATCCAGTAGTCTTTCTGGTTTCTTTGAAATCGATGGGGACTCTATAATGTTTAGCAAGTCCTCCTTAAATGGGTAATCCTTCGCAACATTCTCCTCCTCAGAAACTTCTTTAGCTTTCTAGTTCCTAAGGAGTTTGCATTCATTGATCAAGTGCCCTTTCTTGGAGTAGTTTTGATAGAATGTGGTAGCATTCTCATACATCAGATGTTGTTCCCAGCTACCATACTTGGACTTTATATTAATAGTATTAGGAAAAGTTTTGTTGATGTCTATGCTAACAGAAAAGTGAGAAAAAACTAACCTTGTTTTGTGCTTAGTGGTGTTGTCCAGTGCAATGAATCTTCCAAAAGAATTTCTAATCCTGTACACTCGAAATCATGACTCTGGTTGCCTGGGGTTGTCAGGTCAAATTTTGGCACGCACATGGACCCTTTCCCTCCTTGCGACAGGGTGATCTACCACGTCACTCTCACTCATGTGGAAGTAGCCAGTCAAGAGGAGGTGAGACATGACGAGGGTCTGGCTCGTTGGAGAGCTGGACTTTGCAAAGGGGGATTGGCAAGTTCTATGGCCTTTGTTGTTGTGCATTGTTGAATGTTTCTGTCAATTGATGTGGTAGTTGAAATAACCCTATGACCCGAAGGGTCACTAGTCTCTCTTCATTTGTTTGGATTCCTTGAATTCCACCTATGTGTGGGCAAACAATTATTTTTGTTCATGGCTTCTATTGTTTCTATGTCTCTGAGAAATGCTCTATGTAGTTGCAATTGCCTAATTTCTTCAATCAACAAGAGAACAAATGGGTCCTCTTGTGGTGGAATGTGTGTCTGTTGTTGAGGTTGCAGATGCAACTCCTCAATCTCTTTGCGGATAGCCCTTATCCACTCTCCTCTCACTCCTAAACACATTCATGAATCAAGATAGAGGAAGTTTGTATAATTGCTAACCAGATCCAGGGGTTTTGACCTAGGGTTTGACTTTCATTCAACTATGATTACCTCGTGATGGAATCAAGGGTTTGGAATGTTGTCTATTTTAACAGATCTATATGAATGCAAACTAAATGATAACATGCAAAGCATCTTTTTTGGTATTTTTTAGAATATTTTGGAAAGGAAAATGCTTCTAATCTACGAAAGAAATATGTATGCAACCCTATATGTCTTTTCAAATGCAAAGTTTAATCTATGTTTTTGTGGGTTTTTGGTGTTTTCAATGCAATTTAATTTAATGGAAAGGGAAAAATGCTTTTTCTAACAAAGTAGATCTAGGAATGTAAAAATGATTAATCTAGCATGCAAGATCTAACCTATCAAGGAAAAAGCAGAATGTTACTATTCCCAAGAGCAATGTGATTATCTAATTACTACAAAAGCAATGAAAGAACCTGAAAGAGATGAAGATTTGTTGACTCCACTACCCTCAGTATCCTTGTATAGGCAACCTCAAATCCTTCTGTGGTAGCAGGTGATCCTCTTGACAACAAAATGACCCAAAGAAGCAAAAAGAAGCTTTTGCGAAGCTTGTATGAGCTCGATGTGAGCTTTGACTTGAGCACAATGGCTAAGAGTTGACCAGCGTTGCGTTGCTTGATTTAAACAAAGAAAGTAAAAGCTACTTATGTCCTGTATGAGCATATGAATGCTATGTTGGAGAGCAAACTTGGCAAGAGCTGGTGCACAATGAATTTGCCTCCCTTTGTGCATAAAGGAGGGGGGTATTTATAGGTTTGAAGAAGGGATTGGATTGAAAAGTTAACTCATTTGATTGATTAGTTAACAAGAATAGATTGGGGAGTTAACAAGGTTGATTACCAAATGAAATTAGCTGATTAGGGAGTGATGAAGCAATGATAGCTTATCATTGAAGAAGAAATGGAAGTGAGGGAATGCATGAGATTGATTAGAGACTTAATTATAGATAAAATAGAGCTAATTATGCATGTGTGGGTGCATGAAATAGTTAACTCTATATCAAGGATTAAAAATCATGCAAACAAAAAGAAAAATGGGCAAAAATAGAGCAAAAAGGAGAGAGAAACTCAAGTTTTTCCACGGGTCAAAAGATGACAGGGTCGCCACCTTTGTTAGACAGGGTCGCCCAAGGAGATCTGGGATCAAAAGTACAGAATGCAGAAATCTAGGCTGGTAGAAGGTATAGGGGAGGAAAAGGGGGGATTCCTGCATCAAGAAATAGGTCAATCATGTGGAAGAATCCAAATCTCCACTTGCATCTTCAAGATCCCCAGTGGGGATCTAGAAATAATAGGCAGAGATTTAGATTGGTTGGTCAAAATTGAAAATTGTCAATGTGAGATGGATCATAGGACCTTTAGAAGGCTTCTATGAGATGCACTAGACGAAATAGAAAGGGGAGACATGAAAATTCACCTACAAGGCACTCACAAGGATTAGGATCAAGGTCGAAAGCTAGAGAACGCAAGTTGACAAGTGTCACAACAAGTGTCGAAAAGTGTCACAAACGGGGAATAAGGAGAATCAACAAAGCAGAAATGACATGAAACAAGAAGAGAGGACACGTCATCAAGAGGCCTGCTTCCCAAAGGATTTATTTTCATGCTTACATGTACGTGACAAGGATTTGAATCATCATAGGGGTCCTCATGGAGGTAGTGCATGATTTTTGTTCTTACATATTTGCCCCTTGGGGATGGTAGTCTACATGAAAGGTAGGTACCGTTCTCGAACTAGGCCTTACCTGTTGTCAATTTTCTGCAACTTGTACCTGCAATAACTAGTATCAATCTGACATCTAAATATATCAAAACAAATAATGAAAACTAAAATGATGAACTTACCATGGATCATTTGAGTTTTACTAGTCGCTTGCTTTTGTCGGTTCAGACCTGTAGAAATGAGAGCATGAAAATGATGCATGAAACAAAATGCATAAAAGCAACGAACTAATCTAAAATGCATAAAAGAAACTAAGCTAAGGGCAAACAAAGAGAGCCAAATTGTGAAATCGGAGTGAAACGATGATGAAATTGTTGACGCTAGCTGTCGATAGAAAGGTATCCTTGAGGGGATCGCAGAGATGGCCACCTCTTCCTTAGCTGCAGAGAATTGGGTAAGTAATCAGTGAAAAACTCTCCTCTAAACCCTAGGCTGTATTTTGCAAAAAATCTCTTGAAATCATCTATTTTTGTGATTTTTCCTATTGCATTGTGTTCGTCTCGTCGTTTAGAGCAAGATTGATCTTTCATTTTTTAAAATCGGTTGAGAAACAAAGTTTTTGGATTGATTTTTGCTTGAGGGGTCACTCTTAGGGTCACCCCTTTTGGCAGGTAGGGTCACCCAGGGAGATCTTGTCTAACAATAGGGTCGCCCTAGGGGATCCTGCTTTGCAACAGGGTCGCCCAGGGAGATCTTGACTGACATCCGGGTCACTCGGGGGGTGACCCTGTGGGACTAGTTTTTGGTTGCATTTGTCATTGTTTAATGCTTCTTTCACTCTGAACTGACATGAATTGGTCACTAAATCTACCTGTTTATTACAATTTTTTGATGGTTTATATGATTTTTTTGTGTAAAGTTTTCTGCAGTTTTATGATTTTTACGATTTTTAGGGATTTTTGCGAGTTTAAGAGATCTAATCTAAACTTCTCTTTTTAATTTTTTGTAGGAGATGCGCATTCGATGGAATGCCAGCCGAGAGCAAGGATGGCTTTTAGGGATGTTTGCTTCACTTAGTAGAGAGGATCGTGCCATACTCAAGAGGATGGGTCTTGGTAGAGTTTGTCACGTTCTTGTGATCCATCCTGTATCTCATATATGTTGTGATATTCTGACTTACTGAGATATAGATAAGAACACATTCAGGTTCTTGCAGATTTTAGGAGAGTGCACTATCACTCTTTATGATGTGTATCACATTCTTGGGGTCCATGTAAGGGGACAAACTCTATTTCTTCCTACCAGTGAGTCTTTCAAGAACAGGGCTTCTTGGCCTACTTTTATGGGGGTTAATCATCCCAGGGACCAGACAGGAGTTCCACTTTCTTTAGTACCACGACTCCACATCCCACTTCTGAGGAGGTTTCTGATTGGCTTGATCACTTCGAGGCAGTCGGGAGACAAGGCCTCAGCTCATTTGAGATGGTGTTGGGCACCCATCATTCGTGGTTTAGAGGAGGGCACAATTTACACATGGGGACTTGATATCCTTGCTATAGTCTACAGAGATTTCTATCGGATTTCTCAGTGAGGAGCTCTAGCTTTTAGCCACTCTTCTCTGATTATGACATGGATTTTTGAGCACATGAAACCTTACCAGAAGCTTATCCATCTTCCAGATAGGCAATTACCAAGGGCAGCGAGGTGCGCACACATTGGTCATTATGATGCTACTCTTCCCACTATTGCTACCCTTACAGATGATGACATGATTTCTGACCCCTACCATGACATGGAGGGGACTTGGGCCTGAGATGACAAGATGACAGTGTACTTCTATGAGGTTTTAGAGATCATAAATCCTCATCGGGTGGATTGCATCTTGCAGCAGTTCAACGAGGATGTCCCGGAGGACTTGCCCCCTATGTCTACTTGTTACAGGACTGTTCAGGAGATGGGGGAGATTAGATAGTGGGACGTCACTTGGACACCTTTGACTCCATGTGTCTTCATCACTAAAATTTTTAGAGGAGGAAGGAGGGGAGAGAGGGACTCCTTGATCTGTGACTGCGATAGTTGATTCAAAATCCACTGACAAGGACTATGTTCCTGATAGCGATGGTTCGTCAGATGAGGCCCCTCTTGAGGATGAGGATTTTGATGACATTGATGTTCCGAATGAGGTTCCTGACATCCTAGAGGGTCCTCCTATTGTTCCTTGACCTCCTCATTTAGATGAGGTGATGCGTCAGCTTGACCCTGACTGGCAGCCTGGAGATCCACGTAAGTTTTGGTCTATTTGATCTTACTTTGGCTTTGTCTTTTCTCTTCTCATGTGGCATTGACTTGGTCTTGACTCTGATTTTGGTTTTTTAGGAAACATCAAAGAATGGAGGGACTTGGTTCGTGAGGTTAATGTTGGATTAACCTTTCCTTTTACTAGGATGACTCGCGATCATCTTTTGGATGATCTTGGTGTGCCCCCTGCTGCAAGACAACACATAGACATTTTTGCTCTTGTTTACCATGGGTGTGAGATGATCACATAGTTGAGGACCCAGGTTAACACGCTTCAGGGTGAGAATAAAGTACTTCAGGGGATGGCTCATCTTAATGTTGGGTGGTCTGGTACTAGTATGGCGGGGCCTTCATAGTCGCATGCCCATAGTAGAGCACATCATTCTCACAGGTCCCATGGAGTGACGAGCGGTACTCATAGACAAAAGAGCTGAAGCCCCGAAGGTTCCGTTGGAGGGAATCAACCTTGATTTGCTTTTCTCAAACTCATGCCCCCTTGCATGGGGAGCCTCTACTTCTCTTGAGAGTGTTTTTGTCTTAGATCTTTGATACCTATTGTATATGTAAACTTCAGATGTATCTATGGGAGTTTATCTCTTTCTATGGTTTTTCTCTTCTGTCGAATTCTGTACTCATCTCTTGTGCATGTTTGGAAGTTTTAGGAATTTTTTGATTATGGTGACCTTTTCAACTCTTTTAACAAATGCAATTATGACAACGATGACATGTTTTTGTAATTTTGTGGAACTCATATATGATATGTAGTTTACGATATGATAATGCAGGCACACAAGAAATGTAGTAAATGAAACTATAACACTTTACTAGATGTCATGAGATATGACACTTTGAATTTATTGCTTTGAGACTCTTTTTCTAATTTTGATATGGATGCAATGTGGAACAAACAAAATGACTGCTCTTAAATATGATTTTCAATTCAGGGGATTGTGGGTTGTCCTAATATAAAAGACCTATTCAAGGCTGTGAGATGGGATTTAGGGAAAACTCAAGTGGGGAGTGAAAATGAATCATGGAGTGGTTCTGATTTCTAGGCTTTGCTAATGGCTAAACACTGATCCTTATCTAGAGAGGACAATCTGACAAGTTTTCAACTTAGACGAGCATCAAGTTTTATAGGTGTTCGCTAGACTTAGATCATAGATGGCAAGCAAGATAGACCCGGGGTAAAAGATATCTGGGAAAGAACAAGGGTCCCTAGATAGAAGATGATCCTAGAGACTACTAGACTCTTTGGCTTTGCTTAGCTAGTGCATGTATGTGCTTAGTACCTTTCTTTCTCTGTTAGAATGTCACTCTTGAGGCTTCGAGCTTAGACTGATCTCCACCCAAGAGTACGAACATTCAACAACCTTCTCTCTTTCACTCTTTTTTTGTATCTCTCTTTTTTTTGCTTTTCACTTTTTTTGTTGTTTCCTCAGTTGATTTTTCTCATTTTTTTGGATTTTTTGACTTTTCAAGAAATGAATGCTTTTGGGACTTTTGCTATGCAATGCTTTGATCTCTCAATTCTCACTTTTTGACACTCTTAATTTGATCACTCATTTTTTTATTCACTCGAATCTTAGATTGCTTCCTTTAGAGTTTTGATCTTCCTGACATTTTTGGCCAAGAAAGATAAGGGGCTGAGCGCCACCTAAAGTTTTTATAATCTGGTTGACTTCTCTACTACTAGGGAAGAATTGGGAAGGTCTATTTGTAAGCTTCCTTTGAACACTATAGGTTTGAATACTAACTTTTATTAGACCCAATATCTTGACTCATTAAGACTAGGATCAGTGTAAAGCTAAGAGCTAGGCTTTGATTTAGAATCACTGGGAATGAAGGGGGATAATGGCAGTTGTGAAAAATGAGGAATCTCTAGGTCCTAAAAGGATGATGTATATCTAGGCAACACTAGACTCCTTAAAAGGAAAATAGTACAAGAGAAAGTCATGAACTGCAATGCATGATGAACATAATGAAACTGAAATGCAAGAAACAAATTATTTTTGACATTTTTTATTTTTTATAATTTTTTTGTATTTTTATGTTTTATATATATATTTTTTGGTTTTTTAGACATAGTATTTCTTAAGGTGAAAGGCATTGACTATTTCGCCAAATTCCTCTCCCTCCATTGTGCACAAGAGATAAGCACCATTTCTGATATCTTCTTTAACCATGTAGGGGCCTATCCAGTTAGGTCTAGATGTTTGTCCTTTGCTTGCTCTTTTATCAATCAGATTGTCTATCCTGAGCACTAGGTCTCCCACTATAAAGGGCCTTGGGATGACTTTCTTGTTATACTACTTTTCCATCCTTGCTAGGTAAGAATCACGCCTTTCAACGACTCTTAGACGTGTTTCGTCTATCATTTCTAGTTTAGCCAACCTGACTGCCCTGTATTCTTCATTATCCAATAGTCCTTGTAATGACACTCTCAGGCTAGGCAATTCTACTTCTAATGGCAGCACCGCTTCTGACCCAAAGGTAAGGGCATAGGGGGTGGTTCCAATTGGTGTTCTGACACTTGTTCTATAAGTCCATAGAGTTGGATATAGTTGCAGATGCCAGTCTCTCTTGGAGTCTTTTATGATTTTGACCAATATTGACTTCAAAGTTTTATTAGTAGCCTCTGCTTGTCTGTTTCCTTGAGGATAATAGACCGAAGGGGAGCTGTAGTTGATATGAAATCTTTCACATAATTCTCTTACCTGTGGGTTTTTGAAGGATGAGGCATTATCTGTCACTATGATTTGAGGGATTCTGAACTGGCAAATGATTTGGTTCAAAATGAATTTAGCGATCATGGCTCCCAATACTGTGGTGAGAGGCATGGCCTCTACCCACTTTGTGAAATACTCTATTGCCGTTATGATGAATAGATGTCTGTCTATTAATGGGGGGATATCTTTCCCACTAGGTCTAATCCCCATGTGGAGAAGGGCCAAGGTGTGACAATTGGCTACAAATCTCTCATTGGTGTATGATGAAAATGAGAGTAAACTTGACACTTCAGGCACCTTTTTACAAATTTGATTGCATCTCCCTATAAACAAGGCCAAAAGTATCCCATTCTGTGTATCTTTCTTGCTGTGGCATGACCATGAAAATGTCCACCATAGTTTCCACTATGGCACTCTTCTAATATTATACATGCTTCTTCCTTGTCAATGCATCGAAGCAATATTCCATCTAGGGCCCTCTGATAGAGGACATCGTCTATCAAGACATATCTTGTGTTGAGGATGCATAATTGCCTTTTTCCTAAAGGTGTCATGTTTTCTGGGTAGGTTTTGTTTGCGAGATAATTCACGATGTCTTGGTACCAATACGACGCGGCATACTTCTCAAGATCCACCGTGCAAATCTCTTCATCGGGGAAATCTTCATTCACAGGTTCTTCTTGGGGGACTAGATTATCTGCTAACAAATCCACTATTATTTGTCCTTTGACCACCTTTTGGTTGATGTAGGTTAGCTCGAATTCACTTAACAAGGTTATGAACCGATTGACTCTTCTTGAGAGCATTGGCTGATTCAAGAAGGTCCTCAATTGTTTAGATCATATCATGACTTTAGTCTCTTCATTCAACATGTTGTGCCAGAGCCTTCGGGTCGCAAAGACTATGGCCAAACACTCCTTTTCAGCCTGAGTGTAATTCTTTTCATATTCCAATAAGATTTGACTTATGAAATAGATGGCTCTTTCTCTTCCACCCTCATCCTCTTGAGCTAGCATGCATGCTAAGGAAATATCAGTGGCTCTAAAGTATAAAATGAAGGGTTTGTCATGTTTTGGTGGCATCAACATGGATGGGGTTAACAAAAATCTCTTTACTTGTTCGAATGCGTTTTGACAGTCTACAATCCAAGTAATGCCTACCTATTTCTTTAGGAGTTGGTTGATCGAATGAATTTTGAAAGTCATATCTGGTATGAATTGTTTGATTGCGCCTAGCTGTCCTAGGAAGGCTCTTACTATTCTCTCACTTGTTGGAGGGGTTGCATTTAGGACTACTTTGACTTTGGCCGGGTCAGTATCAATACCTCTTCATGAGATGATGAATCCCAACAATTTTCTGGCCGTGACCCCAAAGACACATTTTTCAGGATTTGACCTTACTTTGTGTAGACACTAAAAAATGTCCACTTGTCGCAACATTGTAGCATATTTGTCCTAGATACCCCTTCACCATCCTAACTAGCATTTCCTCTATTAAATTAAATAAATTCAACATTTATTTAATTTAATCCTATCCTTCACCATTATTAAATAAATAAATTTTATTTATTTATTTGGTCCACTTTCCTCTTAAATAAAATAAAATAAATATTTTATTTAATTTATCATTTTATCCTCATATTCCTCATAATTTAAATAATATTAAATTATTTAAATTATTCACCTACCTTCCATTTCTCTCTCAACTCATCTCTTCCACTTTCCAATTTCCTCACAAGTTAACTTGATTCACCTTTCCAATTCCATCTCCAACTCAACTCATCACTCTTCCTCTTTCCATTTCTTTTCCCAAGTTGCACAAAGCAACTTTCCATTTCACTATCACTTGCAAATTGGAATGTTTATCCTTCCATTTTCTTAAAAAATCTATAAATGTATCCAATTTTCATGCCATTTGCATGGATGAATCTTCTAAGCATTGTTACTTTGCCAAAATTCTTCCTCATCCATCACCAATCTATTTTCTTCCTCTCATCCATCAATCTCATCTCGTCAATGTGCTGCAAAAACATGAGCAATCAACAATCCACAATGAAAACTAAGGAATCACATCATCTAGGTGGTTTGTGTTTAATTTGCATGTCTTTTTGATCACTTAGATTAGATTTCTTGTTAGTTTGTAGGTCACACTTGTTTACTTAGATAAAACAGGGAAATTTATTGCATACATAAAATGGCACGCCTGGTGGGATTAAATAATTAGTATTTTTCAAAGATTTTTGTTGTAAAAATTTGTGCTTTTTAACCCTCATTTGCAAGTTTTGCAAAGGATCTGTTATAGACGATCTCTAGGCCTAAAATAGACATCACGGTTGCATCCAAAAGGCCCAAGAGGTGAAGAAAAACATATAATTTGACCATTTTTTCTGTAGGTCAAATTTAAACAAATGTTTGTAGGGTGATGAATAGTGTTTCTGGTGGTGAACAGTGCTTTCCAACGATGATCAGTATTTCCAGCAGTGAACAGTACTTTCGACGATGAATAGTGTTTCCAACGGTGAACAGTGCTTTCCAGTGATAAATAGTATTTTCGGTAGTGAATAGTGTTTCCAACGTGAATAGTACTTCCGGCAATGAACAGTGTTTTTAGGCCGGGAATAGTGTTTTTTAAAGATTAAAATAGTTTTCTTTTATAAAACTACCATAACTTTTGCATATCATATCAGATTTTTGCATTTTTATAGGCGTTGGAAAGCTAACTTTGCAAACTTTGTAGTGGCATCAATATCATCAAGTAATTCTATCATTTCAGTAGGTAATTTCTTAGCCAAACTTCAGCTTCTTTTAAAACTTCAATCGAGCATATTTTGAGTAAAACACGTCCAAATTTAATGAATTTTTTAAAAAAATTGCGTAGAATCATCTAAAATTTCTGTTTTTGCTGTCTATTTAGCTATATTAGATCATTATTTGCAAGTTTTTATCTGATTATATCTTTGGCATCTAACAATCTATCTATGCAACTTGTCCTAATCGTTTGTCGAAGAAAGGTAGATTAAAACTACTCACATGTTTCTTGCAGGTCTGAGCAATCAAAGAATAATCTTTTTATCACTAAAGTAGGCACACTTTAGTTTGGTGCTTAAAATTAACAATCTATCTTCATTGTGTCTACTTTTCTTTTCTTTGCTTGCTTGCTGAGTCTGATTGTCACCCAAGGTAGCAATACTAGTTTCCTCTCCCCCTACCTAACCAATGGATCTGGGGTGTAAGAGAACGTGTTGCTAACTTTTAGGCGGGCCTGCCTTCCCATTGTGAGAAGGGTATGACTGAAGAAGAAATAGGTCAAAGCTAGACCATTCCAATCCACTATATAAATAATGCGTTTGTGCCGAAAGTCACAAACGACGGGTGTTGTTCTGCTATATCGACAACCAACCTCCCCCAAAACCCCATAGAGTGTAACCTCTTTGGGCTAGGAGACTCCATAACGGAGAGTAGTGCTGTCGCACGTATAGCCACCTGAATGGAAATTTGAACTAAAAACCATGTCTTAGTGGCCAAAAAACCCTCTATTTGTTGGCGCAGAAGGTCAGACCTTTGAAGCTACCCTGATTCATGTGGTTCTTAGTAGAGATAGTAGGGACAATCCTAAGGTTTGATGGGGGGATGAGCCTTGGGAAACCTAGATCTTGGTATGCATGATAAGTGAGTGCTGTGGAGGGGAGCCGATGCTACCAAGATCTTGAAGCTATCTTCTTTGAATAGGCACAGCTAGGGGATCCAACAAATACTATCCTTGCCTAGCCTAGGGTGTACACATTGATCAGTGTGTTTGGTGTGCACGCATGTGTATGTGAGATATTGTGTTTGATATTGCCACCTCATCCTCAGTCTCACTTGTCATAATACATTTCCCAATCATTACACTTCATCCTATCATCCTAGCCATCTAATCAACCATATCCTAATCGATCCAAGTCATTTAGTCGTACCATTCTACACCATCCCATCCAGTTTGACCATATCATATCATTGGACTTCTTGAGCCTTGCATCCTTTTGAGACTCTACATCAGCTATCCAACATCGACCCAATTAACCAACCTTGTCCTTTGGCTTTGGTCCTTATCTGGTATTTGATCATATCAGCATTATCAACCAACCTTGTCTACCCTTGAGTTCATGAGTCTATCTCTTGGGAGATAATCTTATCCAATCAACCAAATGATCAAACCAATACAATTAATTGATCAATCCAATCTAATCAATCAATCAAGAAAACCACTCAATCCAAGAGTCTCAAATTTGTTGCATAAGTCCAGTCCACATCATCCTCCACCATGCCAACCTTAGAGGATGTGGTACAAGAGATTATGGACATACTTCATGAAGTTCAAACAAGCCAATCACCCTTAAGCCAACATATGATTCAATGTATCTATAACATAATCCAAGGACTTTAAGAAAGCCAATCCCCATAAATGCCGCACCTCATAGCACAAATCCACCACCTCATAGCTACTTGCCAATTATAGAGCCAACAAGTACATCATCATCCCTCACCCAATCAACACCAACCAATTCCACTAATTCCTATGTGGCATCTCATTCCATTTCACACCAATCTAGTCTGCCTACATATCATAACAATTCCACATCACCTTATCTTATTTCTTATCAACCTAATCCATCCGCATTTCAAATCACTTCCACATCACCTTATCCTACATCTTTCCATAACAACTCCACATCACCTTATCCTACATCTTCCCATAATAATGCCACATCACCATACCCTACTTCTTCCAATATCTACCATTATCCACAACAACCTATACCCCAAAACCTTTCATGTACACATCCTATCATTTCATCTCTTCATCAAACACATTCATAGGACTATAAATGGCCCCCACAACATGAACATGCAAATCTGAGTGGCTCTTTGTACATAAATCAATTGAATCCAAGTCCACTCTTGCCACAAGACCTAATAGACTTAAGTCCACCTGAACAACAAGATCCAATAACCTTTGAATCAAGTCTAAGTGACTCTTTGTACATAAACCAAGTATCCCCAAGTCAGCCTATGCTACAAGACTTAATAGCCTTTGACAAGGGACACCAACCTAGAGAAAGCATCCTATGAACATCCTCCATCACCATCCGAGCACATGCCAACACATGAGCCTACTAGTACCATTTTGATATCATCATGTGATCCCATTCCTAGTCCATTGATCCATCAACCTTCTAATCCATCAAGCCCTCCACTAAAGGATCCCTTAGAGATGACCCTACAACAATTGGTCCAAGAAAATTTGATTAAGCTACCACTGATAACACCTTTTGAAGAAATCTACTTTAAAACCCATTGGTATAAATATGATGAATATTGTGCATACCATAGGTGTAAGGGCCATCTCATATCCACTTGTACACAATTCAAAAGATTGATCGAGAACCTAGAAGATTGTGACAAGATTGGGTTAAATAAAACCAATCCATCCAATCCTCCTATCCCTCCATCCAACCTTAACATTCCTCCATCCAATCCTAATCCATCTGGCCTCATTATCCCACCATCCCATCCAAATCCTACTTCTAAGCCTATACCTACCACTCCATCCACTATCATCATCCATCCCCTCTATTAGCCATCCACCCATAAACTTGTAGAGGATGTGATCCATTGGCTATTAGTGAGGAATCAATCATTGCCATGTCATCAAAGTCCCATTCATGAGCCTATCATAGATTCTCCCAATGGCTTTCTTATTCCTCCAGCTCCACTGTGTGGCCTGCTAACCATTGAGCTTATTGAAAAGACTTCTCCCATGAGTCTACATCAAGACCCATCATACCCTTATGTTATTGAGAAAAAGCATATCCAAGAGTCATCCCCTCCCATCCAAGTAATCCAAGAGGTATATCAAGAACATAATCCTAAGCATGTGGAAACACTAACTCCCTATCTAAGTCAAGATCAAATCCTTTTCCTTCATCCCATCTATAACATCTACCTCTTGCATGATCAAGATGAAATTATCTATGAAGAAGCTATCCATGAGCACCTTGATCTTATCCATAATCCTATACCCCTTTATGAGCAAGATATCCAAATTACTCCCATCCATTCTCAATCTAACCCTAATGAGACAACTTCCACTTCTCATAATGAGACATGTGCCTCCCAAGAACACATAAACATAGGAGATCAAATCAATACCTTGGATCATAATGAGCAAAAGTAGGATCCTAATGATCCTTCGTCCCCTACTATTGACCCTATCGCAAATCCACCATCATGTCCTATTGGTCTTACCACCTTTATCCATGAGTGTTCCTCCGTAGAACACCAACAACCATTATCCTCTATTTCACCTTCTCCATCCTATAAGGAGCTTGTGTCTAGTGTTCCACCTACACCTAGTCCTATTTTCGATCGCATCCTCCAAAACATGAATTATCAAGGTAAGGGTTTAGGCCCTCTTGAACAAGGTATTTTGGAGCCTATCAATGTCAAAGTCCCTCCATGCTCACTTGGCCTTGGATACACACCTCAAGGTCAAAAATCTAAAGATGTTGGTACTTCCTCAATTCTTCCTAAGTCCACCACTTCTTATCACAAATCCCATCATACATCCAAAACATATTCGCCATTCCACCTCCATCCTCTTATAAATGTCAAAAGCATGTGACCATACACCTTCCACCATCCAATTTGCCTCTGCTTCTTCCAACTCTTAACATCCTGTCATCAAATCTACCACCACTACTTCCAACACCTTATCCATCCATCTATAAATCCCCTAAAAATCCCAATCGTGGCCAACAAATGCACACATTGTCTAGACAAGAAGCATTCACCAACCCCACTTCCACCATGCCCATAGGATTCAAAAGAAAAAATTTGGATGCCTACACTCATAAAACCAAAAATCCTAAGGGTCCTCATGCCTTAGGGTACAAGAGCCAAGAATCAAAGAAAGATCCATCTCAAAAGCTGCATACACCCACACACCTCAAAGCAAAAATGAAAAAGGTGTGGGTCCCCAAGCAACAAGAAATTACCTCAAAAGCTGTACAAAAGCCGCATATATCCCAACCCATACCTTCACAAGAAAAGTTAAAAACTAAAATTGTACGGGTCCCTAAGCAACAAACCATCAAGTCAAACGAGGCATCCACCTCTCAAAAATCCCAACCATCTCCTTCCATCCATTCCATCCAAAAGTCTCACATTCCTCCATCACACATGAAAAACAAAAGTCATAAAAACACTAAGCCTATGTGGGTCCCTAAATGCTTACGTCATCTATCTCCTAAGCAAACAACACCAATGCTTCCTATGCCACCTTCCCATCAAAAGCTTTAATGTTTATCACGATGTGTGCAACCGTTGGTCATGGTTCCCTTCCATTCTACAATTCCACATACCTCCATCTCCCCATCGTTCGTCCACTATCCTACATATCTTAACCATCATATCCCTATGGTCCATGCTTTTGCATAAGCCTTCCATCCATAAGTCCATCCATAATCCACATCATAATCCACTATCGTTCCCATCGTAATCCACTATTGCACCTTCCATAATCCTCCATCTACCTAATCATTTTTCCTCTCATGTCATCTCCCGTACCAACATCTATGAGTACACTTGACATGGTCCATGCAATGACATCCTTCTAGCGGGACTATCACCTTTCATGGAACTAGACACTTGAGTCCCTCCTTTCCATGTCCACTTATCCCATCAAAAAAGAAAAAAAAATGTAAAGAGAAATCTCTTCATCCAACAGTGAAAACCTGGTAAATAGGTGCCTTGGATAAGTACCATGATGAATACCTGGCAAATAGGTATCATGTGTAAGTTGATCTTCTATGTCACCTACACTTGGGGGCACCTTGTCTCATCCTACCTATCATTTCCCATCCTATCATAACCTACCATACCATTTCCTACCATCCTTATCCATTACATTTATACACCTACCCTACTGAGTCCATTCATCCTTCCTCTTCTTGATTTTGATAAATATTGGGGGCAAAATATTGAAACATGCTTTGGTTATCTCTTGATGTACCTTATCCCTCCATCTAGTCCAAGTCCTAGCCCATCTAATCCCACTATCCATTTCATACGTCCAATCCTATCACTATCCTATCACCATAAGCGTTGTCATGAAAATCCTAAGTATGATTCCTAGAATGGGGCATTTTATTCCGATGCGACATAGTCTTTGAGATCACATCATAGCTCTCTTATGCATACATCCAATGTTGCCTATCCTCTTATCCAATCATTGTTTATGACTCTTCCTTTCCATCCCTTACCACCCACCCTTTTATCCATTCATCCTAATCCATCCTATATCCTTTCTTGCACCTGGACTTGGTGTCCTCCCTTGTCATTGGTATCTAGCATAAAGGCTGCACAAATTGTAAATACTTTGACATCCAAAACACAAAAAAATCAAAATATTCTCAAAAACCTCAAAAAAATCAAAATATTCTCAAAAACCTAAAAAAAATCAAAATAATCTCAAAAACCTAAAAAAAAATCAAAATATTTTCAAAAAATCCAAAAAAATCATAAAAAGCCTTGAAAAAATCCAAAAAAATCATAAAAAACCCTGCAAAAATCCAAAAATATCATATACTATCTTGCAAAAATACAAAAAAATCATATACTGTCCTAAAAAATACAAAAAATCATATACTATCCTGAAAAAATACAAAAAAATTATAAAAAGTCCTGAAAAAAATACAAAAAAATTAAATATTCCCAAAATTACAAAAAATCATAAAATCTAACAAAAATCAATTCAATCACCAAATCCAGTTCATCCAATCAGATCATCAGTCAAAACAAAGCCAGTCACATCAAATCATCCAATCATCGAATCCAATCATCAACATCACATCAAATCCAATCAAATCTTCAAATCAAATCAAGCCAATCTCTCAAACAATCAAAATCACATCAACATCATATATCAATCAAAATCAATAGCAATCAATCCATAACCTGACCAATCTATCCTTTTTCATCATCACCAAATAAAACACTATCAGAACTACATATCATCTCTATCGTTACATGCCTTGATCCTGTGGACACGGGTATGTAGGCAGTTTGGAGTATGAAGGAAGTGCCCAGATTCAGGCACAAATGATATTCCTCTCTCTTCCATCTCTCACCTTCTTCTCTCATCTATCTTCATTAATTCATCAATCTTTCAAAACAATTCTTCTAATCCTCTCTTCTAGTCAATCTTCATCATCATCAATCCATCAGTTCTTCCAATCGAGTCTTTCCAAGCAATAAATCCAAATGCAAATCAACCCTTAAAACCATACCAATCAAGTTAATTGAGCTTGTCAAATTATCCAATCACATCAATGTTCTTGATCCTAGCCTTGTTGTAAATTTAATCAATCATCAATCCATCATCATCACTCTTTCAACTTAGCAATTTCATCATAACTGTCCATGCTAGGTCCATGTAATAAGGGGTTTTGAAAGGGTTGTAAATAGGAGATAGGGGGTTGAATTTGTGCTGGAACAGGCTCTTGTGAAGGCTGAGGGCCTCTAAAACTTGGGATTTTAAAACTGGGAAGCAGTTTTGGAGGCGCAGATGGATTATCCTGCCTAAAGCTTTGAATCTTAAATTTTGGGGCTTCCTCCGCAGCAGGCTAAATAGGTGTGAAAGGGAGAGGATGTTTGAAACTAGGAATGGAGGGGATTGCTTGGATTTTACACCCTTTTTGGCATTGATAATCTGAGTAAGCTTGACTACTTTACACTTGAGGTGTCGTCCCTATAGCAAGGTTTTCCTGAAAAACCCCCTCTTGTGCCTCTCGTTGTCGATCATGTTTTAACATTTCTATAAATTCATCAGCCTCCTCCTTTAGATTTAGGTACAACTTCTTGAGACCATACAAGCTTATGATGCTGAGGTCATAAAACCGCTGAGGCCGACTGTACCTTGCTTCTCTTTTTTCATTGTCCAAAAGTCTATCAAGCTTCATGAAACTACTCATGAGCTCATTGAAAGCATCAATATTCTTAGGGGCAACATCATGAGTTGGATTATGAGGGTAGTTGTACTGGTTAGGATCAAAGTAGTCATTCTGGGGTTGATAATAAGCATCATGAGAATGCTGATATTCTACAGCGGCAGGGCTGTATGGCATAAAATTAGAGGCATTTAGGGCTTGGTATTGCTGATATTGGGGCCAATAGCATGTATCTGGATTAGGGGTAGGGGAATAGCCATGATTCCCATAAAATTCTGACATTTTATAGCATCTAAATGCTGGATAATCATAAAAGTGTCAGAATTGGAGGAAAAATAGGTCTGCAACCAAAGAGAAAACTGGATACATACCAAAGAGGGAGTCTCTAGGTGATTGAGATGCTTCTAGAAGATGAATAGACTAGGAAAACCACCAAAATCCTAATCTCTGATGAAATTTTAGGTGCTTGGGCTACTTTCACCAGTAGATTTGTTCAGTAGAGTCACCATGGTGTTGTTTGTATTGCCTCCAAAGGCTGCTAATACTAGGAGAAACACCAAATCTCTTAGTACTTTGATGAGAATTTCATCGAACTAGTCCCATCGGGCGTGCTAGAAACTATTGTCTCTTAGATTTGCACCCTTTGCTACTATTGTAAAACTTTAGCAATCTGGAGAAACATGGGAATGATCTCAAAGTGTGGGACCTTACGAATTGAGATCAGATCTCTGGAGAAGGTCGTCTTCCTCTTTCTAAGCCTATTACTTAGAGAAATGTATCTAAACCTAGTGCTAATGCTTGCTGAGAAAAGGGTTAGAAGGAATGCTGAAATGAAATAAGTGATACACCAGATTTAAATGTGTTTGGCTGCAACTGAATTGACAAAGTAATAATCTCACAGCTGGAAAGACTTACACAGACTCATATTAATTCTAATAGAGGTCAAGACAGAATAATGGAGGAATGAAAGGGACCATTTTGTCCACAATACATAGCCTACACTAATCCAAAGAGCAAACACAGTGCTAAAAAAAATAAAAGAGGCAAAATATCAGTTTATATTGATTATAGAGGCCAAGTAGCCATTACAAAACAGCCCTGAAGAACAACCAACAACAATACATTAGTTTTACATGTATATATAGCATTTTACATTTTTGATCTCAGTCGGTTACAATCAATGCTAGAAATTGCTGTCACATAGGCCCGTTAGAAATATCTATGCCAGAAGGGACGTCCACCTGCAAGAATTCATGGCATAAAAATATCTGGAACAGGGGCAGATGGAAGATATTTTGAGTCTTCAATGTCAGATGCTGAATCATCGATTTGTAGCAATGAATGCAACAAATATTTGCATCTGCATATGTAAAAATGGTCACCGAAACGTCCTGTCACCAAAGCATGCAAATCCAGATCCAAATTTTGAAAGTGAAGATATTCTCCATTAAGCCCGCCAGATGAAAGAGGAGGCAAAAATAAGCATATTTGCCTTTTGAAGCATGTTGAAATTTGCCAGGATGAGGGAGTTAGTCAAAGCTACGGTCAACTGTATCCTGCATATACATATCGCTCTGCATCTGCACATACAACCTTTGAATATATCGCACTGTCGGGGTGACCCTTAGCTAAATCACCGATATACAAAGGCGATTCTAAAGCCGTTCAAAGTGCCAATGCAAAAACCAAATACAATGAACATTTCAGCAGGACCTTTGTATATAGGTGATTCAGCTAAGGGTTGCCTCGACAGCCTGATATATTCAAAGGTTGTATGTGTAGATGCAGAGCGATATGCATATGCAGGATGTAGTTGACCGCAGCTTTGACCGCCCATATCTCCCTCATCCTGGTGAATTTCAACATGCTTCAAAAGGCAAATATGCTTATTTTTGCCTCCTCTTTCATTTGGCAGGCTTTATGGAGAATATCTTCACTTTTAAAATTTGGATCTGGATTTGCATGCTTTGGTGACAGGACATTTCAGCGACCATTTTTACATATGCAGATGCAGATATTTGTTGCATTCATTGCTACAAATCGATGATTCAGCAGCTCACATTGAAGACTCAAAATATCTTCCATCTGCCCCTATTCCAAATATTTTTATGCCATGAATTCTTGCAGGTGGACGTCCCTTCTAGTGCAGATATTTCTGACGGGCCTATGTGACAGCAATTTCTAGCATTGATTGTAACCGACTGAGGTCAAAAATGTAAAATGCTATATATACATGTAAAACTAATGTATTGTTGTTGATTGTTCTTCTGGGCTATTTTGTAATGGCTACTTGGCCTCTATAATCAATATAAATTGGTATTTTGCCTTTCTTTTATTTTTTTAGCACTGTGTCTGCTCTTTGGATTAGTGTAGGTTGTGTATTGTGGACAAAACGGTCCCTTTCATTCCTCCATTATTCTATCTTGACCTCTGTTAGAATTAATATGAGTCTGTGTAAGTCTTTCCAGCTGTGAGATTATTACTGTGTCGATTCAGTTGTAGCCAAACACATTTAAATCTAGTGTATCACTTATTTCATTTCAGCATTCCTTCTAACCCTTTTCCCAGCAAGCATTAGCACTAGGTTTAGATACATTTATCTAAGTAATAGGCTTAGAAAGAGGAAGCCGACCTTCTCTGGAGGTCTGATCTCAATTCGCAAGGTCCCACAGTTCGAGATCATTCCCATGTTTCTCTAGATTGCTAAAGTTTTACAACAGTAGCAAAGGGTGCAAATCTGAGAGACAACAGTTTCTTCTTCTAAGAAGTCAAACCTTTCTCCACAACAGAAAGGGTTGCTTACTACTCCATCTCCTTTATCTAACTAAGATTATATTTGTTGAGTCTTCTAAAAGCCCTCTTGATCACTCTTCCTCATCCTACGCATAAGAAGTTTCCACAATGTGTTCAATGAAGACTTCCTTTCTATGCATATCATCGAGTGCTTGGCCATTCCACCAGTGAATGCCAAGCCTTGAATGATAAAATTCAACACCTTCTTGACACAGGTGCTCTCACTCTTTTTGTTGTTGAAGCACATGTCTCTTCTCTACATGACAAGTGATATTGAGCATGACCTCTATCTAGTTTATGGTTTGTTCTTCCTTTATTTTCTCATGGGACTATTGTGTTGCTACTCACTATGTGGAACCTGTAGCTTTCTTTGTTTTCTCATTGCCATTCATGGCGATACAATCTCACATGCAACCACACCTTCATTTTTGGTAACATCAAAAAACTATTTTTCAATGGTTGTCCTCACCCTATTCTGGGGGGTAGGGACAAATTATTATAGAGTTTTACATCCCTTATATTGATCTCCCCTCCTCTTTCCTCCCCTTTTCTTTACCATAAATTTCTACATATTATACATGCTAATATTTTAAGGGGGACATATTCTTTGATCACATGTGCATCCATACATGCACCTTATTGTATTCACACCCCCTGAGGTGTAGCTTATTAATTCTCCCTTGCTATAGTGTTGTTTATTTTATGTTCCTAAAGCATTCACACCTTGTGTTGTTGGTGTTTGATAAACTCCCTCAGGCTTTAATTTTTGATATGCTACTTGAGGTGTTGGTAACATATGATCACCTAGCATAATGCAACTTGCTAGTTTATGATCTATGTAGTCTATGAGCCATTTAGCATAATACAACTTGTTGGTTTGTGTGCTTCATATGATCTACCTTTTTACACCCATGGTTGACCACCTAGCATAACATAGCTTCCTAGTCTGTGATCCATGACGATAATGTGATTTGCATGACCCCTAGCGACAGAGAAAGCTAGTGCCTGAGTCATGCACTCTTCTTCATTCATATTGATTGCTTCCCTATCTATTTGTATGTCTTCTCTCCTCGTAGAAATCAATTGACTCATTGTGTTCTTCTATTCACCTAATAATTCCTCTAGTTCTTGGTTTTCTTTATTTTTATTGTATTTTGGGGATGATATATTGTATTGAGACAACCTTTCACATTGAGGTCTCTTTCACTTTGCTAACTCAAATTTTTCTTTATTTGTTGTGTTTAGCTTCTCTATGTATGTGTTGTTTATATTTTTATATATATGTTTGTGATGTTCTGACATAGTGGTTTTGTAGGTTTTTGCCTTCTAACACTATTATCTTTCAAGTTTTTGTTGTCTAATGTACTTGTTTTGTAGGTTCTTAGCCTAGGAAATTATTTTCTTGCAAAGTACACATTCCATGACAAAAATTACCGAAGTAAAATCCACTTAATTAAATCAACTGAAGTAAAAAGATAGATCTCATATATACATTATTCAATAAAGTCATTACATATTACAAATTCACGTGCCATAACTAGATGTTATCACTATAAAAGAATAATCAATATACATCTTAGGCTCTCATGCCATAAGTCATCTCAAAAAATAACAAGGTACAATAATTAATTACAATACAAAAATGTATAATAAATCAATTACTTTCTCTAGTTGCTACTAACCCACATGGTCATCCACAAGCCAGGAGATGGGAACATGGACAAGACACTTTTTCACCCAACCATGAAGCAATTACACTTCCCTAGATGCCTTCATAACACAAAGGAAACCTAGCCTTGCATGAAATGTCTAGCAACCTGGAAACAACTGGTAGGAGGGAAAACCCGATGCAACTTGATGTCTAAATACAAATCTAAATGATGATGTGAGAATATCTCACAATAGGATATGATAAAGAAATATATAAATAAAGTTTTTATATACAATCATTTATCTATTTCAATGAACACATGGCTTGGACCAAGCACTTAAAATAGTTATGGTGAAACCCTAAAAAGAGGAAAAGCCTTCTCTATTTTCTCACATTCTGCATCCTATCCCAAAAGTAACCCAAACACACACAAAACATAATCTACTTTCTTTTCAAAGCAAATTGATAACACATACTTTTTCCTAGATATAGTTACTACTTCTTTGCTTTTGCCCAATCAATGAGAATTCATTTTCAAGTAATAAAATCAACAAAAGAACATTATTTGTTCATTACAAATATAGATAAAATCTATAAAACTGGTTATATTCCATATCTCATTTGTTACTCATAATTTATCAAAAATAAATTAATCTAAGTCTAGAATTGCATAACCCCAATCAGGTTTATAATTCTATGCAATTAAATTTGTAATAAGGACTTTAAGAGATAAATAATACTGAACAATAAAACATCTTTTGAAAATGATGGCATAAGTATAAAAGATAGTTTAAACATATCCTAACTTAGCTACAAGAATAAATAAATCTGCTACAAGAAACATGTTTGATCTGCTATAGAAACTTGTTGCTATAGGATTAACAACTGTGACGGTAAAAATAACAATGACACAAATGAAAATTGTTGTGATAGGAATAAAATAAATAGCAGTGACACGGATGAAATATACAATAGTGACAAAGATTACTAACTACTATGATAGGAGTAAATTGTGACAAAATATACTATAAAAACTGGGCCAAAACAAGATACACAAGTTTTATTAAAACATAGGCTGAACAAGAGGATAACAACCTTTGAATATAATAATATTAATGAGGTCAAAACAAGATCTTCAAGCCATTCTAAAAAGCTTCAGTGGTCGATAGAAAACTCAAACTTCTAGAGTTTAATGAGGTTGATCCTAAACAAAAATTCATTAAATCATAACCAAAACCTACATGTTAATGCACAGGTTGGGTAAAATATCTAAACATGTTGATTTAATTCAGGCTATGAACATAGAGCAATTGATCTTTTACCAGCAAAGAACCAAAACTAGAACACAGGTGTTTAATATTACTAACTAGTGATAGGAAAATATCACATACCAAGTTTAATATGTAAGTCAAAGGATTTCTGTAGACCAATAATTTATTCAAGTCGCACAAGAAGTTTAACAGGCAAAAATAAATTTATTAGAAGGCAAACAACTCTATAACCAGAAGGTTGATCTATTTAAATAGAGGTGGTTTAATTATCAAGGAAGACCATTTCAAAACTACAGAGGGTTGTTTCAATAGATAAAGAAGACTGGTCTATATTAAATATGGCCATTTCACTATAATGCATTCGACACAAGATTAACATAGGGCAATTAAAAAAACACAGAGCGATAGAAATAAACCAAAACAACAATTGAAAACAAGAGGACAAGTCAATCTTTTTATGTAGGCCAGAGAAATAAAAGAGTAGGTGGCCAAAATACAACAAACATAGCATGAAAGACTTTGTAAATATAAACTAGAAGTAAAATACCCAGATTTATTAGCTTCCTCTGTAGATGGAAATTTCCCTCCTATTGATGTTGATCATCATTTTCTTTTTCTCTTCTGATGTTGATTAATCCTACCTTTTCTTGCCTCCCTCTGTCACTAATACAAGATGATAAAAATCCCTCTACCATGCCCTCTCTTTTATTCATGATACCTTCTCTATTAATGTCATTGTAATTTTATAATGTGATTTCTATTGTTTTAACTCTTTTACATGCCCTTTGTGTCCATACCAAAGATTTTTTTAATTGAAAATAATTAAACTCCTTTATTACTATCACTCCCAATTTTGCATGACATTAGTTATTTTTATAATTTCTATTTATAATATATAGTATTAATCTCATATATATCTTTAAAGTAATATATGTTTATTTTAAGTTTAACAAGAATATTTATATTTATTTATTAATCAAATTATTTAAATATAGAAAAACACTCCAATAATTATTAATAAATCAAAGTAAGCAACTTATGCCATTCTAATGTATTTAGGTTGAAAAACGTAATAAATACATGGTTAACTATGCATTTCAAGTAAACATTTTGTAGCAACGAAGACACATTTATCTAAGAATTAAACATCAATCACATCCATTAACAATATAATGCTCAACATAACTAGTAACCATATAATGATGCATAAATAAAGCCACTCAAAGATGCAATATGACATGAAACTATGTGAGTGTGTGCATGCATCAGGTTTATCCATCATGCCAACACTTTCCTGGTGGCTAGAACATCTCTACCTCAACCATGTTCTCGTCTTTGACATTTCTCCTGCACTCAGTTGCACTTAGATTTCCATTAATAGGTTAGTCCTTATAATCATAGCTAAAGCAAAATAAGGTGTACATCCATAATCATACTAATAATAATTGATCATTAATTGACTTTCAAAATTATGCATTTATAATATTAACGACAATTACTTTCACACACGTGTAATCACTCATAGTAAAACAATCATAGTAAATGTTCAATAATATAAATTAATAATGAAGTCTAAAAATAAGATGTGACATTCCTCTACTCGAAGAGATATGCATACTCTATAGTATCCTTTTGGTGTTGTTATGTTATTTACTTTTAGTACTATCTTTTTTACTTTAGCATGCATATTCATGCAGTTTCATAAGACCACTAAAGTAGGGGATAAATGTAACACTAAAAATTGCATACCCTTGCAATTTCAGGCTATATTTTAGCCTATTTAGTGCCCATTGCCTTGGATTTTTTTTAGGCTCATTTTATCCCTTGCATTAGCCTCTTTCCCTCATGTTGCTTAGGCCTTGTGTTCAGTGTTGTCTTTTTGTCAAATCTATTGTGACTTATGTGTTTGTCATGTGATGTTCTTGTGTCTTGCCATTTTTGAGCCTAAATTATCTAGACACTATGCTACACATAGACGTCCATGCAACATGCTAGCATCCAATGATAGTTTTTATGTTTTTTGGCCATTTCTAGGCATTTCTCAATTTGTCATTTTTGGTGGTCTATTGTAATGCTTCAAGAATCTCCCAAATAGCTCACTACATCCATCCTTTTCCCTCCTTCCTTTCATTTTTGAATCTATCTTTTGTTCTTGCATTCCTATTAGCTCTCCTTTTCAACTCATTGCATTCTACAACACTCTACAACTCTTTACAGCTTTGTATAGCCTACTACAATGCTCTCTTTCAATTCTATTGCCCTTCTTGGCTTCTTCAATCCCTCAGAGGTGATATTGCTCTTATTCCTTGTTATTGCAAAAATTTATTTTTGTTGTGCCCCTAAGCACTGTGAGATTTCCATATCCTTTAATCTTTCATTTTTAGTCACTATTCTTATTTTTGGATGCACTTAGATTAAGACCACACACTATTTATTTTATCTATCTATTCACTATTGTGGAGGTCAAAAGGCCAAAGTAGGGGTTTGACTAAGGCAAACCCCCAAATAGCCCCAACCATTATTCCTTGTCTTTAGGTATAGGTACTTGGGAAGCATTCAATTGCATGGATATCTGGGTGAGACGCTTGGTGGATTCTTGCATTTTTTAGAAATTGATCATGTTTATGTGTCATACGGAAAATAGCACCTAGCACAGATGTCCATGCGGTGCACTAGCATCCTAGGTAGTTAGCTTATCCTTCTGATGCTAGGTTCCTCTCTTCACCCTCTTTTCAGTTCAAAACTATTGCAAGTATGTGCCTAATTGGTGTTGTCATTGATGTCAACATATCTGTGTTGCCATTGTTGTCAATTGTGCTCTTACTTTGTTGAGGATATTGAGAAAATTAGCCCCTCTAGTGATAACAATGTGTTGCGATAGAAATAGTGCATTACATGCAGAAGAATAGTCTAGAAGAATGCTCCGCATTTCCTATAGAATAAATATCTTTGCATGCAGATTGGAAGTTATTTAGAATCCTATCTGAAGATGTTATATTCTAAGTTTGAGCCTCCGGTATGAAGAATTGAGTGAGTTATGTTCACTAGAGTGAAAACATCTTTTTCTATATGTTTGGTGGTGACAGTGAGAAAGTGTTTTGCTCCGCATTTCTCCGCATTGAAGTATTTTGGTCTGCGGTTCCAGAATTAAGTCAGTGATGATGTTTAGTGCCTTCAAATGCAATGGTTCATGATTTGGTGGTCCGTAATCTATATTTTACTCATGATAGTGGTTGACAGTGTTGTTCCTGTACTCTGGTTTGAAGAATCTTATTGTTAGAGTGATTAGAGATCGTGTGGTTAGTCCTAGTGATTGATGAGGGTCGCCATAGTCCTAATCATTTAATTATAAATGTCAAACCAGAGTGGTGTCCATGGTGATATGCAAGAGGGAGAAGAAATCATTTGCATGACATTCTTTTTCTACAAACATAATAAACACTCTTTGTTGGAAATAAACACACTTGCTAGAAATAAATAGACTTGCAGTAAAGGAAACTATTCTAGCTTGCTGAAGATTAAACACACTTGTAATGAAAGAAACTATTCTAACTACTGAAAATAACCACACTTGCTGGAAAAGAAAGATCAAGAAATTGAAAGACTACTAAGAAATGGAACTATCCAGAGCTATCTAGACTATTGCTGCTAAAAGACTGAACTTTATTATTTCATAAAACTCTTCCCATTTGATTCCTTGGTTACAATGAATTTATATAATTCTTATTCTCAATCAATCTACCAAGAATGTGGATTCTAAGATCCTATTTTTGGGGAGAAAAACTAAACCTTCTTCCTCTGATTTTGCTGCCTTTTTTCACACTAGTTTTGTTTTAGTCGATTTCAATCACGAACTGCTCATTTACTTTGATGAATCTCCTCAAAAGGTTTCTGGGTTTTGTTCCCCTTGTTTCCATCCTTCTAGATCATTTTGAAATTCTAGATCTTGTTGAGAAATGAGGGAGATATCACCATTTTAATGTGATTACATTTTTAACTTCCTCTTTTTGTGCTTCTTTTTAGGAATTTTTCTAGCACTTCAATTTGGCAGCATTTATTCTCCAATCCTCTAATTGTTTATTACAAGGAAAACATGCAATATCATTAAGACATGTAATGACATTAATTAATCAAAATATATGCTTTTATTTATCTAATAGATGAGACAATAAATTGTCTCATCAATGATTACAATGTGCTTGTGGATGTCTCTTGATCATGCTTCTACATTTGGATTGGTCCGCAAGGTATAATTCAGATCATGCATGAAGCATGTTCTTGAGAATACTTGTGTTAACATCAGCCTTGGCTGACTTGGTTGAATTCATCATCTGCGGAGATGCATTGAAGATTGTGATAGCATGTTGTAGCATGGAAGATTTTGTTTGAGTCCCTGCTAAGGCACGACATGATCTGCATTCAATTATTTTCTTTGTAAATATGTTTAGGTCCAGAGCTATCATGATGTAATGTATGTTTGCTGACCTTAGAGTTTGTTCCAACGGTTGATGGTTGTAATGCCAACCTTGATGATCATTCCAAGGTTGATTAAGTGTATAAATACTTGTAATTGAGTCGTGAAAATGTATCCAAGAGTGAAGATGTGAAGATAAAGTTAAGTAAGGTAGCAGAGCAAAGCAGAGGTGTTTTTGCTTCAATGGAACTAAACCTTGGCATGGAGTAGATGCTATTATCTCAGTTAAACCTTTTGGTAGTGAGCGTCCCTTTGGTAGTGAGCCTCCCTTTGGTAATGAGCCACCTATAGGCAGTGAGCCTTTCTTTGTAGTGAGCAATTTGCGCAGTGAGCCCTATAGGTAGTGAGCCTCTATTTTTTTGTATTACTATAACTTATATATTTTTGTGGGCTAACACCCACCGTGGTTTTTCCCTTCCAGGGTTTTCCACGTAAAAATCTGGTGTCTATTGTGTTCATGCTTTCATGGTTAAATTTGATTATGAATAATTAAGTTGTTGTTGATTTGATATGCATGTGAGGATAAGTTTTTATTACAACTGATTCATCCCCCCCCCCCACTTAGTTGTTCGGTGTATTTCAATAAAAACTTCATTTTTTAAAATTAATTTCCAATTTCTCATAGAATAACATTTTTCATTCTAGCCCCTATGTAATGTAATGTAAAAAGTGAGGGTACCGATCTTTCTTCATTACACCATGTATTTATGGGAATGAATCTTTGTGTTTTTTCTACTTTTTCTAATGATTTTTATTATTTTTTAGGAAAAACTAAGTTATTGGCCTCATGATAGCCTTGTCTAGGGTTTTCTCATTTTGTTTTAGTTTTAGTTTCTTTTCCTTTCCTACTTTCTAGTTAAAAGCATAACCTAAAAAAACCCAAAATTCTATCTTACTAGGGAGATGCCCCTCTCAAACATAGAGGAAAATTGATACTCTAATAGTGATTCCAATTGTGGTAAATTTTATCACTACCCATTTAGTGATTCATGCTATTTTTAGTGAAATATAATAGTGACAAATTTGTTTACCATTAGATTTTTGGTGATTCTACTAGGGAGAAAAATATTGGTGCATTTGTTCCTTAGATATTTAAAGGTACCTCCCTTAGAATAGAGGCCCTTAGAATAGAGGTTGGTGACTCTTTATAGGTGGAACCTACTCAAGACAATTAATTTGGTTAAATAATTCTTGCTAGATGTGATGTGTCATATTTTTTAGGTTTACATCATGGAACTAATTATGCATCATCCATGAGGAAACGTTTTGGCCCTTATCATTGACTCAATATACATCCTTACCCTCAGGTTCTAGAAAGAACTTCCCAAAATTTACTGGATAAAATTTACAAGATGCATGGAACCACATTCAAGTACTCACCAGGGCTTGTGGAATTCTAGGGGTCAACAAGGAAAATGTATTTGTGTGGTTATTTGTTGAAACCCTCATTGAACCTGTAGTGAGCTAGATTTAGCATTTGGAGGATGGATGCATTACAAACTAGGATAGCTTGAAAACAAGTGTCTTGATGAATTTAAATCAAAATTCTATGTAGTTGCACAATTATCTCAGTTCTCTAGAATTTGGAAGATAGAAGGAGAACCAATGAGGGATTTTTTGGAACAATTTAACAAGTATTTGAAATATATTCCTCACACTGATCAGCCAAATAAACAAAACTAATTCTACATTTCTAAATCCACATTTCATCTTAAAGTCAATTTGCTTTTGAAGAAAAATAAGGTATGTGATCTTGGAGTCACACAATGAGAAGCTATTGAGGATAATTTAGTTTTGTCTAGGTTATGGAAAAAAATCATATTGAAAAATATACTCTAATCTTTTTTAGCAATGAGCCCATGAAGAAATTTGTCATGTGAGAATTAAATTATCAGCCTATAGATTTTTATCATATGTAACAAAGTTTTTATAGGAAGAAGACAAATGTATTGCCTACTCTAACTAAACATTTCAACTTCATAGTTTTGGGTGAAGAGCAGTTTTCAAAGAATCGCTTGATTAACTTAGTGTGTGAGGCCTGTAGACACCCAAAATTGACCCATTTCATTATTTACACATTAAACTCATATTGCATCGCATACATCATTTCTGTCTGACATACTCATAATTAATTAAATTATTTTCTTCTTAATTAATTAAAAAAACTTTATTTATTTAATTAATCTTCATTATTCATATTATTTTTGTCTATGGTTAAATAATTTTTAATTATTTAATCATTTCATTATTCCTTTATTAATTAAATAATTTTAATTATTTAAGCTTTCCCACTTGCACATGAATTAAATAAATTTTATTTATTTAATTCATTTTTTCCTCCACTCTTATCCCACTCCTCCACTTTCTCCTATAAATGTGTGAACATGCTTTTTTGCCCCTAAAAATAGGGAAAAACTCATGTGTGGGAAAAAGTCAAAAAGAATTCAAAAATCAAGCCATAACTCATCCAACTCTCAAAATAGTTAAAAAGTGTGTTATTTTGATAGAAGAATCTTATCCACTTCAAACCCCACTAAGCCTTTTTCAAAAATAACCTTTTTTTAGGGACAAATGGCGCATGCATGTTCATCCTCTCCTCTCGATCGTTCTCAGCCATTGATCTTTCCTTTCATCCTCCACCGTTGATCATATTTCTTCTAAGTCTATAAATACACTCATCTTCTCTTATTTTCTCATCCTCAATCATAAATCATTGAAACTATCTTCATTTGCATAGCATCTTGAGTATCCATGGTAGCTTTCTACAGTGTAGTTGTATACTTCAAGGATCAATCCATAATGACACCAAGAATCCCATGAACTAGGTGATATCACTACATTTTGTTTTGCTTATTGCATTTAGTTTAGATTTCTTGAAGGTAGTGTAGGTTTATTGTTTTAATGTGAACAATGGAATTTTCCTACATACACATTTTGGCATGCCTGTTGGGACCCCTAGCTTGATTAGTTTTAGATTTTTGTTGCTAAAACTATGTTTTTTGAGAGGTTGTAGATACAGGTGCACCTCTAGTTAATTGTAGGTTGTAGCTGTAGAGTTTTACGTCACCTTTGGTATTTCTACCTCGCCCCTAATATCACAAAAAATCACAGTTGGTAGATTTTAGATCACTTTTGCAACACAGTGTGTCACCTATGGCTGATTAGATCACCTTTTGAAGAGTTTGAGAAGTTTTAAGGCACAGTCATATAGCAGTAAGTCACATTTGAAGAGGGCTATCTCACCTATGGTAATTTTCTAATCGCATTTGCAACCCAGTAAATTACACTTAGATATTTTCATACACCTCTAGTTTTGCATGTTCAAATTTAGGGTTTCTGGAAACTAATGATTGTTTGTACAGTTTGTCTTACTGATTGTTGAAGAATGGCGGTTTCAAACTACTGATGTATTGTCTACAAGAACGATCAATCAAGGAAAACACCTTTTTTCACACTAAATTAGGCACACTTCAATTTGGTGCTTAAAATGAATCATGTATTCTTTGTGTTTGTTTCTTTTCAGTTGTTTGCCTATTGAGATTGTGTGTAACTTGATTTGACAACAATAGTATCCTCTCCCCTGCCTATCCAATAGATCTAGGGTGTAAGAGAAATCATTGTTATCTCTAGAGGGCTTGCCTTCCCAGTGTGAGAAGGGGATGACCCAAGAAGAAACAAGCTAAAGTTGAGCTCATTCAAGCTACTATATAAATAATATGTTTGTGATGAAAGTCATGAGTAATAGGTGTAGATGTGTCATACCGATGAATGTTTCCCCTAAAACCCTATAGAGCATAACCTCTGCATTCTGGGAAGCCTCCTAATTGGAGTGAATCACCACATGTATGGCCACCTAAATGAATGCCCTTACTAAGAACCAACTGTTGTAGTAGCCAAAATCCTTCTATTTGCTGGCATAGGAGCTTGGACCTCTGAAGTTGTCCCATGTTCTTGTAGTTCTTAGAAGAGATAGCAAAGTACCTTAATATTTGTGGGTCTTAAGGACTTGGAACTTGGTGTGCCTAAGAAGTGAGTACACTATAAGGGAGAGCCCATGCCACCAAGTTTATGGAGCTATCCACTTTGAACAAGTGCAGCTAGAGAAATCCAAGTGGGAAGCCAGCAGATATAGTCCTGGCCAACCTAGGTTGTAAATGTTTGAGAATGGTCTGAGCATGAGTGTCTTCTATCTTCCTTCTCTTGTCAATTAATTCATAAAAAAAACTACCAAAAACACAACTTTTGCCACAAAAAATCACCTTTGAACCTTGTCAACTCACAGTTGAATAGAAATAAATTACCTTTAAGCATCAGTGAGTCACCTTTGAACTATCATGAATCACCTCTGGTAGTATTTTTGATCACGTATGAATAAAAACCTATTGCCTCTGGTCAATGTCTTGTTACTTCAAACTATCACACATGAAATCACCTTTGAATCACCTTTGATCTATCATAGATCGCCTTTGAGCATCAGTGAATCACCTCTAGTCATTTGTAGTCTATTATCTAGTTTGCTATCTTTTCCATCAATCTAAGCATCAAATCTAAGTATCTACAATCAATCCATTAGCCTAGTCAACCATTCTTCAGTAATCTCATCATCCAAGATCATCATTTAAATCCATTGGCTTTGGTCATCATCTCTAGGGTTTTCAATCCCTAAATCATACTATCAATTTGACAATCCATCAGCTGATCAAACCAAATCTCTTTAATCTAACTAAAGCCAAAATCAATCAATCAAACATCTTTCAATCAAATCATCTCATTCCAATGCCAGTGACCAGAAATAAATACAAGAAAGCCATGGAATCCAATCTTAGAGAATTTGAGTTCACTCCTCTCAAAAATGCCTCTCAATTTACAATAGGAATGAACCCTCATGTGTTTCTACCTAAAGGTTATACCCTTAGGCCATCTTCATCATCAACCCCATTACAACAGTATCATTTTGAGCCCTCATACACTATGTTGATGCCACAATCTCCATATGGCCATAGTGATTCATCAGATGATCATGTTGGATCTAGGGCATACAACTGAGAGGGGGGGTGAATCAGTTGTATAAAACTTATTCTTCTTTCAAACACTTGATTCTTCGTTGTTAGTTGGCAGCATATCAATTAATCATCCATGAAAGCATAATACATCAACACATTGAACACCAAGATTTTGACGTGGAAAACCCGGTTAAGGGAAAAACCACGGGGTGATTAACCCAAGAATTATTCTCTGTTAGAAGAATAAAGAAGAATGAATGGCACATGCCAATTAGGGCTCACTGCCCGAGCACACTGCTCACAAGAGGCCCACTGCCTACAAGGAGACACACTGTCTACAAAGTGATAAAAATCACAGTCTTGAACTGGAGAATGACATCTCTACCATGTCCGGATCAGTTCCATTTAAGCCCAAAAACCTCTGCTCTGCCTTTCGCACTTCTCTTCGCTATGCCACACTCATCCACACAATCCACACATCAAAATGAACTCACAAACCGTTATTTATACAAGACATCGACTTAGGAACAAACATCTAAGTCGGCAAACAACCATAAGAGTATCCGCAAGATGAATAACACATCCGGTCGGCCACCACAAGAACATTCGCAGGATGAACAACTCATCCGGTCGGCTAAACAGAGCAAGAACTTCATCCGGAAGAATAACTTCAATTTTGGGCTTTACTATCAATGCGGAACAACAACACAACTTCAACATGATCCAAAAAACCTTCACAAGCCTGCCTGAACGACCGGATACATCCGCACTTCCTTTACTTACTGGAATCTCTTGTCTTCCTCATCCGGAACTTCAAGAACACAGTCTGTCGCCTCTGTCATAATGCAAAAGGTACTTCCGGACCTCCAAATCATACACAAATTAGGATGACACATCACAAGGACATCCCAAACACTTCCTTCCAATCCGTAGATTAGGATAATACAATTCTGGACCTCACCGGACCTTTTTGTGATCCTCTGTCACCTCTGAATACTTGCCAGAACCAGTTCTACACCGACAGCCACAACTCCTTCAGATCTTCATGCGGACCTCTGAAATCTTAACTGAAGCATCTCAAGACTCATATCTACAAACCCTTTAATCCGCATCCTCCGGTTCTCAACCTATACAATACATTTTCCTTCTTCTCATCACTGTTCTTCACTGTTCCTGACTGAGGCTAATTTTCTCAATGTCCTCAGCACACAGCTCATCCAATCCTTCTTGCCAATGCAATATGAGTATGTTGACATCAATGACAACACAGGCTCACCTCATACTTGCAACAATCTCCCCCTTTGTCATTGATGGCAACATATGATGTGAAAAATCATCAAGACAAGAACTTCTCCTTTCTGTCATAGCTCCCCCTATCAACAACAACTTTTCACATGTCTTCTCTTCCTTTACTGCTCCCCCTTTGATCATCAACCACTTGTTTTTCACATGTCTTCTCTCCCCCTTTGACATCAATGGCAAAGGGCTCATACTTGCAATTCTCATACATCAGAATCATACCAGCTGCTCCCCCTTAGTTGCAGCTCCCCATCATCAATCCGGATCACAAGATATGACTGTGATATCCACCGGACTGATGCACATCAGTGCATCCTAGTTCATCACCGGAGGGGCCATGACCCCTAACTTCTCCCGGAGATATTCAAAAGAGTCCTTGGGAAGAGGTTTAGTAAAGATATCTGCAATCTGATCCTTGGAGGGAACATACTCCAATCTGACTTCTTCCTTGTTCACTTGATCTCTCAAGAAGTGAAACTTGATAGATATGTGCTTAGTCTTAGAATGCAATACTGGATTCTTAAAAATATTAATTGCACTTGAATTATCACAGAAAATTGTGATAGGCTCTTCATATTCAACTTTAATGTCTCTTAGCATCTGCTTCATCCATAAGATTTGAGTGCAACTACCTGCTGCTGCAATGTATTCTGCTTCAGTTGTAGACAGAGATATTGCATCTTGTTTCTTGCTTAACCAAGAAACCAATCTCTTCCCCAAAAAGAATGCTCCACCACTAGTGCTCTTCTGGTCATCCACATCTCCTGCCCAATCTGCATCTGTGTAAGCATGAAGAGAGAAATCCGGATCTCTAGGGTACCATAGACCATACTCAACTGTTCCTTTCAAGTACCTAAAAATTCTTTTGATTGCCATAACATGAGATTCTCTAGGATCAGCCTGGAATCTTGCCACAAGACCAACAGCCTGCATTATATCTGGTCTAGTCTGAGTGAGATACAACAATCCACCAATCATTGATCTATACTTTGTCTGATCTGCCTTTGGGGAGTCATCATCTTTGCTCAACTTACATCCGGTTGCCATGGGAGTGTTCATTGGTTTTGAATCTTCCATACCAAATTTCCTTAACAATTCTTTCACATATTTGGTCTGAGAAATGAAGATTCCTTTCTTTGTTTGAGTAATTTGCAGACCCAAGAAGAAATTCATTTCACCAAGCATAGACATTTCAAACTCACTTTTCATCTGATTTGCAAAAGTTTTGCACATACTATCTCTTCCTCCAAAAATGATATCATCCACAAACACTTCAACAATCAAAATGTTTTCATGATCAATTTTGAAATATAAGTTACTGTCAGCAGTACCTTTGTTGAATCCAATCTGCACAAGATGCTTATCCAACCTTTCATACCATGCTCTTGGGGCTTGCTTTAGTCCATACAATGCTTTCTTCAACTTGCAGACCATATCATCGTTATCAGACAATTGAAATCCATCCGGTTGTTCAATGTAAACTTCTTCTTCCAGATCACCATTTAGGAAAGCAGACTTGACATCCATCTGATATACCTTGAAGTCTTTGAAGGCAGCAAATGCAAGAAGTAATCTGACTACTTCAATTCTTGCCACCGGAGCAAAAGTCTCTTCAAAGTCAATTCCTTCTATTTGAGAGTACCCTTTGCAGACCAATCTAGCTTTGTTTCTGATTACTTCACCAGCTTCATTTAGTTTGTTCCGGAAGACCCACTTGGTTCCAATTACATTCCTGTCTCTAGGTCTGGGAACAATATCCCAAGTATGATTTTTCTCAATTTGCATCAATTCATCTTCCATTGCTTTGGTCCAGTTTTCATCATTGCAGGCTTCATTTATTGTTTTAGGTTCAATCTTTGAAATCAGACAACATTCATCCTGATTTTGAGCAACATTCCTTCTAGTTTGTACACCTTTGCTTCTGTCACCTATGATCTGATCTTCAGAGTGGTTCAGTCTTACATACCTTGGAATTTTGGGAGTATCCTGCACTGCTGTTTCTTGATTAGGCTCATTCAAATCTATCTCTTCTTCCTGATTTACCGGATCAGGCTGACTCTGTCTCACCGGAGAGGATTGAGTTCCTTGAACACTGTCTTGGTCATCTTCATCAAACTCATAAAATCTTGAAGGCTTCTCAATTCCTTCATCAACTTTCACATTGGTGCTTTCTATCATCTTCCTCAATCTCTTATTGTAACACCGGTATGCTTTGCTTTGAGTGGAGTAACCCAAGAAAATTCCTTCATCACTTCTAGCATCAAACTTTCCTAGATCTTCATCTCTTTTAATATAACACTTGCTACCAAATACTCTGAAATATTTCACAGTAGGAGTGATGCCAAACCAGAGTTCATAGGGGGTCTTACCGGTGTTGTTTCTGATTTGAACTCGATTGAGAGTGTAGATTGCAGTGCTGATAGCTTCTTTCCAAAACATTTGAGGAACATTTGCTTCCAACATCATTGTCCTGGCAGCTTCCTGGATGGTCCAGTTCTTTCTCTCAACTACTCCATTCTGCTGTGGAGTCCTAGGAGCAGACAACTGTCTCCTTATACCCTGCTTCTCACAAAAGTCAATGAACTCACCAGATGTAAATTCACCACCTCTATCAGACCTTAGACACTTTAGTTTCAATCCGGTTTGATTCTCTACCATAGCTTTGAAGATTTTGAACTTCTCAAATGCTTCTGATTTTTCTTTTAGAAAGGTAACCCACATCATCCGGGAATGATCATCAATTAACAACATGAAATATCTATCACCTTGCAGACTCTTGATTCTTGTTGGACCACAGAGATCAGTATGTACTAATTCCAACAATCCGGTAGAAGACTGATCTTGGCTTTTGAAAGAGACTCTGCTTTGTTTACCTAGCTGACATTCTTTGCACAAACTATTTGTAGGCTTCATCAATTTTGGAAGATCTCTTACAGCCTGAGTATTGCTTATCTTGATGATGTTATCAAAATTTACATAACACATTCTTCTATGCCATAACCAACTCTGATCAATTTGAACAAACAAACAACTTTTATTTGAACCAACCAGATGAAAGATATTACCTTTTGTCTGAGTACCGGATGCAATTTCAGTTCCGGAGCTTGTAAAGATTCTGCATTTTCCATTCTTGAACCGGAGATCATAGCCTTTGTCCACTAACTGACCAATACTGAGAAGATTGTGCTTCAATCCTTCAACATATAGTACGTTACCTGTTTTGCTCTTTCCATCAAAGGAAATAGTTCCCCTGCCTCTGATTCTGCAAGCAGAATTGTCACCAAACTTTATCATTCCTCCTTCATACATTTCCAAATTCAAGAACTTATTCTTGTCACCAGTCATATGGTGAGAGCATCCACTATCAATAACCCAATCATCCTTTTCTTCCACTTGAGCAGCCAAAGCTTTTTCAACAACTTTGTGATTGACAGATTCAAAGAGTATTGAATCTTCTTCCTTGATGGCAATAAACACCCACTCATTTCCGGATTTGCTTCCTAGTTCTGATTCATCATCTGTTACTCCTTCATTGTCATCTTCTTCATAAACATAATAGCAATTCTTTTGAAACTTTTGTCTGTTAGTATTAGACCTTGCAGATCTTTCCAGACATCTTGAAGCAAAATGACCAATCTTATTGCAGTTGAAACACTTAAAGGGTAGTTTTCCTTCATACTTACCGGATCCTCTTGGCAGTCTCTTTGCAATGAGGGCTTCAAGTTGAGCTGTTTCTGCTTCTTCTTCTTCCATGTCTCTTCTTGCTTGATCATACCATGACATTTTCCTTGATGAGTTTTCTCCCGGATCAAATCTCTGTTTGCCTTTCACATAGGCACTGGCTTTGAAAGAAGATTCAGTCTTGGGAGGATCATCTCCAAACTTGGTCATTTCAAATGCAGCTAGTTTGCCAGCCAGTTGTTCTCTTGTGACAGTTGTGTGGGCTCTGAATTCATCAATGGCAGCAACCTTGATTTTGTAGGCAGCAGGAAGGGATCTTAGGATTTTGCAGACAATCTCATTTTCATCTAGAGTTCCACCAGCATTTCTAATTCCACATACCAGCTCATTCACTCTTGGCATAAAGGTAGTGATGTTTTCATCATCTCTCATCTTCAATCTTTCAAATTTCCCTTTCAGACTTTGCAACCTTGCACTTTTGACAAACTCGTCTCCTTCATACAGAAGTTCCAGTTTAGTCAGGATCTCATATGCAGTTGGTAGGTCAATAACATTTGAGAGATCTGAATCATTCAATGCGCTTAGTAGAGCTTCCTTGGTTCGCAGATTGTTTTCAGCTTCTGTGATTTCATTCAGAGTTGTCAGACCACCTTGTGGAGGTACATATGGTTTTGAAACCATAGCCAAGTATGCTTTTCCCATACATTCCAAGTGACACTTCATGCGACCTTTCCAGAGAGTGAAGTTGGTTCCATCGAACTTCGGACTATCCTTCTTGTATGACGACATCCTGGATCTCCTCAAGCGGTTAAGCTTCTTTCAGAGGAACTTGGCTCTGATACCAATTGTTGGATCTAGGGCATACAACTGAGAGGGGGGGTGAATCAGTTGTATAAAACTTCTTCTTCTTTCAAACACTTGATTCTTCGTTGTTAGTTGGCAGCATATCAATTAATCATCCATGAAAGCATAATACATCAACACATCGAACACCAAGATTTTGACGTGGAAAACCCAGTTAAGGGAAAAACCACGGGGTGATTAACCCAAGAATTATTCTCTGTTAGAAGAATAAAGAAGAATGAATGGCACATGCCAATTAGGGCTCACTGTCCGAGCACACTGCTCACAAGAGGCCCACTGCCTACAAGGAGACACACTGTCTACAAAGTGATAAAAATCACAGTCTTGAACTAGAGAATGACATCTCTACCATGTCCGGATCAGTTCCATTTAAGCCCAAAAACCTCTGCTCTGCCTTTCGCACTTCTCTTCGCTATGCCACACTCATCGACACAATCCACACATTGAAATGAACTCACAAACTGTTATTTATACAAGACATCGACTTAGGAACAAACATCTAAGTTAGAAAACAACCATAAGAGTATCCGCAAGATGAATAACACATCCGGTCAGCCACCACAAGAACATTCGCAGGATGAACAACTCATCCGGTCGGCTAAACAGAGCAAGAACTTCATCCGGAAGAATAACTTCAATTCTGGGCTTTACTATCAATGCGGACCAACAACACAACTTCAACATGATCCAAAAAACCTTCACAAGCCTGCCTGAACAACCGGATACATCCGCACTTCCTTTACTTACTGGAATCTCTTGTCTTCCTCATCCGGAACTTCAAGAACATAGTCTGTCGCCTCTGTCATAATGCAAAAGGTACTTCCGGACCTCCAAATCATACACAAATTAGGATGACACATCACAAGGACATCCCAAACACTTCCTTCTAATCCGCAGATTAGGATAATACAATTCCGGACCTCACCGGACCTTTTTGTGATCCTCTGTCACCTCTGAATACTTGCCGGAACCGGTTCTACACCGACAGCCACAACTCCTTCAGATCTTCATGCGGACCTCTGAAATCTTAACTGAAGCATCTCAAGACTCATATCTACAAACCCTTTAATCCGCATCCTCCGGTTCTCAACCTATACAATACATTTTCCTTCTTCTCATCACTGTTCTTCACTGTTCCTGACTGAGGCTAATTTTCTCAATGTCCTCAGCACACAGCTCATCCAATCCTTCTTGTCAATGCAATATGAGTATGTTGACATCAATGACAACACAGGCTCACCTCATACTTGCAACAGATCAAGCGTATCTTCAAGATCCCAAAGCCTTGCAACATCCCAATAGAATCATACAGGCTAATCAAGAACAAATTCTCCTATAATTAATCTAAGATGGAGTCAAACTACCTAGTGACTTTGGTATGTCTACAATCCACAAAGAAGAACCTACTAATGCTGCTGTTGAAACCCCTATGGCTATTATTACTATGTCCACCAAGTCCACCATACCTTTGACACCATCTATGCCTAACAAAACCATTCATACACCCCAAACATCGGCTACACCCATGAGACCAAATCAACCTAATGTCACTGCATCTATAGATCCTTTAATCACACCATCTTATGCGCTTAACTCAGGGGTCTCTAATCTGAATGTACCTCCTTTTCATGTGTCAACTACCATTCCCTCTACCTCCATAAATGCCATTCCCACACAAGTTACCCAAGCATTTCTGATTTCCAACCCTATTGTGTTGCATGTTGGACCATCATCCACTCAATCAACTCAAACATCCCATATCGCATCTAATCCTACCATAACTCTTATTGATCAACCTATAGCATCAAATATTCATTCCAACACATCGTACGTTGATCGACTTCTCTCTCTTGAATCACAACCCTCTAACATTCAAATGTCTCATGTGACTCCACCATTTGTCTCCCAACTTCTGTTAATTTCTACTCAAGCCATGTCCTATACCATCCCTCCATATGGCTCGCACGTGACACAGACACATATTGTCAATCCATCACTTAGATCATATGTACCTCTGCCACTCGATACCCAACCTTAGAACACTTTCAACCCAGGTTAGCACACTATTAGCCAAATTCAAGGCACATCTATTCCACCATATGATCTATCAAAGTGACATCCTTCTAGTCAACATTTGATATATCCAATCCCACCGCCTAGTCATCAAAATCTCATATAAAAACAACAAGGACCCACATCCGATATGTGGCAAGAATTCAATCAATTAAAATAGCAAATCACAGACATGAACATGGGTCAAAACAAGAAGTCATTGTCTTTCGAGGAGGTGTGTCCCTATCCCTTTGACAAATCACTCCAAATGATACCCTTCCCCCCACATTTTGAAGTTCCACAATTTGATAAATACAAGGGGAAGGGAAACCCTAACGACCACCTCTGAACATTTTATGTTGCTTGCCTTGATGTTGCCTACAACGACACATATCTTTTGTGACTTTTAGCTCATAGCCTTGGGTGACAAGCAATGGAATGGTTCTCTTATCTGTCGCCCAGCATTAAGACCTTCAAAGAATTGCTTGGCAAATTTGTATCCCACTTCTCATTCAACATAGAAAATAAGGTCACTGTTGGGTCCCAAATCACTAGTCATCGAACTCTAAGGGTTTTCCATTTCCTATGCTCAAGTTCAATGATAGATTTAACCAACAAAGATGGGAGATTGTGTGAATTGTCTCCCCTTCAATTCAGGTTCTGCCACACCTAGGTGGGTATCCCTATAATAAAACATTTTTCTTTGACTTTGTCAAAACAAAAAGATCTATCTTTTAATATCAGACAAAATACTCTCATGAATGGATCAAGATGTGAAGACAAACCTAGATTGGCAATGTTCTTGGACTATCTAATTGGTTGAGAATGAGAGCATGAAAGGTCCTAATTGCAGTTCTACAGACTAGCAAATTTAAATTTTGTAATGGTTTATGATTGAAGTTGTGGGACTTTCCTAGACTCCTTTAGACAAGCAAATCCCTAGACTAGTGCTTCACTAGGGTAATAGAGTCAAACCTATAACTGTAAATGTTTCCTTATGATAATAGAAATTCATATACAAAGGACTTCGACACAAAGTATTACTACCTAATAGCAATATGTCCAAGAAAGAGTATTATCTATGACCATAATTACAAATCCTTTGACATTACCCACTTTTCCCTATACCTGATCTAGAGAAAATTTAATCTACTCCTTGAGTAGATGCAAGTATCCAGACATACAAAATAGCACATGCACATTGAAGAACTCAAAAATCCTTGATAACTTTGTTCAAAAGAAAAATGATAACATCAAAGGAGACAATCATAGACAATACACACACGAAGTGTTTCTCATTTAACTCAATCTGAATAGAAGATTATCATACATAAATTTATCATTTACAAAATAGAGAATACCTCTGCACCAGACAAAGAACCAAGCCTACACAAGAAAATGCCTCCAAGATGTGAATACCTTTTATTCAGAGTAAAAAATAAAAGACTTGACAAGCTTACCATCCTTTGTAGAATGGCCATGGATTCCTTTTTAAAGGAGCAAACAAGCTACTGACCATCTACCTTTTGACAAACTTCCTAAATGAAAAAATCTATTCCTTACAGATTTTTCATGATACAATCAGATCCTTAATAAATTTTGCAGCTAAAGTAGTCAAATTCTTGCCAAAATCCTTGAAAATCTACCAGTGAAGCAACTTTTACCTTAATTAGATTAGAAGATTTGATGTTTAGTCCATGCCCATGCAACAAGCCCAATTTACTTTAGTATGGAGGAGGGCAGGAATTACGCTAGCAAACAGCTGCTCCACATTTTAAATTCAACTATTGATTTGGGCTTTCCCCTTGCTAAATCAACACTTTGAAATGATCACCAGCCCAAAAAATCCATACCAGCAGTTTTGAAAAGTCATCCGCCAATGACATCATGGCATGTAGATAGTCTTCCTCCTTTCACTCCTTCCACGTGGCACCGTCTCATGACATCACAACCAGTAATGGGCCACCACCTTTAGGCTCTATATGCCTACACTAAGTCCACCACATGTCCCCTCTTCATTTGCTCTGTGCTTCTTTAAATGGGATCTGGCCATGTGTCACCTCATCGCACTTGCACAGCAAATATTCTCCTCTAACAGATTCCCCATGTGCACTCATGCAACCATTAGATCTCAGCCCCTTTTCAGATTTCTTCTCATCAAAACACTTGGCAATCCTTGATTCATTGATCAGGATCCTTGATTAAATGGATGCAAGCCATATCCTTCGATAGCTAGCACCTTATCGTAGTCACGCAGGGGAACGATGATGTTACTGATGATGCAGTGCGACACTACAATAAGTAGCCACATGGCACTATCGGGCCCCTCTTAAGATTTAGGCATTAAACTTTAAGGTGTGATGGGAAATAGGAGGTAAACAAGGAAAAAGAGGTTGGTCACTGAATGATTTAGAAGGCTTAAGGTTATGACTTAGGCAATTGGGGACCCAGGATAAGTGGTCAACAACAGAATAGAACATAAAGTGAAACGGGACCACATGCTCCTAGGGTTTAAGAAAAAATGGGGGTAAATACTTATGGGATGAGCTTGAAACCCTAATCCTAGGTGGGTACTATTAGTGTCCAAATCGGCAGAGGGTTTGCCAGTTCCAATGCACAGGCAGATTCGGCCAACAGACATGGGAGGTTGCGTGAGCTGCCTCCCCTTCACTTCTGGTTCTACCGCACCAAGGGGGGTATCCCTATAGCTAAAGATTTAACCTTGACTCACCCAATTATAGAAATATTTAGCTTTACAACAACAGGCAGATTACTCTCATGTGTGGACCAAGATATGCATGATAAATCTCAAGGCTGGCAATATTCTTGGACATATCTAAATGGTTGAGGAGTATGCAGGGGTCCTAATTCTACTCCTACACTAACAGGTTGGAATTATGAAATGATTTGTTTTAATGTTTTGGATGAAAGATAGGGGGTTTTGGATCATAACTACTTCACAGGGAGAAGATTGGTGCCTATCTCAGGGCAAGGAGTCAACTAGACGTATACAAGAGAATGGCTTGCAACTGGCATTCAAGTTTCAAGGGGTTAGGATTGGTGTTTGCCTTACAAATACCACCCAAGGATAAGTATTTAACTGTCTCTACTTACAAATATCCCAGCTGACATATAATCTTCTCCATAGTCAACCTAAAACAATTTAATCCACTCCTTGAATGGAAGTTAGAGATTAAGCATGTGATACAAAAATCTATACCCCAAAATCTGAGAAACCCTTAGCAACCAGATTCAAAAGAAGAAAATACATACAACAAATGGAGATAGACAGATAAACATATGCAACAATGCATTTTTCATATAAAATAACAAGAAATTGAACATATGTGCAAGATGCACTCAAATGCAACTCATAAACTCCAAAAGAAATAGAACATCCCAGAAAATACTTTGTTTTTCGTTATTTTTCCCCCAAAAATGCCCAAGTCTTCAACAACCTGAAAATGAGTCACACAGCCTGCTATATAGCAAGAATGTGTACTCAGCATTTAATTACAAGGCATTTTCAAAATTTGCCAGATACACTACACCATGAAATGGTGCCCAAAATATTGAATGTTCTAGGTAGAGAGAAGGAGGGGGGTAGGTGGACACGAGATCCGCACCACTGCCTGAAGATTTTCTCAAAAAATTGGTGGTTGGCCTGTCATTCACCGACCAATGCCTCTACAAATTCCTCCATTAATGCCAACCTACCCGCAGCCTCTTGGAATGTAGCATCTGCGTGCTATATGGTTTTCCCGCTTGAAACGCAACTGCACATACAAAGGAAATCCTTCGCTAAAAGATTTTAAAATAGGGCCGTTGATTCCCCTTTCTCCTACTGAGATCTACGGTCACAAATGATTCTGAACAGTTGCAAACTAATGTAATCACGCCACATGGGCACCACCTTGCCATCGCTAACTTTTCTTGCTTCTATTTTACCTTTATCACCTATTTTGCCTTTGTCACTTTTTTGTATATGCAAACACATATACAAACAACAACCACATACAAGGTGGACCCCAAAATACTATAAATCAAATTGAAATCAGGTTCAGGTCTAGCTTGTATCTCCCCCTTTTGCATATCGCATTGTATAATGCACATACAAGTGCAATATACATTCAACACCTAGCATACAAGCTGCAGATGTCAACACACTTATGAAGCAGATTTGAATAACCTTTGAAACCCACGTTGAATCTCTACTCTTGCATCTTTCATTGTATATCGCATATACAATGCACACATACATACAAGCTATGGACCCCAAATTTTATTTGCTACATTTGACTCCTCCTTCGGGTTCGGATTGTATATTTTTTCTTTGTATATCATCTTGTATGTGCAAACATACAACGCGGATATACATACAAGGCGCGGACTCCATGTCATTATGAATTAGAATGTACCTCCTTTTGAAATCCGGCTTGTATCTTTTTCATTGCACATCGGCTTGTATATCGGCATATACAATACAAAACATACAACCTGAGGGTCCCACCATGCATTTGAAACTATTGACTTTTTGACCATTCCCGCTAGTATGTTTCACTTGTATCTTTTAACATACAATCTGCCTTGTATGTTTCATTTGTATACTAACTTGCATGTATGTTTTCTGATATACATTCCGCCTTGCATCTTTTCCTTGTATGTTGAGAATGTATATTCGAACATATAAACAAACATACATGCAATCCTTTGCACATTACTGTGGACCTGACCACCATTTTAGCCCGATTTGAATCTTTATTGATGTTCGTTGCTTGTATAAACCCATTGTATACCCAAATATTCAACAACAACATACAAACCCCTATATACAAGCGGGAATCTTCGATGGAATATACCTGCAATGTATAACCCGATATGCATACAAAATGCATACCTGCCTTTTGTGTCTTTTAAAGCTGATTTAACTCTTTTTTTGGGCCCACCATTGTATCTGCTTGTTGTATGTCAAACATACAACACAATATACATGCAAATTTTTTTGATACATCCACAGAATATTCTGGGAATCTTCAATGTATATTCCACCTTTGTATGTCCAGAATGCATATATAAGCCCGATATGCATAAAATGAGGCCGAGGGACTTAAAGATTTCTAGATTTTTTGTGAAAGGGCCTGCAGATGAAAACCTGAAACCTAAATGTTTATGTAGGCACCAACACTGACTCTATCTAGGGATGCATGCCTCTCGCAGGCATGGCGAGAACCATAGAGCTCTGGGATGCAGACCAATTCCTATCCATTGGGCAACAGAGTTGAACACTGCACCAACCTGCATCATAGCTCACATTTTCAAACACTATTTTGGTAGCCCTGGGCAGCCAAAAATGAAAAACCATAATTTTCCTTTGTCAAATGCTAATTTTGATCTGAATTATCCCAACCAGAACTGAAAACATCAACATAATTTGCCCACATGCTGATATGCTCAATTACATGCTTCACCATTTTTGAAAACTTGCCTTTGTTAGTATTGGCTCTGTCACTCTGCATTTCAAAATCAGACATATAACCATACATACTAGAATATCTTTCATCATTAGGTAACATATGTATGTTATATTCCTCAGACAGTATATCCCCATTAAATACCTGGCTGTTGGACATTACCAAGCATTCATCTAGCTGATCTAGAAATTGAAAACACTTAGAATATATGAGACTATCAATATCACTTATATCACCTGTTGACATTGAAAACAAATCCTGATTTGCACACTTGTTGTAGCACACATCAGACACAACTGAAGCTGAATGTTCATCATCCATAGTATGCATATCCACATTATCTTCACAGGAGCTAAAAATCTCTAATTTTGATTCATATGTTCCTTCTTCACAAACTGATGCAACACCTAGGTTAGTTGTCTCCTCATATTCATCATCATCTTCAAAAAGAGGGATAATCCTACACCAATGAATGTCATGACTCATAATGTTCAATGCATCTAAAGGCTCATCATAAAGGGGATTCACACTCACTGCAAAGGTCTTTGCTTCTTCTTCATGACAATCCAATTCTTCTTCAGTATTATCAAATCTAGAGTCATAAGAAGAACAAACTTGATCCATGAACTGATCATGGATATCATCTTTATCATCTGATTGCCCCACATATAAAATCTCTGCTACTTCAATGCAATCTAAAGTTGAACTATCTATATCATTCTCTAGCCCTCTAATACTTCCTGATGAAACTGATATTGACTCTTGATCCATATGATCACAACTATGCACAACTAGATCACTTAAACATGAATGCTCTTTGCTTAGGACTGGCATGCAAATATTACTTGAAAAATCACTACAATCAGCTTCATTCGCTGGGCAAATCAGGGCATCCTCCTCTATAGCATAGTCATCATGACCTTGGAATGATGCATAAATAAGGATAATAGGGGTGTGAGTGCTTTGGCATTCATTTTCAACATATAAATTATACCTTTCACTAACATTGGGGACTGCAGGGTAGCAGAAATTTGCAGAGAAATAGCCCCTCTGTATCCCATACCTCCAGTTGTTTTTAATATCAATTGCAAACTGATGTGCTTGATGCAATGTGGTGGGCTTATTATCTCTCAATCTATAGCTCATTTTCTTATCAAATACTCCCAAATAGACTACTAGGCACAATGCATCATTAGGTCTCATGCATTCTGGAATTCTTTTCAATGCCTTCATAAATCTAAGGTTAAAGGCTGGAATTAACTCATCTTTTTCAATATGGATATACATAAAATCACTGATAACTACATATTCAGATATTCTTGCACCATATTGTTCTAAAAATGCAGATTTAAATTCTTGCCAAGAGCTGACAGAGTAGGCTGGAAGGTAGGAGAACCAGTCCCTTGCATCTTCATCTAGAGATTGAACAAATAATATCATAACTACATCTTCATGGTCAATCTCAAATTCATCTATCACATTCATAAACTACTGTAAGTGTCTCTCAGCTGATTCATCCTTTATACCATTGAAATTGGGCATATACTTTCTGATTTTAGATGGAAAAGCATTTGGATAACCACAAATGCCACTGAAATTGATGGGCTTATATCTGTCAATGCTGAAACTCCTTTTATTACACAGTTGGGATTGGTTATTATACATTTCTACATTTGACACCTCACAAGGGTGCATGGGCTGATAATACATCTTTATGTGTTTTTGGCAACCCTCTTCTCAACTCAGATTTTCAATCAACAATGACCTTAGGCCTTTACAATATAAACTACTATTTCAGCCTGCCTAAAGTCCTCTAAGTGAGTCCAACAACATTACATACTTCTTTTGAATCACAAAATACATTCTCAGCAAATACAAAGCATGCAAGCTTATCACCACTATTTCCCTTTTAACCAGTGCTACTTCACCAAATAGGGAATCCTTTAAAAGTTATAAAAATACCTGGATATGTTGCAACTGTTGATAGGTTCATTCAACAGAGTCGCCACCTCCTTAGCAGAGGAATAAGCTTCAAACAGGCTAAAGCTAAAAATTCATTTCTTTTCTTTCTGGGTCCTCCAACAGCAGAGCCACACATATAACTTTCAAGTTTGCTGCAACAAAGCACTTCCAGGTCTGAAACTTCAATCTTTTAGACTCAAACATTTATGGATATGATAATACATTCCCCAATAGAGTTTCCATTTCTGTTAGTGTCTGAATTGGCAGAGGGTTTGCTAATTCCAATGCACAGGCAGATTCAGCCAACAGACACGGGAGGTGGCGTGAGATGCCTCCCATTCACTTCTGGTTCTGCCACACCAAGGGGGTATCCCTATAGCTAAAGATTTAACCTTGACTCGTCCAATTACAGAAAGATTTAGCTTTACAACAACAGGCAGAATACTCTCATGTGTGGACCAAGATATGCATGATAAATCTCAAGGCTGGCAATATTCTTGCACATATCTAAATGGTTGAGGATAAGAGTATGCAGGGGTCCTAATTCTACTCCTACACTAACAGGTTGGAATTATGAACTGATTTGTTTTAATGTTTTGGATGCAATACAGGGGGTTTTGGATCATAACTACTTCACAGGGAGCAGACTGGTGCCTATCTTAGGGCAAGGAGTCAACTAGACATATACAAGAGAATGGCTTGCAACTGGCATTCGAGTTTCAAGGGGTTAGGACTGGTGTTTGCCTTACAAATACCACCCAAGGATAAGTATTTAACTGTCTCTACTTACAAATATCCTAGCTGACATACAATCTTCTCCATACTCAACCTAAAACAATTTAATCCACTCCTTGAATGAAAGTTAGAGATTAAACATGTGATACAGAAATCTATACCCTAGAATCTGAGAAACCCTTAGCAACCAGATTCAAAAGAAGAAAATACATACAAGAAATGGAGACAGACAGATAAACACATGCAATAATGCATTTTTCATATAAAATGACAAGAAACTGAACATATGTGCAAGATACACTCAAATGCAACTCATAAACTCCAAAAGAAATAGAACAACCTAGAAAATACTCTATTTTTTGTTATTTTTCCCCCAAAAATGCCCAAGTCTTCAACAACCCAAAAATGAGTCACACAGCCTGCTATATAGCAAGAATGTGTACTCAACATTTAATTACAAGGCATTTTCAAAATTTGCCAGATACACTGCACCATGAAATGGTGCCCAAAATATTGAATGTTCCAAGTAGAGAGAAGAAGGGGCGCAGGTGGACTCGGGATCCACACCGCTACCTGAAGATTTTCTCATCAAATTGTTGGTTGGCCTATCATTCACTGACCAATGCCTCTAAAAATTCTGCCATTAATGCCAACCTACCCGCGGCCTCTTGGAATATGGCATCTGCGTGCTCTATGGTTTTCTCGCTTGAAACACAACTGCACATACAAAGGAAATCCTTAGCTGAAAGATTTTAAAACAGGGCCGTTGATTCCCCTTTCTCCCATTGAGATCTATGGTCACAAATGATTCTGAATAGTCACAGACCAATGTAATCATGCCACGTGGGTGCCACCTTGCCATCACTGACTTTTCGTGCTTCTGTTTTACCTTTATCGTCTATTTTGCCTTTGTCACTTTTTGTATATGCAAACACATATACAAACAACAACCACATACAAGGTGGACCCCAAAATACTATAAATCAAATTGAAATTGGGTTTGGGTCCAGCTTGTATCTCCCCCTTTTGCATATTGCATTGTATAATGCACATACAAGTGCAATATGCATTCAACACCTAGCATACAAGCCGCGGATCTCAACACACTTATGAAGCAGATTTGAATAACCTTTGAAACCCGTGTTGAATCTCTACTCTTGCATCTTTCATTGTATATCACATATACAATGCACACATACATACAAGCTACGGACCCCACATTTTATTTGCTGCATTTGACTCCTCCTTCAGGTCCAGATTGTATATTTTTTCTTTGTATATTAGCTTGTATGTGCAAACATACAACGTGGATATACATACAAGGCGCGGACTCCACGTCATTGTGAATCATAATGTACCTCCTTTTGAAATTTGGCTTGTATCTTTTTCATTGCACATCGGCTTGTATATCAGCATATACATTGCAAAACATACAACCTGCGGGCCCCACCATGCATTTGAAACTGTTGACTTTTTGACCATTCCCGCTTGTATGTTTCACTTGTATCTTTTAACATACAATCTGCCTTGTATGTTTCATTTGTATACTGACTTGTATGTATGCTTTCCGATATACATTTTACCTTGCATCTTTTCCTTGTATGTTGCGAATGTATATTCGAACATATAAACAAACATACATGCAATTCTTTGCATATAACTGCGGACTTGACCACCATTTTAACCTGATTTGAATCTTTATTGACATCTGCCACTTGTATAAACCCGTTGTATATCCAATTATACAACAACAACACATAAACCCTTCTATACAAGCGGGAATCTTTGATGGAATATAATTGCAATGTATAACCCGATATGCATACAACTACCTTTTGCACCTTTTGAAGCTGATTTAACTCTTTTTTCGGGCCCACCAATGTATCTGCTTGTTGTATGTCAAACATACAACATAATATACATGCAAACATTTTTGATACATCCACGAAATATTCTGGGAATCTTCAATGTATATTCCACCTTTGTATGTCCATAATGCATATATAAGCCCAATATGCATAAAATGAGGCTGAGGGACTTAGAAATTTTTGGATTTTTTGTGAAGGGGCCTATAGATGAAAACCTGAAACCTGAATGTTTATGTAGGCACCAACATGTACCACCATTGTCTGTAGTTGGGGATGCATACCTTCTTGCAAGCATGGCGAGATTCCAGTTATCTCTGGGATGTAGACCAGGTGCCTACTCCATTGGGCTACAGAGTCTCTGCACCAACCTGCATCACAAATCACATTTTCAAATTTACTTGGTGGCCCAGGGCGACCAAAAAGGAAGAACCAGTACTTCCCTTTGTCATATACCTTGTTTTCTTCTGATTTCTTCAAGAAAGCCCTGAAAACTCTAAGTTGTCTGCAACATCTTGCTTTGCTGCCAGTTGCACTATTGCCCCTTTTATCTTCAACAAATCCATAAGAGAACTGATCTAGTTTTGTTGTCCATTACTGTAGACTATCTTCATCATATAAGTCACCATTTTTGTCTAAAAAGGTAATAGACTCATATGAAACAACTGAATCCACATCAGAATTTTGCCTCTCTTCAAACAATAAAGGCTCATCTATGTTGAACAAGCAATATTCAGGTACAAGCAACATTTCATGATCATACAAACCTTTAGAAACACCTAGGTATCCATCATCATCATGCTCATCCATTTCATCATTAAACTCCATCTGGAATGCCTCGAGAGAAGCATATAAAACTCAGAATGTAGCCCACCATTAGAAGCTCTATGGTTACCCCCACCATCAATACTATCCCTATGAACACAAACATTTGCAAGTGATTTTTTAATCTCTGAATAATGATCATATTTCCCTCTTCATCAATGCACTGAAAATCAAACATTTCAACCTTTTCATTGTAGAGGAGGTCTTCATCCTCAAAGAAGCATTCATATTCAACATTCAGATATATTTCATCATATGAAAGGCATGGATCTGAATGTTCACACTCCTTTCTGCTCCTTGAGTCAATGTCCTTTGTATTTAGGGTAAATCTCTACATATCCACCTCATAAAGGTATTCATGATCGGCAAGGATATACCTATTTCTACATGATGCATCCTCATATACATCTTTTATTTCATCATTTGAAAGGCATTCTGCATCCATAAATCTTCCTTCCAGAGGCTAAGCATAATCTTTGTCTTCCTCATTGCAGGATGTGCCCTCATTTTTTGTAGAAGTTTCTTCATACATCAAATCATGACTGCATTGAGCATTATGAAACATATCCTTTTTAAAACTTGCAGCCATGAACCCTACTGGCATTCCATACTTTTGATTATTCTCAATCTCCATAGCTAATTTATAAGCTTGGTGAAGTGTGGTTGGTTCCTTATCTCTCAACAGATAACTCATTTCTTCATCATATGTAGCCAGATAAATTTTCAAGCATAATGCATCATTAGGTCTCATGTATTCTAGGATGTGCTTGAACAATTTAGTAAACTTTAAATTGAAGGTTGGAACTAGTTCATCATCCTTCTTTTGAATATTCATAAATTGTATGATCAATGAAGCCACATTAGTTCTTTCACCAAACTGCTTTAGGAATGCATCTTCTAATTCTACCCATGAAGAAACTAAACACACAGGTAAGTTTGAAAACTAGACCCTAGCATGATCCTTTAAAGACTGAACAAGAGCTTCATTACAACATCTTCAACCTCTATCTCATAATATTCTATCAAATCACAAAAAAATTACAGATGTTTGTTTGCCGATTCAAAATTTATTCCACCATATTTTGGCAAACACTTTCTAATCTTATAAGGGACAACATTAGGGTAACCACTTATTCCATTGAAATTTGGGGCTTTATACCTTTCAATAAAAAATGGCTTTTTCTGAGAGCAAGACTAGGGTTGTTGCTCTATTCTAATCATTTTGAATGAAAAGATGGAATACCTAGAAATGTGTTGCTACTTCAAACATGTTCAACCGATAGAGTAGCCACCTCAAAGAGGACAAACAATCAAGAAGGCACCTTTATTTTCTAGATTCACCACACCAGCAGAGCACCATACAATTTTTCTTTGACCTTGCTACAACATAGTGAGCAGAATCGCCACCCTCCAAAGGGAAAGATAGATCACTGTTCTTATGCAAACTCTACACAGGCCAACACTGGTGCTTAGAGACTCCTCAAAAATGTTTGACAAATTCCCCAGTAGAGTCACCAGTTTTGTTGGGTCCCAAATTAGCAGTCATCAAACTCTAAGGGTTTACCACTTCCTATGCTCAAGTTCAATGATAGATTTGGCCAACAAAGATGGGAGATTGTGTAAACTATCTCCACTTCACTTCAAGTTCTGTCGCACCTAGGGGGTATCCATATAACAAAAGATTTTTCTTTGACTTTCTCAAAACAAAAAGATCTAGCTTTTAATATTAGGTAGAATGCTCTCATGAATGAACCAAGATGTGTAAGACAAACCCAGATTGACAATGTTCTTGGACTATCTAATTGGTTGAGAATGAGAGCATGCAAGGTCCTAATTCTACTTCTACAGACTAACAAATTTAAAGTTTGTAATGGTTTATGATTGAAGTTGTGGGACTTTCCTAGACCCCTTTGACAAGCAAATCCCTAGACCAGTGCTTCACCAGGGCAACAGAGTCAAACCTATAACTGTAAATGTTTCCTTATGATAACAGATATTCATATCCAGAGGACTTCAACATAGAGTATTACTTCCTAAAAATAATATGTCCAAGAAAGAGTATTATCTATGACCATACTTTACAAATCCTTTGACATTACCCACTTTTCCCTATACCTGGTCTAGAGAAAATTTAATCTACCTCCTTGAGAAGATGCAAGAAACCAGACATACAACATAACACATGCACATTGAAGAACTCAGAAATCCTTGATAACCTTGTTCAAAAGAAAAATGATAACATCAAAGGAGACAATCATAGACAATACACACACGAAGTGCTTCTCATTTAACTCAATCTGAATAGAAGATTATCATATAAAAATTTATCATTTACAAAATAGAGAATACCTTTGCACCAGACAAAGAACCAAGAATGCACAAGAAAATGCCCTCCAAGATGTGAATACCTTGTATTCAAAGTCGAAAAGAAAAGATCCAATAAATTTACCATCCTTTGTAGAATGGCCATGGATTCCTTTTTAAAGGAGCAAACAAGCTACCAACCATCTACCTTCAGACAAACTTCCTAAATGAAAATATCTATTCCTTATAGATTTTTCATGATACAATCAAATCCTTAATAAATTTTGTAGCTAAAGTAGTCAGATTCTTGCCAAAATCTTTGAAAAGTTGCTGGTGAAGCAACTTTTACCTCGATCAGATGAGAAGATTTGATGTTTGGTCCATGGCCGTGTAGCGGGCCCAATTTACTTCAGTATGGAGGAGGACAAGAATTACGCTAGTAGGCAACCGCTCCAGGTTTTAAATTTAGCCATTAATTTAGGCTTGCCCCTTGCTAAATCAATGCTTTCAAATGATCACCAGCCCTGAAAATCCACACTGGCACCTTTGAAAAGTCTTCTGCCAATGACATCATGCCACGTAGGTGGTCTTCCTCCTCTAACTTCTCCTTTCAGTCTTGCAACATGGTACTATCTTGCAGCATCACAACTAGTAATGGGCCACCACCTTTAGGCTCTGCATGCCTATGCTAAGCCCACCACATGTCCCCTCTTCATTTTCTCTGTGCTCCTTTAAATGGGATCTGGCCACGTGTCACCTTGTCACACCCATGCAGTAAATATTCTCCTTTGACAGATTCCCCATGTGCGCTCGTGTAACCATTAATCTCACCCGCTCTACAAATTTATTCTCATCATAACACCTAGCAATCCTTGATTCATCGATTGGGATCCTTGATTAAATGGTTGCAAGCCATATCCTTTTGATAGTTGGCACCTTATCATGACTACGTAGGGGAATGATGATGTTACTGATGATGCAGCGTGATGTCATAATAAGCAGCTACATGACACTATCGAGCCCCTCTTAAGATTTAGGCATTAGACTTTAAGGTGTGATGGGAAACAAGAGGTAAAGAAGGAAGAAAGGGCCAGTCACCAAATGATTTAGAAGGTTTAAGGTTATGACTTAGGCAACTAGGGACCTAGGATTAGCAGTTAGCAACAAAATAGAACATAAAGTGAAAAGGGACCACAGGTCCCCAGGGTTTAAGAAAAAATGGGGGTAAATACTTATGGGATGAGCTTGAAACCCTAATCCTATGTGGGTACCACCAATCACCATGAACGACTTAGTCAACAATAAAAAAAGAAATGGAGATACTTTTCCATTATTCATTCAACAATGGAGGAACATGGCAAGTAAACTCTCATGGCACATGCTCAAAAAACAAGTTGATATCTTCGTACAGAACCTCCATCCGAAGTTATCCTTCCAATTACAAATGCATAGTGCTATTTCATTTGATGAGATAATCTCTAAAGGAAGCAACATTGAAAAAGCTCTCATTTCAAAAAGCTTTATTAAAATCTTCAAGGACAACAAGGACAACCCTCAATTTTCAAACAATAAATCAAAATTCTAGAACAAAAATAAAAATGTTGTAAATGATGGTGTGGTTGATGCAAAAAATGTCCAAAGAGTGCAAGCCCCTATTCGGATACAAGAAACATCAAGTGGTCAACCTTTCACTCCCCATGACCAAACAAAGACAAACTAACCACCAAGACACAAATTTACTCCCTTGGGAGAACCTATTGAATCTGTTCTTAAGAAGCTAATTCAAATAGGAACAATCACTTTACTTGAAGATAGACCAAATGAGGAACCACAATTCAAGCCTATTTGGTACAAGGAAAATGAATACTATGAGTACCATAGGGTTAAGGGGTATAGTACTACTAGCTGTATAAAATTGAAACACACAATTCAAAATCTCATTGATCAAGGGATTATTAATGTCACATCAATGCAACCAATGAACAATTATGACCTTGATGCCTATAAAATTCCCCTCCCTTTGCATGATAAAGCAAGTGCTTCCAACACGAGAAAGAATGTCAACTACACCCGTGAGTCTACTGTTGGTTGTATTGAGCAATAAAAAATCTCCACCATCACCATTCAAGGGAAAGCCCCCTATTGCGCTGTCACTACCCATTGAAGTCATGGCACTATTCAAGGAGATCCACCTCCTACCACTCGTGGAACCCCACCTTCGGTCATTCAACCAAATTCTAAGTACAATGTTCTTGAACACCTTGGTTAAACCCCTACTCACATATCCATACTTGAGCTATTACATGTATATCTCCCACAGCTAGAGCCATTCTAGATAAAGCCTTAAGAGAATCATCTATACCAAATGATATTGATACCACACAGTTCCAAGCTTTGATGGCAAGCATCTCATCCCCCCATCATTTAACCTTTTCTAATCAAGATCTCATATCCTTTGACCCATCTCATCATGATGCACTCCATATAGAGGTATTCATTAACTGACATTGTATTAAGCAAATACCGGTGGATAGCGGAGCTAGTCTTAATAATTGTTCTCTAAAGTTAATAAAGTAATTAGGCTACTTTGAGGACCATATCGATACAACCAAAAAAATAACCATCAAGGCCTATGATGATGGAGAGCAGGATTTAGAAGGTATTATCACTCTACCTATAAGGGTTGGTCCTGTTACCACTGATGTAAGATGCCAAGTCCTAGATGTCGATCTTCCCTACAATATTATCCTTGGATGTCCTTGGATCCATTCCTTAAAAGCAGTACCATCCACTTACCACCAATGCTTAAAGTTTCCATATGAGGGTGTGGAAATCACCATCCCCATAGATCCTAAACCCTTTGAATATTGTCGTGCATTCCAAGCCACTTATAAAAACCCTAACTATGTCCCTACCAATGCTAAAGCATATCCATTCACTTCATATGTTGATCTAGACGATCTCAACAAACCCTCCACTAGTAAGTACACCCCTAACATCCAAATCCAATATGAAGAAAAATGAGTTGGTGAATATAGCCTAAAAGAATCTTGTTGTGTGGGCACCATGCCCTTGTCACCCAAATCATATGGTAAGCCAGCCATTTACAAAGTTTCTTCCTCCAAAGCAACTGTCACCATGTTTCCAACAGTATTTGTGCAATCAAGATTCCTTGATGATGATGATGTCTTTGATGACATTTCTTCTTTGATCTTCTATGATGAAAATGATCAAGTATCCTTAGAAGTGGAATGATATAATAATGGGTTCAGAATCATCAAAATATGGGCTACAAAGGAAAAGGAGGACTAGGTCTATAGGAACAAGGTCCTTTAAGTCTAATCATTATGTCAAAGAAGTATAATCGATAGGGTCTGGGGTACCAGAGGGAGGGTCTGCCTTCCTCAGACATCTTGTTTATCCTTGATGAAGTCATTGAGGCCTTTCCCACAGAAAAGGCCCCTAATCTAGATACCATCGAAGGATATGCCTTTCATATCACTAAGCTTTTCCAAGAAACATCTATTTTTATGATATCCTCTACTTCCCATGACCTTCCACTTATCCACCCCAACCTAATTGACTGGGATGAATAGGGGGAACCTGCCCTCGATACATTTCTAAATGATGAGGCTATTGCTAAATTCATGGGAACAAGGAAAGGTTTGCCTCTTGGAGACCATAAGGTAGGATTTGCAATTGATCTACCATTTTTGGCATACTTTGGTGGAAGTGTCAAATATTCTAGTCGCAAAAGTGAAATCAAGAAAATAAAAAATGAAAGGTCATTAGGAAAAAACCACAAGGTACCTCTTGACCAAGAAAAAGTAAAAATAAAGGACAAATCCATGGGTGAAAACCTCTCTGAGGGACCCAAGGATGGAGGATCTAACCTTCCTGTAACTTCTGCATATTAAGAAAGATCACCCTTTTTGATCAAGAAATCTCAGGAAATCAATTTGGGCATACCACAAGCTCCTAAAATCACACTCCTAGCCGCTTCTTTATCAAATGCATAAAAATTCAGCTTTACTAAATTCTTCATAAAAAGAGCTATCAACTTTGCATGGACCTACATAGATATGCCGGGTCTAGACCCCTCCTTGGTAATACATCATTTGGATATCTCTTTGAATTCCAAACTAGTTCAACAAAAGCTGAGAAAAATACATCTACAAATAGCATTGTTAGTCAAACCAGAGATCCAAAAACTTCTGGATGCAAGGTTTATTAAACCCATTGATTATCTTGAGTGGGTATGCAATCTATTGCCTGTTGCCAAGCCTAATGGTAGAATTCATTATTTTAATGAATTTAGAGACCTCAATAGAGTGTGTCCTAAGGATGACTTCCCTTTACCAAGCATTGACACAATTGCAGACCTCATTGCAGGACATGAGATGCTTTCATTAATGGATGGATTCTCTGGATACAATCAGATCAAGATCGCAAAGGAAGACCAACATAAAACCTCATTCATCTACCCATAGGGAACATACGACTAGGTCCTCATTCCTTTTGGACTTAAAAACACCAGAGCAAATTATGAATGGGCTATGATTGTCATTTTTCATGATCTTTGCCACACAATAATGGAAGACTATGTTGATGACATCTTGGGCAAGTCCAAAACAAGAGAAGACCACCTCCAAGTCTTAGAACAAATCTTCGATAGGCTTGAGAAGTACAAAGTCAGACTGAATCCCAAAAAGTGTGTCTTTGGTGTAACTTCTGGGAAGCTGCTAGGCTACATAGTCTCTAGAAGAGGCATTGAAGTGGATCATGATAAAGTGAAAGCCCCTCCTCCATCTAATTTGAAACAACTGCGTGGTCTCCAAGGTTGGTTGCAATCCATTCGTCAGTTCATAGCTCAGCTAGCAGATAAATGCCATCCTTTCCAACACTTGCTCAGGAAGGGAGAAGCCTTTAAGTGGGATAACAAATGTCAATAGGTGTTTGATCAAATAAAAGAATATCTTTTAGCACCTCCTGTGCTTGTACCTCCTATTTGAGATCAACCTTTGCCTCTATATACTTCATCAACAATGGTTGCACTTGGTGCTCTCTTAGCTCATCATGATGATACAGGAAAAGAACAAGCCATTTATTATATTAGCAGGACTCTTATAGGTTATGAGATCAACTACACAACAGTGGAAAAAGCATGCTTGGCATTCGTGTTTGCTTCTCAAAAGTTGTGACACTACATGTTGAATTAGACAACAAAGGTCATCTCCAAGCTTGATCCATTGAAATATCTTCTTGCTAAAGCAATCCTTACTGGTAGGGTAGAAAAATGGGTGATGATCCTTAGTGAATTTGATATTGAATATGTCGACTGCAAAGCTATTAAAGGACAAGTCATCGTGGATCAACTTGTTGAAGCTCTAATGACTGACATTTATCCTTTTGATCCTGAGCTCCTTGATGAAGAACTTTTAATTATGTCTCCTTTTGAAACCTGGCAATTATACTTCAATGGTTCTTACACACAACATGGGTCTGGAGTAGGTATCCTATTCATCACCCCCTAGGGTGATTGTATTCCAAAATCCTAACATATTGCCTTTCCTTGTACAAAAAACATAGCAGAATATGAGGCTCTGATAACTAGGTTGCACATGGCTATCCAATGGGACATTAGAGAGTTACAAGTATATGGAGACTTGTAGTTGGCAATTAAACAAGTTCAAGAAGAGTACCAAAAAAAGGATGAAAAGCTTCTTCCATATAAACTGATGGTTGATGACTTTAAGAAATATTTCTCTCAAATTATGTTTGAGAAATTACAAGAACCAACAACAAAGTGGTCGACACCATGGAAACCATTGGTTCTCTCCTGGACATGCCTACTAATGTACAATGGTGTAAATTCTTAGTGGAACAATTTTTAATTCCAGCCTTTGAAGTACCTCAATCAAAACTCATCTGTGAGTTTCATGGTCCCATGTCTCCTTGGTACGAAGATATCTATGAATACCTTGTCAATGGCTTCCCTTTCCAATTTTCCAACTCCCAACATAAAACTTTCATCTATTGAGCCTCTCGCCACACTAGCCTTGGCAAAACCATTTACTGCAAGAGTCTCAATGGTATCTTACTTAGGTGTCTCAACTCAGAAGAGGCCAATGTAGCTTTATGAGAGGTACATGAGGGTGTCTGTGGATCACATTCCACCGACGCTAGTCTTGTCAAGAAGCTTCTTAGAGCTAGCTATTATTGGCCTACTATGGAGCGATATGCACAAAAATTTTCAAAATGATGCATGTAATGTCAAATACATAGAGACTTGATAAACACCCCAACACATGAACTACATGTTACAAATATGTGCCTAATTGGTGTTGTCATTAATTTCAACATATCCTTGTTGTCATTGGTGTCAACTATATCTTATTATATCACTTGGTTAGAAGACCTGTATGTTGAGGATATTGAGAAAATTAGCCTCTCCAGAAGAAACAAGTGAGTTATATATCTCTCTATCAGAGATAGTGAAGAAAGTATAGTTCAGTGAAGAAGATTGCTTCATATTCCCAGTGAGATGAAGATCAGAGTCTACCGACCAAAAGGTTGTGTAGAGGATAGTCTAAAGTTGCTCCAGTCAAGATTGGAGAGGTCCGCATGAAGGATTAATCAAGTTATGGCCATCTGAGTAGAGCCGGGTTTCACAGTTGTTTAGAGGTAATCAAGCAACAGAAGTTTGGTCCGAATTGTGCCACATTGGAATATTATGGTAAACGGTTCAGAGGTATGTTTGGAATGTTGGTGTCTATCCTCAACTCAAGTGGTTCATAGTTTGGAGGTCCCCAAGCAATTTTTCTAGTGTGATAGTCATGATAGTTAGTGTTCTTGAGTTTTTGGATGAAGGTGCAAGTGTTTCTGGTGATTTGAGGTGGTGCAGTTGTTCTTGTTGATTTCATTGAGCTTGTGGAGGTCTCTGGATCGTGTTCCTATTGTGTTGGTGGTCCACATTAAGGGTTGAACTTGTAGTTGAAGATTTCCTCTTGGGTGTTGTTCTTTTCAGTCTTAGCCAACCAGATGCTTGGTGCGTGTTGTGGATGATCTAAGAGAAGTTCTTTGGAGCATGGCATGTTGTTCAAGGAATATTTGAGTCCTAGCTATGTTTGGCTAACAGAGGAGTTGTTCACATGTAGCATTTTGTATTAAGTCAAGTCTTGTGATTGTAACTGTTGGAAATGCCTATCTTGGAGAACGTTCCAGATAGACGATTGTTTGGCCAACTTTGATGTTCATTCCAAAGTCAATGACATGTATAAATAAGCATTGTGAAGTTGTGGAAATGTGTGGTGGTGAGAGAAGATGTGGATGTAGTGAGGAAGTGAGTGAGGGTAGAGCAGAGGTGTTGTGTGCTTCAATGGAACTGACCTTGGCATGAAGAAGATGTTGTTTCCAAGTTTAATCTTTCTGTGATAAACTTATAAATGTTTATGTAGGAAGTAAGCCTCTTTTGAGTAGTGAGCTCTGGCCAATGCACCTGAAGGCAAGTGCCTTCCCATTTTTCTATTCTTTTAATAGAGAATAAATCTTGTGGGTTAACCCCCACCGTGGTTTTTCCCTTAACCGGGTTTCCACATAAAAGTCTTGGTGTTATGTGTGTTGATTATGTTTTTGCTCTTGTGTTAATGATTCATGCTTTCATGGTTATATCATTAATCTATTTATAAGTTTAAAAGAAGATTTATTGCAGCAGAAGTGAATATTTGTGACAACTGATTCACCCCCCCTCTCAGTTGTCTGCCCTAATCTCAACAATTGGTATTAGAGCCAGTTGTTGCAAATATGTGCCTAAGTGTTGTCATTGATGTCAACTTATCTTTGTTGTCATTAGTGTCAACTATATCCTATATTGATGTCTATATAGAAGTTTGAATTGTTGAGGATATTGAGAAAATTAATGACAATCAATACATGCAGACCATATATCTATGTAGAGGATTGTCAGAGGTTGATCCAGTTGAGATTTGAGAGGTTCGCATGAAGATTTGGTGAATTTATGGACTTTTGAGTAGAACAAGATTTTTATAGTTGTTTGGTGTTGACAGAGTGGCAAGAAATTGGTTCAGTATTAGCACTCTATGATCTGTGGATCTAGAGGCATGTCTAGGATGTTGGTGTGTTCCCTCAACTCAAGTGGTTCATGGTTTGGAGGTCCGCAAGCAATCTTTCTAGTTTGACAGTCATGGCAGATAGTGTTCTTGAGGTTCTAGATGAAGATGTACGAGATTCTAGTGATTTGGAGGAGTGCAGATGTTTTTGATGAATTCATTGTGCTTGTGGAGGTCTCTAGATCATGTAGCTACTACGTTGGAGGTTCGCATTGAAGTTTGAGCTTGTTGGTGAATATTTCCTTCTTGGTGTTGCCGTTCTTCCTAGTCTTGGCCGATCGAATGATTCAAGCATGTTGCAGATGTTCTAAAAGCAATTCTCTGGAGTGTGGCATGTTGATTCAAGGCCTAGCTATGTTTGGCTGACAGCTTGGAGATTTACATCAAGTGGAGTGTTTGGAGTATCGACCTTGATGTTTATTCCAAGTTTGATGAAGTATATAAAGGATTTTAGTTGAGCCGAGGAAAATCATCCTTGAGCGAATTATCAAATCTGAAGAAAGGATCAAAAGAAGAGGAGAGAAGAAGAGGAGGTAGAAGAATAGAGTGAAAAGTTGGTAAAGAAGAGTTTGAAGGTAGAGAAGAAGTTTTATGAGCATTCAATGGTACTAAATTAGGCATGAAGTAGATGGAATTTCTCAGTCAATTTGTTTTGTATTAAATGTATATTTCTTGTGGGTAGTGAGCCTCCCTTTTGAGTAGTGAGCTTTGGGCAGTGAGCCCAAAGGCAAGTGCCTTCCCATTCTTTTAAGTACTTTTAACAGGGTACAATTTTTTGTGGGCTAACACCCAGCATGGGTTTTCCCTTAACCAGGTTTCCACGTCAAAAATCTTGGTGTCAAATGTGTTGATCTTGTTTCTGCTTATGTGTTGTTATTTCATGCTTTAATATTTACATCATTAATCAATTTGGAAATTGTGAAAGAATTTTAACAAGAAAGAGAAGGTTATTTTTGGGACAACTGATTCACCCCCCTCTCAGTTGCCTAGTCTAATTCCAACAATTGGTATCAGAGCCAAGTACCTCTAAAAGAATCTTGACCTCTTGAGGAGATCCAAGATGTTGTTTTATAAGAAGGAAAGTCTGAGATTTGATGGAACAAATTACTCCCTCTGGAAGGTACGCATGCAGTGTCATCTGGAATGTATGGGTGATGTCTTTTGGTTAATAACCAAGAATGTGTATAAGATTTTGAAGAATGGACCTACAAATGTAGATGAAATCAGAGATGCTGAACACAACACTCAAGCCAAAGAAGCATTGTTGAGTGCCCTATCTGATACCGAATTGGAAAATGTCCTGGATTTGCAAATTGCTCATGAAATCTGGACTAAATTAGAAAATTTGTATGAAGGTGAGAAATATGTTAAATGTGACAAGCTACAAAGCCTGAAGGGTAAATATGAAAGATTGGTAATGAGTGAAGATGAAAACATTACTTCCTACATGCAGAAAGTAAATGAACTTGTGACCGGTATCAGAAATGTAGGTGGAGTATTGGATGAATCAGAGATTGTTGCCAAAGTGCTTAGATACTTACCTACAGCTTACAAGCACAAGGCTACAACCATTGAAGAAATTAGGATAGTAACAACTGTCACAAGGGATCAACTAGTTGGTAAGCTTTCAGGGTTTGAAATGAGTAAGTTTGGTGATTCTCTCCCTAAGTCTGAGTCTACATTTAAGGCCAGTGTGTATGGAAAGCAAAGATATGATCCAGGTGAAAATTCTTTAGGAAGGTCAAATAGATATATCAAGACAAGGAAGGATCTTGAAGATGATGAAAATGAGATTGTAGATCTTGAAGCTCTCATTGCCAAATGGATGTCAAGAGGATCTAGTAAGTATGAAGGAAAGTTGCCACTCAAATATTTTGCTTGTAATAAGATTGGTCATTTTGCTTCAAGGTGTCTGGAGAGGTTTTCAAAACCAAACCCTAACATATACAAAAATTAGAAGAATTTCTCCTATGTTCAAGAAGATGGAGAAGAAGGAGTCACAGATGATGAATCTGTTCATGGAGAAGGAGATTGGGTGTTCATTGCTATTAAAGAAGAAGATCCAATGTCTACTGAATCTACTAGGTGTGCAAATGTGGAAAGTGCCTTGGCTACTCAAGTTGTTGAAAAGGATGAATGGGTGATTGATAGTGGATGCTCTCATCATATGACTAGTGACAAGAGTAAGTTTGTGAGTTTTGAAAATTATGAAGGAGGACTTGTGAAATTTGGAGACAACTCAGATGGTAGAATTTGTGGCAGAGGATCCATCTCTTTTGATGGTAAGAACAAAACCAATGATGTTCTATATGTGGAAGGACTGAAACACAATCTTCTCAGTGTTGGATAGTTGGTTGACAAGGGTTATGATCTCTGATTCAAGAATGGAAAATGTAGATTCTTGGAAAGTTTTAGAACTGAAATTGCATTCGATACTCAAACTAAAGGTAATATATTTCACTTAAGTAGTTCAGGAAAAAGTTGTTTGATTGCTCAAATAGATCAAAGTTGGTTATGGCATAGGAGGACGTGTCATGTGAATTTTGATAACATTGTCAAAATAAGTTCCACTCAAGCTGTAAGAGATCTCCCAAGACTTGTAAAACTAGATAGTATATGTAGAGAATGTCAATTGGGCAAACAAAACAAAATTTCATTCAAAAGTAAGGAACAATGTTCAAGTGGGAGATTAGAACTGGTACATACTAATCTCTGTGGTCCTACAAGAATTAGGAGTGTGCAAGGAGATAGATATTTCATGTTGCTGATTGATGATTACTCCTAGATTATGTGGGTAACTTTCCTCAAAGAAAAATCAAAAGCTCTTGATAAGTTTAAGGTATTCAAGATGATGGTTGAAAATGAGATTGGTGGGAAATTGAAGTGTATGAGATCTGACAGAGGTGGAGAATTCACTTTAAGTGAATTTGATGCTTTTTTGTGAAAAGCATGGAATAAAAAGACAGTTATATGCTCCTAGGACTCCTTAGCAAAATGGAGTTGTGGAAAGGAAGAACCAGACCATTCAAGAAGCTGCCAAGACCATGATGATGGAAACAAATGTTCCTCAAGTTTATTGGAGGGAAGCTGTGAGTACTGTTGTCTACACTCTTAACCAGGTGCAGATCAAAGGAAATTCTGGTAAGACTCCTTATGAACTATGGTTTGGTCATCCTCCCACTGTGAGATATTTTAGAGTTTTTTGGTAGTAAATGCTTTATCAAAAGAGATGAGGATTTAGGCAAGTTTAAGGCAAGAAGTGATGAAAGAATATTTTTGGGTTACTCAACTCAAAGTAAGGTTTACCAGTGCTTTAACAAAAGGTTGAAAAAGATTGTTGAAAGTTCTAATGTTAAAGTTGATGAAAGCAAAGGACATTCCAGGTACCATGGATATGATTTAGATGATCAAGATGAAAGTCAAGGTCAAGGAAGACAAGTTCAAATCTAGTCCCAAATTCAGATTGATCTGGTAACTCTAGTAACTCAAGAGATTAGTGCAGAAGATGAGGAACAAATTTAAGAAACAGAAGTTCAAACAATTCCCAAAACCCCCAGGTATGTGAGAATGAATCATCCTAAAGATCAAATCATAGGAGATAAAAATAGAGGTGTTCGAAATAGGAGAAGAGTTGTTGAAGATCAAGAAGAGATTTGTTTGATTTTAAAGATTGAATCTAAATCAGTAAGTGAAGCTTGCAATGATGAAAATTGGGTTAAAGCAATGGAAGAAGAATTGATGTAAATTGAAAAGAATCACACTTGGGATCTTGTTCCTAAACCTGAGGACAAAAAAGTGATTGGAGCCAAATGGGTCTTCCAGAATAAACTAAATGAAGATGGTGAGGTTGTAAGAAACAAGGCAAGGTTGGTATGTAAAGGCTATTCTCAAGTGGAAGGAATTGATTTTGAAGAAAATTTTGCTTTGGTGGCAAGGATAGAGGTAGTCAGATTATTTCTTGCTTTTGCTTCTTTCAAAGATTTTAAAGTTTATCAGATGGATGTCAAATCAACATTTCTAAATGGAGATTTGGAGGAAGAAGTCTACATTGAACAACCAGAAGTATTTCAGTTGTTTGATTAGGGAGATATGGTTTGTAGACTGAGAAAAGCCTTGCATGGACTCAAGAAAGCTCCAAGAGCCTCATATGCCAGATTGGATAAGGATTTGCTCAAGCTAGGATTCAGCAAAGGTATTGCTAATAGTAATATGTACTTCAAGATTCATCATGAGGACATTTTAATTGTTGAGGTCTTTGTTGATGATATCATTTTTGGTGGAAATGAATGTATGTGCAAAGCATTTGCTGACCAGATGAAAAGTGAGTTTGAGATGTCAATGTTTGGCGAAATGAATTTCTTCCTAGGTCTGCAAATTGTTAAGTTAGACAAAGGCATCTTCATATCTCAGTCCAAATATGTGAAAGAATTGTTGAAAAAGTTTGGAATGGAAGATTCAAATCTGATAGGTACACCTATGGTAACCGAATGTAAGCTAAGAAAAGATGATGACTCCCCTAAGGCAAATCAGAAAAGGTATAGATCAATGATTGGAGGATTATTTTATTTGACTCAGACCAGACCTGACATCATGAATGTAGTTGGACTCCCAGATTTCAAGCTGATCCAAAAGAATCCCATGTTCTGGCAGTCAAAAGAATTTTTAGATATCTCAAGGGGATAATTGATTATGGACTATGGTATCTAAAGGGCAATGACTTCACTGTGTATATATAGATGTTGATTGGGTAGGAGATGTGGATGACAAAAAAAGTACTAGTGGTCATGCATTCTTCTTGGGAAGAAGATTGGTCTCTTGGATGAGCAAAAAGTAAGAGGTAATTTCTCTGTCTACTACAAAGGCAAAGTATATAGCAGCAACAAATAATTGTTCTCAAGTTCTATGGATGAAGAAAATGCTGAAGAACATTAGAATTGTGTTTGAGGAGCTAGTCACATTTTTTTGTGATAATTCAAGTGTTATAAGCATTTCAAAGAATCTGGTATTGCACTCAAAGACAAAACATATATCTATCAAATTAGATTTCTTAAGAGAGAAAGTTAATGAGAATGAAGTCAAGTTGGTGTTTGTGTCTTCCAAAGATCAGATTACAAATATCTTCACTAAGCCTTTTCCCAATGATACTTTTGAGTATCTTAGAGAAAAGTTAGGGGTTATTACCCCTCCTAATTAGAACTAAGATGCACTAAAGTGCATCAGTCCAGTGGAATTCACATTCATATCTTGTGATTCAGATTGATGTTAAGGAGGTACTACTCAAAGGGGGAGTAGTCAGTATGGAAATGTTGGAGAATAGTCTAAAATAGAAAGAACGAGAAAAGATAGCAAATATGTGCCCTTCACCATTCATGTTAAAGGGGGAGAGAAGTCATGTGTGTTTAGGGGAAAATTGGATTTGTTAATGTTTTAGTTTTTAGATGTTTAAATCTACCTCTCCACTAAACATTGAGGGATCTAGGATCGAGTGGCGAGCACTATCATACCCTAGGTCACTTACAAATGTAGGGAAACTTGGATTAGGGAATTTAATTATCAATTTTCCTTCTCTAATGCTCAATTAACCATTAAAACCCTAATTATGCAAATACAACTACAAATTGACGAATGACAGAAAAAGCTCTTGCAGACAGGAGTAAAATACCAAATCACAAAGTACCTATTTTTGGGTTTCCAAAGCAGAATAGTAAGGGACACTGGAGCGGGTGCCCAAGTCCAAGGTGCCAGTTTCTTTACAGAATCCAGACCTTCTTTCGACATTGATTAGCCATGTAACTTCTGTTTCCTGAAACTCAGATGTGAAGAACACTAGAGTGAGCACCCAAGTCCTGCAAGTGCTCCAACATCTCGCAATTCTTCATATCACAAATCCTTGATGCCTGTCAGTCCTTCCTGCAACTCCACTTTTCCCAAATGCGACACCTATAACTTGTAATTACAAGACTTCGTTTGGGGGTTGTGGTGTTTAAAGGCTTGCCTCAATCAAGCCCCAGAGGACACTTAAGTCTTCAAACACCGTTGTCAGATAATTAATGATGAAAACACAATATTATGTCACCTTGTAGTGAATCTCTCATGGGAGGAAGATGCTCTTCATGCCATGAGGAAATTGATGCTCAAATCTACAAATATCAACACATAAAATAGACAAGTCTGCTCTTGTAACACAATAGAAGGCCTTGAATCCCCTTGAGAATGCCTAACGTTCACAATGATCATCTAGTTTACAAATGAATGCCTAAGCATGCTTATATATGCAACTACAAGCACTCCCACTAAGATATTTAAAATCAAACTTACCGTGTCGGCAAAGGGACCTAATAACAGTCACAAATTGACACCTAGAATTTAGGGCTGCCCCAAAATAGGGTAGGACTAGGGCATGAGCACCCAAGTCCTCCCCCTATTTTGGGTAGGGTATAGCACAAGGGGTCCACCTAGGCCCAATTTGCCACAGAAGCTAGGTCTCATTTTATCAGGGTGTCAAAATATGAACTAAGATGCCCTAAATGCATACTAAAGACCTAGGAGCTAAACCTTATGAGGGAAAAGCCCCCAAGCAGACATTTTCTGACATTACATTTAGCCCCCACTTTAATGTATGTATAAACACAAGGCCAATACATGTATTAAAGTAAGGTCACAAACATAGCAAACACACCAAGCATGGAGAAGACACACCAATCACATAGAAGACAGTAACAAGCACACAAAACATAGAGAAGACATTTACAGTCATGCAGAACATAGAGAATACAGTCAATGCATAGAAGACACATCAATGAATGGAAGACAAGCATGATATCTTTTATTTTCTTTTTCTCATATATATGAAATTCAGATGCAAGTACAAGAAAGTAAACAAACCTCCCATAATATAGGATGCACTCATTGAGCAAGTCTTTAGACTGTATATGGGGCGACACACACGCAAGACATGCAAAACCTCCCAAAATGCAGGATGCACTCATTGAGAAAGTCTTTAGATTGCATATGGGGCAACAAACACGCCACACAAAACAAGCACGCCAAAACACACACACTTGAAGACACAGAGAAAACATGGCAGACAAGCAATGGAGTGTACCTATTTCTAGGTCCAACACCATCTCAGGCACATTATAGGCACATGCCAATGATTGTGCTTCACCACAGCAATTGTCGAAGACACGCTTAAGGGTTGAGTTATTCATAGAACCGCTCTCCGCCTTTGCAGAGGACTTTTGAAAATGATAGGATGATGCAATCTACTTCAAAAAATACAACATCCCCGCTTCTGTAGAGGGCTTAAGAAAAAAGGATATACGTGATATCCCACCTCCACAGAGGGCTTACATGCTCTATTGATTGCAAATAAACTCAAGATGCAGGATGCACTCATCAACCAAGTCTTTAGACTACACATGAGGACAAACACATAGATAACATCTACAACAGACAACTTACCTTATATATGCCCCCACCTTAAGGTGGTTAATATCAGTTATCGATATCAAGTATATTAAGGTAGGAAAAAACACACAAGGGAACACCGACTTTCACAAAGCCCATGCCCCCCAAAGGTGACATGTACTTTATGATCACCAAATGTTCCCACAAACACATCTCTGCAAGAAACATGTTAGTGTCTGCAACATCATGATAAATAACAACATCAATACATATGATTAACCACACAAAAAGCCAAGGTCATACAATGAATTTGGAGTTTGAGGATAATTGTAGGGCTATATCATGAAGCTCTCTAAATTGAGTACTACCAAGGCCAGATTCAAAGGCAAACAAAGGTGCATAGAGCAGTAGTATTGTTAAGGTTTGTAAATGTGATAGAAACATCATCAAACTCACTAAGTAGAAAGCATGAGTGCTACCACTAGCCAAGTTTTGGATAAAATATAAAACCCCATTGTCATATTAGGAACTAAGTCCATTTTTTGATTGCTCTTGAAAGGGACAATAGGTCTGCATCAGTATAAATGTTTGTCGTCATCTACCCGCTAGATGGAAACACTAGAGGAAGGGAAATGATAAATATGAGAGGAGAAACAAGTGTCTTAGGGACAGTCACATAGGAGGGTGCCCCCAAGTCACCAATGATGATGCTATGTCTACAAGACACAACACACAACAATGAAATTAGAGAGAGAGGCAATTTAGAAGAATGATGATACAAATAGAAGGAGGTCACAACATAGGCGGTCTCCTGGTATCCTAAACCTTATGGGAGAATCTGATGTCATTCCAGGAGGCCTAAACAACATATAACACATCACAGGGGAAGCACATCATCAGAGAGATAAAGGGTTAGAGATACTTAGCTATTTGATCTTCGCACTAAGTCTTGTCATCAAGGAGGTCATCATCCTCCCAAATCCGAATGCTAGAAAGAGGTACAGGTTGTTCCATTTGTCTATCTAATGTATTTTGATCACTTTCCAATCCCTAAAGGGATATTGAAGGAAGGCCCTCAACATCATTTCTTAGTGGACTAGGTGGTTTATGAGATTGTTCTTTATCCACCTCAAGTACACCAAATAGTTCAAGATAATCAAAGCAGTGTCACGTTGTTAGTATGTCATCTCTTAATGCTACATTTTGGATGAGAGGGTTGTTTGAATTACTAGAGCTAAATCTTGTCTTTTCATCTAAGTTTTCTAAATGTTTAGTTGTAGGATCACTAGAGTATCTTGTGTCACCATCATGATCATTGTCAATATTATCACCATATGTTTGAGCTATTAATTCTAAACTATTATGAGAAATGTCATGCTCTTCATCCAAAGTGTGCTTTATCAATTCTTCTATTACCCAAGGGTACATATTGATGAGAGATATGATTTTTTTAAGAATAGAGACATAATGAAGGATCTCAAAAGAAGATGACACCAATATATCCTTGTGATACATGGCTTGTATATAGGGCATGACATAAGGATGTTTGCTAATAAATTTGTGAAGATTTTCAAAATTTGAAATATTTTCATGTAGAGAATCCAAGGAGCACTAAGAGGCCATGTTTATATTCTCAAACCAATGTAAAATCAGATTTTGAAAGCTTTTCAAAATTGGTGCAAAAGACAAGAGCGAAAATAGCCTAAAATGCTTGATTTTGTGATACGTTTTCATTGCCAATGAATGAAACAAAGGGTATTGTAAGGATTTAAGTCAAGGGAAGAAAGTTATCTGTCTTATATCAGTCCAAAACAGAAATAAAATCACTCTCAACACACTCTTGATGCAAATCTAAGATAATGCCAAGTCAATTTATAGTGAAAATATGTCAAAATAGGCACTTTTTTCACCAAAATTCAATGCAAGAGAACATAACAAAGGGTGTTGTGAGGAAAATGATGATGGAAATAAAATAATATCAGTAATAACAGCCACTTAGAGCCAAAATATCCAACACAACATGCTTTTAGTGCAACTTAAGCTAAAGCCCTAGTGAAAATATAGCAAAAATAGACTATTTTTCACGGTTTTTCAACTCCAAGACCTAGAAAAAGAGGTGTTGTGAAGAATTTTAGAAGGTAAACCAAATAATATCAATAATATCAGTCACCTCAATCCATAAGATTGATCACAACACACTTGGAGTGCAAACTAGGTCAAACCCTAGGGCAAAAATAGTCAAAATGTGTAGTTTTTCACCAAATTTTCACTACAAGAGCCCGTTAAAAGGGTGTTGTGAAATTTTTTATGAGGGGAAGAAAATTATTACCATGATAACAGAAAAATAATTCCAAAATGCCTTTCACAACACACCTATGGTGCAATTTTATAAAGTTGATAAGGCCAAATTTAGGGAAAATCATTATTTTCGAAGCCCTAGGTTTGAGTTCTTGGGACAAAATGCTATGCGAATGTTTTGCAGTATATTTTTTTATGCAAATGAATTAATCTCAGATCTAAAAATTATTTTCAAGCTTGAACTTGGAAAATGCCCATGCAAATTTAATGAAAATGCATCAAAATTGCTAGTTTTTGTTAAAATTTTCTATGCAAAAATGCAAATATTTTAAATCTAAATGCAAATTTACACTAAAATGCAAGAATAAAGACAAATGTTAATTTTAATTAGCCTCTAAAATCAATAGAAAAATCTGATAAAAGATTTTGCCTACTAACCCTAGATTTTGGAATTACTAGGTTATATAAAATTATCAAAATTTCCACAAAACCTTAGTAATTAAATGATGAAAATGCAAACCAAGATTTTGAATTTTTGTATTTTTATATAATTTATATTAGATCTGATGCAAACATCATGAATTAGGAAAATTTAGGAAGAATTGATGCAATTTAGTAAGCCCAACAATGCAATTTTCTTGTATTTTTCTAATTTTTCATTTTTTTTTGAATTTTTCTCAATGCAATAAAATAAATGACTATATGAATGAATGAAATAAATTCAAATATGAAGAAAAACACTCATAAAGTTGTAATTTAAGTCCAAAAACATGGGTTCACCAAAATGTTTAGGGGAAAATTAGATTTGTTAATATTTTAGTTTTTAGATGTTTAAATCCGCCTTTCCACTAAACATTGAGGGATCTAGGGTCGAGTGGCGAGCACTATCATACCCTAGGTCACTTACAAATGTAGGGAAACTTGGATTAGGGAATTTAATTATCAATTTTCTTTTTATTATGCTCAATTGACCATTAAAACCCTAATTATGCATTTGCATGAGGATGTGCCTCATCACATATCCAGATGTCTTCTAAGGTGGGGATCAAGCTATTATCTTGATGTGTATTCTACTCATATTCCTCTAAATCTGGAGAAAACAAACAAGAATTGATATCATCATTATCAGATATTTCACTGACATTGGTTGGTGACGATCCTATTTCACTACACATTCTCTCCAACTCAATCATATCCAAACATGCTTCACATCTCTTTTCTGATTGTGCTTCATCATGTAACCCGCACCAACCAAATATCAAGATATCTTCAATGGATGTGTCTAGTATCTGACATTTCAGTATTTCTCTAGATAAATACTTTTCAAACTTGGTGAAATGATCAACTTCTCCATCAGTTGAATAGTAATTAGATTCAACAATAATCTCTTCTTCTTTATTACTATCTTCATGCATGTACATGTTACTCATCAAGACTTCCTCAATCCTAATAGTTTAAGGTCTTATAGCATAAACTCCTGGTTCAATGTCTACATATAGTATCTCATTGGTATTGTTGTACTCAGTTATCATGTGTTTCATCCTAGGTTCTGCTTCTATCCTTATCTGATTAGGGATTCCTTTCTAGGGTAACCACATATGACTAAAATTAGTGGCCATGTAACCATTTAATGTTTTAGACTAGTCTCTTCTAAGTAGCATCCCATAGGTATCAGGTATATCCACTACTTGGATGTCAATGTAGTATTACACCCTTGGGTCTGATGCCAGTTGCATGTGGATATGAGCTAACTCTCCTACCACACTCACTTCTGTTTTATCCAGTTATGTCATTGTTTTGAGGGATTTGGCTGGATGTAAACCTAAAGCATTGCAAATGGACAAGGGCATCACATTCGTTGATGCACCTAAATCCACTAGATAGGTGTGTAAATTTTTACCAAATATCCTCAATGTAAGCAAGAATGGAGTTGATTTAGACTTATCTCTGTATAGAGTCATGTGTGACATTTTAGCAACTTGGACAGTAGCCTATACTTTATGTTTCACAGTATTATCTTTGGGTGTAGGATCTCTAGTCATGATGTGATTAGCATTGTGAACAGGACTATCATCTCTAGGTGTGGATTCATCTTAGGATTTCAAGAAGGCTTTCTTGATGACTGGGGTCTTTAGAAATTCTGACAGTAGCAAGATGATTTTTTATCTTTTTCATCTCTTCTACTAGATATGTAACAAGTTTATCTGATTCAGGAAACTAGTTGATGGCTTTTGACACTGTATTTTGGGGTGTGAGATACTGAGTATTCACCTTTGGAGGACCAGGATTATTACTGGATTTTGGATCTGGTGGTGTATTAAAGTTGTTGGGAGGAACAGATGTGGTCAATGGACTAGCTGGTTTGTTCACATTACTCCTAAGGTTATAATTATGCCTACCCTGATACTATTGTTGATAAGCATGAACCTCTTTAGTTTCTAGCTTAGGTTCATTTTCATCCTTAAAAGGGAACACATAGTTTGAATCAAATGCTAAGGTAGACTCCTCACATGCCAAAGTATAATTTCATGAGTTGGGACCATATGATGATGTTGATGAGTGTTAGAACTTTCAAGCACAAGGGCAAATTCATATCCTAGGGGAATAATTTCATTTCCTTCAGGGAAAGGAGGATCTCCTACAATATTAGACACTTCAGCCTAAAATATACTTGCTGCTATTTTGAATTGAGGGTAATCTAGCTTAGCATGTACATTGGTGTTATGCTTTCTACACCAATTTGTGAGTGTAACTTCTGCTAAATTCACCAAGGTAGTTTACTTAGGTTCAACAAGAGGCTGATTATCTAATGGTGAAGGCAATGAGCCATTGTTAGGCCTGGTGTTCCAAGTTCTAGGTGGCCTAAGGGTAGCATTGTAATTGCTATTGTTATTGAAATTCCTAATTTCCTATCATTATTGTACCCCTTCTTTAGATATCCAGACCTATCATTGTTATTTCCATATCCTCTATTAGGTATCCTCTATTCTGGTTTGACTGAGAATAGAAGTTTTGACTCCTCATGTGTGTGACTTCAGTCATTAATTTCCTCAATTGTGCAAATATTTCTTTGATGTCATCCTTCTCCTCTTAAGCTTTGGCAACTACATTATCTTGCTAAGGTTTGAAGAAAGAGCTACCAATACCATTGTTTTAAACTGCCTCCTAAGGTGTTTGTCTAGGATGAGGTATCATTTGGCTATTTCCATTTAGAGGAGGCATGATGCTAAGTGGAGGTACTTGTAGCGGGCTAGGCATTATAGTAGGAGGTATCATGGATCCATTTTCTTGTGGTTGACCAAGATATGCAGGATCTCCTAAATTAGGTGTGAAACTAGGTGTTAACTATTGATTGACTTTAATGGCTTCTTCATAAGCACCTGTTAATGTTGTGACTATAGGATGTGTCCTCCTGATAAACATGGATGTCAGGGGATCTAAGGTAGAGTAATATATTAATCTTTCTACTTCATCACCTATGTTAAATGGAGCAACTATCTTGGAGAACATTTTCTAGAACCTAGCATTAAAGTTGGAGATCATCTCTCCCTCATCTCTTTTGATTCAGGTGAACATGTGATATGTGATAGCTGGATCTACTAGTATTTTGAATCTTCCTAGGAAAGCTTTATCCAAGGTGGCTCAATTGGCTATGGAAGACTGGGTAAGGCTAATGTACCAACTGTGTGCTTCTTCTCCTAGAGAATAAGGGAATATCCTACACATGACATCCCCATGATCTATTCGGGCTCTGAAACATGCCTCTTTGTAAGTTTGAATGTGATCTTCTACATCCTAATAAGGATGATACTTTAGATAGATCATGTCCAGATTCTTAGGCAAAGGATGATATGCTATAAAGGTTATTGGTGATTCCACTGTAAAGAACAACATTGTAAGAGGCACCTGAGGTACTACTACTAGTATTATCAGAGATGTGGGATACATTATCATAGGTATAACCAAAGATACTGGTGAACTAGGACTAGGATTATGGTGGATATCTATTGTACAGGGTCTAAGTCCACGAATTGGTAATTCCTTAAAAGGTCCGGTGGATCTAGACCTAGTATTAGGTCAATGAGCTAGAGCTTCACTACTTATGACTAGATATGAATATTTTAACTAGATCTTTGCAAAGATCAGGGTATTTACTCTTCTAAGGTGGATATTTATGATCAAGAGTTCAAAGTGACAGGATATTTGCACTATATTTGTAGAAATTGCAAATATTGACTCAAATGTGTGAATTTTGAACAATTGACTGTAAAGATTGGGAGTATTTATGCACCAAACAGAGTATTTGCAAACAAATCTTTCAAATAAATAGTGATAAGTAGAAACTTTGCAAAAATACTCAAACTTGATGTGATCATATAAAATTTGAAAATATCACCTCGTTTGAGCACGAGAATGATATCCAAGTGACAGATCTTCGAACTAGAATGCCTTTGGCCCTCCTTCTAGCACCAATTTATCTTGATCATGATGTTAGTCATAAACAAACATAGATAAAGAAATGTAAATCAAACCTTTATCATCTTAAAAGATATGGTGAATTCAAAGAATTAATAATCTCAAGTCTCTATGGATTAGTTCATAATCATCTGGCATTATTCAGTGGTTTGATGTACGTTGTTGTTTTCCATTCAGGGGCCTTATGTATTGATTTGAGGAGATTTGTATCCGGATATGCTCTGTTGATCCTGCTTTCTGTGAATTCTTAGCAAACAAGGTTAAATCTTACTGTATCTATCTTGATTACGCTTCTACACCATAAATTTTTTAAAAGATTATGCCTATAAGCTGATATTTATGTATTCATTGTCATTAATGATGATTCTTTGCATGATATTTTCAAATTGACATGTTGTTTACTCAAATATGCTAAAGATGTTCAGTTATCTACAAGATGTCAGCATATTTCTATGTACTTGCTTATTATTTTTTGTGTATTAGCAATTATGATGATGATTGAATGGAATTAAAGAAATTTAAACTAAACTTTGCTAATTTTACTAAATGAAATGAATCTTTAGTCATTGATCCACATATACTCTTTCATGAAGAGAAGAAAATCAAACCATATGTTCGCTAGGTCATTCCACAACTAGATATGATTGATGATAACTTCAAAGGAAAAGGAATGAAGACAACATGCACAAACTGAAATGCACTCCAAAGGATGCAACAAATTAATGCAACATGTCCAAAATTCATCCATAGATTACTTAAAGTTTACAATTAGTTGCAATCAGAGGTCTTCATCTTCATTAAGTATGCAAAAGAGTGTATATTTACAATTGAGCTTGAGGATTGGTCCTAACATTTCAACAATCCAATCTCAATTAAGCTTCTGAATGATCTTACAAAGTGCAATCCACTTCCTTTTAAAGAGCAAGGAAGGGCATGGTTACAAAAGATCCTACGGTTAGGATTCATCTCTTACAATCAATGGTCCATGTTGCATTGACCAAGTCAAAAGACCATAACACATGGCACAGGTTGCTAGTTGGCAACCATCTGGTGGAACACAACTATCTTTCTACAATGTTCTTCAACATCATGTTGAATTAGCATCTTCATATATCCTGTATCTACATTTATTCCTCTTCATCAATGGATGAGTCATCTTCTACATGCATATTGATAGTCCCTATAACAAGTTCATATGCTTGGACTATTCTATCTATCTCTCCTCCATCCAATACTTTAACCTTTTTAACTACATGCCTCTGTGATTTGAATTGGGCTTGCAGAGTTGTCCATTTACTCTTTCGGTTGTTTAATTTTTCATTATATTTTTCTACCTTAGCCTTCATCCTCATGGCTTTGTCAATTATGTCTTTAGAGAGATAGCCAAGAGGATCCTTTGATGCCGACCCAAAATTGTCTTGAAATACCTTGGTGGCAAAATCTACATCTTGATTCTCTATCCTCCCCTCAACCTTATCTTCAAGGACATCCAAAATGTCTATTTCCTTAGATTAGAGCTCATCCAACTTAACACTGATGTCCCTAGCTTTAGAATTACGTTTCTTCAAGACATCTACCTCAAATTTTACATCCTCATAGCAGACATCCAGTAGATGTGAAGTTTGAGTTGTCAAGATATTGCTAGTTATGAGGACATTTACATGTCTTCTTCATCTCTACAAGGGTAGCTAACTACTTATCTGCTTGTATGGACTTCTATGCAATTTCCTTCTGCATCCTATCAACCTAGGTTTTCAAAGTGTTGAGTAGGTCCCAATCAGCTAGAGAAGTCTTTATTACTTTTTCTCCTTCATTTAAGAACTAGATAAATCACTTGTCTAACATTTGTGATTTATGCTTCATGATGTCCAGTCCTGTAATCTCATCTTGTGATATTATTGCTAGTGAAGTCAAAGCGGAGATAGGAATATTAGTGGGTGCCACTAATCCCTTTATGAATGTTTGTATTTATTTCCTTTTTCTTTCTCTATTCTAACTAATAGGGTATCTATGATATATTTGGCTTCTTGACCTTCTTGTTGTTCAGTAGCAAAGCCTAGATCCATAGTGGTAATTTGAAACTCATCTGTACCTATTTCACCCTTAGCCTTATCTACAATAGGCACAACTATTTGAGTTGCCTCTTCCCTGTTGCAAGATCCCTCCTTATTGCAAAGGTAGCCTTGGCTATCCTCTTTGGTTTGGCTACTTGAGTCGAAAATAATGATGAAATGTCAAAATTTGAAGAGTCAACATCAAAAGTTATTAGAAAAATAGTTTAATTATTGTCACATATATTAACTCCAGTCTTATTTTATAAGATTTCATCTTTTTCTACAATGACATGAGTGGACAAAGCCCTTTTCACATGCATTGCATTGTAGGAAGGTAAATTATTTCGAATAATACAAACCATTGATGTTATAAAACTTCCTTAGGTACTTGCTAGAGAATCATTATTTGAAAACTATCTAAATTTTCTACTTTAGAAATAAGTTCAATTTTTCTAATCAATTTTTAAGACTACTTTCGAGACAGGATGTCGAGTGTGGGTTCACAGAGATGGTAATTTTATTTTTCAAAATTACCATTTATGTTTATTTCTTTGGCCAAAGCTTGATTGTACCATTGAGATAGATGGAAAAGAAAAGCCTAGTTTTGTTTTATTTGTCTCTGTCACATCATGCATCCATGAAATATGTCATTTCTAGATTAGAGTGCATATAGGCATCAGGCTTGCATCAAGAGTTCACTCCTGCCCATCTGTTCTAGGTTGCTAGGCTCCTCACACATGGTTGGGGATTCTTTGAGTTAGGAAGAAACCTAGGAAAGTTTAGTGCTTCATGATTGGATGGAAAAAGAACCTTAACCATGCTCTTGGCTTTAGCTTGCGGAAGACTGGTGGATCACGGCGGCTAAAGATAGATCTTATATGTTATGTAATTCAAAATGGATACATGTATTGTATTGATCATTGTATGGATTTGAGCCCAAAGATGTAATTATACTCTCATTGGTGTAATTTTAATGTATCATTCATGTACTTGGAACAATTGTTAAGAATGTAATATTATTCCCTTCTTATGCTTGCAGATGCACTTTACTTATTTGAATTAAGTTATGCTTTTTGTTGGCTATTTTTAGTATGTGGGATTTTTGGACTTTATAGAATACATATGAATGTAATTAAATCACATATAGATAGGAATGTAGTACACTTGTCTATTTATCTATTATAGATGCCATTAATTATGACCAGTTATTGTTTTATTTTGAATGATATGCATATGGAACAAACATTGTTTTTGACATTGATAAGTAGCAAAAGCAAGGGTGTCGATCCCTATTGCAAAATAGCCCAAAGGGCACACAAAAGAGGCACTAGATGCTAGAAAAGGAACACTAAACCATCAGAGATAGTGGACTAAAAGTAGATGGATAGGACAGAAACCCACAAAAAATAGCATAGAGAAAAATAAACACAATAGACTAATTGAATAGTTGCCCCCAATCATCCATAAGGAAGTTGTACATATCTTTGTAATCTTTCAATTTCTTCTTCCCAATGTCATGCTTGTTCATCTCTAGGTTTTGAAGCATGGCCAAGGTAGTGGTTGAGCAGTGCATCACCTTGGATGTAAACTGAGAAAGAATTTTAAATTTTTCCTCCATCTCAGTTAATCTAGCATTCATATCAACAATCAATGTCACCTCCTTGGAACTAGTTTCACCATCTTTGTTGACTGGGGCTTCTTCCATCTATTTGGTTGATGTCTCAGAATATGGACCAAGTAATTTCATTCGAGAAATAGGTTGGTACCTTCAAAATCCATAGTTTCTCCATCATTTGACCTAGTAGTCTCCTCCACATTCTTGGTATTATCCTGAATGTCAACAGTCTCCTCTTTCTTTTTAGACTCATTGGAAGCAGCCAACTCCTTGAGGGGAGGAGTGGAATTACCAAAAAGGCTACTAGACCTCTAGGAAGAAGGCTTCCTCTAAGAAGTAACCTTACCCTCCTCCTGAGTTTCATCATTTTCCTCTTCATCACCCGCAAAAACAACAATCTCCTTACCTTTCTCCAATTTAGAACCTTCTTGAGAAATTCACCAACATTCACAAATCTTGATGTGTCTTCCTTTCCTTCCCTAGCCCCCTTCATCTTTTTGTCCCCTTTGCCATCATAATCAACCAGTTTCCTCTTAGAGGCCTTATTAGGGATGAGAATATCAATGTTATCTTTTAGAGCAATGTCAGCCTCATCCTAGTTGGGAGGGGTTTTAGCCAATTTAGGGTTTTTCATAGGGCTGAACTTGGAGCTAGATTTTTTTAATAATTCAAAACCCTAGATTCAAATTAACTCTCCAAAGGAGTCTTGAGAGTGATTTCCCTAATCACCACCCCACTCCCTAGGTTACCTTTAGCATACGGAGAAGCACTAGCTAAAGGGATATCAATCAAACTGGTAGTAATTAGTTTGGGGGCACAATGCCAGATGAAAATTGTACAAATGAAAAATCAGGCCTTGATGCAAGGGGATTAGTGGCTTCTCATGGTTTTGGGAGTACAATTCCATTATAGGCTTAACTAAAGCTTTAAGGGAAGATAGGATGTAAAAAGGAAAGCTTACTAGAAGGTTCCTCCATTAAGGGGAACAAAATGATAATGATAGAATCTCATAAAGTGGCCTTCTAGAGTGAAGTATTTCATAATCATAAAACACACCTCATCCTAGGGTTTGGGAAGCTTCTCCTGATCAAAACTACCTTGTAGGTTGAATAGCTCTTCACCATCTTTCAAGAAAATAGCCATATTCTTTGGGTTAGAAATTTTACTCTATCTATTTTCCTCCTTTGCCTTAATAGACATGCCAATGGTGAGGCCAATAACCTACTCAAATATATCAAACTTGACACCACCTATCTGCACTTTTCTATTGTTCCAAAAGGTAGCACATTGTATGAATAGATTCTCATCATGTCCATTCAGGCATTCTAGGTAGGATGCAACCCCCCTCACAATAAATATTCCACAAAGTCTTGTTCCTTTTAAACTCATCACATGAAATAGGTTTGGTTCTCATTCTATCTCTATCCATTGTAATAGAGGCTTGAAGCTTGGTAGGAAAGAGAATAGGAGGGATAAGATGGTGAATAAATAGACACTGTAACATATAGCTATTGTTTCTTAAGGAAATGCAGCTAGGAATTCCTTGATATCAAGAACATTCTTCATCATCCTATCATCTCATGATATCACTAAGTAATAAGTTCACCTTACGTGAACTAATTTTAGTGTACTAGCTATGATGGTTGACATCATTATAATCATTAAAATAAGTCTTTAGTGGGTAGAAAAATCTCCACTCTGTCAGTTCCTCATCCACATGATAAGAGAGTTGAGTCATCCTCATAGCCTTGCTGACATGACTCCAAGTCATGCCACCTTGGCCCTGAATAAACATGTACCAAGGGTCTCAATTCAAATTCACAACCTCGCAAGTCATGACACATGTCAAAAAGAATTAAGGCAACTCCTTAAGGAGGAGGTCTAAGGACATGTGTAGGGAGGATATCCAAACTCCGCCAGCACCTCAAATTGGTAAAGTTCTGACCAAGGTTGGCTAATCTATCTGCCACCTTATTGCTTTGCCGAGAGGTGTGGACAATTTCCTTTTCCTTAAAACCAACCAAGACACCCTTTATGTCCTCGATAAATGCACATCTTGGCAAAAAAGGGAAGTTCAACCCTATTTGGCTAGGACCATATGTTATAATTGAAGCTTATGTATTAGGAGCATATATGTTAGCCGATGAACAAGGTACGGCTCTTAAAGAACCTATTAATGCTATGCATTTGCAAAAATTTCATGCTTAAGATCATATGTTAGATATTGCTTTATAAAGCAATTAGTCAATAATTGTTTTAGTTCCGACAAGATAGTACTTTTTGTGTTAATTCATTTAATAAGCTAGCATAAGATCTTTATTACAAATAATTAATCATTGTCACATCTAATTAAATATGTTTTATTAGATCACAATTGCATTAATTGAAAAATAATATCATAGGATACTCATGTGCCAAATTTTTATTCATTGTGGTTTTTGCTAAAAAGGCTGTAAAGATTGATTAGCTTAAATCACAATAACATTAAACACATTTTCACATGATCATCAAAATTTATCACTTGTTGCATTTACATAAATCACATGTGATACATCAAATCACACCATAGAATTAATAGAAAAACACTTCATATATATAGGCATTGGTTTGAATATACATCAAGATCGACTATCTTGTAGATCAAAATGGGATGTCATAATACAATACATGAGATACATATCATATAGTTGAACTGCAATTACCATACCCCTTAGGACCTAGTGGCGTATGAGCAATAGAAGGCTTCCCATGTGAGGTTGCAAACTGCGAATGACTCCTAGAGGCACTCCACAATCGTAGACCCCTAAGCTCCCCTCTAAGCTCTCTCATCTACCCTTGAGAATCCATGTAGAGCTGCTGAAATCTATCTCTCTCAACTCTTGCATGATCTAGCTTTGTCTGTAGAAACTACATAAGGATGTGACTCACCTTAGCTATAGAAGGTGTCGTGGCCTAATCTTACTATGACTGGAGGTTTGCCTCTGCATGCTCTACCCTCTTGGTTCACCTGATCTAAAGCATCTTCCATAGCCACCCTGTATCTCATAAAAAGGTAGAAATATTTTTGCATGCTGCCCTATAGAGTTCCAAGGTAAATATCTCATATGCACTCATTTCTCAACTACATCGACAAGAACTATATCTGCTATAATGCGACTCACAAAGTTGCACCATGCCTAGGTACCAACTATCAAAAAGCAACACAAAGATAATATCATTATCTCATCATCAAAAATATATATATACATGACATCATCATAAGAAAGTAATCATCAAAGAAATACAAAAACATTCTCACCATGATCACCATCCTGCCAATCAAGATCTTGTATTGCTATTAGAATAACAATATCTATAGCCACCTTTGTAGCTAGGGACATATAGGTTCTTACCTTGTCTTTCTCGAGTCGACTTGATCTCTTAGTAGTTTTAGGACCTGGACCATGACTACGAGATCTCAACCTAGGTTTCTCCTTGGTTTCCTTATCATCATCCACCTTGGACTGCCCTCACCATGGCCTCTCTCTAAAGATGTAGCGTGATGGTGTATCCTCATCATCATCATCATCATCATTATCATCATAATAACCTCCAAAGTGATTGAATTCATCCACATCTGCTGAATTGGTTCCGTGATCTCACCATGCTTGAGGATCACTTGTGGGGTGATTAGCAAGAAAAACTAGATTAGGCTGAGCTATCTCCCACTAGGTCATGTACACTTAAGTACAACTAACATCATTTTCTTCTAATGTTGGCTCTACATCTATAATACCGTCATCCTCACTCTCAACAACCTTGGCAATAGTCAGTCGTGGAGTGTCACTAGCCCTAATCATGTTGTGCACCGAGTGTGCATAGCTTGGATCCATTTTAGGAACACCCTACACACATCCAAATTGTCACATCACTTGATCAAAATAAAATCTAACAATGATGTTGTTGCCACGAGTGGCTAGAAGTAGATCCTACTACATCCTCACTAATTGTCTATGCCACCCCATCCATTGTCTACCACTACAATATGGTCTCCATCTAATGTCATCAGGTTGCATTCTATCAAACACTATGGTGCAGGAGCACCCGTACATGATCAGGATATAGGATTACATGATCAGGATATAGGATAATTGTCCGCATGATGACAGGATAGTCTATTTTTAGTATGTTTGACTTCATCATGTAATAAGGTCCATTGGACCGATGCTATGTATTAGTTCAGCCTAGGAGTATGTGTAGGCAGTTAGGAGTATGTGTAGGCAGTTAGAGATCGGGATAAGGTAGTCTGAGCTGTCCTCTCTCCCAGCCGCTTGGAAGCTCCCAGCCGCTGGGAAGTGAGTTGGTAGTACTCGAAGGACTTTGTTATATATACCTTCGATCTGTTAGGGTTTAGCATATAGATTGAGATTGATATTGATAGATGTATTGGTGTTGTGTTGAGTTGAGATTCAGGAGAGCAGTTCAGACATTGTGAAGCTGTATTCAGAACATTTGAATTTCAATTGAATAAGATCTCATCATTGCATTATCTGATTGTATCAGTTGTATCTGTTTTGATTTCCTTTCCGTTTTGCAAGTTGATGGGTACTTTCAACCCTTCCACCGGTTGATCCTGTGAATCGGTGGAATGGTCCTGTATCATAGCTTAGTTTGCATTTGTGTTTTTTGTTTATGCATTGCATTGTTCAAGAGATCAGTTAGAAGCATGCTGTGAATCAGCCTAGCGTCCTCATGTGCTAGGTATAGAAAGATAAACTGTTAGATTTTGGTTTGAAGGTGATCCGGCCCGGTCGTCATATTATCTTTGTGTAATTGTGCGGTTCTGAAGTGTTTACATGCAGCAGACGGATACACAGGAGTCTGCATGTGCATTTCCAGCCGGAGCAAGCCGCATCGTCATCTGCGAATGCATCGCCATCAGGATCGGGTCATGAAACTGTTGAAGTTTGCATGTTGCAAGTGCATCAGGATGTTTTGAGTTGGATATATACTTAGTGTATATTTCACAGTCAGGATCATCTCTCGGGGGTGCTCATCATACGCGTATCGCTAGCTGATGCGGGTGTGAAAGTTCAGTTTTTTTTGACTAAGTGTGGAAGAGTTCATCAGGATATTGTGTGACGTCATCGTCATCAGGTTATGACGTCATCGTCATCAGGATATTGAGATATCACTCTATGCGAGTTTATCCTGTTGTCACTAAGTGGTTAGGTATCGGCGTAGGCAGGAAGTTGTATTAACATCATCAGGAGGTTTCGAGAGAACCGGATGAATCATATCATGATGCTGTTGCTTGTGTCGTCGGCTGTTGGAGCATCGAAGACAAGGTGTTGAAGTGGTCGTCATCAGGATATTTGGAGCAACCGGATATTTGGATATCCTGCTGACGAAGGTGGTGTCGCATATCATGATGATGCCGCTAGTGTTTGGCGCCCGATGAAGAGTGCAACAGGAGGATGTTTGCGCCCGTTGAATATCATGATGATGATGATAGGCGACAGGCGGAGGAGGTGAATAGTAGTCGGCAGGAGGATAATTGTGATCATCCGAAATATGATGATGCTGTTGTTGTTTTTAGGAAATATGATGATGATGCTGAGCCGATAGGGATTTTTATCATGCTGTTTGTATATTTGGCTACTCCTTCCTGTTAGTTAGCTTCCGTTGCGTTTCACTCTGCATCATAGTGGTATCAGAGCAAAGGTTAGGATCTTCTGGAAAAGATAAGCAGGATGTCAGACGAAGAAGGAACATCTGAGGTTCCAGCAAGGATGACCAATGTTGAGTTGGCAGTTCTGGTGAAGAAACAGATTGCAGAAAGCAAGGCCGTGAAGGCTCAGAATCAGGAGTTGAAAGATGAGTTAGCAAAGTTGAGGAGCAGAGTAGGTTCTGGTAGAGAAGAAGATAGGGAAGAAGAAGAGATCCCTAATTGGAGCGAGGAGGTCATTCCTGCAGACCAGAGACCACTGTTGAACGCCCTCAAGGCCATGGAGAGGAGAACCATGGATGTGAAACTGGATTTGCCAGTGTTTACAGGTAAGATGGACCCTGATTCAGTGATGGAGTGGATAGACTGTTTGAACAATTTCTTTGTGACAGAGGAGATACCAGAACAACAGAGAGTGAAGATAGCACAGTCAAAGATGAAAGAAGCTGCCTTGACATGGTGGAATTTTGTTCAAGATGATAGAGTACAGGAAGGAAAACGTAGAGTTGCCACATGGAAGAAGATGATGGCATTGGTAAAGGAAGCTTATATTCCTTTGGATTACAGTATCCAGTTACACAAGAGGAAGCAGAACCTGAAGCAGAAGGAGCTAGATGTCAGCTCATATACAGAAGAATTCATGAAACTCTGTATGAAGACAAAGGTGAAAGAAAGTGAAGAAGAGAAGGTAGCCAGATACCTTAATGGATTGAGGTTTAATATTCAGGAAGATCTAAGTCTGCATAACCCAGATACAGTGCAGAAAAGCTTTCAGTTGGCATTGAAAGTGGAAGAAAAGTTGAAGAGAAAACAAGAACAAAACAATAGAGGAAGAGGAAGACAACAAAGAGGTGGAAGAGGTCCTTTTAGAGGTAGAGGACATGGACAGGGATATCAAGGAGAATCCAGTCATGACAATAGTAAGGGCAACAATAGTCAGAATCAGAGAGAGAATTACAGCCAGCAAGGAAACTTCAGAGGTAGAAGACCTTACAGAGGAAGATCCCAGGGCAGAGGATCCATCAGATGCTATAACTGTAACAAAGAAGGCCATATAGCCAGCAGATGTCCAGACAAGGCCACAAGCTCAGCAGGAGAAAGGAGGACAAATCTGGTCAAAGAACCTGATAATCAAAGTAGGACAAGCTCTAATGATTTTCAGAGTGTGAATGCTCCTGATAACTATGGATACCCAGAAAGTGGAGAGTCTTTGATGATGAGAAGAACAGTGACTACCATGAAGGTACCTGACAAAGAAGCCCCTCAAAGGAAGTCCCTTTTCAGAACCATTTGCAAAGCAGGAGGTAAGGCATGTAAAGTTTTGATTGATTCTGGTTCTACTGAAAACTTTGTGTCTGAAGAAATGGTGATAAAGCTTAAGCTTAGGAGATTGCCTCACCCATCCCCATATAAAGTATCATGGCTTACCCAAGGTCAGCAGACAACTGTAGAAGAGCAGGCTTGGGTAGAATTTCAGATTGGTGGATATAAGGATAGGTTGTTGTTTGACATTACCAAGATGGATGCTTGCAACCTTTTATTTGGAAGACCATGGCAGTATGATTTGAAGGCACAGCATGATGGTGTTAGAAACACCTATAGAATCACTAAAGATGGTAAGGTGACAGATTTATTCCCATTGAAGGAGAAAGAGGAGAAGTCTAAAGGAAAAGAGGTGAAGGTCATGCTGATGGAAGGCAAACAGTTCATGAAAGAAGTAGCAGCAGAAGGTGCAGTTGCATACGCCCTAATCCCATGTATGAGTGTGAAGAAAGAACAGCAGCAAGAAGTCAAGAAAGAGAAGAAGCCAAGGTTGATAGACCCAGCTATCCAAGAGCTATTGGATAAGTACAAAGGTGTCATCTCAGAGGGAATGCCCAGATCCCTACCACCTGTCAGAGATATCAGTCATTGCATAGACTTAATTCCAGGGTCAACACTTCCAAACAAAGCAGCCTATAAGCTTACTTCAGAACAGAATGCAGAAGTAGCCAGACAGATTGAAGAATTGATGGATTCAGGTCTGATTGGGAAGAGTCTGAGTCCATGTGCAGTACCAGCTGTACTAGCACCAAAGAAGGAAGGCACTTGGAGGCTTTGCACAGATTCCAGAGCCATCAACAAGATCACAATCAGGTATAGGTTTCCAATCCCTAGAATAAAGGATTTACTTGATTGTTTGGGAAGTGCTAAGTACTTTACAAAAATAGATTTGAAGAGTGGATACCATCAGATCAGGATTAGACCAGGTGATGAGTGGAAGACAGCATTCAAAACAAATGAAGGGCTATATGAATGGAAGGTTATGCCTTTTGGTTTATCTAATGCCCCTAGTACTTTCATGAGGCTGATGAATGAGGTTCTGAAGGAATTCATTGGTAAGTTTGTCATAGTCTATTTAGATGACATTCTGATTTTCAGTAACACCAAAGAAGAACATCTCCGACATATAGATTTGGTTCTTAAGAGGTTACATGAAGAGTAGCTGATGATAAACTTAGACAAGTGCTTGTTCATGAAAAAGGAGATCACATATTTGGGTTTTGTCATTTCACAAGGAAAGCTACAGATGGATAAGGAGAAGGTGAGTGCCATATTGAATTGGCCAACTCCACAGACTATGAATGATGTCAGAAGTTTCCATGGGTTAGCAACCTTCTACAGAAAGTTTATAAGAGGGTTCAGTCATATTTGTGCACCCATGCTGGATACCATCAAAGGAGGACAGAAGTGCAGGTTTGTTTGGACTCAAGGAGCAGATGATGCTTTCGAGACATTGAAGAAGGTGGCACAGCAGCCAGTCCTTGCACTTCCAGATTTTAACAAAATCTTTCAGGTAGAGTGTGATGCCAGTCACATGGCCATTGGAGCAGTACTCAGCCAAGAAGGTAGACCAATTGCATTTTTCAGTGAGAAGCTCAATGATGCTAAGAAAAGATATTCATCATATGATCTGGAAATGTATGCTTTAGTTCAGTCCCTCAAGAAATGGAGGCATTACCTGATGCCCAAGGAATTCATAGTATTCACAGATAACCAGGCTCTGAGTTTCATAAACAACCAGGAAAAGCTGAACCACAGACATATGAAATGGGTAGAAACCTTACAGGCTTTCACTTTTACATTGAAGCATAAGAAAGGGGTCAAGAACAAAGTTGCAGATGCTTTGACCAGGAGAGTTCTCACAGTCAATCAGATTCAGTTAGAGAGTGTTGGTATTGATTCACTCAAGACCATGTATGAGTCTGATGAAGATTTGGAGAAATATATCAGGTATGTACTTCTTTTGGGGAGAAATACCATGCTGAGTTCTTTGAATTTTTGATTCAGGATGGATTGTTGTTCAAGGGTGGACAGTTGTGTATCCCAAGGTGTTCCATGAGATTAAATATAATCAAGGAGAAACATTGTGGAGCTATGGCAGGTCATTTTGGTCTAGACAAGACTCTTGATCTGGTCAGAAGGCATTACTTTTGGCCTAAGCTGCAGTCAGATGTCAGAAAATTTGTGGAGACATGTGTGATTTGTCAGAAAGCTAAAGGCAGGTCAACCAATGCAGGTTTATATCAGCCCTTACCCATTCCTTCCAGACCATGGGAAAGCATCAGTATGGATTTTGTCTTGGGTTTACCAAGGACAAGGAGAGGATTTGACAGTGTTTTTGTTGTAGTGGATAGATTCAGTAAAATGGCACATTTCTTGCCATGCAAAACCACTGCTGATGCCTCATACATTGCAGATTTATTCCTCAGGGAAATTGTCAGAATTCATGGATTGCCTTTGAGCATAGTTTCAGACAGGGATGTGAAGTTTATTGGTCACTTCTGGAGAACCCTTTGGAGGAAACTGGGAACCAATTTGTCTTTTTCCTCTGCATATCATCCTCAAACGGATGGACAGACTGAAGTAGTGAACCGTTCTTTGGGGAATCTGCTTAGATGCTTGACAAAACAGCATGGAGAGAAGTGGGACAATATTCTGTCTCAAGCTGAGTTTTCATATAATGATACTGTCAATAGGAGCACAGGGAAATCGCCTTTTCAGGTAGTTTATGGAATGCATCCCAGAGGAATTTTGGAGTTGAGAGATCTACCTACAGCAGATCCTGTTAGTGCCGAAGGAGAAGCTTTTGCTGAAGCCATCAAAGAGGTTCATGATCAGGTCAAGACCCAACTCCAGCAAACCACCTTGAAATACAAGGAATATGCTGATAAGAAGAAGAAGGATGTTCAATTTGATGTTGGAGATTTGGTTTGGGTTCACTTGAAGAAAGACAGGCTTCCTAAGGGAAAGTATACTAAGCTCATGCAAAAGAAGGTTGGACCATGTCAGATTTTGCTCAAGCATGGACAGAATGCTTATGAGATCCAACTCCCACCTGATCTTGGTTTGTCTCCTATCTTCAATGTATGTGATTTAACTCCATACAAGGCTAATCCAGATGCAGATCAGGATATCCTACAGGATACAGTTGCTGAAGACATTCCCCAACATGATCCTCCACAGTTACAGCAGGTTTTGGACACCAGAGTGGTCAAACAGACCAGGAACAAAAAGTACTTGGAGTACCTCGTCTCTTGGAAGGGACAGCCGAACTCTGAAGCAGTATGGATGACTGCAGAGCAGATACAGAAACATGGTGTAGACCTTGATACTCTCATCTCAAGTGGACTTGAGATTTCTTCTTCTAGGGAGTATGGTGCAGGAGCACCCGTACATGATCAGGATATAGGATTACATGATCAGGATATAGGATAATTGTCCGCATGATGACAGGATAGTCTATTTTTAGTATGTTTGACTTCATCATGTAATAAGGTCCATTGGACCGATGCTATGTATTAGTTCAGCCTAGGAGTATGTGTAGGCAGTTAGGAGTATGTGTAGGCAGTTAGAGATCGGGATAAGGTAGTCTGAGATGTCCTCTCTCCCAGCCGCTTGGAAGCTCCTAGCCGCTGGGAAGTGAGTTGGTAGTACTCGAAGGACTTTGTTATATATACCTTCGATCTGTTAGGGTTTAGCATATAGATTGAGATTGATATTGATAGATGTATTGGTGTTGTGTTGAGTTGAGATTCAGGAGAGCAGTTCAGACATTGTGAAGCTGTATTCAGAACATTTGAATTTCAATTGAATAAGATCTCATCATTGCATTATCTGATTGTATTAGTTGTATCTATTTTGATTTCCTTTCCGTTTTGCAAGTTGATGGGTACTTTCAACCCTTCCACCGGTTGATCCTGCGAATCGGTGGAATGGTCCTGTATCATAGCTTAGTTTGCATTTGTGTTTTCTGTTTATGCATTGCATTGTTCAAGAGATCAGTTAGAAGCATGCTGTGAATCAGCCTAGCGTCCTCATGTGCTAGGTATAGAAAGATAAACTGTTAGATTTTGGTTTGAAGGTGATCCGGCCCGGTCGTCATATTGTCTTTGTGTAATTGTGCGGTTCTGAAGTGTTTACATGCAGCAGACGGATACACAGGAGTCTGCATGTGCGTTTCCAGCCGGAGCAAGCCGCATCGTCATCTGCGAATGCATCGCCATCAGGATCGGGTCATGAAACTGTTGAAGTTTGCATGTTGCAAGTGCATCAGGATGTTTTGAGTTGGATATATACTTAGTGTATATATCACAGTTAGGATCATCTCTCGGGGGTGCTCATCATACGCGTATCGCTAGCTGATGCGGGTGTGAAAGTTCAGTTTTTTTTGACTAAGTGTGGAAGAGTTCATCAGGATATTGTGTGACGTCATCGTCATCAGGTTATGACGTCATCGTCATCAGGATATTGAGATATCACTCTATGCGAGTTTATCCTGTTGTCGCTAAGTGGTTAGGTATTGGCGTAGGCAGGAAGTTGTATTAACATCATCAGGAGGTTTCGAGAGAACCGGATGAATCATATCATGATGCTGTTGCTTGTGTCGTCGGCTGTTGGAGCATCGAAGACAAGGTGTTGAAGTGGTCGTCATCAGGATATTTGGAGCAACCGGATATTTGGATATCCTACTGACGAAGGTGGTGTCGCATATCATGATGATGCCGCTAGTGTTTGGCGCCCGATGAAGAGTGCAACAGGAGGATGTTTGCGCCCGTTGAATATCATGATGATGATGATAGGCGACAGGCGGAGGAGGTGAATAGTAGTCGGCAGGAGGATAATTGTGATCATCCGAAATATGATGATGCTGTTGTTGTTTTTAGGAAATATGATGATGATGCTGAGCCGATAGGGATTTTTATCATGCTGTTTGTATTGGTATCAGCTCCTTCCTGTTAGTTAGCTCCCGTTGCGTTTCACTCTGCATCACACTACTCTCCAATACAATCGGTCACCATGTCTCCAACATCTAATAATTGGATAGGCATGTGTGCATGAATTCATCCATGTTGGCTCTATGGGAAACCCCATTGGCCATGTACACGTGATGTTCTCAAGCACCAAAACCTGCAGCATGGTACATATCATCAACCCCTATGCCTCATAGTGAAGATACTGACCCAACTCTCAATATAAGTGTGTAAGCATGCTACCCCCCCATACGTAGGATGTCTTCTCCTCCTCCATCACTCTAATAGCATGGATGAGACCACCATGGAGATGAACACCCCATCCATCTGGTGTAATTGCTAACACAATGGTAGTGATCAAGATGCGATGAACTAAAGGTATGTTTGCACTACCCTGCTCTAACCACTAAAGAATGATGTGTCCCAGTCTGAGAGGCATGATAACATGACCTAGATGCTAAAGGTGACTTACACAAAGCTAAAGCATATGATATACATCCTCAAGTGTCACTGTCATCTCTCCTATAGGGAGATGGAATGTAGATGTGTCTGCGTCTCATCGCTCCATTAGGGCCATCAACATGCTACTGTAAAATCTCATGGTCATAGTGAATACCCACCACATGCCCATGTCTTGCAAGAGACTCGTGTCGACATCAGGTAGTGTATCTACATGGATCCACAACAATTTTAGGAGATGACCACTAGTATGCTCCCACATGCGAGGGATATCTTGTCAAACATATAAAAATAATCTCAATTAGAAAGTGCTTATAAAAATCAATTATATTTCATCCAACTTCATCACCAACCTAGTCCCTAGGACCCATGTCCTATATAGGACATGGGTGCCCCAGGAAGACCTAGGCACCCTTGGAGGACCTGGGCATGCCTAGAGGACTTGGGCACCCCATCTAGTACCTTTGTTTGAAAACTAATTGTCTATGCTACCCCATCCATTGTCTACCACTACAATATGGCCTCCATCTAATGTCATCGAGTTGCATTCTATCAAACACTACTCTCCAATACAATAGGTCACCGTGTCTCCAACATCTAATAATTGGATAGGCATGTGTGCAAGGATTCATCCATGTTGGCTCTATGGGAAACCCCATTGGCCATGTACACGTGATGTGCTCAAGCACCAAAACCTGTAGTAGGGTACATATCATCAACCCATGTGCCTCATAGTGAACATACTAACTCAACTCTCAATATAAGTGTGCAACCATGCTACCCCCTCATACGTAGGCTATCTTCTCCTCCTCCATCAGTCTAATAGCATGGACGAGACCACCATGGAGATGAACACCCCATCCATCTGGTGTAATTGCTAACACAATGGTAGTGATCAAGATGCAATGAACCAAAGGTATGTTTGCACTACCCTGCTCTGACCACTAAAGAATGATGTGTCCCAGTTTAAGAGGCATGATAACATGACCTAGAAGCTAAAGGTGACTCACATAAAGCTAAAGCATACAATATACATCCTCAAGTGTCACTGTCATCTCTCTTGTAGGAAGATGGAATGTAGATGTGCCTGCATCTCATCGCTCCATTAGGGCCATCAACATGCTACTGTGAAATCTCATGGTCATAGTGAATACCCACCACATGTCCATGTCCTACAAGAGACTCGTGTCGACATCAGGTAGTGTATCTACATGGATCCACAACAATTTCAGGAGATGACCACCGGTATGCTCCCACATGCGAGGGATATCCTGTCAAACATATAAAAACAATCTCAATCAGAAAGTGCTTATAAAAATCAATTATATTTCATCCAACTTCATCACCAACCTAGTCCCTAGGACCCATGTCCTATACAGGACATGGGTGCCCCAGGAAGACCTAGGCACCCTTGGAGGACCTGGGCATGCCTAGAGGACTTGGGAAGCCCATCTAGTGCCTTTGTTTGAAAACTAATCTACATGCACAAAAAATGAGAAAAACAAATAAAACAAGAAACAATTGATGACAAAAGAAAAGGTACGAGACCTACCTCATGCTCGTCTAACCTCTCTACTACTTGGGACTGAAGTGCATCCAACCTCAAGGCCTGATACAGGCATCGTCTCGACATCATAGTTCTCTCTCCTTCTCTCTTCTTCTCTGATTGTGAAAATGACAAATGAATGGTGAAAAAGTGAAAACTCCCTTTATTTATAGTAAATGGAAGAGAACTCCTTTTCACTAGCTGAGAGCAAAAATGTGCAACATTGATCAAATTACACTTATATTAGGTTGCCAAACATTTTCACATGGTCTATTGTGTTGGGTTCCTAATTCTACCTTGGATCTAACCCAATATTTTGTGTCTCAGTGTTATTTTTTAAAATAACCATACCGAAGCATCTTTCATTAAGACTCCCTAAAATCGGTGTGTTGTAGATTAACACCTTGTTTCTCCTTTTCGAACTAAGAAAGCAGAAACAAAGAGGGCATATATCTCTCATGATTTCCACCCTAATAATGTCTCATCACTCACCCCTTTAGTATTTATGACTGACTTATTTTTTTGTTGTTTGTAGGTTGATTTGATTATTTTCCTAACAAATCTTTCATTGCAGGTTGTAGTTCCTAACCTTTGTGATCTTGTACGATTGTAGATTGGGGGCTTCTACCTCTCTTGGCAACATTCAAAGTCCTCTACAGTATCCTTTTGGGTATCCTTTTTGTGATTACAATATTTACTTTCCTTTAGTTGCATATGCATGTAGAGTCATATGGCCACTAAAGTGGGGGCTAAATGTTATGTCGTAAATTATGCTCTTGCTCAGATTAGCATAATTTCACTAAGTTTATCTCTTACCTTTTAGTGTCCCTCAATTCCTTTCATCATTGGACCTTTTTAGAACTTGATTAATCCATATCTCATCGAGAAAGTGTCATATTTTGGGGTAGTTTCTGACAAAACCTAGAAAGGAATGATGGATTCTGGACATTTAGGGAACCCTTAAGCAGATTCAAGAATGAAATTTGATGGCTGGACTTGGGTGCCAACCACCCAAGTCCTACCTTAATCCTTAGGATCCACATTTAATTTTGGTATCAACTTTTGTCATGTGCTTTCAGATTCTAAATTCAAAATTTCATTTTCATGCGATGTCGGCATCTTATTTTGATTTGTTTCACCTCTAAGATGGGATTTTTAAAAGAGAATTCAAAATCATTTTATCACACACACACACACACAATTATGCAATCTTACTATGTCAAAATTCTACTATAAGTGTTATTGAATGTCTACAAAGTGTTGAAGGTCATTAGAGAATTGGATCTTTGCTATCATGGATATATGTTGTGAAGATTAGGAATCAAGATCTTGAGTCTATCTTTCTCTTCCTAGGGTTTGTGAAGCCTTTTGTATGATCAGGGGAAGGTTTGAAGCCTCCAACTTGAGTTTTAGAATCCTCCACAGATATGGCTGCCTCACCTTCTTGTTCTACAAGTCTTCATTGATCTCAACATTCATTGATCTAATCCTTGATGCTTGAGTCATTTAGGATCTTACATTTGTTTATGCTTACACATTTGGTTTACAAGCACACACATCTACATACTTTGACATTGGCTATCATTGAGGTAGAAATACCAAAGATGGGGTTTGACTAAGGCAAACTCCTATATAGCCACAAGCATCTTTCTCCTTTTGTTTACGTAGGTCAAATTTGGGAAGATCCGATAGAAAGAAGCAAAGGTGAAGTAGGTATTATAGGTACAGTCATTATGGAAGTTATATATTTGTCATCGGATAAGTTCAAAATGATTTTGGCAACCACCCTATTCCTTTAGACCCCCTGATCTAGAACCTAGAACCTTCATCAGAAACTCATGTGCCTAATATAGTCAGTTGTGACAAAGGAACTTCAGGATGAATTCAGTGGCCACCCAAGTCCATCAAGCCTTCAAAATTCAGGTGCACAATCACTTTGGCCTCTTATATATGTTTCTGCAATCATCATGTAGGTTTTTTCTCCCAAAATTAATTTCTTCATGCATATCTTATAACTAGGGTTTGATTGATTAGGGCTTATGGAAACCTAGTTAGGACATCTTTTCATGTACAACAAAAAGGAATAAGACACATGTAGCTTAATCCCTTCATAGTGATTGAGCTCAGTTCATATTCTAAATGTTGGTGCATTGAAAATAGGGGCTTGACCTAGTTTACACATACTATCATTCTCTCTCTTTTCACAATAAACAATGATAAACATCATAGAGAGTAATTTTCCACTTTCCAGATACCTAAGGAAAGAAGAAAGTGTTTTGATTAGCATCCCAGTATGCCAAAATGTCATATCGTATGTGAGAAGAAGAATATATAATAGGAATATGAGCTATCTTGTCCAAACCCATCTTCTTCAAGATAGCATGATCTCTAGTAGATAAAGACTCAAGGGATTCTATAAAAAAAATTTGTCATAGGTTGCAATCAACCTAATGCATATTTCCTATCAGAAACAAATAAACATGTTATATAGTTGGCCAATCCAAAAAATCACAAAAAATTGTAAAACACTCAAAACTTTCACAAAAAAATCATCATATATTGATAGAAAAATTGTAATAAATGAAGAATTTAGTATTGAAAAGTAAAAAATATAAGTAAAGGAAGCATTAAAGCAATTGAAATTTCCATCTAGAAAACTTATGGTGGGTCACCCCTTTTACCAAGGTTGATCTCTAAGGGCAACCCAAAATTGTAGACTAAATCTCCAAGGGTGACTTGCACTGGTTAAGGGGACAACCCTACCCCACACCCAAGCATAATAAAAATTGGTCAAAAAACATTGGAAATGAAAAGAATTTGATAAATAGAAACTCACATAAACATACAAGATAAGAATCTAGCTCATTACAATGAAGAAACACAAAAATAATGGATTCTTTGCAAGAAATTGACAAAAGGAAAACCTAGGGTTTCAAAAGGGGGTTTTGAGATTTCTCATACCTAATGACTAGTAGGGGGAAGATTGGTAGCCATAGAAACAATCTCCTTACTGAGCTCTCTTTGTCGCCTATTCACTTGCATGATTTTGTAACCATGTGATCACTCTTCACCTCTATCTTCTTCTCTTAGTTTAGTTTACATTTGGGCATTTGAATTGTTTTAGCTTTTGTAGTTCTTTCCATATCCTCATTTTGTGTGCATTTCATTTTTACATGTCCTTAGGGTGGAAAAGACTCAAGTATATCTCATGCAACAATAATACATCTTTTGGTTTCTACTATAGTAATTGATTTTGAGTAGGTCATGATGTCAAACTAAGAATTGTAACTTCAGGTACAAATGCAAGACATCAACAACAGGTAAAGGCCTAGTTCAAGAATGGTACCTACCTTTCATGTAAACTATTGTCCCCAAGGAGGCAAATATGTAAGTATAGAAAATAGGCACAAGCCTACATGGTGGCCCAAGGATGAGTTTGTTGGCAAGAGACACTATGTGGATTCATGAGTGTTGTCATTGATGGAAACAAAGTCCATCCCACATATCCGCAGCACATAGTATGTCTCTACCGGAAGTTAGATTGAAGAGTGTTTTGGTCTGGTGAACAAGAACAAAGCATGCAACAAGGTTTGACAATCAAGTCTGGATCTCTCAGATGGTGTAACTCAGCAAGTTGCAGACTTGGACAAGTTAAGAGGAGTACCATGACTACTACATTCCAAAGATTGAGCCTCTGGTGATGAATGAGTGAAAAGATATGAGCATCTAAGTGTTGGGTTCCTGACAGGTAGAGTAGAGTGAGGAAGAACTGACTGGCAGAACATTAGACTTTAATCTGGATGTGAAATTGATAGTGATCAAGCTATTTGAAGGATCATACATGGTTGGCTAACATGATTGATGACTTCTATGTCTATGTTGTTGATACGCATCACATATTAAGCATGGATTCAATTGACATATCAGTGTTTTGTAAATATCTTGAGTATTCTGGTTGCCGACTAGAAAGATGTTGAAATCCTTGGTGCAGATATATATACCAGATGGATTTTGGTATGAAGGCATGTGTGTGGTATGATAATGTGTGAGCAAAGGTAGAGATAAGTGCAGAAGCAGCAATACAAGTCTGGTATGTGACAGAACAACAACACTAAAGCAGAAGAATAATGAAGTGTAGTAGATCAGTATATTGAGCCTAACCAGAACTAAACCTCAGCATATGTGGATGCCTCTCTCTCAGTTCAAATACCTGGTTACCTTCTATAAACTTTGTAGATAGTGAGTCTCTTGTAGATAGTGTGCCTCTTGTGAGCAGTGTGCTCGGGAAGTGAGCCCTAATTGGCAAGTGCTATTTTGTACTTCTTATTCTTTTAACAGAGAATACAATCTTGGGTTAGTCACCCCATAGTTTTTCCCTTAACAGGGTTTTCCACATAAAAATCCTTGTGTTATGTGTGTTGATTTTATTTTTGCTCTCATGATTATGTATGCTCTTATCTTTTGATGCTGCATTAATATTAAAGAAGAAAAGAAAGTTAAGATATTTAAGATAACTGATTCACCCCCCTTCTTAGTTATCTACCTTGTTTCCAACAATTGGTATCAGAGCTAAGTTCCTCTAAACAGAGCCTAACAGCTTGAGGAAGATCTGGGAATCTCAATGGATATGTATGGTATGAAGGAACAACTTCAGTCTGCCCTAGATGATCTTGGGCAATCTTACTTTGAAGTCAATAACTTGAGAGAAAGACTCAAACAAGTTGATTTCATAAATGAGCTAAAAGAAAAACTGAGTATCTTTGTGAAAAAGAGAAAGGAACTACTTCAACAGTTAGCAAGTCAAAGTGAAGCCAATGATACTAATGAAGATCTGATTGAGAAAAACAAGCTATGTGAGAAGTTATCAAAAGAAGTCATTATGGTAAGGCATGAAAAGGAATTAGGGGTTATGAGATTCACCCAAGAAATTGAAGAGAAAAGAAAAATTGAAGATAATCTAAATCAATCTATCAAGATGAAATCAGAGGACTGCCATAAAATGGATAGAATAATCAGGCATCTGGAATCTGATCTTGAAGAAGCTAGAGATAATGAAGAATAACTTGAGAATTGAATAGACACTCTTAAACAAGATCTTCAAACAACAAATGAATACAAAGAGAAATTCAAGATAAGCTCAGCTCAACTTGAAGTTCTTCTTGAAATCCAAAAGAGGGTAGATGACAAGCGTGGCTTGGGGTATGAGAAAGATGAAAGCTCTGGATCTAGTCAGAAGAAATCTGGATCAGGAAATCCAAGGAACAAGCCTAGAAGACCTCCGGTAAGGCAACCAAATGCTCAAAGATATCCATCTTTCAATGGATGCTGCTATAGTTGCAACAAATTTGGTCATAAAGCAACTCAGTGCAGAAGAAGAATGAATCAGACTAATTCATCCTTCTCCGGACAGTGTTTCAACTGCAAAAGGTATGGTCACAAATCTCATGAATGCAAAAATATGCAAATAAATAATTCATTCAATGGTAGATGCTTTGCATGCAATAGAATGGGACATATGGCTAATCAATGCAGATCAAGAGGATATCAGTCAAATATGCAAAGAAATGTTGTTTGCTACAATTGCAATAGATCTGGTCATATTGCCAAATTCTATAGAAGTAAGAATCAGGATAAAAGGGGTCCGGTGCATCACAATCAAAATCAAGATAAAAGAAAAGGCAAAGTGAATGTGAATGAAGTTCAAAGGGAGATGAACAAGATTTGGGTGAAGAAGAGTACAAAAAATGTTGGGGATGGATCCACACCAAAATCTGGTGCTAATATTCCTTCCAAAAACTAAATAGATGAGCTCTGGCTCAGGGGGAGTCACAAAGGAAAATAAATTCCCCCAGCCAGTCAATTGGTGCCTAAATTTGGCACATGGAATGTTGCAGATTAAAGGGTTCTCAGAGAAATATCCAAATAACCCTTAGTAAAAATATGAAAGATCCGCAAGGAGTTTTGAAGAGTTTGATCAGCCAAGAGTGATCCAGTTTGACAACCATCTGGTAAAGCATTATCTTCATAGACAGATATGGTATGATTCAAAATTGAAATATCTTGATCTACTGACTCATAGCACGATTGGAGGAAAGAAGATACATTGTCAATTATCACTAAAATAATTCCAAGTGCATCTCAGTGATTCAGAAAGATCTCTCTCAGAACAAGGCAGCCAGAATAACTTAAGTTGTGCATTTATTGCAATAGGAAATTAGGGTTTGCACAAAAATAAAAAGGTTTCTTTATTCATCATTTGCACATTTGCATTCGAGTAGAAGAAAGGAAGATCTATGCATCAAGATTGTTTCAACCTTTTCAAAGATCAACCACATAATCTGATTCAACCAGCGATCCTTTCAGCTCATTTTGTGAACCCTAGAAGCGTAAAAAGGTACTTCCATTTTTGATATCTCTCTCTGAATCTTTTGCAAAGATGGCTACTCCAAATGTTGTTAAGATCACTGATAGGCCGTGCCCAAAGTTCAAGAAACACCCCTACAAATCCCTAGAAGTTGATCCCTTAGGCGCCTTCTCTAGTATTCTACATGGGGTTCTGCACGTAGAAGATGTTAGGATGTACATACATGCCATATTGAGGAATTTGGGGAATCCAAGATGATGGATATCTATCATAAATAATTAATAGATGAAACGTTTGAACTTAAACCTCAATACAAGGCCATCCGGGATAAGCATTTTGGACATTGCATCCACTTTCCCTGTTTTGCAGAAGATGAATGGGTCAGGTATGTTCTTAGCAAAATACATGACAACTTTATGTGGGCAGTAACTAGATTGCACTCATCTGGTGGGTTGCCTGCTCTCAAATCTATCAAGAACTAGATAGTGAGGCTACCGGATCAAAATTTGACAAAAGAGCAATGACAATAGAAGATATCACAGATCCAGCTATCAAATTTTCCTCTATGATAATTGGCTATAAAATATATCATTCCAGCAGGGAGAACTTTGTGTCTGAAACTGCAATATATACTGCATATTAGATGCTAAGGGAAAATGTAGATTATGATCTATGCGACCTTCTCCTGAACCAACTATTAGAAAACATGCAAAGATCAAGGACAAGAATAACTCATTCAAGTATGGTGGCTTAATACTATGTATGTTCTATTACTATATGAATGAGCTACCCAGATCAAGTGGTTGGGTATGGCAAAATGACAGACTGGTTGCCATACAAATTAGAGACTACATGTATGGGCTTGTTGATGCCAAGGCTCAAAGTATGGCACTCTGGGGATACTTCAAGAACTTCCAAAGTATGATGTAGACCAGAGAAAGAATCCCCCAATCTATAGTTGAAAAATACAAGGATACAATGTGTTTCATGGTAGACACTGATCAATGCCTAATGGAGGTAGTTGAGCCCAGAACAGTTTGGATTATGCCAATGGGATATGAGGTTGATGAGAAAATCTTGGAGCTGCATGTCCAACACCTGCTAAGTTAGCCTAAGGACCCTGAGGTAGAAAGGTTTGGAACCTTTCAAGAATTAAGTGTGAAGATACATGTTGAACTGAGGCAACTAGAGATGAAAAGAAAAGTGAGAAGGGAAGTAGAGGAAATTGCCAAAAGATATGGCATATCAAAGGAGGTAATTGATGCAAATAGAGATAAACTAGAAAGAGTTGAGAAAGAGAAACAAGAAGTAGAAAAGGAAAGTGTATTGGTACAAGCCTCCTCCCAGACCAAATCCTCCAAGAGCTCTACACCTGCCACCTCTAAGAGCTCAAGAGCCTCAAAATTGGAAGCAAAGACATCTGGAAAGGGAGAAAAGAGAATGAAAACAAAGGCCACAAGGTCATACATAAGCCAAAAGGATGATGAAGAAACAGTCTGATGAGGAAGTTAAGAAAATGAGGAAGAAGAAGAAAGCTTCCAGGAATCCTCTACTGGTAAAAACAAAGAAGAAGAGGCAGAAGAATTTTTGGAAAGGCCTACTCTCTCTATTGATTATGTCATCAAGGCAGTCACTGTTGATGGGAATTTGCAACCAATGACATAATTTTATGATGAGTATAATGACACAGACAAAAAGATCTTGGAAGAAGCTACAGTTAAGTACCTAACTATTTATAATAAAGCATTCATTGAAATCATCTCTCTAATTCCCAGAAGTTTAGAGAATGTACTTGAATTGAGAAAGGAGAATGCTAAGGCAAAGGACTTAGAGATCCGAGAACAAATTGCAATTCAGCTCTATCCTTCCATTACTCCAAAACAAATGACCATGATCTTTAAGGACTGCAAGGATAAGTTCCAGAGCAAAGCAAGAATGAACAAACTTATGCTTGGAGAGACTGATCAGGTGGCAAAAGAAACATAAGACATCTTCTGGAATGCCTTCAAGAAATTCAATCTTCCTATTATAGAGGAAATAGATGAAGAACCTTCTACCATGGATGTTGAAGGATTAAGTGCATCAAAAGAAGAATCTATCGAGAAAAATATAGAAGAGTCAAAAGAGATAGCTGAAGAAAAGTCTAAGGACTTGAATTCCTTTGTTCTAGAAGAGGAAGTCCATGAAGAAGTTAACATCTCTACTCTGGATCCCCCTGCAGACTCAGGAACTAAAGGAGAAGGAAGAAAAGAAGAAAAATTGAGTCAAGAAGAGGAGGTAAAGGGAAGAGAAGAAGAACAAACAAAGAAGATCCCTGATGACAGTTCTAAGGTTGCCAAAGGAAAGAAGACTCAGTCTCTGGCAAGAGACACTACAGAGGTAGTAAAGCTTCTTAAACAAAGAAATGATAGAAATAGATGAACCAGAATTATTTCAAGGACCACTCAATTTTGACTCCCTCTCTCCGATCCAAACAATGAAGATAACATCCTTTTCCCAAGCTAAGGCAAAAGAAAAGCTTCTGAAGTCTCACATGGAAGATTGTGAGCTGATAGAGATTGCATCAGGAATGCTAGAGTAGATCATGCCATCCTTCCAAAAGGATCCTTCGGCATCTCCATCTGGTAACCTTAAATCTCTGATAAACTCTGTCAACACTCATTTTGATTCCTTAGAGAAATTGGTAGAAGAAAAAGCTTGGAAATAATTTTTGGGAAAGAGATTCTTTGAAGTACAGGGACTCATAGCTAATGATAGGAGAACCATGGATATTGGGATAAAGAGCCTAGAAAATGCTCTTAAAGATGGTGGAGAAATATACAAATTTTGTCTATCTTGGTCTAAAGTGACATAGGATATTGAAAAGAAAGTAAAAGAACAAGAAGATAAACTGTCAAGTTTATCTTAGAATTTTGATCCTCTCACCACATCTATAATGAATCAAGAGTGCCAGGCTATTTCCACTATAAATGAAATAAAGAGGCTTGAAAAGGAGAGGAAGAATATAATAAGTAGGATGAGTGAACTTAGAGGGATAATTATCCCTAATTTAGAGGCCATGCATGAGGCCTTAACTAATGCTTAGACCACAACCTAGACCAGTGATCCGGTAGACTTAAGAAGGGCATAAGCTTATGCATTCTTGTTGAGTGGTCACATTTCAATTTTGGACAAGATGAAGTAGAGTTGGGTGGCATAATTTGTATAGTTGAAGACCACCTTTGCGGATATACTTAAGTATATGTAAGTATAACATGTTTATATACTTATGTGGCCATGTATAGGATGATTTTTGCAAATTTTGGTGTGCATATTCCACCCTTTTCCATGGATGTCAAAGGAGGAGTGAGGAGTAGTGAAAAATGTGGGATCCAGCTAAGGGGGAGCTCTAGTAAAATAGTGCATAAGATAAAGCATCAGCCAAGGGGGAGTTTGCTGCGACACTTAGTCATTTTTCACTAAGTGTTGCCATCAATGCCAAAGGAGGAGATTGTTGGCAAGAGACACTATGTGGCTTCATGAGTGTTGTCATTGATGGCAACAAATTCCATCCCACACATCCACAACACATAGTATGTCTCTACCGAAAGTCAGATTGAAGAGTGTTTTGGTCCAGTGAACAAGAACAAAGCATGCAACAAGGTCTGACAATCAGGTCCAGATCTCTTAGATGGTGTAACTCAGCAAGTTGTAGACTTGGACAAGTCAAGAGGAGTACCATGACTACTACATTCCAGAGATTGAGCCTCTGGTGATGAATGAGTGAAAAGATATGAGCATCTAAGTGTTGGGTTCCTAATAGGCAGAGTAGACTGAGGAAGAACTGACTGGCAGAACATCAGACTTTAATCCAAATCAGAAATTGATAGTGATTAAGCTATTTGAGGGATCATACATGGTTGGCCGACATGATTAATGACTTCTATGTATATGTTTTTGATATGCATCACATATTAACCATGGATTCAGTCGACAGATCAGTGTTTTGTAAATATCTTGAGTATTCCGGTTGTTGACTAGAAAGATGTTGAAATCTTTGGTGCAGATATTATACCAGATGGATTTTGGTATAAAGGCATGTGTGTGGTATGATAATGTGTGAGAAAAGGTAGAGATAAGTGTGGAAGTAGCAATACAAGTCTGGTATGTGACAGAATAGTAGCACTAAAGCAGAGGAAGAATGAAGTGTAGTAGATTAGTATATTGAGCCCAACTAGAACTAAACCTCAGCATATGTGGATGCCTCTCTCTCAGTTCAAATACCTGGTTACCTTCTATAAACTTTGTAGATAATGAGTCTCTTGTAGGCAGTGTGCCTCTTGTGAGTAGTGTGCCTCTTGTGAGTAGTGTGCTCGGGCAGTGAGCCCTAATTGGCAAGTGTCATTTTGTACTTCTTATTCTTTTAACAGAGAATACAATCTTGGGTTAGTCACCCCATGGTTTTTCCCTTACTAGGGTTTTTCACGTAAAAATCCTTGTGTTATGTGTATTGATTTTATTTCTGCTCTCATGATTATTGTATGCTCTTATGTTTTGATGCTGCATTAATATTAAAAAAGAAAAGAAAGTTAAGATATTTAAGATAACTGATTCACCCCCTCTTAGTTATCTACCTTGTTTCCAACAAAGTTATAGTCATAATCATGTGCATGTAAGCGTGAACATACATATACACCTCTCAGCAATATTCCTCTTGGTGACATGCCTTTGTTCTTTTTTCATTTTGTTTGTTCTTTCCTAACCTCTTGACTAATATTCTAGGTCTTGTACACACCTTATAACTTGTATTCTAATTAAAGTTTGACAAGTCACTTCTATCACTTTTTAGCCTTGCTAACCACACCAATCCACCTCATAAGAGGAGAAATTCAAGTTCCCTAGGGGTATTTGCATCATTTAAACCATTTAAAATCTTCTAATCAACCTCCCAAGTCCATCCCTAACTTCAATTTTATTGTCACTTTCTTCCTTTCTGGTCGCCCCTTGTGATTGTAGTCGGATCTCCCTGGGTGACCTTGTAGCTAAATTAGGATCTCTAGGATAAACTTCCCTTGATGAAAGGGGTGACCCAATCTCTAGAGACCCTATGGATAGTCTTTGGATGAAGAAACCATTTACACACCTCCAATATCATTCTCCACCCTAAAAACCACCTCTAGAAAACTTCTTCTATTGTTCACCCCATGTCATTGAAGGATCTCCCTAGGTGACCAAACCACTTAAGTAGGATCTCTATGCGTGACTTTCCCTAGTGAAATTAGGGGTGCCCAACTTCCTAAAAGGGGTGACCCACTTCCCAAAATGGGTGACCCACTTCCTAAAAGGGGTTACCCTATCATCTTTAAACATGTGTGATTTCTTCAAGGTCAAACCAAAATTTTCTCTAGATTAAGCCATGATTGCATGAGTCACCTTCCATAATTGATCATCAATTCCTCCTAACTGACTCAAGCCCCAAATCACTCCATCCTAACTCCAAATCAATTCTAATCATCTCCTAATCAATCACATGCTAACTTCACTTCTTCTTTTTTGATAGGCTATCAAGGCTAGTTCACTCTAAATCAAACTCATTTCACTATCCAATCAAGTTCATTAACTCTTAAATCAAATGAGTTAACTATTTAATCACATCCACCATTGTTGTGTTTCTCACACCTATAAATAACCCCCTCCTCTATGCATTTGGGGATACAAATTTAGTATTGTTTCTCTTTCTCTACTTTTCTTTTCCTTGTCTCCATATAATTTTATGCTTGTGCAAGACCTTGTGAGCCTTTTCAATTTTTACATTAGCTTTCATAGCTCCAAGCCAGTGCACTTCATAGGAATTCTAATGTCTAATTCATTTTCAAATCTTATAAGCTTCAAGCCATAGTTCTTTATAGGCAATCTAATGCCTATTTGTCATCCAATCTTCCATAGCTTCCATTTTATTCATTTTTCTCCCATCTTCACTTTTGTCACTAAGAGGAGGGCCTTGGTGCTGTAGAGGAAGAGAGAGGGTTTCCAAGAGGACTTATGAGGGATCAAGCTAGGTGCTACCATCTTTTTCATGTTTTTGAATAGTAATTAGCTCACACTCTAGGTCTTGGGAAAGTAATCTTTGTGTTTCTCTTTCCTTGATAGGTTTTACATTGATTTAATTAGATTAGCATTACTTTCATTTAGTTAGATTAGATTTATTTCATTCATTAGATTACATTCATTTTAATTCTTACAATTACAATTTCTTAGATTACAATCAAAATCACTACATGAAAATGACAAAAAAACATAGGATTAAATTGTATATTGGAAAACTCATATAGTTGCATACATATTTCAATTCCTAGTTAATTAGGCAACATTTGAATTTAGGGGGAAAAGGAAATGAAAATTTCTTTGCATACATTTAGAGTGAATTTCATAAGAAAATTATAAAAAAATTAGATAATCTTAGAGAACAAAACGCTTGATCACATCATGAGGTAATCATCAAATCAACTCAAACAAATCAAACAAGGAAAAAACCCTCAATTCCATCACAAGGTAAAAATCAAACACACTCAACACATTCAACAAGTAACATAAACACTTCCCCCTATTTCCAAGTATTCGATGTGCACGTGCACTAGGGAAGATTTAATACAATATATCCTTAATGAGATTGGGGAGAACTCTCCTTGTCCAATTCAACAACAGAATATAGAACAAGAAAGGGTAGAACAAGAACACCAACAATGTGTTAGAGATTAACAACCCTTCATACAACAAACTTTGTGAAATTAAGAATGGAGGCAAGAATGTCTCTAAATGATAAAAAAAGCCTTCATGATAGGCTAAGGAGACTTATAACTCATGGCCATTTAGGTCATATAATGATCACAATTACAATAGATATTGAATGTCTCCACATGAACAATTGTTAAAACATACACATAGCACAAAACCCAACCGCCATCTATAATGTGAGTGGGAGTGATTGGGAGGCTACCTTTAGCAAGGAGGATGGTTCATGTATCATGTTGGACTGTGACTCACCCAAAACATTATCTAGATCACATTATAAATGATACATTTTCCAAGAAAGCCCCTTTGTCCTAGACAAGTGCCTTAGTTCTTGCTTGGGAGCCTTTGTATCTAAACAAGTGCTTGTGTAAACAAGAACCTTTATAAAATTCAAGCACCTTTTTAAGTTGCTAGGGTACATTTGTCTAAATAGACCAAATCATCTCCATCCCTCAAATCAAATATCAAAAGGGTCCTTGGCCTAATCAAATCCAATACAATCCAACCATCATCAAGCCCTTGGCCTAATCAAAATCAACCCCAAATAATCTAGATCCAATCATCATCAAGTATCATATATTATTGACATTTATTTAATTAAATCAAATCCAATCCCAACATTAAGTTTCATACATCATTGACCTTGATTAATCTAAAATACATCAATCCATAAATCAAAACCCCTTACTAGTTCAAAATCTAAATCTAAGGTAATTTTGATATCAAAGCAAATTTTAAGTCTTAAACCTTAGAAAACCAAATTCATCAATTCATCCTTCATCACATCATACCAAATCCAAGTCCACTAACTAATCCCTTTAATTTTGATGGTGATGAGATTCTTGTTGACCAAGATGAAATTGACAATCTTGATGACATCATCGCAAGAAAGATTTCCATAACTACCCTTGAGACCCATCTAGAAATATGCAATAACCCTTTAACCACACATTGAATAGCACAACCTATGCCCCCGTGCCTAATTGTATAACTTGTGGTCATTTAATCTACACTTAAAAAGGGAAATCCATGCTATCCTCTATCCATATCCCAACATCCATTCTCATATGAGGTCCTTGTCACCTCCACCTCTTATCCAACTCCTTCATCCCCTCATCAACCAAATCATTCATATCCTTATACTACTCATCCAAATACTTCATATCATTATCGACCAACCCTTATATCCACTTCACCATCCAATTGTCCTACTCAATCCAAATCATTAATATTGAGTTTTCTCCAAGGACTCCTAGCTAAGTATATTGAGCAAAACCACACACCAAACTTATGGACTCATGCAACCTCGCTAATCCAAATCCATCCAAATGTGTCATTAACAATTCTCTCACCCATGTAATACCTATCTGTAAGAGTTGGCTATGAAGGTAGGCACCCAAGATCTAGGATCTTCATGAAAGCACAAGAGAGACCAAATGAGAGAATAATCATATTCTATAAATAAATGCAAAAAAATGTTACATAATGTACATGATATTCTTTTCTTATAAAAACAAGGATGAGATGTAGGATGAAGTAGTATTATGAAAAGTGTCTTAATCCTATGACATGAGACAACTAGAGGATAAGATGTCAACTAGTTGATAAGATCACATGTGTAGGATAAGATCACATGAGAACCTAGAAACATCTAGACTTATCCTAACTAAACTTAACATGTGAACATGTGTGAATTGGTCTAACTAATGACTAGTTAGATAATGTGCCTAGTTCGCACTACAAAGGGGAAATTGGTTAGGTAATATCCCTGTTCACACCAACACAATCAAATTTACACCATCCCCTCCCCAAATCCTTCCTATCCAAAATATTTGAATAACAACCATCTCCCATTCCTCCATCTACCTAATTCAAGGAGTCTATCCAAATACCAAATGAATTTACACACTCCTCCCTTTCACACCATCCGTGCAAATTTGGATATGTCAAGAGCCTATTGTAAAGAACGTTGATACATACAACCCCCATCCCAATCAAGATTCAAACATCTCATTAATTTCCTAATTCCACACCATCTCCTATTGACCCCCTCCATCTCATATCAACTCCTCACTGTCACCTATTCATGAACAAGGAATTTTGTAACCCATCCATGTCAAAATCAACATGATATTGCATGGCCTTGGTTATATATCCCAAGGAAAAAAAATTGAAAATGGTGATATCACTTTCATGCCTCCTAAGGAAAATTCTTCCAACCCCAAACCTAGTCCCTCTCATCGCACCTCCAAACCATATGTCATTGTCCCTCCTCCCTTATCATACACATACAAAAACATGCCACTATTGCTCCTCCATCTTATTCCATCTATAAATCCAAACTTCCTCCCATACCTAAATCCACTCTTTCTCTCATCCTCCTAACCCCTAATATTCCATCCTCAAATTTTATGCCATCCTTAAATTTTATCATCTCTTTATTCATACATCCCCTTATCCTTCCATCCACAAATCTTGTATCTCTAATCCCTATCCCCCAAAGTTCCTAATCAAGACCAACAAACATGTACATCATCTAAAGATGAAGCTATCACAAAACTCATGGGATTCAAAAATAATATTTCCCCATGGGATGCCTTCACACAAAAAGAAAAAAATCCACCAAAACTTAAAGGTTATCATGCCATAGGGCATTGATACACAAAACCAAAAAAAAATCCATCTAAAAGGCCACAAAAGCACACACCTCCAAAAGTGAGAATAAAAATGGTGTGGGTCCCCAAGAAAAAGTACATGAATCTGAATGGGGCATTAAAATCCACACTTCCAAAGTCACATTATATCCCCCAATCCCTATCCCTCATCCATGCCCAATCAATAAATCCCAAAAATCCTAAGTACATTTGTATCCCTAAATCCCCAAATTAGAAATCCAAAAGCTCTCATTCTGATCCCATAGTTGACAATACACCATCCTCATGAATCCCAAATCCCCCTTACTCCCCACTTCCCATCAAAAAATTAACCTTCAAACTCCACCATGGTGTGTGCAAATGTTGGTCTTGGTTCCCCTCAACCCCACAATATTCCCTCATACCTCCATCCTTCCATCCTATCTCATTCATCCCACCTATATTCCCTATCACATCCTCATGATCCATTCTTTCACATAATCCATACATCCTTTATCCACCTTCCATACATCGTTCATTTATTTACACCATCCATTCCATCTTCCTCCACATTATCACCTTGATCATTTACCAACATCCATGCATCCAACGGTACTCGACATGGTCCACGTGCAATAATTCTCAAGAATGACACACTATCAACTTGCTATAGAAAAATATGCTTGAGTTCCCATCCTTCTTCAAATCCCTTTCTCCGCCTATCCATCCAATCCCACCCAAAAATCAAAAAATCAAGAAAAAGAAAAAAAATAAAGAGAGAACATCATCCAATAGTGACACCTAAAATTGACCACTCGTTGCTCCAACCCCAATCAAGATTTTACTAAACCACTTTCTTCAACAATTAACTAGATAAACATGTCTATTTATATAGTTAAACTAATCAATCTCCTTCTCGATAGTGATTAAATAACATTTTATTATTTGTTTTTGTTGGGGTTTACTCAAGTTTGTATCCTAGTCTGATCCCAGAGAGACCCTTATGGGGGATCTCTTCACATGAATTTATCACCAAGACCACTACTAGGGGGTCTCAGTCCCCAAGGTATTATCACCTAGGCATTAGTGCCCCAGTTCAAACCCACAAGCTCGTTCATTGGCCCAACGAAAGCCCACATACTACAAGCATGCTCGCCCAATGAAGGATCTATGAAGGCACATATCCTATGAGCATGGAAACCAAGGGAAGGCACATGGCCTACAAACTCTTTCTCCCAACAAGGGTTTGGAACCCGGTGGTGATCACCACAACCAAGTGAACTCACATTGCACCCTTAAGGGCATAATATTTTATTATTAAATAACTATTCATGAACTATTCATCTGTACCATCTCCTAGCGTTAATTGAATAAATTTAATCATTTATTCAATTAATCAATATTCTTTTATAGTCCAACATTAGATAAATATTTATTTATCTAATACCATTCCTCATCCCAAGAATTAAATAAATATTCCTATTTATTTAACTCCCTACTTTTTGCACTTTTAATTAAGTTGAATAATCCACTTAATCACATGCTTTCACATTCCTAACCATGCTTAGACCCATTCAAACCTCTCACATCTTGCAAAATGTACAAAGGCATACTTTTGTACAAGATGACATGGGTCTCTTATAAAGGGATGGGAAAGTGCTTTGTACAAAAGGTCCTTTTGTCCTCCTTTGATCCTCTCTATGAGGCTGATTTATTTCACTTCCCTATTTTGATCATTTCATATTATAGTTGGAGACATTTTAGACATTTAGAGACTATTGATTTCCATTATGCAGATTTAGACTATATCTCCTTATTTTGGATTAGCTGTGATTAGTTATGTGGTGATTTGATTTCATCCTATTTTGATGCTCTTATGATGTTAGACATGTGTGAGACACTTGATGATTATTAGTGATGTTGATTATGAGCTCATTATATGGATTTGCTATGTGATTCTGATTTTTGAGATAGTATATAGAGAATGCAATTATAAATCTTAATTATGATGTGATTTCTTTAATGTTTTGTATGAATTATGTTGCTTCAGCTATGATATATATATATATATATGTTGGATTGATCGTTTGTTCAAGTGCGCAAGTGATTTTCCAAGCCATAGAAAATTGGAGGCCGATCTCACACTTTTGTGTTTTCCTGTTAAGCTGATCCATTCCCAAGAGGGATAAGGATCATGTGTGATTGAAAGATGTTTTCGTGAATGCTTGTATTTAACTAATTGGCCTAGTTCACCCTTTTCTTTAATTTAATTAATGTGTTGTAAATATGTGTTTTAATTCACACCATTTGATGTTCTTTTTATTTTTGGGCCATTTAATGTGAATTTATACCTCCCTAAGTGTTTATTAGAGGTCCAAACTATCCCTAGGTGGTACCCTAGGGTAACTCCCATCTAGTCACCCTAAACTTGGGTTAAGTAAAAGTGGTGAAAATTCAAAATGGCTAAGGATGGGAGATGAGTCATGCCTTGAAAGAAGGCCCATCTCCCTTCCCAAGGCTTAAGGATTCCTCCACCTTGAAGACTTGGGGAGTCTTCAAGACCCCCAAGTGTGTGGAACCTTCCTCCAAGACTCTCACACATGTGTGAGAGCATCTTGGAGTGAAGGGGCTCTCTTGAGGAATAAGGTGATGACATGTGTCATCCCTTATCCTCATGGAGCCATGGGGAGAGATGCCACTTGTCCACTTTTGCTCTCACACATGTGTGAGAGCACAAGTGGAGAGGGTGAGGGTTTGAATGGAAAGGAGGGTGGCACATGTCACCCTCACATTCTTTCTCCCGTGCAAGTGGCATGGGATGAGGAAGGAGAAGGTGACATGTGTCACCTTCTCATTCCTTAAGGCCTAGATTGGAGGCCTATTTTATCTCCTCTTGGAGAGGAGTTGGGGGTTCTTACTTTTTGCAATTTTTCTATCTTTAGAGAGTTTTGGGAAGGAGTTAGAGGAATTTGGAGGATTAGAGGCTTGGAGAAAGCTTGTGGGCTCTTCTTCAACTTGCATCCATTGTTGGGCTCTTAAGGTAAGCCTCATGGCATTTAGCCATTCCTTATGCTTGTTATTTATTTTTGCTTATGTGCTTGGTTGTGTTTTGGGAGAATTTTCTTTGTGTGGGTTTTGGGTGTGTTGGGATGAGACTACCAATTTGGGTGTGTCCTTCCTTGTGTGGGGTGGGGGAGGAGTGAACCTCCTCGAGGTCACCCTCTTGGTGTTGGTATTCTTATGGCCTTAAGGGCATTATATGGAGTATGGGATTATTTTGGTTGGCATGAGTGCCATGGTGATTTTTCATTTCATGGAGATATCATTTTTTTTGGCTTGAGGCCTTGTGGTGTTGAGACTATGAGTTTTGGAGTGACCTCTTGAGTCGAGCGGTCCACTCCCCTACCCCTCCAAACTCATTTCTATGAGTTTTGTTTTGTGTAAAGCTATGGGTGATTTTGTGTTGTTGGCTTGGATTTTGATTTTTGTTGTGGAATGATTGAACCCGTGTGATGATTTACCTCCTATCTCAGGGGTGACCCACTAGCGAGTCTATGGTAGGGAGGAGAGCAGTTTTTGTGGCTTGGCTTCCCCCTCTTTGTTTTAAAATTATTGCAGGTTATTTTGGGGCTCTTGGAACTTTGGAGAAATGGTCATTGTGGCCTTATTTTGTTATTATCTTGTTGGTTGTTATGTGAGCCTTGGTCTTTGTGAACTTATTGTATTTGGTTGTTAAAAAAATACTCTCAAAGTTGAAGTAGCGTAATAAATTTTCTCTTATGTATGCAAGTGTTTTCTACAAATTTTAATGGAGTTATAGTTGTTGTTGTCAAAAGATTCCTTGCTGTTCTATAATGGGTTTCATTTTAGTGGAAAAAATATATATATTGCTAGCTAAATTTATTTGTGTGCCAATGCAATAGTTGTTTAAATGCAAGAATAGAAAATAAAATTGATAAGCTCTATTTGATATGGTTCTTGGAAAAATGTTTACTTCCTTATATTATTTATTGTTTCAAAGAAAGAAGAAAAAAATAATTTGACTGTCATATTTTATTTTGCTGAAAAAAAAAAGAGAAATTAGTTTTTCAAAAAAAATAGTATTTTGTCTATTTTATTTCTAAAAAAAATATATATATAAATTTAGTTCTTACAATCCTTCCTAATATGATTTATTTAAAATTAGCTAAATACTGTTCATGGGAATTATATATATATATATATTCATGTAAGAAAAATAGACATTTTAAATCTCGCTGTATATAATGAAATGCCTTTAAATAAATAAATAAATAAATAATCGAATGATATATATACTACTATTTTTTTACAAAGTAGAAAAAAAAAGAGTGAAAAGAGATTTTAGTGGTTGCTGGGCTGAACCCTAGAATATTGTAGGGTCTAAGTTTTTTTTTTTTTGGTAAAAAAAATGTTGGTCTGTGGTGGATGGCGGCCACAGTTGCCGCCCACCACAGTGTCTATATTGTCTGTGGGGGGTGTGGGGAGGGGGCCAAGCCCCTACCCACACCCAAGGGTGTGGGGAGGGGGCCAAGCCCCTACCCACACCCAAGGGTGTGAGTGGGGGCTCGGCCCCCTCCCCACACCTAAAGCTTCCCTTACATATTTAAACCTGTGATCTCCATACAGCAGCGGCACTACCCCTTGATCCGTCACCCTCCATTAAACTTGCAACCTTTTCACTTTCATTGCTTTGTGTTATATGTAATTTTTGCCATTTTTTATTTATATTTAAGGCAATAATATATATATATATATATATATATATACATATATATATACACCTTATATATTGTAGATCTGAGTAGTATACATATTTTTTTTGTTTTTAAAAAATATAGAGAAGCACCGTGTGTGTGTGTGTGCGCGCGCGCGCGCATAATACAACAAAGAGAACCATGTATGATATACAATAAATATATACCTCTGTGGTAGTCTTCCATGGCTGCCATGGAGTCCAAACCTACAACGAAACAAGAAGAGAAAAAAAAAAGAAGAGAGTAGAGAGAAGAAGGGGAAAGGAAAGAATGAGAGGAGAAAGATAGGTTAGGGTTTTAGATGTCATAAGGATATTATTATTTTATTTGTAGGGGCTTTTAGGGCTTGGGTGAGTACTTATTTATTTATTTGGATTTTTCTTTTAAATTTGTGAACGTGGATTTACTTTCCCCCTTCTTTTCCTCATGGGGTTTATTTGAAATATTTAGTTTTGACTTAGACTTAAATGATGCCTTGGAGTTAATTTTTGTCTTATGGGGTTTCAATTTTTATCATCTATTTTAAATTTGGGATATGGTAGTTAGGGATTTAAGTGGGTTTTTCTACCCCTTTGCATTATAATTAAAAGACTCGTATATTATTCTTTTTCTAGTGGGATTTAATTTATTTTAATTGGGAAACCTTTTTATGGATTTAATATTGTTATTTGATTTTTATTGTTTGGAGGAGATCATCTTAATTCCTTCTTTGTGAACTTTACTTTTGATGTTTTTGAATAAATACAATTGTTGGAATTATATTTATTAGTGGACTTCATTATTTTGGGGTTAATTACTTAATAGTTTTATTTAATTTGATTTTTAATTTAATTGGGTGGTAATTTTTTTATAATGTTATTTAGGTAAATTTAATTTAATTCTTTTATTTGAATTTTTCTCCTAGATGGTTGAGAGGGAGACCTTTTTAAAATATTTATTTCAAATATTAATAATGCGTTATGATGCTAAATTTTTTTGAGATTTAGGGCAGTTGTTTTAAATAAATTTTCCTTGGCATTAGTTAGCATTTTATTTTGCCTTGCGATTATTATTTTAATGTAAACATATTTTAATCTATTATTATGCTATAGAATTAGGGTTGGATTTTGACTCCAATCGAAATCATATCACTCACCTAGGAAACTTAGGGTTTGGGTCAAATCGATCCTAACCCTAGTAGCGACGCTCCTCGTGTCGCATAACCCCCTAGTCAGCTATCATCATGCAGGGGATTGCATATGTAATTGCTCTTCTCTAAGATTCGAGTGACATGTTTATGCCTTATGTGTACTGCCACTGAGCATGCTGACGTGTACGAGGGGGTTTCTAGGGACATGTGGAATTTTTTTTTATATTTTGTGTCATGACCACATGACAAATGTGGACATGACACGTGTGTTGCGTGTCGTGGCCGCATGGGAAATGTTGGCATGACACTCTCCATCCACTTTATCCAAGACCATCCTCTACCCTTGATCTCTCCTTCATCCAAGGACCATCTTTATCCTCTAATCCTATCATTCCACTTGGTGGCCTCTCATCAATCTAATCCTCTTAACCAACCCCAATCATTGATCTTCTAAATCAATCCTATCCCTTAATCCTCCATCCAAAAATTTATAAATAGCCATCAACCTAAGCCATTTTCAAGTCTCCATGTTATGAATTTATGTTGTCATTTTGAGGAGAAATCAACATATCCAACATCAAGAGCACTTCCAAAAAAATCAAGGTTTTGTATTTCATCATTTGACTTGATTTTATGTATTCATTGCTTTATCTTTATCATGAGCTTGCATTTGATCATGAGTATAATAAGTAAATATTGCATTAGCTTGTTCTTTATAGCTCATTTTCTTATGTACACAAAAGTGATGTAAGAAAAGAAGAGAACATGTCCATGGTGTAGAATAGAAGAAGAAAATTAACAAATGTATTGACAAATTCAGCTGGAGGCCACCATTTTGTTTCCTTTAGAACTATGCAATAGGGTTCTGAGTAGCACCCTAAAAAAATAATTTTGAGGAAAGTTTGGAAGAAAAAATGGAACAAAAAAGGTGTGTTCACATCAGGTTCACTAGAAATGTGAAAGGGTAAAAAGTGATCTACTTAATTCCTACTCCACATTTAATTAAATGAGTTAATTTAAAAACTAGATTAAACCTCCCAAGATTAATCTAAATACTACAAATATAGACTAATGAAAAATGATTTTTTAGAAATGGAGTTTAGAAAGAAGAATAAAACATGAAATAAAACCTAGTATAGAAAATTGGGAGTCTTGGCCTAAGACACCAGTGCATCACATGAATATTTTCATGTAGTGTTATCATCTATACAAAGAAGTACAAACCAACAAGTGCAACCTAGAATGTTTTATGCCTTCCTAGCAATTTCTAGTTTAACCTATATAGCTTCCAACTAAACCTACACAATAAAAACAAAGGAAAACAAGTGTAATATCATAATGATGAATATAAAATAAAAAATAAAATGAGGTAATTAGATCCTATAGAAATTAAATGAAAACACAAACCTCCATGTGTTTGAACTCTTTCCATAAACCTGAAACTAAGAGAACAAAAGAAGATCGAGACTTCTAAGGAGCTTTCAAAGAATGGTCAAGCCCTTCTTTGGTCTTTTGACCTCCACAAGAAGTCAAATTATAAAGATATTTGGAAGTATGTGCACCTATCCTAAGTGTGTCTATGAACTAGGATGTAGTGAAAATTTGTGCTAGGAGTGCCTCCCTAGTCTATGGGGAGGATAGTAGGCCTAGTGTGCAAATTTTCTAAAAAGGGTGGTGGCCTACACCGCTAGATTGCCAAGAGGTAAAAATGGGATTTTCTTGGATGATAATAGAGATGTTGCTGATGCACTACTTTTACAATAGGATTAATAGAATGATAAAGAAACAATACAAAAAAAGTATATTAGTTTAATGGAATTTGATAAAGAAAACACCAAGAGATCCACTACCATGTTTATGATGATTTGGGATTTAAGGATGAGAAATATATTTAGGAAGAAATTGCTTCTTGCTGAAAATACCTTCTATGGTTTGTAGAAGAAAGATTGGAGGAATCCTTGGGAGAAGTGTAAGCTTCTATAGTGAAAGTTGTTATTTGGTTAAACCTATAAACTTGCACAATAATAGCAAGAAATAGTCAAGGAAATTTGTAGTGTTGGAGATAGAGAAAGAGATAGTAGGAAGATCTCATCATCTGTGAAAATGGGACCTTTTGTTATTTTTATCTTCTAGATTTGGCCAAGGATATGCCAAGAATAGAAAGGCACATCTGTGGGAGCATTACAAATGTCAGGAGAAATTATGAGGCAATAGTGTGTAGGAATAACACATATTTAGATTTGATCTATGGTACAAGACATTAGTGTATTGCATAGAGATCTATGCATTGTACTAGTGTCCAAAGGTGAATCAGAACAAATTTAGCACATGCCTTGAGAAGAGTAATGAGAATAAATCTCTAGTATATATTTTTGGAAAAAACTTTGGTGCAATGGAAATAGGACAAGGTTAAGTTCATGTGGTCCTAGAATATGCTATGTGAAAGGACACTAAAGTGAGTTCAAGATAATTTGAAATTGCATGGTATGCAATTTTTAGCATTACAAGAAGGGTATGTTGAACAAGTATGTTGTAGATTTAGGGAATCACATTAATTATGATAAAAGTATGTTGTACTTGTTTGATATAGGGAATACTTTACATCAAAAAATTGTTAATGTTTTGGGGTGTATTAGAGGAAATTTACTAGCCACCTACCTAGGCCTGTCTCTAACTATGAAGAAAATTACTCCTAATCATTGGAATGGTATTGTGGATAGCATGCACAAAAAAATTAGCTAGTTGGAAAGGTAAATTTCTAATATAGCCTAGTAAACTCTAGCTTTTAAATGCCTCTCTTCAAAGAATCCTTATCTTTTTTTTATCTTTTCAAGGTTCTTAGATTCATGGCTAAGAAAATTGAACAAATCCAAATAAATCTTGTAGACTGGTGTGGAAGAAAAGAAAATAGCCAGTTTGGTTAGTTGGGACATTGTTTGTAAAACTAAAGGTAATGGGAGTCTAGGTTTAAGGAATATCCAGATGTTCAACAAAGCTCTTTTGGCTAAAATTGGTTGTCACCTTACAAAGGATAGAAAATATTGGACCCTTATTATGAAAGCTAAATATTTCCACAATAGAGATATAACTCAGTTCTTGAACTCTTCCAATCTTCCTAAGGGTTTTTGATCTGGAACAATTTGATTAAGACTAGGAGTGTGTTGCATAAAGGTCATAGATGGAAAGTTAGAGTGGGAAATAAAATATAGTTCTAGGAGGATACTTGGATGGATTCTTTCCCTCTCTTCTCACCAATAGTTCTCTTAGTTGGTTGAACCTTTCTCCAATCTCTTTGGGAGTCTCCTTGAAGGTTACATTCTCAATGAGGGTAACAACAAAAAATGGAGGAATTTTCAAGACTCCTTTGTTGATGACAATGATCTTTCTAGTTTCAATGTTGAGTTCCAAAATTACCTCAATTCTTTTCACTTTTTCAACCATAATAGTGATTATGAAGTTATTTGGGCCCTTCATCCAAATCAAAATTACACTATTGCCTCTAGGTATTCTTTGATTCTCTATCTACCAAGGTTTCAATCTAATTGCAAATTCATTTGGAACCATAAGTTAATTCCTAAATTTCACTCTTTTTGGTGGATAATTTCTCACAAAAAGATTCTTACTCAAGATAACCTTCTAAAAAGAGGCTTCTAGTTTCCTAATAAGTGTCCTTTATGATTTTCCTAAGAGGAAACTTTAATTCATATGTTTTTCATTTCAATTTTTCTAGGGATATTTGGGAGGCTATTTTTGTTTAATTTGAGATTACTTAGGTTATTTAAAGAGACTTTAGTACTTTTTGGATTGTTGGAACTCTAACTATCCTTTTAAGCACATTGTATTAAAGGAATTATGGCAACAAACTTCTCCTCGTGTGGCCTAGGGCATATGGACGAACAAAAATAACAATATTTTTAGGGAAATCAAAAGCAATGTGATGGAGGTGTTTCACTCAATTTGTACCTCCATTCAAGAGAATGTGAAGGTATCCAAAACTAAAAAACCTAAAATATCCCCTTCACTCCAAGAAGTCAGAGTAATTTAGAATTGGGCCACTACCAAAGACTTGTTCAATGTTGATTTTAATAAGGCCTTTAAGAGGAAGCACACTAAATGGAAATGTCTTGAAACTATATGAGTTAAACTTAACTTTGTTGGTTATTGTAAATGGAATCTAGGTCTAGTTGGGGAAAGAGGAATCATCATGAATGATAAAGGTAAATTGATGGAAAGATATGTAGTCTACATTGCTAGTAAAACTAATAATGAGGCAAAGGTCATTGTTGCTTGGTGGGGGTGAAAAGATCTATCTTTAGAGGTATACAAAAATTGCAAATTGAAGGGGACTCCAAATTTTTTATTGGTCTAATTGAGAGCAAGGAGTCCCCTACTTGAAATTTAACTGATTTTATTAGGGAGATGTTTTCCCTATTAAAACAATTTAAGCAATATAGTGTTAATCATGTTTATTGGGAAGGTAACATTATTATGGATGGCTTGGTCAAGGCTAGTCTTGGTATTAAGAAGTGGAGCTATATGACGGATATCACATATCTACCTATATCAATCACTCCCTATTAAGAAATGATGTGTCTTGCCATGAATAGAATTTCCTTTCATTTGAAGAGGTTGATGATTAGAATTTTGTTATGCATGGTTCATATAATATGATTTATCATATCTCACATAACAATCTTTCCTTGCATAATAATTTTTCTCTAAACATTAAGGATAAATAGGCATGGATTAATCATTTAGGGTGTATATTTAATGCCACCCACAGAGGAACTTACCTCACTATGATGGCTTCTTGTACTTCCATTTTCTTGAACTTGTATGATGTGATAAATTGAATTATTATCTATTATGCTCAACCCCTCAAAATTGGAGTTAAGTGTTTGTCTTCCTTTCCTCCCTTCATTTAGAGTGATATTTCTACTTTACACTGCATTATGACGTCTTTTACTATTGCAACCTTTAATCTTTGTGTTATCAATAATTTTCATGGTGTGACCATGGGAGGGTAAAGGGTTTGTGTCAAGCCCTCTTCATGTGCCAAACTATAGAGAAATAATTCTATGTGGGAAATCTTCCTTTAGGGTGGGATTGTGTCCTATTTTGAAGTAATGCAAGGCCATGATCAGGTCCTAACTAACTAGTTTGTTAAGTCTTGAGATTAGAGGCAGGTGGTACTAGGAGTTATGAGGTTTACTATCATAGAGGTTATTATAATTCAAGCCACTAGGGTGAGCTACTATGGTCACAAGGTTCCTAGGCTGGGTTGAAGCAAAGATAAAGAGTTTATCTATTCTTTCCCTAAGGAGAGTGGATCTTTGATTAAACACCAAAATATCTACAAATGGGCTACTCTTCCTCATCCCTAGCATGATGTATATTGGTATTTGATTAAATATTTCACATTAGAGGGTAAATTTTACATGGTTCATGCATATCATTTCCCTTTTCTAGATCATCTTAGGAATCAGAATATCATTATATTCCCCTTTTTTGTCATCTCCTCATTAATGCCTCTCCCCCCTTAGATCAAGGCCTTATCCACTACCTCTATCAACTTAACCTATGTCTTACCCTTTTTTTCCTTTAGCATCTATTGGGTATGTTATTGATGTCCTTGTTGTGAAGCCTCTTATTGAAAAGTCTAAAGTGAAAACAAAGGCTAAGAATAGGGTTGTCTCTTCTAGTGAGCACATTGAGGATCTACCAATAATAATTTGTATTTTTCCCAAACTATAAATAGTATTGACCATGTCAACAAAAATATTAATAAAGCCCTTGGTATGAAGTCAAACAAGAAAGTCAATCCTAATACTCCTAGTGAGAAGCCTAAGGACTAAACCAATAGAAAGAAAAAAATCCCTCCATAATCCTAAACAAATCCTTCTTTCTTGTAATGGAGATAAAGATGTGCATATTGCCGGTACTTCTAAGGTTGAAGAGGTGAAACCCAAAAATATAAAAATTTAAATTTGATGTTGCCAAACTATTCATTGATGTCAAACTCATTGCTAATGAGCTTGACCAAACTAGTATGGATGAATTCCCTACCACTAAAGAGAAGATAGTTGAAAGGCCAAATAAGGGTCCTATTCACCCTAGGAGTGAGAGAAGGTCTGCTAGAGTTACTAGCATTGTTCAATTCAATGAGGCCAAAGATGGGAGAAGATCTGTGAGGATTGCTAGTAAGTTGAGTCACTCCATGAAGAGAGATAATTTGGAAGAAGGTAGAAAGAAAGTCTCTAAAGAGAAAGTTGTGGAGGAGATTATCACAAACTTTGATTCTATTCCATCTTACAACTATAAAAGCACTAACTATGTTTCTATTGAGGAGGAAGAGGAATATTCCTCCCCCAAGGAGTCTGAGAATGCCTTATCTAAAGCCCCTATCAGATTTTATGAATATATTAATGATCTTATGGTTGACAAAATCATAAGTTTAATAATTGTGATTCTAAATGGGTTGCACTCTATGACAAGTTGGATGTTTATTAGAGTAGCATAAATAAGTTTGAGGAAGCCATGGTCAAAATTATTAATCTCAGTGATGATATGATGCATCATTCTTCCTCTAAAATTTTAATGCTACAACCAAATCTTAGGAAGAGAAAAGAAATCCATTAAGGTACTATAAAGAATCCCAATAAGAAGAAAAAAGGTGAAGAACTCGATAGGTGGCCTATGTTGGGACTACCCCTTGGGAGTAGAAGTTGAATACTCTTAGTAAGGATTGGAAGGACTTGATCACCTTTCATGAGAATATTTAGTTTCTATTTTGTTGTTCTTGGTGTTGTCCTCTATCTATTTTTGTGTTGTTTTTATGTTTCTTCTGTGTAACTTTGGTCTATTTATCTTGGTTGTAATTTATAGGTGCTATTGTGGTAGTCATTTGAACTCTTTTTTAATGTAAAGGTATAGGGACCCTTGTTTTCTTATTTTAATCTATCAAATAAAATATAGTTGATGAAGGATTTTTAGTTGAAAAATAATTTTTCATAACATCATGAGCATATTTATTTTAGGTGTGAACAACATTTTGAAGGATTGCAATGGAAAACTTTATGGCCTAATATTCAATGTAATTTGTGCATTTTTTCCTTGAGATGATCCTTATTCTTCCCTTAGAAAGAGATTCCTCCTTTGCATACTATTGGAATCCTCCCAACTTGTCCAAAAATGGGAGCTATGGGATAGGTTATGGACAACCTTCAAAGTGTAGCCTAGGATAGAAACAAGATGTCAGATGTTCTATTTACAACCAACTTATGAGAGTGTATGTAAATTGTGAAAGCATAGATCAGGCCATGAGATGTTTAATGTCATCACATAGACTGTAACTATCACATGGTCTACATAGATAAGATTTGTTGAAAAGGCTTTTAAAATGATCAATAAAATGTGGATGTCTCAATATTTTTAGTGTTTCCATGGTTTCAAGAACCTCCAATCCATTGATCAACAAGTTTGTGAATCTTTAAAATCTCTAACACCAATACTATTTAGTCAGAGGTCTTAAAAAATAAATTGTCAATGGTTCGGAGAGTTAAAAATTTACAAAACATCAATGCACATGCTCTAAAAAACTTTTAAGTGCAAGACTCTAGTGATCTACATTTTCATAACCTTCACAACCTATCAAAAACTTAATCATTTCTACAATCTCATAGTTTGTCACCACCCCTTCTTTGAAGATGAAATAAACTTATGAAGATGAATGTGAAATGTAAAAGTTTAGCTTTGCAACAAGAATGAACATCCATTAAAAGTGTGAAAGATAAAATATTTTTTTAGAGGATATAGTTGTAATTTCATGGTAAACATGTATAAAAAGAGTGGAACCATGAAAAAGGAACCTAAACTATTTGACATATACCTCAAAGAAACATTCTCTTATGGATTGAAATGATTGCGGGATATGCACAAAATGGATCCAGTGCAAAGGATTTAGAAAACTTTCTTTCAAATGTGATTCACAAACATAAATCCCATCATACACCTTCATGGCCAGTGTTGAAATGGGAGCTTTAGCATAAGAAACTTTGTTTCTAGAATTTTTTTCTACATTCTTGGTTATCTCAAGCAACATGTTTTTACATATATCTAAAGAAAGTTTCAATGGAAAATATTTTTTTGAATTTATTATCCCAAAAAGTGCAAGAGCTCTCCTATAGTTAAACCCTTTCAATTCATGATGATACAAAACATATTTCCAATATGCATTGTAAAGAATTGTGGATGCCATGCAATCAAAGAGTTCAAAATGCTTGTTAGAGAAGCACACAAATATGGGATTAAGGTGTTCATGGATGTGGTATTCAACCATAATGTAGAAGGAAATAATATGTGTCCAATATTATCTTTTAGAGGCCTAGATAATATGTCTATTATATGCTTGCACCTAGGGGTGAGTTCTATATTTATTTTGGTTATGAAAACATGTGTTAAATTGCAATCATCCCATAGTTTGTTTTTATTATAGTGGTTTTCCTTAGGTATTGGGTTATTGAAATGCATACTGATGATTTCTACTTTGATCTTTCTTCCATCATGATACGGGCTTGTAGCTTATGGACATTTGGTGAGAATATTTTTGCAAATGATATCAAAGGAGATTTCTTAACAACTAGAATGTCTCTAATGAACCTCCCTTAATTGGTATGAGTAGAAATAATATGGTCATTCATGGTGTCAAGATCATAGCTAAATCATGAGACACAAGTAGCTTTTATCAAGTTGGAAGATTTCTGCACAGAGCCTTTGGTTTGAGTGGAATAAGCAGTTTCAAGAAATAGCATGCTAGTTTATCAAGGGAATAGATGGACTTGAAAGATATTTTTCCTAATTCTTTTGTGGGTGCCCACATTTGTATCAAGAAGGAGGAAGAAACCCATAGCATAGTGTGATCTTTTTCTATGCCCATGATGGATTTTAATTAGATCTTGTATCATACAATTAGAAGCATAACCTAGAAAATGGTGAGGACAATAATGATGGTGATGACCATAAAATGGGTGGAACTATGGAGAGTAAGATCATAATACCTAGACCAAGTCAACATCCAAGAGTTTTAAAGATAGCAACATCTATAACTATTAAAATATAAAATCCTAATCTCATTGGTTGTGGTTCTCATGAGATATCTTAGGTGATCCTAAAATAGTGTGTCCTACTTTTTGGCCAAAGTGGGACATTGAAATTTGTTACAAGTATGGCCCTAACTGGTGTTGTTATTGATGTTAAGAATTGGATGAGTTATGTGTTGCAAAAGTGGTGCAGATGTTCTTGGTGGTTCAAGCAAGCTTGTGGGGGTCTCTAGATTGTATCTAGTTCGTGTTGGCAGTCCACACTAAAGATTGAGCTTGTAATTAAAGATTTACTCTTGGGTGATGTTGTTCTACTCAATTTTGGCCGACCGAATGAATTGTACATGTTGTGGATGATCTTGAAGATGCTTTGCAAAGCATGGCGTGTTCCTATAAGATTATTGAAGTGCCAGCTATGTGTGACCAACAGTGTAGTGATGCACATGAAGTTTTTGTAATAAGTCAAGTTATTTTTGTAATTGCTCTGTAATAAAATAAGTATATGTTGTGCCAACTTTTATGATCATTCCAAAGTCGATGTCATGTATAAATAAGAGTTGCGAAGTCATTCAAAAGTAACCCCATGTGGTCATAATGAGAAGGTGGTAAGGAAGAGGAGCGAAAAGAAGAGCAGAGGTGTTGAGCTTTAATAGAACCGACTCTAGCATAGTGAAGATACTAACTTCCAGTTCAAGTATGTAATATCCATATTCTTTTGTAGACAGTGTGTCTCCTATAGGCAGTGGGCCTCTTGTGAGCAGTTTGCTCGGGCAGTGAGCTATAATTGGTAAGTGCCATTTTATTCTTCATATTCTTTTAATAGAGAATATAATCTTGGGTTAGTCATCCCATGATTTTCCCCTTAACCAGGTTTTCCACATTAAAATCTTGGTGTTATTTGTGTTGAGTTTGTTTCTACTCTTGAATTATTGCATTATGCTTTCATGATTGAATCATTGATATGATGTTGAAATATAAGAAGGTTTTAAGTGAATAAGGAACATAATTTTTGGTTACAACTGATTCACCCCCCTCTCAGTTGTCTATCCTAAATCCAACAATTGGTATCAGAGCTGAGTTCCTCTGGAAGAAGCTTAATTGCTTGAGGAGATCCAGGATGTCATCCTACAAGAAGGACAATCCAAGGTTTGATGGAATGAACTGCACTCTTTGGAAAGGCCATATGGAATGTCACTTGCAATACATGGGAGAATAGTATTGGAACATGACTACAAATGAGTATATTCCCCCAAAGAATGGTCCAACAACTCTGGATGAAATTAGAAATGCTAAAAATAATCTTTGAGCTAAAGAAGCCTTACTAAGTGCCTTGTCTAATATAGAGCTAACAAATGTTTATGGGATTGAAAACTACTTATGAAATTTGGACAAAGCTAGAGATTCTACATGAAGGAGACAAAAATGTTAAATGTACAAAGTTACAAAGTTTGAAAGGAAAGTTCAAAAATCTGAAGATGAGTGAAGATGAGAATATCACTTCATTTATGCCAAAGGTAAATGAGCTTGTTTGTGGCATTAGATGTGCTAGTGGAATATTGGATGAAGATGAGATTGTTGCCAAAGTTCTCAGATCCTTACCTCCTGCTTACAAACACAAAGTTGCTACTATTGAGGAATTCAGATCTTTAACAAATATTACAAAGGATCAGTTGGTTGGGAAGATAGCTGCATTTGAGTTGGTTGAGTTTGGAGATGCACTCCCCAAGACTGAATCTATATTCAAATCTAGTGCCTCTACAAAAGGCAAACAAAGATATGACCCAGGAGAAAGTTCCTCAAAGAAATCAACACGGTATGATAGAGCAAGAAAAGATTTGGAAGAAGATGAGTCAAAAGCTGCACAACTTGAAGGCCTTATTGCAAAAAGATTGCCAAGAAGATCCAGTAAGTATGAAGGAAAATTGCCTTTCAAATGTTTCAATTGCAACAAGATTGGTCATTTTGCCTCAAGATGTCTGGAAAGATTTTCAAGGCCTAACCTTAATAGATCAAGATTTCAAAAGAAGTTTTACTATGTTCAAGAAGATGATGATGAAGGAGTAACAGATGATGAATCTAAGATAGGAAACAAATCCGGAAGTGATTGGGTGTTTATTGCCATCAAGGAAGAAGATCCAATGCCTATTGAATCTACCAATCATAAGATAGAAAGGGCTCTGGATGCTCAGGTTGAAGAAAAGGATGAATGGGTCATTGACAGTGGATGCTCTCACCATATGACTAGTGACAAGAATAAGTTCATAAACCTGGAAAGATATGAAGGTGGAGTTATAAAGTTTGGAGATAATTCTGTCGGCAGAATTAGAGGCAGAGGAACCATTTCTTTTGATGGAAAGAACAAAACCAGTGATGTTCTATATGTTGAAGGTTTAAAGAATAATCTTCTTAGTGTTGGGTAGTTGGTAGACAAAGGCTATGATCTCCATTTCAAAAATGGAAAATACAAGATCTTTGAAAGCTTTGGAACTGAGATTACATCCGGTACTCAGACAAAAGGTAACATCTTTCACTTGGTTGGTACTAACAAAAGTTGCTTATTTGTTCAAATTGATCAGAGTTGGTTGTGGCATAGGAGAATGTGTCATGTAAATTTTTATAATATCATTAAGATAAGCAACACTCAGGCTGTAAGAGATCTTCCAAGACTGGTAAAACCTGTTAATAGTTTGTGCAATGAATGTCAGTTAGGTAAGAAAAATAAAGTCTTATTCAAAAGTAAGGAACACTCTTCAACTAGATTGTTGGACTTGGTGCACACTGATCTATGCGGTCTGGAAAGAATCAGGAGTTTGCAAGGTGATAGATATTTGATGTTGCTGATTGATGACCAGTACCGAATGATGTGGGTGACTTTCTTGAAAGAGAAATATGAAGCACTTAAGAAGTTCAAAATATTCAAGGCTATGGTAGAAAATGAAACAAGCATAAACATAAAATGCCTCAGGTCTGATAGAGGCAGAGAATTCACAGCCAGAGAGTTCATAGAATTCTGTGAGAAACATGGGATAAAGAGACAGTTATCTGCTCCAAGGACTCCATAGCAGAATGGAGTAGTGGAGAGAAAGAACCAGACCATCCAAGAAGCTTCTAGGACCATGATGATGGAAGCAAATGTTCCTCAGATCTATTGGAGAGAAGCTGTAAGTACTGCTGTTTATGCTCTTAATCAGGTACAAATCAGAGGCAAGACTGGTAAGACTCCTTATGAACTATGGTTTGGAATCACTCCTACTGTGAAGTATTTCAGAGTCTTTGGTAGAAAATGCTATATCAAAAGAGATGAAGACCTTGGTAAGTTTGATGCTAGGAGTGATGAAGGAATATTTTTGGGTTATTCTACTCAAAGCAAAGCTTACCATTGTTATAACAATAGATTAAGAAAGAATGTAGAAAGTACAAATGTGAAGGTTGATGAAGGCATGGAAAATCCCTCAAGGTACTATGAGTATGAAGTAGATGATCAAAATGGTGCCTCAGTCCAAGAAGAAGAACAAGTCCAAATTCAGACTGATTCGGAGAATCTAGAAACACAAGAAGAAGAAACAAGCTTGAGTGAACTTTTCCAAGAATTAGAAGTGCAAGTGATTCCCAAAACTCCCAGGTATGTAAGACTGAATCATTCTGAAGACCAGATCATAGGAGATAGAATGTGTTCAAACAAGAAGAAATATTGCTCAAGACTTAGTGAAGTATTGTCTGATTTCAAAAGTTGAACCAAAAACAATAAGTGAAGCATGCAATGATGAAAGTTGGGTTAGAGCAATGGAGGAGGAGTTGATGCAGATTGAAAAGAATCACACTTGGGATCTTGTTCCTAGAGCCAAGGAAAAAATGTAATAGGGACTAAGTGGGTCTTTTGGAATAAACTGAATGAAGATGGTGAGGTAATTAGAAACAAAGCTAGATTGGTTTGTAAGGGTTATTCTCAAATAGGAGTTGACTTTGAAGAGAATTTTCCTCTGGTGGCAAGGATTGAAGCTGTTAGATTATTTCTTGCCTTTGCTACCTTCAAAGATTTCAAGGTATATCAGATGGATATCAAGTCTGCCTTCCTAAATGGTGATTTGGAAGAAGAAGTATACATTGAGCAATCAGATGGATTTCAACTATCTTATAATGAAGATATGGTCTGCAAATTGAAGAAGGCATTGTATGGACTCAAACAAGCCCCAAGAGCCTGGTATGAAAGATTGGACAAACATCTTTTAAAAATTGGTTTCAACAAAGGTATTGCTGATAGTAATCTATATTTTAAGATTGATCATGAAAATATTCTAATTGTTGAAGTATTTATTGATATTATTTTTGGAGGGAAGGATAGTATGTGCAAAAATTTTGCAAATCAAATGAAAAGTGAATTTGAGATGTCTATGTTTGGGGAAATGAATTTCTTCTTGGATCTGCAAATCACTCAATCAAAGAAAGGAATCTTCATATCAAAGACCAAATTTGTGAAAGAATTGTTGAAGAAATTTAGGATGCAAGATTCAAAGGCAATGAATACTCCCATGGCAACTGGGTGTAAGTTGAGTAAAGATGATGAATCTCCTAAAGCTGATAAAAAAAGTATAGGTCAATGATTGGAGGATTGCTCTACCTTACTCAAACTAGACCTGACATTATGAATGTTGTTGGTCTTGTTGCCAGATTTCAAGCTGATCCTAGAGAGTCTCATGTTGTGGCAATCAAGAAAATTCTTAGATATTTAAAGGGCACAATTGAGTATGGATTGTGGTATCCTAAGGCTCATGATTTCTCTCTTCATGCTTATACTGATGCTAATTAGGTAGGTGATGTGGATGACCAGAAGAGTACTAGTGGTGGTGCATTCTTTTTAGGGAAAAGATTGGTTGCTTGACTAAGAAAGAAATAAGAAGCAATATCTCTATCCACTGCAGAAGTAGAGTATATTGCAGTAGCGAGAAGTTGCACTCAAGTATTGTGGATGAAGCAAATGTTAAGAGACATCAGAGTGGAGTATGAAGAACCTATCACAATTTTCTATGATAACTCAAGTGCAATAAACATATCAAAAAATTTGGTGTTACATTCAAAGACAAAACATATGTCCCTCAAGTTCCACTTTTTGAGAGAACAAGTGAACAAGAATGAAGTCAGATTGGAGTTTGTGCCCTCAAAGGATTAGATTGCAGACATTTTTACCAAACCTCTACATAAGGACACTTTTGAGTATCTCAGGGAGAAGTTAGGGGTTATTACCCCTCTGGTTCTGAATTAAGTTGCATTGATGTGCATATGTCCAGTGGATTTCACAGTCATATGTTATGGTCCGGATTGATGCTAGGAGGCTGACACTCAGGGGGAGCAGTTGGTATGATTCTGAAGTATGAGAAGTGGTTTCAAATATGTGCCCTTTTCCATTGATGTCAAAGGGGGAGAGAAGACATGTGAAAAAACAAAAACTGGTTGCTAATCAAAGGAGGAGCAGTAAAGGAAGAGAAGACATGTGAATGGTTGCTGGTGATAGGGGGAGCTATGTCAGTCAGTGAGGAGAAGTTCTTGTCTTGATGATTAAAATAATTTTTCACATCATATGTTACCATCAATGAGAAAGGGGGAGACTATTGCAAGTATGGCCCTAACTGGTGTTGTCATTGATGTCAACATACTCCTGTTGCATTGATGTCAAGAATTGGATGAGTTATGTGCTGAGGATATTGTGAAAATTAGCCCTATCAGAAACAGAGAAGAATAGTGAAGATAGTGAAGTTCTGTGAAGAAAAGATCCTAGCTAGTTGAAGATTAGAGTGTGCGCATCAAAGGGTTTGTAGATATGTGTCTGAAGGTGCTCTAGTCAAGATTTTAGAGGTCTGTATGAAGATTTGGAGAAGTTATGGCCATGTGAGTAAAACTAGTTTTGGTAGCTGCTTAGAGGTGACAAAGTGGTGCAAATAAGTTTAGTGAGACTAGAAATGCAATATCATGTTCTGTAGATCTGGTGGCATGTTTGGGAGATTAATAGGCATGTTTGGGAGATTAATGTGACAGTGATGACCGGCTATGTTGTTCAAGTTTCAGATGAAGATGTGAATGATTACTGTAAGCAGAAGTGGTGCGGACATTCTTGGTGATTCAAGCAAGCTTGTGGGGGTCTCTATATTGTATCTAGTTCATGTTAGCAGTTCGCACTGAAGATTGAGCTTGTAATTAAAGATTTACTCTTGGGTGATGGTGTTCTTCTTAGTTTTGGCACGACTAGATGAATTGTGCTTGTTGTAGATGATCTAGAAGATACTTTGTGAAGCATGGCATGTTCCTCTAAGATTATTAAAGTCCTAGCTATGTGTGGCTGATAATGTAGTGATGTGCATGAAGTTTTTGTAATAAGTCAAGTTATTTTTGTAATTGCTCTGTAGTAAAATAAGTGTATGTTGTGATGAATTTGATGATCATTCCAAAGTCGATGTCATGTATAAATAAGAGTTGCAAAGTCATTCAAAAGTAACCCCGTGTGGTCATGATGATAAGGTGGTAAGGAAGAGGAGCGAAAAGCAGAGTAGAGGTGTTGAGATTTAGAGGAACTAACTCTGGCATAGTGAAGATGCTAACTTCTAGTTCAAGTATGTAATATCCATATTCTTTTGTAGACAGTGTGTCTGATGTAGGCATTGGCCCTCTTGTGAGCAGTGTGCTCGGGTAGTGAGCCCTAATTGTTAAGTATCATTTTATTCTTCATATTCTTTTAACAGAGAATATAATCTTGGGTTAGTCACCCCGTGGTTTTTCCCTTAACCAGGTTTTCCATGTTAAAATCTTGGTGTTATTTGTGTTGAGTTTGTTTCTGCTCTTGAATTATTGCATTATGCTTTCATGATTGAATCATTGATATGCTATTGAAATATAAGAAGGTTTTAAGTGAATAAGGAACAAAATTTTTGGTGACAACTGATTCACCCCCCCTCTCAGTTGTCTATCCTAAATCCAACAAAATCAACATTGTAACCAAATTTTCACTTTTTGTCACTTATAGAAACTAAACTATTAAGAACTTGAAGATGATGTGAACTAGTGATTTTTGAGACTTCATGTGTAGATTCTAAATTTTTTAAAAATAAACAATAAAAAATAATTTGTGATTTTTTACGTAACTTTTAATAACTTGTTTTTTATAGTTAATAGTATTTTTAAAAGTGACGTTTATTCCATATTGCATAACTATTTTTTTATGAGTGAATTGTGACCTTTTAGAGGTGACTCCCTTTTGACTAAAATTAAAGAAGAGAATAATAAAAATTGCATGCCTTGAAAATAGGGATGCATAAGGACATCTCAATAACTAAAATATATTATCTGTATGTTTCATTCTTGCCCATCTTAACATGGGAGTGCAAAGTCATTTTTCTTTTCTCATTTTCTGTTGATTTCTTTTTTCATTTAACCATTGTCTATTGATTGTTATCATCCCCAATTTTCTCTATTGAGGAATCCATATTTCTTTGATCCTCCATAGTTGGAGTTGGAGTGCCCTCATTGTATTCTTTTATACTTTTAGTAACTCAAGTATCATTATCTATCATCTATGAGATCTTCATATGTGGAGTTGAACCATTATTATATTTAGCTACTTTCTTGTCTAAAGTTTTATCAATTCCCACCCCAAAACAAGAAGATTCAAAAATTGATGCAGCTTCTGGAGTCCTTATTTTTGGAGATGATATCTTTTTAACAGTCTCTTGAGGAAAAAATTCATGTGGAGGTTTTGGAACCTCTTTTTCCATTGAATAATGTTGGACAAAGGATTCTTTTCACCAACTGGCTTGTCCATCAAGCTTGTGTTTGGAGAAATTTACAATAATGTGACCAATGCTAAAGCACATGCAACATCAGAATGGTAAGCCCTCATAATCTAGAATTGGGTTCCAACTATGGTTAGAAGTCTTCAAAATGATCTCAACCAGGAGATTTTTGGAGGTATCTAGATCAACCAAAATGTGAGTGAATGTGGTGTGAAGGAATCATAGAAGCCTTCATCAATAGCAAAGAACATCCCCAGTTTATTGGCAATTGCTTCAAAACAAGAGACCTTCATGTTTAGTGAAAACCTATGTTCACTAGAAAATATAAAAAAATATATAATAATAAAATTAAATACATTCAAAATTATAATTTTTGGAAATCTTACTCTGAGGACTACAATCCTACAAATTATCATGTCATGTTGATTCCATATGTTAGTCCAACCCAAGGTTTGAAATAAAAAAATTAAGGAAAATTGTAACATGCCATCTTATATTACTCATAATTACACACACAATTTACTTATAAAGTAAAAGAATATTATAAACATAAAAAGTTTTTTTTATCATTTTCATATTCACATAGAAATAAATACATATCTTTTCTGAATATTTTTCAACCTTGAAATATAATATATTTAAAGATAATTCACAGTGAAAACATTTCACTTTACATTTAAAATTATGTTGCACTTGGCAAAAAGAATAATTTTCCATCATAACATAAAAATACTACATTTGGAATCTTGATATTTGTCACTCGAGTGTTAGCAAGTCTTTTGCTATAGAGGGAGAGCATCATCTAAGTGCTTTACCTCCAACCACAGACCAATGGTCCCCTACGCATCTTCCTTCCTAGAAGTTTCCCTACCCTTCACAAAGAGTATAGACATATAGAACCAATAGGTTGCCATGAGTCCTAGTGTTGTGTCCTGATGGTACCATGTTCAATTTTTCCATGGTTTTAGTCATTTGTGATTATGTATTAGGTATGTGATATAGGATTTTAGTAAAACAATACAAATCTAAACTGAGATCCTCGAGGGAATCCCTAGAACCCTTTTGTTGTACTTCTTGTCGTATAGTCACTACCTTTTCCCATGACTAAAAAACTATACTTCAGGTTGCCCAATATTTTAGTGTTTGTATCTAATCTTAGCAAGACACAAACCATTTTAGAAAATAGATCTTGTGCTAGGTGTTAGGTACTACTAACACTTTTTGGTAGGTAACTTAAGTACATGCTTTTCCGTCAATCCATTGATACTCAATATTGATTACGAGAGACGATGACAGAATGGCGGAATCACTGCCAGCTCCTAAGGAAGTATTGCGTGTTATGAATGGTGGGCCCCATCCCAAGTTAAGGTGATTTCCAAATGTTTTTGCCATTCTGCCAATCTTCATTCAAAGGCCCCAGCCAGAATCTGTGGAAAGGCAAAAGTATGACATTTACTTTCTATGTATGAAAAGTGATATCCAGCTGGAGAGGGGTATGTTCTGACACCATGGGTTTTTGGTCCTTTGCCATTTCACTGGGTTGTTGATCAGTGTGCCCTATTGAATGGTGGAATCACAGAAAGTCACCACATGGCGAAGATGGCACAGTATTTGTAAGTCACCTGTTCTAAGATATAATAGAGAATGTGAAAATGGGTAATTCAATTAAATAATGTAATAAATGTCTTCGGACGTGTCCTTACCATCAAATCCTCAGGATTGATCGGGGTCATTGGGTAGCTATTAAAATCATAAAATCTAATGGTTGGTATTCAAATTTCCCAAAGTGTAATCTTGCATGATCTAGTTCATCTGAGATGAAATGAAGACAGACACGACTACTTCCAGTCCAGGATGAGTGTTATTAATATACAGGCATATCTAAATTCCTTTTGTATTTATAAATTTAGAAGTCATTGAAGCACTAGAAAATTGAAGCTAAAAATTGTTGCAACACTTCAGGTATCAGGTTCAAAGTAAGCTGCATAAAACAAGCCAGGTGAGTCATTTGTTCTTCTCATCTATATATTACTTTTCCATTAGGGTTTTCCTTTTGATTAAAGGAGTTGCATTCTTTTATAAGAATTGAGTTGACCTTTATAAAATAGAAAGAGAATCCCCACCCCAAGTCCTCCATCTCAATAATAGCCCCACCTAAAACCCAAATTCCCTCTACCACTCAGAAATGAGCCTTACATGAAGACATTCTGAAACAACTCCCAAGCTCTAGTTCACAAAGGATAAGGGTGACTGGCTTGGAAGGAGGTGAGGGATTAGTTGATAAATATGCTAATTGTAGGGATGCTGAAATCCCTATTTCTGGTTGGTCCCTTTTCCACCGCTAGTAGGGCAAGAGAAATGCCCAAGCACCATTGTCATATGTGGGGAAGCGACCTAGGAAAGTTAGTGGTTACCAATGTGTTTGAGGATATTGAGCTACTTCAGGCCATGGCAACTCACTATGATGAAACCTCCAAAACAATCAGGAGCATTTACAGAGGAATTTTATTAGAAATCAGCAGAGAGGCCATTGCCACAGTTTTTAGATTAAACTTGGCTGCCTCAACAAAAATTGACAGAGATAGATTTAAATCCTTGTGTACAAAGGATAAAAGTAGCTATAGAACCATATATTTTCCTAGATTCAAGGTGAAAGGGCTGAATGGTAAATCAGTAAAAATCCCCTTTAGTGAGCAAGAACCTTTCAAGTTAATTACTTTTGAGGATTATTTTGTTAATACTTACTATGCTCTCCATCAAGTACTGAGAGAAGATAAGAGGCAGTGCATCCCTATTGATCTTACTTATATGGCAGTAGACATCCAATACCTGTCTCAGAATGTCCAATTTGATTTTGCTTCTTATTTGGCTCAATATATCCATCAGGGATTGGTAGATATTAAAAACAGGAAAGAACCAGTCAAATTCAAATGATTCTCTTTTCTCTATCACATGTTTTTATATCAAGGAAGAACTAAAAAGTTGTGGCATCCCAAACTAATGATTAACCCTATTGATAATAGGGGAATTGAATTGCCTATCCAATGTTGGACCCCAATTTGGGACAGACATGATACCCATTCCAATTATAGGTTTTTCAGAGATTACTTTGTGGTTACAATTTTAAGACACTTCCAGTCATCTATACCCAGGATTCCTAAGCCATTGATGAATTTTCTCAGACCTGCAATAAGAGTTCCCGCTCTGGATATCAAGCATAATTGGGGTGATTTTATCCCTCACAAGGAACGTACAACTTTTAGGATCTATGGCACCCCTATTGGCCCACATTATTTGCCCAAGTATGTGCCCTTATGGTTGGGTTTCCTAGAAATCATTTGGCAATTGGGTGAGGCATAAAATTCTCACTTGAAAGGAGAAAGGAAAGGATATTTCTTTCCCTTCTTGATAGTATTTTCAGATTTCAAAATGAAAAAGGATGGATTTGATAGGCTAAATGAGAAGTTACTACCTTTTAGAATGGCATAGGAAAAGCCCAGATTCTCTTATCCTAAAGGGTTTATCAATAGTATTAGGAGAAGTATTAGTAGGTCTTATACTCCCCATCATGTTTTCTTTCCCAAAGATGTTATTAGAAATTCTCTTTCTAATAATGAGGGGAAAATGAAAAGGGAAAAGTGGACATTATATACAAGATATGTAGAAAAAATAAAGAAGAATCCATCCTTTAAAGGACTTTTCCTAGAGGTTGATGACCCCATCACCAGAATAAAAAAGATTCTATCTTAGATTGATGAAGTGATTAGTATGCAGGATCCTAATTCTACTTAGGTCCCTATGGAAGAAAGACCATCATATCAGCCCCTTGTTAGAAGTCAAATAAAGTACACTTTCCAAAGGAGAAACAAAAGAGGAGAGGTCAAACAACAAGCCCCTTAGGGCCCTCCTCCAACTAAATTAACATTATCTCTAACATCACCTCCCCAATCTTCTTCATTTGTACCAATAAATGGAAGTGAATCTTTCAATGAGGAGCCTTCTCCAAAGAAAGCAAAGGTTGAAGTAAATCCTCTAGTGCATTATGCTAATGACGAAGAAGATATGGAAATAACAGAGGAAGAGATACAAACCAAAATGCCATCCCCTAGGCAAAATCTGCCAAAGGAATTTCCTTTGAATAGGATTCATGATATTACCTTGAAAGGAAACAATATCTTAGATGACATCAGGATTGTGGAATGCATGAATTTTATCACTGATGATAATTTTGTTAAGTCTAAGGAGTTTCAGGCATTTTTGTGGAAAAGCAGAAAAGGTGAATATGAGAAAAGGCTAGAAGAGGAATTGTCCCGTTCTCCTCAAGAAACCTGTGATCAGGTGTCTATTAGGCTACTCACACAAATGAAAGAGGAGGTCAAGAACATCTCTCCAGATCAGGGTAGGAAAATGATTAGAGATAGTGGGGTCTTATTACTCCCTGAGTGGGACATAGCCTCTGCTATTATTTTGGACACTACAAGAAGACATGATAAAAAGGTTTTTTCCACTGAAGAGGAAGCTACACTAACAAGAGCTAAGTTTTACCCTAAGTGGGACACTTTAGCCATATGGGCCTTAGAACCCAACACCAACAAACCTCTAGTTGCAAAACCTGATAGAGATTTTAAAGGTGACAGGATAGTAAAGACGGTCTTTGAAACTCCCACAAAAGAAGCATCGGAGTTGGTGTTACAAGTTACAGAGTTCAACAAGGCAACCACAAATGTTCTTTAACAAAAATATGATGACTTATTAAAAGATTATAGGGCTATGTTGCCAGAGTATAATAGGTTGAAACAAATGGAGATATAATGGAAGCACCAAGCTTCAACATCTGCCTTGCCACAAACAGTACTGGTAGTTAGGGATTCTAGTTCCCTTCTCCATGGTTCATCTTCTCCATCAACATCTACTCTGGAAAAGGAAATTGAAGACTTAAAGAAGTAGATTGATTCATTTGAAGACATTTTCACATATGCTTTTGATGGACAAAAGGAAGATAACTAATGAACAAAGTGTCTATCCAGGCTGTCAAGATTCATAAGTATTACTATGATTTGTTAATGGTCATCAAGAAAATCAAGGATGATAAGGAAAGAACAATGCCTTTATTTGATAAATGGATCCCTAGGATCATATCTTTATTAGGAATTTGCAAAGGAGCTAACCATTATCGTAATGCCCCCAAAGAAGTTAAACAAGTCTATGCAGTAGCAAAGGAAGCAGAAGATCTATAGGCATTCATAGACCGTCTTGAGGAGGAGACACTGAAATTAATTCAAGGGTTCAATAATGACTAAGTTGGTATAATTTCTCCAATAAAGAATGAGGGCAGTGACATTAAGCCAGCCCAATTATGGATCCTCCAGTTCAACAACATTGTCCCTATCATCTCTTTCTTTCTTTGTCTTAATGATAAGATATATATCCCTATGTCCAGAACTAGTATCGACAAACTATGGGACTCTTGTTAGCTAGCCACTAATTTCACAAGGGAAGGGCATTCGGTTATGGCTAGATACAATAACAAATATTTATCCTCTATGAGTAAATTGATCAATTTCCAGTGGCCCACAGAGGACAAATATCAAGAAAGGGATAAAAATAATAACGAGGTGCCTGATATTTGAAGCATGGATGGTGAGATCTTTTTGTTCAAAGAGTATAGACATTTGTATGCTCTGAAAGAAAATCTTTTGTTCTCTTATGTAACTATCATCTATTTCATAAGGTAGTTGAAGATATAATTTAGAGGTAAAAATTGGCCAAAGTTTGTTATATTTTCTCAAAGGCGCAATTCACAAAGGCTACGAGCCTCACAAACAAACTTGTAACAACTTTTGTTCCTATAGAAAATATCTGGGAGGAGTCTTTTATTTTGGAGAAATCTATCAAAGCTAGAAGGTGACACCTGTTTCTAGGTCTGAAGCTTGTTTTGCTCCCTTGTTCTAATAAAAGGGAATTCAGGACCTAGTTACAAGGATCTTGGAGAAGTTTCTACAGTACAATACATTGTCATAGCAATTAAAAGTTTTTCTATTTTTTGGTGTGTTTTCAAGAAGAAAAGTTTGTCTGTATTTGCAATTGTTAGCTTAAGCTCATATTAACTCAATATTATGAATATATTGTTAAAAGTTCATAACATATTGTCTCCTACAGTTGTATTCTTTATTGTGTTTTTGAATGAATTGATAAAATTATCAATATTATTCATCTTCACAGTCTTTCATGTGTAAAGATATCTGCTCTAAAAGGATTTTACTCTAAGAGTAGATTAAAATGTTTCAAGGAGGATATTGAATGTTATAGAAGTATACAAGGATAACTAAGTATGAATGTTATGGTCTGATTTCAAGGTGTGGTGATGTAATGCATCATTTATAGTATTCCCAATAGAGGTATAATTGTGACCCTATGCTATGTTCATTTATATACATTTTTTGACTATGTAACCCTAGATTTAGGCACTGATCTTTTGATGGTTGTTGTTCTCAAAGTTTAAAATTCTCCTTGATCATTCCATATAAATCAAAGAATAGATTTCAGCTTTGGATATTTATATTGATTGTTAAATTTCTACATGTTCCTCTGCAAAGAATAAGACTAGAGCTTAAAGAATTCAGCCCATCTCTTTACCTTATCATACATTCTTTCAAGTAATTACTGGGAACATATCTATGATAAGAATAGTGTTGACAGGCTAAGCATCCCATAGGAAACCCCATCCATTTGAAGTAGAAACACTATTTTCCTTCTTGAAAGAAGAAGGCATTAGTCAAGCAGAAATAGCCTTCAGTCAAATCCAATATCCCACCAAATAGGAACACCCTCCTTGGTTTCACAGAGCCTAAATTGTAGATGAAGAACAAGGGGACTGAGAAAAGGCCTCCTCCCCTTAAATCTCCTATTTGTTGGCCAATCCCTCAAGGCAGATCGATCATTAATAAGTGGCTGATTTTATAGGTTTGCTGCAAGAATCAAGTTGGGAATTTAAAACAACCAACAGATTGGTGACTCTAGTGGGGAACTTTCATGAAAGTTCAAAGTACTAAGTGTAGTAGATTGTTATGGGTTTTTAGAGTTTGCATAAAATTTGTGTTCATTATTTTCCCCAAAAGGGGTGGCGACTCTGATAGGCTTTTCTTTGTCTGTGTGATTAAGGAAAGTTGCTCTTAAGAAAGACTTGTGCTCATATGTTACTCTGGAACAAATTATTTTACATCACTGATCAAGTAACAAGGATAAATTCATTTGTTGAATTAACTTTCAGTTGTATAGTTTTTTCAACAAAATCAAAAGTTTGCTAGAAATTTTTTGATCTTATACAGAAGATGTACAGAAGAAGATCACAACAAGGGCATCTGAGCAATCCCCTAATGCAAGAACTAATTATTCAAAAATGGAGAACTAAAGATTCATGTGAATATGCTTCTCCTTCTATTTGTGATCTCATGGCATTTAACAAACCTCTCTTGAGTGAGAATGTTGATAATGTACAGACCATGGAAGAAAGAAGAGAACATACTATTATATATGCTGCTAAGAATGTCCAGGATGGTCTAGTGTATTCTGATGGAGATGAAATATTTTATGTGGAACCAAATCCAATTCCACAAAATGAGAGAATAAACCCCATCGGGGAATCCCAAATAGCTCTTGCACAGAATCCTATTGATCCTAAAGTAACTATACCTGGTCTAAAGATGCCCTCTCCTAGAGTGGGAAAAGTAAAGTCTACTAATACCAGTATAGGTATTAATACTAACATAACTTCTAGATCAAACCAGACTGATGAAGAATTAGAAAATGAGGTTAGGGAATTGACCCTAAGAGTATCCAGGATGGAAACATTGAAGAGAAAAGAAGAACTATTACTCAGATTACAGGATATTAATAGAGTGGGTATTTGTGACAATAATGGCATTCCTCACAATTCTGCAGTAACTAGAATAACTTAGGAAGGGTCAAAAACTACTACTCAACCAGAGCCTTTGATTCAGCTCCAAGATAACAATATCCCATTTTTTGCACATACTGATTATCTCCATATTCCCCCCCAAAGGCAGCATGCCACAATAACAGGGTAGAACCCCTATCAAAATCCCCTTGCAAAGCCTAGAATGAATCCTCAGCCTAATCTTCATAGCTTGCACCTACCGTCGCAACCAAATTTGTTGACCCCTTCAAATCCCACAATACACCCTACCAATGACAGGGTGGGCCCTTTGATAAATCCTTTTGCTAGGAGGCCAATGCAATTTGCTTGGTATCGGTAAATTGATTTTTCTGATATATAGGGGTACCCAAACCCCATTGAAAATACATTAAGAAATGCTATCCCAAGGTTTGCTAGAAATAATGCAATAACTGGTGAGGATCATTTAAAGGCCTTCACTAATGTGTTGGATGATTTTGAGGTGGAATGTGAAGATGTAGCTATAAAATTGTTCATACAATCCTTAACAGAAGACGCGAGGGAGTGGTATAAAAGTTTGCCCGAGGCTAGCATTGAATCTTGGGTAGGGTTCAAAAGAATTTTCAAAGAGCAATATGGGGATAACAATGACCCATGATTTGCTGTGATTGAGTTCACTAGTATTCATAACGGACTAAATGAAACTGTCCATGATTTTAATGCAAGGTTTTTTAAAGCAAGTAATAAGATCCCACCTTATTTAAGGCCACACGAGCCCATGTGCTTAGTAGTCTACTAAAATGCTTATGATTCCAAGATGGGATATGAGTTAAGAAATAGAGAACCTCAAACTCCCAGAGGTGCTTTTAGAGTAGCCTTGCATATTGAAAATAATAGAAAGGCATCAGGAAAGGTTTCTAAAAGAGGTGATGTGAGAATCACCCCACAAGACAGAGGGCTGAGCAATAAGGTTCCTATTTCTACTGAATACGACAAGTTGTGGAAGGCAGTCAAGGAGATAAAAAGTTCCTTGGTAAGAAATGATAAAAGAATGCCTAATGAAAGGCCCATTTCAATATACAGGAAAAAATGCCAAGATTGGTTGATCAGCCTTATAACACAAATTGGCAAGATGGAAAGTTGGTCCTCCCTAATGATAGGGGAGGCACACCAAGGTAGACCCCTAATCCTTTGAGGAAAGGAGTGCATGCTATGGAGGAGGAGCTGTGGTGTTTGCAATGTGAAACCCCCCATTCTTCTGCCTCCAGTGATGTGGCCATATCTATGAATAACAATGCAACCCCTTATGATGAATATGAGGTAGACAACTATGAGGACTATAGTGTAAATATGGTTTTTGAGAGTGGGTGTACTGTAGAGGATTGTGATTCCTTTGATAGTGAATACTCAGAAGAAAAGACTACAATGAAAGGGCTCAAGAGAGTTGAGCAATGATCCATGGTGATGATGGTGTTCTTCATCTAAACACCAAAAATGCCAATGTCAGATTGAGAAAGCCTCCTGCTAAAGAAATCAAGGCCCTAATGCTTCAAAAATTGCTCAAGTTAAAAATAACTACAACGTGAAGAGTAAAAGAAACCAAGAAGAAAGTAGTACAAAGGGAAATGCTGGAAGCATTTTCATAAAGGAAGAATGCCCCACCTAATCTGAAAAGGGAGGTTGGACCTATGAGAGAAACAAAAGAAAATGGGGATAAGTCTAACCCACATCATCATCTGCCCCCTAAAATTAAAGTGCCAATAGAAAGAGAACCTACCAAGGTAATTCATGTGGAACAAAAACTTGGCAAAGGAGATCCATCTCCCATCCCGACTAGTGATACTGATGGTATCAATCCCAACATGGTCCCCAAATATATCCTATTGGACATGGCACATATATTTAACCAAATAAGGGTAATTATCCCTTTATTAGAAATGATGAGGATACCTGAGCATAAAGATAGGGTTGTGGCTGCAATAAATGATGCAGCTCCTAGTAGACTTGAGAGGGCACAAGGATATGTTATACCACCCAAAGTAAAGAAGGTGCCAACCAGAGAAGTAAAAAATTGCAATACTAAAGTACCTGAGGTATATCTAGGTACCACTTTGCAGAAATGCCCTTCTCAAGTTGACCCAATCTTTGTTACTCTCATGATAAAAGGAAGATTTGTAAATAATTGTATGATTGACTCAGGTGATTTCACTAATATAATGCCTCTAGGGGTCATGGAGATTTTAGGATTGCAAGTAACCAAAACATATGGGAAATGTTTTGCCATGGACTCCAGGGAAGTTCCCATCATTGGAGTTATAAAGGATATCAGTTTTAGACTTGTTGATTTCCCGCACAAAGAGTATAAAATGAATATTATCGTGGTAGATATTCCTCCTATGTGTGGGATGCTATTGTTAAGAAAGTGGGCATCTACTGTAGGAGGTAGCATCTAGATGGATTTTTCATACACCATGATCCCCATGGACAGTGAGAGTGTGAAGCTAAATAGAGAAAAGAAATGCCCCCAAATAATAGATGGCATTAGTGAGGAAGGGGATCAAGTGTATTTCTTGAATGTTGCAATAGGCAACTTCATAATTGAAGATGATGTTGATACCTCATTAAATCATAAGCATGAGTTGATTAATGATGAAGAGGGACTATGGTCTATGTATTTTGATGGGGCATGTACTAAAGAGGGTTATGGTGTAGGAATTGTATTGATGGCCCCTTCTGGAAAAGCTTTTCAGTCTTGTTTCAGGTTTGGCTTTGTCTACACTAATAATGTTGCAGAATATGAGGCTTTTCTTGTAGGCCTGAAGATGGCCCTTAAACATGGTGTTAAGAAACTTAGAGTTCTAGGAGACTCCGAATTGGTAGTGTCACAAGTCAAATCCAAGTACGCCTCAAAAAATAAAAGGCTTAGACAATATAGAAATGCAGTATGGGACACTATTGAATAATTTGATGCCTTTGGTGTTGATTGGATAAAGTGAAGTAAGAATGTTATGGCAGATTTTTTGGCAAATATTGCAGTCAAATCTAAAGATATCACATTGGTAGGAATTTCTAAAGTCGAGATGCTAACTAGACCCTCCGTTCCTGATAATGTTCATCACTAGAAGATATTAAATGATGATCAAGATTTGTATAAATTCATGAATTGCATTAATAAATATCATGCACAGGAAATTGATTTTCAGGAATTTGTGGAAACAATAGATGGCAAACAGATGGTGTTTGGTAATGAGATCATCTAATTAAAGACAAATAAAACTCCAAGAGGACTAGTGGCTCTGGAGAGAGCTTTTGATGGAAATGATAAACAAACCATAAGGTCTAATCTAGTACATCCAAATGACCTTGAAGAGATCAACTTGGGAATCGAGGCCCATCTAAGGCTGGTTTTTATAGGTAAGTGCCTAAACCTAAAAATTAAGGCAATTTTGATCTCTTTGCTCAAAAGGTATAAATCCTACAATGATTTGAAGGCATACAAAGAAGAATTATTTCAACATGAGATCCCTCTAAAGCTAGATGCAAAACCCTTCAGACAGAAGCAATGACCTATTAATCCTACTCTAAGACCAAAGATGCAACAAGAATTGGCTAAGTTGAGTGAAGGGGGGATAATCAAGCCTATTAGACATTCCACTTGGGTCTCAAACCTTGTTCCTATCAAGAAGAAAAATGGAGACATCAGATTATGTGTTGATTTTAGAAATCTGAACATGGCATCACTAAAGGATAATTATCCTTTGCCAAATATGGAAGCGACCCTGCAAAGATTGACTGGTTGTGAGTTGTTATCTATGATGGAAGGCTTCTCAGGATATAACCAGGGGATGGTTAAAGAATTTGAGAAATATAAAACTACATTTACTACTCCATGGGACACATATGTATACATTAGGATGCCTTTTGGATTAACAAATGTTGGTGCTACTTTTCAAAGAGTAATGGATGTAGCTTTTTGTGACCTTATAAATGTCATAATGGTAGTGTACTAAGATTATCTCACTACATATTCAAAAAAGGAATAGGACCATTGCTCTCATTTGGATAAAATTTTTGAGAGATGCATGATGTTTGGCATCTCTTTGAATCCCAAGAAATGTGTGTTCAGGGTAACAGAAGGAAAGATCTTAGGCCATATAGTGTCCAAGGAAGCAATTAGGATTGACTTGGAAAGGGTAGCGACCATTGAAAAAATCCCAATATCTAAAACTATTAAAGGGATTCAATCTTTCTTTGGACAGGTGAATTTTCTTAGAAGGTTTGTCACAAATTTTGTTGAAACTACTAGACCAATTTCCAAGATGCTAAGAAAAGGAGAGGATATCACCTGGAGTGATGAACCAACTAGTACTTTCAAGAGAATCAAAGGAGCCATTAAGGATTCTCTTGTTTTGAAATCCCTAGATTTTTCTAAGCCATTTTAGTTATTCTCTTTTGCCTCTTTCCACACCATAGCTACAGTTTTGTTGCAAAAGAACAGTGAGGGCTATGAACAACCCATCTCATTTTTTAGCAAGTCTCTTGAAGTAGCTGAGTTAAATTACGACATCACTTAAAAATAGGCCTATGCTCTAGTAAAATCTATTAAGAATTTTAGGCCCTACTTGGTTGAGGTGACCATTGTTGCCCATTTGCCAACAACTACTGTTAAAGATGTTTTTACTCAACAGGAAGTGACAGGGAGAAGGTATAGATGGATTAACCGGATCCAAGAGTTGAACATTGACATCTAGATTACCAAATTAGTGAGAGGACAAGGGTTACCAAGGTTGATGGCTGAATCAAATTTAGAAGCTAACCAAATAAATAACATTGAAATTCAAGATGTAGGGCTGGCTTGTGACATGAATGATTCTGAGTGGTATAAAAATGTTGTTTACTATTTGCTGAACATGTCTTGCCCGGGTAAAATGGGTGAAAATTAGAAAAGAACTTTAAGGTTGTAGGCCATATAGTATGTGATTATAGAGGGTGAACTCTGGTGGAGAAATTTTGAGGGTATTTTACTCAAATGTATAAACAATACCCAAGCTTCTAAAGTCTTAAAGGACATGCATCATGGTGTTTGTGGGGGTCATTATATGGCCAAGACAACATCACACAAGGTCTTGAGGACTGGATATTGGTGGCCCACTCTTTTCAAGGATGCTCATCACATGGTCAGAAGTTATGATGCATGTTAGAGGTTTTCAAGCAAATTAAGATTTTTTTGGAAATTTACCCCTCAGGCCTATGACCGCAGAGGCTCCCTTCCAGCAATGGGGATTAGATTTCATAGGTGAGATAACTAAGAATTCAAGTGGAGGACATAATTGGATCTTGGTGGCCACTGACTATTTTATAAAATAGGTTGAAGTTATTCCCACCAAAAGGGCAACTAGCAAAGTTGTGGATTTCTTGATGAATAATATTATAACCAAGTTTGGTGTACCCATAAAAATAATCTTAGACAATGCCATGTGCTTTAGGTCTAAAGAATATACTAACTTTTGTAGCCAGTATGGGGGTTCAATCTCTTATTCATCCCCATACCACCCTCAGGGAAATGGGCAGGCTGAATCAAGTAATAAGAGCTTAATGAAGATTATCAAAAGAATCACAGAGAAAAATAAATGAGCATAAATTAGGACTAGTTGTCTAGGCTGATAGAATGATAGTGAAGAAAGCCATCAGTTAGGCCCCTTTTGATCTTGTATGGCTTGGAGGCTAGAATGTCCATGAATAATCTATTACCTATTTGCAAATTCATTCAAGAACATGATGATGACATTTTTGATGTCATGCAAAATAGGATATATCAAATAACTCATCTAGATGAAATTAGAAGACTGGCCCAGAAATGAACATAAAATTGCAGCAGTAGGTTAAAAGTCTACATGACAAAAAGACATTTGCAAGAAAGTTCCAGATTAGAGATATGGTTTTGCTATGGAATGTTCAATCTCAAGACAAGGGGAAACATGGTAAATTTGATGCCCTTTGGCTCAGACCATATCTGATCAACAACACCCATGGAGAGGACTCTTATTTCCTATAGAATTTGATTGGAAAACTACTTGAATTGCCAATGCATGGACAATTCTGGAAGTCATACTTTTTGTAAGGTATGAATCTATTCCATGCATATTTGTTTTCAGTTTTAGGTTAGTTCCCTACTTTAGTTTGTAGCTTAGGGTTTTCTTTTCCTTTCTTTTTGTTGTGTTGTGGTCTGCTTCTCCAAAGTTTTTTCTATATCCTCATCCTGTTCAAGGTTGAATAGGTATCCTCAACTAGAGCCACTGATGGTACCATGTGAAATTTTTCCATGGTTTTACAATGCAAATCCAAACTAAGATCCTTGAGGGAAGCCCTAGAACCCTTTTGTTGTACTTCTTGTCATACAGTCACTACCTTTTCCCATGACTAAAAAACTATACTTTAGGTTTTCTAGTATTTTCGTGTCTGTATCTAATCTTAGCAAGACGAACCATTTTTGAAAATAGATCTTATGCCAGGTGTCAAGTACTACTAACTCTTTTTGGCAGGTAACTTTAGTATGTGCTTTTCCACTAATCCATTGATACTCAATATTGATTACAAGAGACGATGGTGGAATGACAGAATCACTTCCAACTCTTAAGGAAGTATTGCATGTTATGAACGATGGGCCCCATCCCAAGTCAAGGTGAATTCCAAATGTTTTTGCCATTCTGCCAAAATTCATTCAAAGGCCCCAGCTAACAACTATGGAAAGGCAGAAGTACAACATTTACTTGCTACGTATCAAAATGGATATCTAGTTGGAGAGGGGCATGTTCTAACACCATGGGGTTTTTGGTCCTCTGCCATTCCGCTGGGTTGTTGATCAGTGTGCACTGCCGAATCATGGAATCATAGAAAGTCACCATGTGGCGAAGATGATGCAATATTTGTAAGTCACCCATTCCAAGTTATAATAGAGAATGTGAAAAGGGGTAATTCTATTGAATAATACAATAAATGTCTCTAGATGTGTCCTTACCATCAAATCCTTGGGATTGATTAGGGTCATTGGGTAGTTGTCAAAATCATAAAATCTAACGGTCGGTATTCAAATTTCCCAAAGTGCAATCTTGCATGATCTAGTTAATCTAAGATGAAATGAAGCTAGGCATGACTACCTCCAGTCTAGGATGAGTGTTATTAATATAAAGGCACATCTCAATTTCTTTTGTATCTATAAATTCAGAAGACATTGAAGCACTAGAAAATTGAAGCTAAAAATTGCTGCAACACTCTGGCTATTAGGTTTGAAGTAAGCTATATAAAACAAGCTAGGTGAGTCATTTGTTCTTCTCATCTATCTTTTACTTTTCCATTAGGGTTTTCCTTCTAATTAAAGGGGTTGCATTCTATTATAAGAATTGAGTCGACCTTTGGAAAATAGAAAGAGAATCCCCACCCCAAGTCCTCCATCTCAATAATGGCCCCACCTAAAACCCAGGTTCCCTCTACCACTTAGAAATGAGACTTACATGAAGACATTCTGAAACAACTCCCAGGCTCTAGTTCATAAAGGATAAGGGTGACTGGCTTGGAAGGAGGTGAGGGATTAGTTGATAAATTTGATGATTGTAGGGATGCTAAAATCCCTATTTCTGGTTGGTCCCTTTTCTGCCACTGGTGGGGCAAGATAAATGCCCAAGTACCATTGTCATATGTTTGGGGAAGTGACCTAGGAAAGTTGTGGTTACCAATGTGTTTGAGGATATTGAGTTGCTTTAGGCCATGGCAACTCACTATGATGAAACCTCCAAAACTATCAGGAGCATTTACGGATGAATTTCAGTGGAAATTAGTAGAGAGGCCATTGCCACAGTTTTTGGATTAAACTTGGTTGCCTCAACAAAAATTGATATAGATAGATTTAAAGCCCTATATACAAAGGATAAAAGTAGCTATAGAACCATATATTTTCCTAGATTTGGGGTGAAAGGGATGAATGGAAAATTAGTAAAAATCCCCTTTAGTGAGTAAGAACCTTTCAAGTTAATTACTTTTGAGGATTATTTTGTTAATACTTACTATGCTCTCTGTCAAGTACTGGGAGAAGATAAGAGGGAGTGCATCCCTATTGATCTTACTTATATGGCAGCTAACATCTAGTACCCATCTTAGAATGTCCAATTTGATTTTGCTTCTTATTCGGCTCGATATATCCATCAGGGATTGGTAGATATTAAAAACAAGAAAGAACCAGTCAAATTCAGATGGTTTTCTTTGCTCTGTCACATGTTTTTATATCAAGGAAGAATTGAAAAGGTGTGGCATCCCAAATTGATGATCAACCCTATTGATAACAAGGGAATTGAATTGTTTGTCCAATGTTGGACCCACATTTGGGATAGACATGATACCCATTCCAATTATAGGTTTTTTAGAGATTACTTTGTGGTTAAAATTTTAAGACACTTCTAGTCATCTATACCCAGGATTCCTGAGCCATTGATGAATTTTCTCAGACATGTAATAAGAGTTCCCCCTCTAAATATCAAGCATAATTGCGGTGATTTTATCCACCATGAGGAAGGTACAATTTTCAAGATCTATGGAACCCCTATTGGCCTGCATTATTTACCAAAGCTTTTTCCCTTAAGGTTGGGTTTCCTAGAGATCATTTGGAAATTAGCTGAGGCACAAAATTCTCACTTGAAAGGACAAAGGAAAGGATCTTTCTTTCCTTTCTTGACAGTATTTTTTAGATTTCAAAATAAATAAGGATGGATTCGATAAGCTAAATGAGAAGTTACTGCCTCTCAGAATGGCACAGGAAAAGCCTAGATTCTCTAATCCTGAAGGGTTTATCAATAGTATTAGGAGAAGTATTAGTAGGTCTTACACTCCACATCATGTTTTCTTTCCCGAAGATGTTATTAGAAATTCTCTTTCGAAGAAGAATCCATCCTTTAAATTACTTTTCCCAGAGGTTGATGACCCCATCACTAGAATAAAAAAGATTCTATCTCAGATTGATGAAAGGATTAGTATGCAGGATCCTGATACTACCTAGGTCCCTATGGAAGAAAGACCATCATATCATCTCCCTATTAGAATTGAAATAAAGTACACTTTCCAAAGGAGGAACAAAAGAGGAGAGGTCAAATAGCAAGCCCCTCAAGACCCTCCTCGAACTCATTTAACATTATCTCTGACATCACCTCCCCAATCTTCTTCATCTATACCAGTAAATGAAAGTGAATCTTTCCCTGAGGAGCCTTCTCCAAAGAAAGCAAAGATTGAAGTAAATCCTCTAGTGGATTACACTGATGACAAAGAAGATATGGAAATAATAGAGGAAGAGATACAAACTAAAATGCCATCTCCTAGCCAAGATGTGCAAAAGGAATTTCCTTTGAATAGGATTCCTGATATTACCTTGAAAGGAAATGATATCTCAGATGACATCAAGATTGTGGCATGCAGGAATTTTATCATTGATGATGATTTTGTTAATTCTAAGGAGTTTCAGGAGTTTTTGTGGAAAAACAGAAAAGGTGAATATGAGAAAAAGATGGAAGAGGAATTGTCCCGTTCTCCTCAAGAAACCCGTGATTAGGTGTATATCAGGTTACTAACACATATGAAAGAGGAGGTAAAGAAGACTTGTCTAGATCAGGGGAGGAAAATGATTAGAGACAGTGGGGTCTTATTACTCTCTGAGTGGGATATAGCCTCTGCTATTATTTTGGACATTGCAAGAAGACAGGATAAAAAGGTTTTTTCCACTGAATAGGAAGTTGAAGTTGCACTGACAGGAGCTAAGTTTGACCCTAAGTGGGACACTTTAGCCATATGGGCCTTAGTACCCAATACCAACAAACCTCTAGTTGCAGAACCTGATAGCGATTTTAAAGGTAGCCTAATAGTAAAGAGGGTCTCTGAAACCCCGGCAAAAGAAGTATCAGATTTGGTGTTACAAGTTACAGAGTTCAACAAGGTAACCACAAATGTTCTTCAACAAAAATATGATGACTTATTAAAAGATTCTATGGCTATGTTGCTAAAGTATAATAGGTTGAAACAAATGGAGATACAATGGAAGCATTAGGCTTCAACATCTACTCGCCACAAATAGCACTAGTAGTTAGGGATTCCAGTTCCCTTCTCCCTCGTCTATCTTCTCCATCAAAATCTACTCTAGAAAAGGAAATTGAAGACTTAAAGAAGCAGATTGATTCATTTGAAGACATTTTCACATATGCTTTTGATAGACAAAAGGAAGATACCTGGTCTATTTTTTCAAGGATTTTGGAGCTATTAATGAACAAAGTGTCTAGCCAAGCTGTCAGGATTCATAAGTGTTACTATGATTTGTCAATGGTCATCAAGAAAATCAAGGATGATAAGGAAAGAATAATGCCTTTATTTGATAAATGGATCCCTGGGATTGTACCTTTATTAGGCATTTGCAAAGGAGATAACCATGATCCTAATGCCCCCAAAGAAGTTGAACAGGTCTATGCAGCAGCAAAGGAAGCAGGAGATCTACAGGCATCCATAGACCATCTTGAGGAGGAGACACTGAAATTAATTCAAGGGTTCGATAAGTTGGTATAATTCCTCTAATAAAGAATGAGGGCAGTGACATTAAGCCAGACCAATTATGGATCCTCCAGTTCAACAGCATTGTCCTTGTCATCTCTTTCTTTCTGTCTTAATGATAAGATACATATCCCTATGTCCAGAACTAGTATCGACAAACCATGGGACTCTTGTCAGCTAGCAGTTCATTTCACAAGGGAAGGGCATTTGGTTATGGCTAGATATAATAACATATATTTATCCTCTATGGATAAATTGATCAATTTCCAATGGCCCACAAAGGACCAATATCAAGAATGGGATAAAAAATATAATGAGGTGCCTGATATTTGAAGCATGGATGGTGAGATCTTTTTGTTCAAAGAGTATGGACACTTGTATGTTCTAAAAGAAAGTCTTTTGTTCTCTTATGTAACTATTATCTATTTTATAAGGTAGTTGAAGATCTAATTTGGAGGTAAAAATTTGCCAAAGTTTGTTATATTTTCTCAAAGGCAGAATTCACAAAGGCTAAGAGCCTCACAAACAAACTTGTAACAACTTTTGTTCCTATAGAAAATATATGGGAGGAGTCTTTTATTTTGGTGAAATCTATCAAAGCTAGAAGGTGACACCTATTTCTATGTTTGAAGCTTGTTTTTCTCCCTTGTTCTTATAAAAGGGAATTCAGGACCTAGTTACAAGGGGTCTTGGAGATTTTTTTGCAGTACAATACATTGTCATAGCAATTAAAAGTTTTTCTATTTTTTGGTGTGTTTTCAAGAAGAAAAGTTTGTCTATATTTGCAATTGTTAGCATAAGCTCATATTAACTCAATATTCTAAATATATTGTTAAAAGTTCATAACATATTGTCTCCTACAGTTGTGTGCTTTATTATGTTTTTGAATGAATTGATAAAATTATCAATATTATTCATCTTCATAGTATTTCCTATGTAAGGATATCCACTCTAAAAGGCTTTTACTGTAAGAGTAGATTAAAACGCTTCAAGGAGGATATTGAATGTAATAGAAGTATACAGGGATAACTAAGTATGAATGTTATGGTCTAATTTCAAGGTGTGGTGATGTAATGCATCATTTATAGTATTTCCAATGGAGTTATAATTGAAACCCTATGCTATGTTCATTTATATATGTTTTTTGACTCTGTAACCCCAAATTTAGGCACTGAACTTTTGATGGTTGTTGTTCTCAAGGTTTAAAATCCTCCTTGATCATTCCATATAAATCAAAGAATAGTTTTCAGCTTTGGATATTTATATTGATTAAGTCAAATTTCTACATGGTCCTCTGCAAAGAATAAGACTAGAGCTTAAATAATTCAGCCCATCTCTTTACCTTATCATACATTCTTTCAAGCAATTACTAGGAACATATATGTGATAAGAACAGTGTTGACAGGCTAAGAATCCCATAGGAACCCCATCCATTTGAAGTAGAAACACTGTTTTCCCCCTCGAAAGAAGAAAGCATTAGTCAAGCAAAAATAGCCTTTAGTCAAATTCAATATCCCACCAAATAGGAACACCCTCCTTGGTTTCCTGGAGCTTAAAGTACAAAGGAAGAACAAGGGGACAGAGAAAAGGCCTCCTCCCCTTAAATCTCCTATTCATTGGCCAATCCCTCAAGGCAGATCGATCATTAATAAGTGGTTGATTTTATAGGTTTACTGCGAGAATCAAGTTGGGAATTTAAAACAACCAACATGTCCTATGTAACACAATTGACCATACAACTCTAGACAATCTTCTAGCTAAGTATGATCATTCTTACAGGTCATGCTATCTAGACACTATGAATCAACTAATGCATGTAGAGACAAATGCATCACTTTAGCCAGAGATTCTATTTATAAATAGACATTTGCAATAAACGTAGTCATATGTTCACACACTTCTAACTTGACTTGGAAACTATCTCATCCTACAGTTTCCAAATATTGGGGTCTATGAATTCCTATCATTCTACCCAAAGAGTCATAAAAATTAAGCAATCTTGTTTTATATGTCAAGTTGTGGACTCTATCAAGAAATCATTCAAATTACAACTTAGACTCTTTTCCTAATTTACACTATTATGAACTATGGTTTTCTTGACCAATTACTGTCGAACATAACTTTAGAATTGATTAAAACAAAGTCATAACTGACTTAAGAATTATAAGTTTTCTAAACCCTTCAAGTTGATTCTAGGGTTTTAGCTTCTCTAACCCAAAATATTAAAGGATAATATGAAGATAATTCAACAAACTCAATAGCTTTACCTTCAAACCAAGTCCTTAACACATGATAGAATGGAGTAGATGTACCCTAATCTACTAGCTATGTTCTAGATGATGAATGATTGATAGTGATACGTTGATTACTCATGATTTATGCAGCATAATGATAGATAGAAGATGACAAGAATGGAGTTCTAAAGTCATTTCGACAACATGATGATACTTGAAGATGGATCCCCCCAAATAGCTTGGTTGAGGCTTCATTTATAGGAAAGGATGGATAAGGATTGATGGCTAGGATTGAAAGGTCAATTGTGTGATGTGGACGGCTAAGATTAAAAGGTGATTCCTTCAAGGCCCCTTCATTTAATAAAAGATAGTGGGATGACAAGTGTGTGGATAAGAATAGAGCTGATCTAATTAGTTGGTAGTGTGACAAAGCATTAAATGAAATTTGTAGTATGGTTGCAGTATGACACATAATTCAAATAAAAATTACTTAAATTACGAGAGAGTGCCAAGTGTTGCAATGAGGTTGAAGGTGAGGAGTAATTTAAATAAATATTTTACTTAAATTAGTTGGAAGAAAGGTAATTAAATAAATATAATTTATTTAATTAAGTGGCTAACTTAATTTAAACAAATATTTTATTTATTTAAATTAGAGGAAAGGTGGGAAATTAATTAAATAAATAGGATTTATTTAATTAATTGGCTAGTGGGATAAATTGGATTAAATATGGCATTAGGATGGGATTAGTTAACTAAATAACATTTATTTAACAAATTAGGTGATGGAGGGATTATGTAAGTTGGGACCTAGGAAAAATGCCATAAGATGTCTCAAGTAATGTATCGACAAGATGATGTTGTAAGAGATGGAAAATTTTAGGTGTCTACAATTACAATATTAAAATCTCTTGTTATCCAAATATAGGAATATATAGTAATACAACAAGAATATAATATCTGTATACACCTAAAAATGGCTCGAGATGAATTAAATAAATATTTTATATAAATATTTTATTCTTATTATTCTATCAATAAATAAATACACTAATTTATTGATTCAATTCACGTTCATCATATTCCTACAAAAATTAAATATCTTAAATTCTTCTAAAGACATCCCTAATTAAATAATCCTAATTATTTGATCATTCCTCTAAAACAAAGTCCTATTTCTAAAATCCACATCATTCGTCCAACTCATCTTACACGTCAATGGACACCTCACCATGTTGCTCCATAAATTAAGTATTATTAATATTTAATTAAGTATTTATCCTCTCAACACATGCCCTATTTCCTCTCAACCATCCCTACTTTGTGATGCAGAGGCATCCACACTATAACCTTCGCATATAGCATGGATGTCTGCAGACCAACCTCATCATCATCATATTCCGCTTTATACTGTCAGCATCATCATCATGTTTCCTAAAACCAACAGCATCATCATATTTCGGACACTCGCAATTGTCCTCCTGCCGACTACTATTCACCTCCTCCGCTTTCCTCCTAACATCATCATCATGATGTTCAGCGGGCACAAACATCCTCCGGTTGCACTGTTCATCGGGCACCGAACTCCATCGTCATCATCATGACCTTCATCACTCTCTTCGTCAGCAGGATATCCAAATATCCGGTTGCTCAAATATCCTGATGACGACCACCTTCAGCAGCTTACCTTCGATGCTCCGCTAGCCGACGATCCAAACAACAGCATCATGATCTGCTTCATCCGGTCCTCTTCGAAACCTCCTGATGATGTTAATACACTTTCTGCCGATGCCGATACTTAACCACTTAACAACGGCAGGATAAACTCGCACAGGGGGATATCTCAATATCCTGATGACGATGACGTCATATCCTGATGACGATGACGTCACCCAATATCCTGATGACCTCTTCAACACTTAGTCAAAAATCCAAACTTTCTCTCCCGCATCTACTCACGATACGCGGATGTCTGACACTCTCGATATGATGATCCTGATGCCGATACATGCACCTACTCGGCCCCTCCAGATGATGATCACCCCGACGAACTCACACTTCATGCACTCGACAACATCATGCTCTCCTTCACTTATCCGGATGACGATGTCTGAACTGTCTGCAGGATATTCACCAAGATATCCTAATGATGCCGTCTTCACGAATTTCTTCACTTAGCGAAATCTCACTTCGCCGGTCCTCCAGGGATAACCCGATCCAACCTAAGGGTGATCTTCCAACTCAATCAGCTCGACCTAGCACATGAGGATGCTAGGCTTCTCAACATCTGTTGACCGCGATCCTGCACACCTGCATGCAAACAGAAAACAACCTACAATCTACCCTACTGTACATTGCCATTCCACCGATCAGATGAGTCAACCGGTGGAATGGATCAGTAAATCCATGAAACCTCTCAAACCAGCAAATCGATTATAGCAAGGAGATCAAACAGAAAATAGAACAGGATCTTTATTGATTTCAAAGATGCAATACAATATGATGTTCCTCACACAGAACACTCAACCTCCTCTGCTTGATGCAACACTAGACTGCCAATCGATCGATCCTCTACAATCAACCGATCTCATGCTTATAAAGACTTTCCTACGAGTACTACTGACCCGACTCCAAGCGGCTGGGAACTCTCCAAGCGGCTGGGAGATCCCACCGAACATACATCATGACAGCTGTTATAACTAACTACCTAAAAATAGCAAAAGCCTGGTCAGCATGATCTTATTACATGCATTTGGTCTAACAGACCTTCTTGGAAACATAAACTGGACCTAAACTACTAACTGCCTTATCCAGACCAGCTGTCAGGTAGGTGCTCCTGCACCATACTCCCCAAAAGAAAAGAACTCATGTCCCATGAGTTTAGCATGTGGAAGTCCTCCACCTTTACACTTTGCTTTGTCAATAATCTGACCTGCTCCAGCTTTATCTGCTGCTGACTCTTGGCTTCTCCAAGACTTCTGAACTGTAACTTGCTTTCTGGCAAGTAAATCCTCATGCCTATTGATGTAGGCTTTTCTCTCACATTCCTTGTGTTTGTCAGGTTGCTTGACCAGAACCTCTTTCTGAACTGCCTCTTGAACTGCTATAATGTTCAACTCTGTCTTTCCTTCAACTCTTAGAGGACAAGCAATAGTCCCAATGATGACAACATCCTTGTCATTTTTCTCAACTGGTTGCTGTTTGCACCCCTGTTTCTGAACCTGCTGCTGACCTCTGTCAGTCACAACTGAAACTTTCTTCATCTTGTTGTCTGTAACAACTCCTTTCCCTACAGTATCCGGAACTGCCTTCATGCCTGCTCCTCTAGGCATCTGCACATATTCCTTCTTTCCCATTAAAATGATTTGAGCTGCCTTCTGTACTGCAGCTTTTGCCTGTAATGGCATCAACTTAATAATCTTCCCATCCTTCTTGATGGTGTAGGTATTAGCATACCCATCATACAGTACCCTTCTGTCAAATTGCCAAGGTCTACCTAGCAGTAGGTGACAACATTCCATAGGCAATATGTCACACAAAATTCTATCATGATATGGTCCAATCTGGAAATCCACATATGCCTGTTCAAAGACAAAAAGTGATTGCCTATCACTCACCCAAGATGTCTTGTAAGGGTGTGGATGTGGAATCCTTTCCAACTTCAGTTTATCCACCATCTCCTGAGATACCATGTTGTCTGTTGAACCAGTATCAATGACAACTTTACATACCTTACCTTTGCTCTTACATGTGGTTTTGAAAAGAGCTCTTCTTTGCATCAGATCCTTTGATGCCTGCAAACTAATTCTCCTTAACATCAATGATTCTCCACTCTCTGGATATCCAAAATTCTCAGGACCTTTGTTTGAACTCTGTGCACTTTCCTCTTCTTTCTCTTCTTGCACAAGTTGTACTCTCTTGTCACTTGTTCTATCATTTCTGGATGATGAACCTTTGTTTTCTGGACATTTGAAAGATGGATGACCAAACTCTCCACAGGTGTAACACTTTCCTGAAAATGTAGTAGAACCTCTACCACCTCCAAATCTTCCTCTATTACCTTTCCATCCACCTCTGAAATCAGACTGTCCCTGTCCTTTACCAGTGTCTTCTTGACCCTCATTTGTTTGCTTTTGTGCAGGGGCTGTTCCTCTTCCCCTATTGTTCCCTCTTCCTCTCATGGACTTATCATGTCCTCTATTCATCTTTTCTTCAATCCTAATTGCCATTTGATAACAATCCTCCACATTCTTAGGGTTAGCTAACACTAACTCATCCTGTATGTTAAACCTCAAACCAGCCAAGTACCTAGCCACCTTTTCTACCTCATTCTCATGATGACCAGATCTCATACTCAACAGATAAAATTCCTCAGTATATGCTTTCACATCCCTGTCTTTCTGCTTTAAAAATTGCAGCTTCTTAAACATCTGGATTTCATAATCCCTTGGCAAGAATTTACCCTTGATCCTTGCTACCATCTTATCCCAAGAAGTGATCTTAGACTTCCCTTGTTTCCTTCTCTCAGATTGTACATAATCCCACCATACCAAAGCATGACCTCCTAACTTGGTCTTTGCAATCTTTACTTTCTGATCTTCAGCAACATCTTCACACTCAAAGTGATTATCAAGTGCAGCAATCCAATCCAACAACTCATCTTCATTCAAGCTTCCAGTATACTTGGTAACATCAACCTTTACCTTAGGTTTTTCACTCTGTACTGCCTTTAACAGTTTTGCCAGTCTCTGGTCTTCAGCATCCAGATCTTCAGCTACCTCTTCATACTCTTCAACAGTATCTGCATCTTCTTCAGACTCACTGTCTTCCACTTCCCTCTTTTTGTTCTTTTCCAGGGCTGTCAGCCTGGCTTGAAGTGCTTCAGCAAGCTCCTTCATCTTCCTCATCTCTCTAGCATGTTTCTCCTTCATTTCCTTGCAGTACCACTTCCTTTAGGAGGCATTTTGTCAACCTCTCACAACACACAACACAATCAACTCTACCTCTGCCCTTTCAGTGACAGAATCAACACACTACAGCCCAGACCTTTTGCGGAGCTCTGATACCACTATGATGCAGAGGCATCCACACTATAACCTTCGCATATAGCATGGATGTCTGCAGACCAACCTCATCATCATCATCTTCGCCATCATCATCATATTCCGCTTTATACTGTCAGCATCATCATCATGTTTCCTAAAACCAACAGCATCATCATATTTCAGACACTCGCAATTGTCCTCCTGCCGACTACTATTCACCTCCTCCGCTTTCCTCCTAACATCATCATCATGATGTTCAGCGGGCGCAAACATCCTCCGGTTGCACTGTTCATCGGGCACCGAACTCCATCGTCATCATCATGACCTTCATCACTCTCTTCGTCAGCAGGATATCCAAATATCCGGTTGCTCAAATATCCTGATGACGACCACCTTCAGCAGCTTACCTTCGATGCTCCGCTAGCCGACGATCCAAACAACAGCATCATGATCTGCTTCATCCGGTCCTCTTCGAAACCTCCTGATGATGTTAATACACTTTCTGCCGATGCCGATACTTAACCACTTAACAACGGCAGGATAAACTCGCACAGGGGGATATCTCAATATCCTGATGACGATGACGTCATATCCTGATGACGATGACGTCACCCAATATCCTGATGACCTCTTCAACACTTAGTCAAAAATCCAAACTTTCTCTCCCGCATCTACTCACGATACGCGGATGTCTGACACTCCCGATATGATGATCCTGATGCCGATACATGCACCTACTCAGCCCCTCCAGATGATGATCACCCCGACGAACTCACACTTCATGCACTCGACAACATCATGCTCTCCTTCACTTATCCAGATGACGATGTCCGAACTGTCTGCAGGATATTCACCAAGATATCCTGATGATGCCGTCTTCACGAATTTCTTCACTTAGCGAAATCTCACTTCGCCGGTCCTCCAGGGATAACCCGATCCAACCTAAGGGTGATCTTCCAACTCAATCAGCTCGACCTAGCACATGAGGATGCTCGGCTTCTCAACATCTGTTGACCGCGATCCTGCACACCTGCATGCAAACAGAAAACAACCTACAATCTACCCTACTGTACATTGCCATTCCACCGATCAGATGAGTCAACCGGTGGAATGGATCAGTAAATCCATGAAACCTCTCAAACCAGCAAATCGATTACAGCAAGGAGATCAAACAGAAAACAGAACAGGATCTTTATTGATTTCAAAGATGCAATACAATATGATGTTCCTCACACAGAACACTCAACCTCCTCTGCTTGATGCAACACTAGACTGCCAATCGATCGATCCTCTACAATCAACCGATCTCATGCTTATAAAGACTTTCCTACGAGTACTACTGACCCGACTCCAAGCGGCTGGGAACTCTCCAAGCGGCTGGGAGATCCCACCGAACATACATCATGACAGCTGTTATAACTAACTACCTAAAAATAGCAAAAGCCTGGTCAGCATGATCTTATTACATGCATTTGGTCTAACAGACCTTCTTGGAAACATAAACTGGACCTAAACTACTAACTGCCTTATCCAGACCAGCTGTCAGGTAGGTGCTCCTGCACCACTTTGTAGAAATTGGTTTTTGCACATCACCATGGTCAATGTTGACTATGAGACACTTGTCTCATGAATCCTATATTCCCTCTCACATTCCAACAAACAAAGGCTCCTTCCTCCATATTTCTATCATGGTCTTCCATCTTTATCTCATGGTCTTTGTGAGCATCCCATCATGTGGCTCCTTGTCCCGCATATCCCTCCACCTTGTTATCATAGTAGGAACATCCTCCTTTATCTCCCCTCATCCAACCAATTCAATCTTGATCTTGTGCCACTTCGATTTAGGCCCTCCTTTGCCTATAAAGGAAGCACCTCACCTTCATTTTGCAATCACAAGAGCTATCCTAGTTACATGCTGCAAAAATTCTATCAAGTATCTAAGCATGCCTTTGGCCCCCATTTGCATAGCAATATCTTAATCTCCATTGTTGCATTATCATCTAGCTTCATAGTATCATTTAGTTGAATATCATTATCCTCATATCAATCATTATCAATAACATTGCATTAGCTTTTATCAAAATCATCATCATTATCATTAGTCTTACATTGTAGGATTGTTTACATTGCATTTGAATCCACAATTCCATTCATCTCATAGTCATCTTGAAAACAAAGAAGTTCAATTCTAAGAGCACCATCATAATTAGCAAGATCTTGAGGAGATAGGAGACAATGGAACACGAAGGATAAATAAGAGTTTGCAAGGTATAATTCATATTTTCTATATTTTTCCTAGTTTCATTGGTGATTTGAATTTGAGTAAGAATTTAGAGTAATTGTCGTAGCTTATTAAGTTTTTACAGTTGTTTCAAATAATCAATCACATTTTGGCACCCACCGTGGGGTCTTGCCCCAAATTTAATATCCAAATTTTAGTTTTTCATGTCATTATAGTTGAAACATGTCATTTCTACGCATTTGTGTTCTAGTCATGCACATCTGTGCCAAAAACAGAGCCTACAGGAACAAAAATAGTAGTCCTATGCATATGACCCATTCTGTTGTGCATATGATACATCTTGTTGTGCATACAATATTACTACACATTTGATTTATTTTGATGCGCATGTGTTATCTATTTCTGTACATTAGAAATTAGAAAGTTTTATTATATGCCTTTAAATAATTTTGATACTAACCCTTGTTGTAGATGTCATCAATTGCCAAAGGAGTGTGCTCAGCCTACTGATAAATTCTTTTTGTAGGTTTAGGGCTTTGGTTTAGATGTCATTGATTGCTTTTATTCTTGCATTGATAATCTAGTAGCATCTAGGAGTAATTCTACACATACAATCTTGCATACAATCACAACATAGTCTAATTTAGGAAGGTTAATTGGATGATCTTGCATACAATCACAACATAGTCTAATTTAGGAAGGTTAATTGGACAATCTTGCATACAATGTTGCATACAATCAAAACATAACAGAAATAGGGGGAAGTAATTTCATCCAATCTTGCATACAATCATAACATAGTTTAATTTAGAGGCTAAATATGACTGTCTTTTCTTTTCTATTATTATACAAATATGGCATCTTGTGTTGTTAGATTAGTCACACTTCACTTAATCTAGATGGTTAATAAACAAGTGTTTGTTGTTCCTATAAAGGTGATAGGTATATGCTCTCCCCTTGCAGCATCTTGGGTGATAAAAAAAACCAGACTCATCTATCATTTACTTTCAATTTATCCTTTAGAGAGGGCTTCTTTTGGATTGCACTTCATTCAAAAGGGACAACCTTAAGTGGAGTTTTCCTTTGAACTACTATATAAATTGGGTAAGGTGAAAGTCAAGTCCTAACCAGTGTCAGCCTTGCCTTATGGTGCCAAATCAAAAAGAGGTGTACCAACACTTTATGAAAACAATTTTGCATTGTGTAAGGTATATGATACTCTTCTAGTAGGATTGGTTAAAGCTTTTAGTAGCTTACCACATGCTTGCAAGGCGTTGGTCCCTCAAAGTTACTAAGAACCCCTTAGCCAGTGGCCACCTAACTCACCTCTGAATGTTATGGTAATTTTCAGTGCAAGGGGAATCGATACAAGCCCTCAAGATTACTCACCATTGCCTCCCTTGAGATGAGATAGTAATCCTCAGCTAGCATAAGATACTTGTGGCCTACTTGTAGCTTTCTAGGGAAACGGTGAGATACTCCTACCTATCCTCTCTTGTAAAGAAGATACAATGCTCACATGTTCTTACCTATATGATGTCATTTGAGTCAACAGAGATCTAAGTTGTGAGTAGATGTACCACAATGAAGCCTTGTCTTTAGGGACAAAAAGTGTATGTTTTGCTTGTAAATTGTGTTAGACCTATGAAAACTTGGGCTTTTTATATGTCTTGAGCATACTGTTGATGTGTAAAATTGTGCAAGTTCCAACACCAACATGGGAAGTCTCAAGAATGTGGGACTTGCTACTTGAAACAACCTCCAGATTTTAAAGAAGCTAGCTCTTCCTATTTTTAATGGGGTTTTGAGTAAAGGGGAAATAAAGAAACAAGATTATAGATACAATAAGTAAAATCCTAATTCTATGGTGTTACACCTAGATGAAAATATATTTCCTTAACTAGCACAATGAATAGATTCATAAGATTCAGCTTTATTAAAGAGCAAATGCTGCATGATCAATATAGATAGATTGTAAATGAATTAAAGATCAAAGGATAAACTCAGAAGATTTATGCAAAGACACAGATAATATTAGCAACAACACAGAATGGAGCTTCTTTCATTAATAGTTCAACAAATACAAGAGGCACAGTGACATGCACAGGTATATCAGCTTCCTTATAAAAAATAACTAGACTAAGGAAAAAATATACAATCTTGTCACAAAAAGACCTCCAAACTTTCTAATCAATTCTCTATATCTTTTATTGCAATATCTTCTGGCATATATATAGCCACAAAATTTGGCTCACGACCGCCTGCAACCACCCAGAATCTTCAACGACATCAATAGAACTGAAGTTAATTGGGACTCCTCTGACACTAAGATCTTCTAAATTTACAACTGTATTTCCTTGCGTGCTCATTGGCTGAGAGACAATATATGTGGCACACTAACTACAGTTTAGTTGAGACACATGGCAGCACCCACAGGCTTAAACAACTTAAAAAATGTAACACGCGGCAACTTCTGCTTCACTCTTAACTATTTTCATTTGAAACAAGACATACAAAACATTGCCACTTGTCGCCATCCGCCAGACCTTGAAACTTAATATGTGGTGCACTCTGGAGCAACATTGAGACACTTGGCATCTTCCACCAATACTAAAAGCTTTCTATCTTTATGCCTGAGCAACTTGTCGCTATGACATTTGGCACTTTTTGCAACATTTAGAAACTGAGACATTATTTATGGGACCCACCACATACCTCTTCATCCCTGCATAGAGAAACAATACTGTGACACATGGTGCCTCTAGCAATATCAATAGCTTATGAAAAAGGTCCTTTGGAATTTCACAGAGATTGACACTTGTCACACTCTAATAGCAACTAAAAATTATGAGACAACATATGTGTCTTCACCTGAAAGCATAAAAAAGAAAGTAGTTCAACCCTCCACTTTCGCCACGTGGCACACTCCAGTACAAGATATAAATTGTGTCCCAATATTGTGGGCCCACCAACTATGCTGATACTAACAAAGCTTTGTCAAAAGATATACACACGGCAGCTTCTGCTCACACTACAAAAGGACACTTAGCACAACCTGCGGGCATACTGCATCAAAAAACCTTTTGTCATGGTCTTTAGTATCAACACGTGGCAGCTTCCAGAGTAGGCAAGAAGCTTTAATAAAAGAAACACTATTATACATACATGGCACACTCTGCGGCATCAACTTAGAAGGAAGCAAATGGAAGAGACACGTGGCGGTGACCGCTTAACACTAAATATTTTCTTTGTTGCTGCAAAATGACACATGCACATGACACATGGCATGATCCGCACATGAGAAACATATAGCCACAACAAATAGCCACAGATACTAGAACACCAATTGGAAATATACTGAGACAGAAACAAATCTGAAACAAAATGTAGAGTTTTATCTCTATAGTTCATGGTAACTACAAGGACTTCTGGGCTTGCTCAGAAAGAAATCCAAAAAGAGAAACAAAAATGTCCAGCCACTGTCAAATGAAAACTCAATCATAAATTTTGCAATGCAGCTTGGTATATAGACCACTATGAATTCGACAACCCTTGTCTACTCTGCAAATCTTGGAAAGAAAAACCTAAATTGATAATATCCTTAAGGGAAAAAATTTCAAAATTTGAACTACAGCTCACAATTGAAACTCAAGTTGAGCCATTGGAACCAACACAACTTCCACTTCTCCCACACTGGATGAATCACTCAAACCCTGAAAAATAGTCTGATCATTTTGTTTTGTCAACAATAAAGCCTTTATTTCATCAATCATTAACATTGTGTTATTGTTAGGGAAAGGTGAAGGCAGACCCAATTGCACTACATCCTCAATATGTTTCTTTATATTCTTGACTCCTTTGACTATATCCAATAATTCTTTACAATTCATGGAAGCAGAGTTGCAGCTCAAAACTTCATTTACCCTTTTTATAGCAACCATCCTATCACTTATACCAGCTACAGATAGAGTTTCATCAGATGTGTTATATAATTTCTGCAACAAAATTTGAGAATCAGAAACCCTTAATGAAACAACAGACAATATTGCTTGCACAGAAGACTATACTTTCTCACATAGTTGCTGAGCATTTAACAAGAAAGTAAGAGATGGCTTAAGCTGTATAATCTCCTCAGAGATTCTTTTCCACACAAACACATATAGCTCCACCAAATTCAAAACTCCTACAGTCTGCAGTCTCTATGCCAACTCAATTGTGAGTTGTTTTGTCTTTTTTTGCTCAGCCATGAATTGTGCTTGAGCTGCACTATTCAGATTTTGCTCCTTCAAAAGTCTCTAATGCAGTTGTGATGCTTCTTTTAATTTATCTTGATACCTTTTCTCTATGGTGACCTTCACTTGCCTCAATGTAGAAACAACAACTTTCTCCTGTGCCAACTCAACCTTTAAGGAAGAAACTTGAGCCTGTGTCACTTGATGAATATGTAGAGAAACAATAGACTGCAACTCTTTATTCAAGGTATCAATTTCTTTAACCTTGGCCTGTATCTCCCAAGTTAAATTACTGCTACTAACCTTCTCTTGTGTGAAATAATCTTCAACCTTTTGTAGCCTTTTGAACACCTTCAAGTAATCAGTGGCAATTACTGAAGCAATTTCATTCATCAATTCAACTCGGTCTTGTGGCCTGAAAAGAGATATATCCATAGCCACTACATTCATTACATAGTCATGTGGCTACATTTGCTCGTTAGGTTTGATAACATTGGGAGTCAAATGTGTGACAGTCAAAGACTGTTGAATGCGGTCAAACAAAGACTTTATGTGAGCTACATCAAGGCTCTTATTCTCTTTCTTCCTCTTCTTCTCCATCTAAGCTTCTCTTATTTTTCTGGCTATATCAACCTAGGCTTGGAAAGTAGGAGGTGATGCAATATAGCCTCCAACAAATAGATGACCTTGAGGCAGATCATAAGGGATATTGGCTATTTGTTGGCTAGGATCAAATTGTGCCAAATCCCTCTTGGGCATGGATGGGGAAAATAGTGGTAAAGATATGGCATGTGAAGACATGGCTAGTGAACTAGCAACTAGGGAAAAAGTTTGTGAAGGCATAGTAGAAGTGGTAGGAGACATGGAAACTTGGGGAAATTGGGTTGCCACTCCTAAATGAGAAGAAATAGAAGTAGGGGAAAAGAGAGAAGAAGTATTTACCTGAGCCATCGATGAGATGATAGGAGATTGTTGTTGCTGGAGCATAGACACTTCTTCCTCTATTTCTTCTTCTAGTAAAATCAACCTACGTATTTTTTGAGGCCTACCTGATGCCTCCTCTGGGTCTTCTTCTTCAACATTAATTATTGTTTGTTGCAAAGGTGCCACTCTAAGACCCCCAGATGCCGAAGCTATATGGGTCTCAAGAGAAGGCAATGAGACAGTTTCTTTTTGTTTCTCAAGGGCACTTAGAGATGGGGGCCATGGGGCTCTATGTGTTGTAGATGATACTTTTCTTGTTTCTTGAATTTCTTGGACCTCCTCTGTTCTTTCCTCAGCTTCTTGAGACCCTCTTGGAATATTTCTCATATATGGGCTTGAAACTAGAGATGGATGCCATTCATCCCAAATTGATTCCCACGTCTCATTAGTCTCTACATTCCCAAACTTGTGAGTGAACTCAGAGATTTCTTGTCTGTATTTCTAGTAAGCCTCAATTTTCTCTATACTCCACTCCTTATTTTTCAAATTTTTTCTCAGACTTGGGGTCATCTTCATTTTGGGGTCAAACTCTCGCTCTTTCACATAAAATGTTTCCCAGGACCTGGGGCACTCATATGGCAGGTCACTCAATTCAGCATAGAATGCAGGGTCATCTTGTTTTGGGGATCTTCTATCCTCCCAGAATGGGCATCCCTCATGAATGACTTTTGAAAAAACCTTTTTATTGATAATCCAAGAGGCTAAGAAGCTATCTAGATCATATTTCCATTTATCTTCAATGATAAAAAAACATAAGTAGCCAACTTCCTCAATAGAAGATTTTTAGTTCCTCTAGTTTTAATTGTTATTTTCTCCCTTGTCCAAGGGACATCATACATCTTATTTTTTCTCTTCTTATGTCAAAAATCATTGTCTATGACAGATACTTGATAAACCACTTCTAAAAAGCTAACCCTAGGGGTCAAGACCTTTGGCAATAAAAGAGGTTCTCCAGCAAAGCCATGGACTCTAATTATAGTTGTATGAGCCCCAAAGAAATAATCACAAGGAATTGGCAAATTGGTTAAGAAACCTTTGAGGCTCTATGTCATTATATTTTCTATAGGTTCAAGACTCAAATGACTAAAAGCAGGTATAACAAAACATTCTACAAATTCATAGGGGTCTGAGGTATCTAACAGAACATGGGTCCATGCGGACATAGGAATAGTTCTATTACTACCAGACTCTGGGTCATATATATTTATAGACATGTATTGTTGGAAGAGACTAAAATTTTGATATAACATTAAATGGAATAGGTATGGAGTACCTAAAAACACAATTCTAATGACAGTTTGTGAGCTGGTCTACCATAGCTGTAGAGATTTGTTCTGCAAAATCAAGCTGGTACTCCTGAGACTTATCCACAGTTTTCAATCTAAAAAGTAGTGCAAGTTGCCAATCATGTACTATATAATCATCATTCTAGCTGAAGATAAAGGCTAGCATAGCAAGGGCATCTTGAACGTCGACATTGAACTGAGCACGACCTATGGACAATGAAGGCAACTGGGTATTCTCATCACCTAAATGCATCTCAGAATTTAGAAACTTCACCTTACTGTGGACATTTACCCATGTGCTCTACAACTTAGAAATAGTAGGAAATGTGGTTGTTCTCTCATGCTGTAAAGCCAACATATCCCTAATTGCCTTAGGAGTAATTTGAACCATAAATGGGCCACATTGAATAGAAAGAGATGGAGGGTTAAACAATTTCGCACATAGGTCGATCAATTCAAGGCACAGGTGGACATTAGGAACTATAGACTGTGCCAATTGGGATGTCCACACTCTCATCCCAAAAGTTTCCTACTACCCCTTTGATGCATGGGTGAGGTACCTTTGGTGAGCTCCCTCCTTGAGATTCTTGGTATTCTTTTGCATGTGTGTGTCGAAGATATCATCAACATAATCTTTCACCTGTGTTGGATCTGTGCACACCCCTATTTTTGGGACCCTTATCCGTGGATAGCTTTTACTTGGATGTGTGGGTGTAGAGGCATAGGATTTGTTGTTCATTAACTTATCAGATTGTTCAAAGAGCCCTAGCCCTTCTTGTGGTGATTATGGCTCTAACAATTTTGTATCTCTTGTAAAAAAAATCCTTGGACACTCTTGACACAGAAGATGAGAAAACTGTAAAGGAAACTATACTTAACTGGAAATGCAAGTGGGGAATGAAGCTTTGGCACAAACAACAATTAGGAATGTAGAATGACAATAGCAAATGCAACATTCAAAGGGACTAAAAACTTAGCTCAGTGAGGCATAATGAAATAATTAATCACACATCATGTCTTATTAATGGCGTTAATGCCAAAAGATAGTTAGTGTATCCTTTGAAATATGTATTGGACAGAGTGGTAGATCCGTATTAAAAGTGGTGATCTTCTAAAAAGATGGGTACTTTCTTGAAATTTAAGGAACTGCCAAATAACCTTAATAAATGCCACTACTAATGAAAGGGATCTCTGTGCTACAGACACGTGTTCTGGAACACTTATTTAAAAAGGGAAAAAGTGAGAAAGCAAGACAAAAGTGGGAAAATAATTAAAAAGCTCCTAACTAACTATGATACATGGTGAGTCTTAAGACTTAGATAAAATGTTTCAAGAAGATCCCATTTACCAGAATCTCTTTAGGCTCTCCTTCCATAGTCTCTAACTCAAACACATTTTGCTACTTACAAGAACGGATCTTAAAAGGACTTGTCCATAATGATTCAAACTTGCTGTGTCAGCCCAGTTTGACAGCTCTTTCATCTCATTTCAGCACTAAAGACCCAACTTCAAAATTTGGATTGGAAGATTTTTTGTTAAACCAATTTTTAAGCATCTGCTGATGCTTCAATACTGATTCATGTGCCTTTTCTCTCTTCTCTTGAATGTCTAGCAACTTGGCAAGTTTGACTTGCATTTTCCAACTGTTTCAACAACTGTAAGGCAGGAATCTCTATACTTAGTGGCATCACTGCATGTTTTTCATAGACTAACTCATAGGGAGACATTTTAGTCACTTGCTTTGGTGTGATCCTATTAACCCATAGTGCCATGTTAAGTGACTTGTGCCACTCTGTCTGATGATCATCTCCCATTCTTTTTATGAGTCTAATTAGGTTCTTATTGGTAGATTTTGCCAAGCCATTGCCTTGTGGATAGTAATTAGAAGAAGTCTTCAGATATATTCCATTTTTTAAGGCAAACTCAGACAGTCTAGTTCCTAAGAATGCTTTAGCATTATCTGATATGATAGTGCAAGGAGGACCAAACTGAGTAGTTATCCCTTCTAAAAACTCTAAGATTACCTTTTCAATAGCTTCCTTGAGTGGTACTGCTTCATGCCACCTTGTAAAGTAATCTTTTGTAGTAAGGATCCACTTGTATCCCATATTTGACATTGGATTGATCATGTCAATAAAATCTAAACCCCACTGAGCAAAGTGTTCATCCACTATTATGGGACTTAGAGGCAATGCTGCATTTCTTCTCTTCCCAGTATAGAACTAGCAAGCTTGACACTCTTTGACCTGATAGCAATCTGCAAACAGTGTAGGCCATAAATAGTCAGCTTGTGTCACTTTAGTTGTAGTGGTCCTTGCTAAAAAATGCCCCCATGAGGTTCCATGATGAAACTCATGTAATACCTTTTGGGCCTCATCCCTCTCTACACATATTAATAGTATTGCATCAATATTCTTTCTAAATAAAACATGATCAATTAATACAAAATGAACTCCCTGTTGCCTATATTATCTTTTCTTATCATGGGAGAGTTCATTTGGGAACACACCAATTCTCATGAACTATATTATGTCACTTACCCAAGAATCTTGGTCAGTCTCTTGGAGTCTCAACACTGTCTCAATTTCTGCTTCTTCAGGCATTGATTCCTCTATGTCTTGAGTCATATATTGGCATAGTCCTTTGCCTCTAACCAATTTGGTAGGCCTTACCTATACATCATATTCTAAAATCTTAGTTATCCAATTGACCCTTTTTTCAATGATCTCACCCTCCATGATATATTCCCTTACACTAGGGTGGGCTACTAATATCATAATCTTATTCCATGTTACTAAGTGCCTGAATTTCTTATGGGCTTTTACCATGGCATAAGCTTATTTTTTGACAGAATTAAACCTTGATTCATACTCCCTTAGTGTTCTGGAAAAGAATGCAATTGGGTGTTCTCCTTTTTCTTTATAATCTTTCTGGGTCAAAACAGCTGCCACACTGTGTTCTTCTCCATATACATACATTATAAAGGGCTTAGAGAAATCTGGATTCCCTAGTATAGGTGTAGTTGAAATGGCTCTCTTTACCTCTTCAAAAGATTGTCTCCCTTCAGTAGTCCATTTGAAAGCTAAATCTTTCTTTAGTAGAAGAGTGATGGGTCTAACTAACCCTGCAAAATTAGATATGAAGTGAATAACAAAATTTATCTCTCCCCAAATGGACTGGACTGCCTTCTTGCTGATTGGCAAAGATAGATTAAATATGGCTATGACTCGCTCTGGGTCTATGAAAATCCCATCTTTTGAAACAATGTGTCCCAAAAGTTTCCCTTGGGGCACAACAAAGATACACTTCTTTGGATTCAGGGAAATCCCAAACTCCTGACATTTTTGGAAAATAGCTTCTAAGTGCTCAAAGTGATCTTTGGCATCTTTGGTAAATATAGTCAGGTCATCTAAATAGATAAGAATGATCTTATTAATAAGGTCCCCAAATGCTATGTCCATGGCATGTTGAAAAGTACCTCCAGCATTTGAAAGATTGAATGACATTTTAGCATATGCGAATGTTCCCCACTTTGTAGTGAATGTTGTTTTATGTTGGTCTTCATTAACTAACCAAATCTGATTATATCCTGAGAAACTATCAAACCAAGAAAACCTCTCTGACCTAGCTATAGTTTGCAAAATCTATTCCATATAAGGCAGGGGGTAATGATCCTTCAATGATGCTTTATTCAGGTCTCTAAAATCTACATAGAGTCTTATGTCTCCATTCTTCTTTCTTACGAGTACTAAATTAGATACCCAGGTTGAATGTTTAATTGGAAAAATAATCTTGGATTCTAAAAGCTTTTGCAGTTCGTCTACCATTAGAGGCTCAATCCTAGGGTTCACTGGTCTTTGCTTCTAACGGACTAGTTTTGATCCTTCAACAAGTTCTATGGCATGTTGAATGATGTCTCTATTATAAACATGAAGGTTGTCATAGGTCCATGCAATTACTCTGTCATATTTGTTGCATAAAGAAATTAGTGTATCCTTTTCCTCCTGGGTAGTAGCATTGCCTATCTTCAGTTTTCTTCCTTCACTGACTTGAATTTTAGAATAATCATCTATGCTTACCTTAAATTTCCTTTTATCTAGACTTACATCCTCTAGGTAAAATAGATTTTCCAGTGTGATCAATCCTTTTGGGAGCTTATTAGACTTCAGTTGGATAATTTGGTCACCATAAGCTTTTTCAATCTTAGGTTGTAATTGATTAGCAAACTCTCCTGATTGTTGTAGAAACAAAAGTATTTGGAGATCATTATCAAAGACATGCTAGTTCTGAACATTATCTGGGATTGTTGGTCTCACTATAACATTAACTAACTCACTATTAACAAGTAGGTCACTTGCAGGGTCAAATTGAGAACCAATTTGTGTCATTCTATCTGCTTCAGCATTTTGGGTTCTAGGAATAACTTCTATGTTAAACACATCAAAACAATCTATTAGATCCCAAATTCTGTGATGATAGGATCTCATTCTTACATTATTTGCCACAACCTTTTTTCTGATTTATTTCACTACTAGTTCAGAATCTCCCTTCACCACCAAATTTTTTATCCCTTTCCTGGTTAGCATAAGACCATGCACCAAAGATTCATACTCAGTATCATTATTCGTGCAAGCAAATTGAAAGCATATGACTCTAAAAACTTTCTCGCCATTTGGATAAGTGAGGCATATATCATCTCCAGTACCATTTTTGCTCTTAGCTTCATCAAAATTCAAGGTCCAGATTTATGAGCTTCTATTTGGTTCTTCTTTTTTAGATACTTCTTTTCTAATAACATTTGGTATTTCTTGGCCTTCTACAAAAATAACATAAGTGCTCAAACTAGTAGATTCATAATTTCCATAAGGGTCACTTTGCATCATGGTCATCAGCTGACTATTTTCTTCTTCTTGCTGATCATGTTCAGTCCAATCACCTAATTCTTCAACAAACACTCTCTCCTCTTTATTCATCATGGCATGGGATGCTTCAAATTTTAGAGTTGGTTCATCAATGATGTGGTCTTTGGACAGAGGTTTAGACAATACTTTCATCTTTGTTCCATACTTAGTTCTTAAAACTAGATGCGACCAATCAAGTGACATGTAACCTCCTATCTTGGCTATGAAATCTCTAGATAGGCATAAATTGAAGACAAGAGGAATGTCTATAACTACTATATCTTGCTTGATAGCTATATTTGGGCAAGTAGACAATTGTAATGGGAGTTGTCTGATTCTTCCTATGGTTTGGATAGACTTCCCATCTAATTATATAACTCCTTTTGCAAGTGGCTCATATTTAATTTTTAAAGCATCTACTATCTGTTTTGGCATGACTATAGTACTAGCTCCAGAATCTATCATTGAGTTGTGCAGCAACTTCTTTCCCGCTATTAAATTCAGATAAAATGGCTATGGCTTAGATTTGCTTACCTCTGGTGTAGTGTTCAATAGGGTCATTGTCTATAGAGGTGGAGCATCCTTGCTTTGAGTCTTTCCTTTGTTAGCAACTTCTTCCTTTGTATTGACAATTTTAGGATCAGCCTGAATCTATAGTGCTTCTTGCAATAGTGTCTTTTGCTCTAGGATGGCTAGTATATCCCATATTGATACATGAGCAGGGGTCTTCTTTAGTTTCTCTACTACGTTCATGGGTCCTAATTCTTGTGTCTTTGAGTAGTAAGGATACTTTACTCTCTCCTGTGCTGGATTAGAGACTGTTTGATCTTGGGTCAGTTGAGGCATTTCTTGTCTTAAAGCTGAGTTATAGTGAGTTTGGAGGGGGGAGCCCTAGTAGTTTCATTGTTGGATACATCGAGCTACTCCATCATCCCCCTCTTTGACCTGGTATAGTAGTCAAACTGTACTATGGGCTTCTTGGAAGTAGATGCTTCATTCAAGAATATTGAATCTTCATCCTCAATCCATGAAAACAAAGCATGTTCAGGGGTAATTTCCTCTTCTTACTGGATGGACATCCCTTGCATTTGGGCCACCATTACGACATTCTGGACACCGGGTGACTGGTACGGAGGTGCATTAGATACCAACACTTGAATTTCCACCATTCTCTGCTCTGCTATCTTTTGTTGTAAGTTTCCTCTAGGACAATCTCTAGGCATATGAGCGTTATTACAAGGAAAACACCAAGCATTGGCATCTTCTACTAGATTATTCTATCTAGGGACCATTTCTCTATTTAGATTATGGGGAATAGCTTGCAGAGGTGTGGAGACCATGACTAGTTGATTTGAGGGTTGAGGATTAATCAGCCTTTGAGAACTTTCATACTAGTTTGCCTGATATGGGGGTCTATTTCCTCGGATACCTTGGTAGGGAGGCTTTGGATAAGAAGTCTATTGCCTTTTTAGATTAATAATTTCATTTGAAAAGGTCCTAAGGATGTTCTTGATATCATCCATTTTAGATGGAGGGGTAGGGGTTACTGACACAGTGGGTTGTTGATATGCTAGGAAGGTATACATAGACACTAGTGCAACTGTAGGATTAGGGGTTTCTTGTGGAAAGGGAATGGAAATTTTTGGGAACATAGGCATGGGAGGCCTTGGAGGCAATTTCCCAGCATTTATCAGATTGTTCTCAAACCTAATAGCTAACTCATGTGCTTCTAGCAGAGTCTGTCCACCTAGGGACTAAATCATTACAGATATATCAGAATTAAAAGCCTTGAGGTAGAATACAATAGCCATACCTGATGGCAGCCTCATTGTAGCAGGAATTTTGTCCCAGGTCTTTTGAAACCTAGTGTTGAAATCAGTTATAGCTTCTTGTGGTGCCCTCTTTATGGTGATTAATTGTTACAATAGGGAGGATTTGTCAGCCTTTTCTTTGAATCTTACAAAGAAAGCATCACCAAGATAATCCCATGTCGATATTGTATTTGGGGTCAAAGATCTATACCATTCTAGAGCCTTCCCTTTGAAAGAAGCTACCAATAGCCTGATTGCTACATTTTATATAGTAATGACATGTAGTACACACACATCTGATACATCTTGTAGGTGCTCCCCTGGTGTCTTGGAATCTTCTCCACTAAATTTGGGTAAAGGTTTCAAAGCATTAGCCAGAATTCGATCCCAGGTAGCTGGTGGTATTGGAAGAAAGAGGGGACTGCCAGTGTTCCAATTTGCAAAGTTTCTTGGATGCACAGGTGCTACCATATTTGCTATTGATGCTACTGCAGCTTGATTTGCTCTTCTTCTTGGAATAACAACTAATGGTAGCAATAAAATCCCTGGATTAGTGGAAGACTGAGCTCTTGTTGTCAGTCCACAACTTTGACTCCTCATCACTCTCTAGTTCATATAATCTTGATCAGAATTTCAAGAAAGGTCCCATCGGGCATGCCAAAAATTGTTGATGTGTAAAATTGTGCAAGTTCCAACACCAACATGGGAAGTTTCAAGAATGTGGGACTTGCTACTTGAAACAACCTCTAGATTTTAAAGAAGATAGCTCTTCCTATGTTCAATGGAGTTTTGAGTAAAGGGGAAAGAAAGAAACAAGATTATAGATACAATAAGTAAAATCCTAATTCTATGGCGATGCGCCTAGATGAAAATATATTTCCTTAAGTAGCACAATGAATAGATTCTTAAGATTCAACTATATTAAAGAGCAAATACTGCATGATCAATATAGATAGATTGTAAATGGATTAAAGATCAAAGGCTAAACTCAAAAGATTTATGCAAATACAAATAATATCAGAAACAACACAGAACAAAGCTTCTTTTATTAATAGTTCAACAAATACAAGAGGCACAGTGACATGCACAGGTATATCAGCTTGCTTATCAAAACTAACTAGACTAAGGAAAAATGATACAATCTAGTCACAACAAGACCTCCGAACTTTCTAATCAATTCTCTATATCTTTTATTACAATATCTTCCAGTATATATATAGCCACAAAATTTGGCTCAAGACCGCTTGCAACCACCCAGAATCTTCAAGGGCATCAACATAACTAAAGTTAACTGGGACTACTCTGACACTAAGATCTTTTGAATCTACAACTGTATTTCCTTGCACACTCATTGGCTGAGAGACAATATATGTGGCACACTAACTATAGTTCAGTTGAGACACATGGCAGCACCCGCAGGCTTAAACGACTTCAAAAATGTAACACACAGCAGCTTCCACTTCACTCTTAACTATTTTCATTCAAAACAAGACATACAAAACATCGTCACTTGTCGCCATCTGCCAGACTTTGAAACTTAATATGTGGCACACTTTTGAGCAACACTAAGACACTTGGCATCTTTTGACAATACTAAAAGCTTTCTATCTTTATGCCTGAGCAACTTGTCACAACAACATTTGGCACTTTCTGCAACATTTAGAAACTGAGACATTATTTATGGGACCCACCACATACCTCTTCATCCCTGCATAGAGAAACAATACTGTGACACATGACGCCTCCTGCTTAAAGCAAAATTGGTAATGTGGCACCCTTTGACAATATCAATAGCTTATGAAAAAGGTCCTTTAGAATCCTGCGGAGATTGACACTTGTCACACTCTAGCAGCAATTGAAAATTATGAGACAACATATGTGTCTTCACCTAAAAGCATAAAAGAAAGCAGTTTAACCCTTCGCTTTCGCCATGTGGCACACTCCAGTACAAGCTATAAACTATGTCTCAATATTGTGGACCCACCACCTATGCTGGTACTAACAAAGCTTTGTCAAAAGATATACATGCGGCAACTTCCACTCATACTACAAAAGGACACTTGGCACAACCCGCGGGCACACTACATAAAAAAAACCTTTCATCATGGTCTCCGATATCAACACGTGGCAGCTTCCAGAGTAGGCAAGAGACTTTAATAAAAGAAACACTATTATAGATACGTGGCACACTCCATGGCATCAACTTAGAAGGAAGCAAATGGAAGAGACATGCAGCGGTGGCTGCTTAACACTGAACATTTTCTTTGTTACTACAAAATGACACACACTCATGACACATGGTGCAATCTGCGCATGAGAAACATATAGCCACAACAAATAGCCACTAATACTAGAACAACAACTGGAAATATACTGAGATAGAAACAAAGCTGAAACAAAATGTAGAGTTTTAGCTCTACACATACACTAAATGTCACTAATAGCCATTGTACTTTATTGTCTGCTATGTTTTCTTGCCTAAATGTTGAAAAATCATCACAAAAACAACCAAAAACTTGATCAAATTTAGTCATTTTGTACAGAGCTACGCATTTGCAAATTCTTGTTGCACATTTAAAACATCTTACAATGCATATACCTTTGTTGTGCATTCAATAATTTGTGTTGCACATATAAACATTTTTGTTGTGCATATACCAATTATTGCTACACATTTACACTTTATTCTTGCGCATTTAAACCTGTGCATATATCACCTATTGCTATGCATGTGCACACTGTTCTTGTGCATTTAAACCTCCACATCCATAATAGAGAGTTGTTCCTGAGGTCTTGTACAAATAACCAGAATAGTTTTGGATACCCATTTTGACATAGAATTCACTTAAGAAGCTAGTTAAACGATACAGATACATCCCATATCCATTTCAAACATTCCTATTATATCTCATATTTAGCCTTCCCCAAAGCAAACGAGAAACAAGATTTTCCCAAAAAGTATTATTGAGATCTTCTTATTCAAACAAATTTAGTTAGTTTCCCTATTAGAATCGACCATCCTTTATCTAGGAGCTACACTAAACATCTTGACAAAGTTAGTCTTTATCAATAGTGATTTCTATCATCCCTATTTGACTTACTTTGGATCAATGCTTTGATAACTATACATCATAGCTCAAGATTATTGTTTCAACAAAGATCAAAACAACCTTTAGAAAATCTTATCATCAACACATTCAATCCAATCTTTCACCCAAACTACACCCCATCAAAAACATCACTTATATCTACAAGTCTCTCATCCAACTTCATTCATTTCAAACTTTGTATGATTGAAACTAGGTCTCAAGCCAAAAGATGAAAATAAATGGATCCATCCAATAGTAGTGTACACTCTTCTAGTGATGGAGAGGAAGAAATCCCCCAAGAAGAAATTGTTAATGCCTTACAAGATCCAAAATTTCAAAAATTAATGGATAAGGTCATAACAATGGACCCAAACAAATACTTCCTTTTTCTTGCACAAGGAGCCAAGTTACCCTCTGATTTTGACATTACCAAATTGAGTGAAACAACCCAATCAAATGAAACTAAAGCTCCCAAGAATGAAAAGGTTAAGGATATGACAAATCCATTAGAGGCACCCACACAACAAATCCAAGCTTTACAATAACAATTTGTGGACTTATAAACTAGATCCTCCACAAAACATTATTCACTAGATGATATATCTCCCTATCCTTTTGACAAAAGCTCGGTTATGGTACCTTTTCCTTCAAGATTTGAAGTCCATAAATTTGACAAATATAGGGGAAAAGGCGATCCTTGTGATCACATTAGAGAATTCATTGCTACATATTTAGAAGTCACTCACAATGAGATATCTAATGCAACTCTTTTCACATAGCTTAGGAGGTCAAGCCATGGAATGGTTCTCATGTCTACCTCCTAGAATCTATACATTCAACAAACTAGTGGAAAAATTTGTGACTCACTTCTCCTATAACATTGAACATGAGATTTCAATGTTAGATCTTTTCAACAATAAACCGAAGAGTAGAGAATCCTTCACTACTTTCTTGCAAAGATGGAGACAACTTGCAAGAAAATGTCCTTATCACATCCCGAAAAGTAAATGATTGAAATGTTTGTCCATAACTTGAACACAAACTTAAGCTATCAAATTCAAATCCAATGTCCTTCTTTTAGTAAGGTTATTGACATGGGATTACTTATAGAGAAAGCATTTACAGCCAAAGGACAAATAAAAATCTATAATGATGTCCCTAGTTCAAACAACAACATAGATAAATCTAGGTTTTGGACTAAAAACAAGAACATTTTGAATGATGGAGTTGTAGATGCAAAATGTGTGACACAAAAACAACCCATTTTAAATCTATCAAGCTTGCACAACAATGCTTCCTCAAACAAACCCACAAACAAAGAACCTAGACCAACAAACTTTAATCTTACCCGTAGAAAATTTACACCATTGGGAGAATCCATTGAATCTTCCTTGTCAAAGAAAATCACAAATAATATCATAACGCTTCCTACGGTAAGAGAATATGAACCCAAGTTTAAACCCTCATGGGGGAAAGATTCTAACTATTGTGAACTCCATAGAAGTAAAGGTCACAAAACAAATGATTGTCAAAGATTGAAAAACACAATCTAAGACTTGATAGATAGAGGAGATATATCAATTGTTGGCCACACATCCAATGACAAACATGTGGCAGTTAAGAATCCACTTCCTAACTATGAGAAGGGAAGTACCTCAAACTCAAATAATAACGGTGGTAATAATGCCAATTATATGAAAGTATCTTATGACTACATCGTTAATCACATATCTAAACGTGACTCACATATAAATGTGATTACTATAAATAACAAGCCTAATTGTAATGTTACTACTTTTCGAGGAAAGATTACTCTTCAAGGAGTTCCACCCAAGCCATCCTCCATATCAAACAAATACGATGTATTAGAGCAACTCAAAAATACACCTGTACATATATCCTTATTAGAGCTTTTGTGTCTTTCACTATCTCACAAAGCTATCCTAGACAAAGCTCTACTAGAAACTACCATACCCACAAATATGGACCAAGAGTGGTTTCAAGCCATGGTGGGACATCTCACCATGCCTCATATCCTATCTTTCATTTAAAATGATGATATGGCCATTCACCAACCTCATAATGCATCTCTCCACATTGAAGTAATCATTCACAAACATAGAATCAAATGAGTCCTTATAGATGAAGGAGTTGGTTTAAATATATGTACCTTAAAATTAATCCTTGCATTGGGGTTTTCTAAAAATGTTATTGATTCAAAGAAGAAAATCACTATCAAAGGATATGATGAAGAGGAAAGAGATTCTAAAGAAACTGTTGTCTTACCCATAAGAGTGGGACCAATTCAAAAAGATGTGGTGTGTCAAGTCCTTGACATGGATTTAGCCTATAACATTCTCCTTGGACACCCTTGGATTCACGCAATGAAAGTCATACCATCTACCTATCATCAATGTATAAAATTATTGTACAATGGTCAAGAGATTGCAATCCAAGGTGATCCCGATCCCTTTCAATATTGTAACACCATCAAACCCAAACATGAAATCATTATACTCACTAACCATGAAGCCTCACACTACACATCCCAAGTTGATCCAAGCTCACTAGCTTCTACATCCAAATCTGCTAAAGTGAAAGTCAATCTTAAGGACAAAGGTGTTGGAGAGTATTCCATCAAACAATCCTTTTGTATTGCACAATTACCCCTTTCACCCAAATGCTATGGCAAACCATCCATGTCCAAACAACAATCATTGAAGTACCTTGAAGGTCCCTTTATCAAATGGGGCAATCTATCAAAAAAAGTGAAGAGAAAGATATCCTCCAATGGTTATACAAGGATGAAGAAAGTGAACTCAATCCACATGAACAACAACCACAATTACGAACTGAACAATATGGAACGAGTTTCACTATTTTACAGAAAATGGGATATGATGGTCATGGTCCAGTAGGGTTGAGAAAAGAAGGAATTATTGAGCCCATACAACCTTCTTCATTATCAACCTGAGACATTAAAGGGCTAGGGTATAAAGGAAAGGTCAAAGAAAAGGCTACTACCAATCTAGTGGAGCAAATTCACAAATTGAAAGAGGGAAGTGAAATAGATTCTAATGAATGGGAATTGGAAAATCTTTCTAAGTTATCTTGTGAAGATAAGCATGTTGATGTAATTCAATCACATAGCTCCACCAATACATACCATGAGATACAAAGTTCAAGGTCTAGACCACTAGAGTTTGATTCACAAAATATCAAGAGTGAGTCCCACGAGGAAGGTCAGATATCGCATGTGATAAATAATCCTTAGGAGAGTATTGTTTTAGACTTGGTAGATGCCACCATAAACCTAGAGAACTCTTCTATCCTAACCATTATTTCCCTTGAGTCAAACCAACCAGATGATCCTCTTCCACTAGTACATCCTAAACTTATAGATTGGGAACAATAAGAGGCCCCTGAACTAGACACCTTTCAAAATGATGATGTTATTATTGATTATCTAGAAGTTACGGATCATCTACCTTCAGGAGATAATAAAGACAGTTTCACTATAGAACTTAATAACATGGCTTATTTTGGAGAGAGTGTCAAGCATTTTAGTCACAAAAATATAAGAATAAAAAATAGATCTAATGGTGAAAATCACTCTGCAACAATATTAGATCATGAAATAAAATAAAATAAAGGATGAATTTGATGGTGAAAACCTCTCTAAGGCACCAAAGGATGAAAGTGTTGACACTCTCCCCAACCCTACGCATTAGGAGGGGTCTTTAGTTTTAATAGAACCAATGAATATTGGTACAGAGGATAGCTTGAAAACAATTTATCTAGCAGAACCTTTATCAGAGCTAGAAAAGAAAGAATTCATCAAATTCTTTAAAGAGAGATAGATTAATTTTGCTTGGTCCTATGTAGATATGCCTGGCCTTGATCCAGATCTCATTATGCATCATTTATCACTAGCTTTAGAAGCCAAACTAGTGAAACAAAAGCTAAGAAAGATGCCTCTACATATAGCACTTTTATTCAAAGAAGAGTTGAAGAAGTTGTTGGATGTAGGTTTCATCAGATCAATTGATTATCTTGAATGGATCTCCAATATTGTTCCTATTTCAAAACTAGACAAGAAAATCAAACTTTGTTCAGATTTTAGAGATTTGAATAAAACATTCCCTAAGGATGATTTTCCTTTACCTAATATAGACATCATTGTAGATTTGAAAACATGGCACACTATGTTATCTTTAATGGATGGATTTTCTAGCTATAATTAGATCAAAACAATGCCAAAAGACCAATAAAAGACTACCTTCACATGTCCATGGGGTACATATTTCTGGAATGTCATGTTGTTTGGATTAAAAAATGTAGGAGCAACATACCAGAGAGCAATGACCACAATTTTCTATGATATGATGCACACCATTATGGATGATTATGTGGATGACATTCTAGTAAAATCACTCACACAGGAAGAACATCTTCATGTATTGGCCAAGATGTTTCAGCGACTGGAGAAATTCAATGTTTATCTAAATCCGAAGAAGTGTGTGTTCGGAGTTACATTTGGCAAGCTTTTAAGGTACATTGTTTCAACAAATGGAATCGAGGTGGATCCGGTAAAAGTGAAAGATATAATGGAAATACCAACTCCTAAAAATATCAGTCAATTAAGATCATTACAAGGAAAAGTTACAGTCTATACGTTGGTTTATCTCACAGTTATCTGACAAATGTCAACCCTTCACTCATCTTCTTCACAAGAATATTCCTTTCAAATGGGATGAGATGTGTGAACAGGCTTCTCAACTCTTGAAAGAATATTTTATGAACCCACCAATATTGATGCCACCAATCCAAGGCAAATCATTGATGCTTTATATTTCAGCTACAATAACTACTCTAGGAGCTCTACTAGCACAACAAGATTCTAAAGGAAAGGAATGGGCTATTTATTACATCAGTCAGACCTTAGTAGTGTATGAGCTATAGTATACACCTATTGAGAAAGCATGTCTTGCTATAGCCTTTTCATCTCAAAAGCTAAGACATTATATGTTAACTCATTCAATCAAGTTAGTAGCCAAAATAGACCCAATGAAGTATTCACTCGGTAAGGAAGCTCTGGTAGGTAGATTATCAAAGTGGGTAATGATTCTCAATTAATTTAACATTGAATATGTGGATATATGAGCAATAAAATGATAATTAATTGTAGATCAGTTACAAGATGCACCACTGAATGATGAAAATCCATTAAGTTTTGAGTTTCCAGATGAAGCCATCTTCAACATAACAACTCTAGAATGAAAGCTTTATTTTGATGGATCTTATACATAGCATGGGTTAGGAGCATGCATTTTGTTGGTAACACTTCAAGGAGATACAATACCAAAATCATATAAACTACTCTTCCCTTGTACCAACAATGTGGCAGAATATGAAGCATTGGTTATTGGTATCAAGATGGCTATAGAATGGAATGTTCAAAAGTTACATGTTTATGGAGATTCACAACTAGTCATCAATCAGGTAAATGATGATTATTAGACCAAATATGAAAAGTTAGTACCTTACAAGCATATGGTAGATGACTTCAAAGAGTGTTTTGTTGTGATTTCTTTTGAACAAATACCAAGACTAGAGAATAAAGTTGTAGATGCCATGGAAACTATCAACTCACTCTTGGATATACCAAAAAATTGGTCATGTTATGAGTTCTTAGTGGAGCCAGTGTCTAATCCTGCATATGATATCCCTAAAACATGAATTATAAGTCACATAGTAGGATTTGATTCCCCTTTGTATGGAAACATCTATACCTATCTAAAAGAAAACACATTTCCACCTAGCCTATCTAATAATCAATGAAGAACTTTTATCCATCAAGCCACTCGCTATACCATAATTGCCAATACCCTTTATTGACGAGGTCTTGATGGTACTCTCCTTAGATGTCTATAATGTGAGGAATATCAAACCACCTTAAGAGAAGTTCATGAAGGTATTTGTTGAAAGCACTCTAGTGGTCCTACCTTGGCAAAGAAACTCATGCATATGGGATACTATTGGCAACGTATGGAAATGGATTCTTACCATTTTGTCGAAAAGTGCAAGAAATGTTAGATCCATGGAAATCCCATACATGCACCAACACAAGAACTGCAGCCTTTAATGACTCCTTGGCCTTTTTGCCAATGGGGACTCAACCTTGTGGGAAAGATTCATCCCCCTTCATCTAACGACCATAAATTCATAATAACCACCACTGAGTATTTTACTAAGTGGATTGAAGCCATAACCTTAACCAATGTCACAGGCAAGCAAATTGCCTCATTTATCTTGAACTATATCATTTGTCATTATGGCATTCCTTTATCCATTATCACTGATAACAAAAGAACTTAAAAAATTTAGGATGTCAAAGAGCTTTGTGACAAGTTCCATATCCAACATTGTTTCTCCACACCATACTATCCCCAAGGAAATGGTCAGGCAGAGGCATCTAATAAAACAATCTTGAAAATCTTAAAGAAGACAGTCAATGATGCTAGTCGTGATTGGCATGTATAGCTAAATCCCACTTTATGGGCCTATTGTACCAGTATTCACACACCCACAGGTGCAACACCCTATGCCCTTGTCTATGGCTCAGAAGCAATCTTGCCTATTAAGGTTGAGTTACCATCTCTATGAGTATCATTAAAGGGTTTAATAACTAATGAAGAGTATCGAGTTTGTAGACTTTAGGAGTTAGAATTGTTAGAGGAAAGATGACAAAATGCTTTTAATCCTCTCAAGGCCTATCAGTAACAGATGTCAAGAGGCTACAATAATAGAGTGAAACCCAGAGACTTTCAAGTTGGTGATCTAGTTCTGAAGGACAATCCCAGAAATCAGTAGGATAGAGAAAAGAAAGGAAAGTTTGAACAAAATTGGCTTGGTCCTTATGTAATCATTGTTGCTTATGGATCAAGAGAATACCAATTAGCAACATCAGAAGGTGAGTTGTTTGATGATCCCATCAATAGTATGCATCATTGAAAGTTTTATACCTAAAAACTCTGGTGAAAGGGAACCAAAAACATTCAAAAACAAAAAAAAAGTGGTGCAATAAAAGCAAATGGTGAAAACTTGGAAACAAGTACTATTTGTGATAAACCTACTTCCTCCATCTTTTAGGATTTTAGTTTTCATCCATCCTTTCTTCCACATCCATCAAAACACATAAAGATGTACTTATCATGGCTTGTTTCTCACTCACCTTTACCGCCTTATCAAATAAGGTTATCCATCTAATCCTTCATCCATCTTGTCATCTATTGCAACTCCATCATCAATATCATTGTCAAACTATGTTGCCTCTAAGCTATCACATAGGCAAGGCCATCATTGATGAGCCCCCGAGGCTTCCCACCCACCTAGGTCTTGGGTCCACATGGTCTAGGTAATCAAACTACATTTCCTCTGTACTTTCATGTAGGCAAGGCCATCATCGATGAGCCCCCAAGGCACTAGGTCAGTCCCTTAGAGCCCATCACATCAAGTCTCCTACCAGTTCATCCATATATTTCATCAATAATAAGTAGACCCTTTACTTCACTGGGGGCAAAATTCTTGACCTAGTTGTAGACACCCTAAAATGAGCATGTCATTGCACCACTTGCATTTCATTAAATCTGTCTAATCACCTACATTCAATGTTAATTAAATAATCTAATTATTTAATTAATTTCATCAAATTCTTCTAAGTCTCCTAAATTCAACGTTAATTAAATAAATCTTCTTTATTTAATTAATTTTCATTAAATCAACCTTATTCTTCCAAAATTAAATAATTTTTATTATTTAATTAAATCATTATCCTCTTTCCAAAATTCAAGTCCACATTAACTAAATAAATCCAATTATTTAATTAACTCATCCAATTCTATCTTATCTATAATTAAATAATTCTACATTATTTAATTAAATCAATTTTTCTTCTAAATTTAAATAAATCATGCAAATTTATTTAAATTGTCTCAATCCTCTAAAAATAAATAGAATTAAGTATTTTATTTATAATCCTCTATTCCTCTATCATGCACAAACAATTAAATAAATTTATTTATTTAATTTAAGTTATCTTCTAATTCCTCTTAAAATATCTTGTTAACTCGTGCACAATCAGTCTTATTTTTAGAACTCTAAAAAAGGCAAAATTATAAGTTGAGTTATCTATTCAATCAATCTTGTTTTCATCATATCTTAATAAAAATATCCTTATGGATTGACACATGTCGTGTGCACATTCATCATGGTTATTTGTTTTATCTCCTCCGTTGATTCTTTTGAATTATCTGGACCATTGATCGATCTCTGTTGAAACCTATATAAACCCCCCTCATCTCCTTCACAAATCCTCTTCAATCACTTATTCTCAAGCATCCTTTAACAGCGCTTTGAACATACATCGCATCTATTGAACAACTTTATGATCTTTTGACATTGATCTTTGAGCACTTTGAGCACTTACACTTGCTTGTTGCAAACATGGTTTCACAACACTATTGAGCAATCCACATTCAACAAAGGGAACAACACAAATTTGGGTAAAAGCTTTCTTATTTCATGGGATTTATTGATAATGGATTTTATTTAGATTACTTCTCTTTATGTTATGGGTTTTTGATTTGTTAGTTTTGATATTATCATAATCAATTTTCCTCATACACACTAGTTACATAATTATATTCTTGAATGCCACAATCTAGAGGATAACAATCCGGATTACAATACTATCTTTAGACAACAAACAACCTAACAATAAACTTTTCAACAAAATCTTGACATAAGACATTAACCAATACCAGACAACAACAACTTGCCTAAACTATCAGGATGGTTAGATATGTTATGACAAGAAAACATATGTATGGCAAGAAGATTTAATGGCTGTTGTAAGTGTAAGTCTTATGTTTTAATTTTCATTATCATGTTTCCTATGCTACTCGAGGATGTCCAGGGCTAGAGGAGCTATGACGGGGCATGATTATTTCATTTGTTTTCTATTTGTGGATCAATCTTTAGTAATGTGAAGACTTGTCTAATGACATGATCAACAAACGATCATCAATGATGTTATAGGTCTTAGCATGAAAGCGTATGATCCTTGTCTGTTGATTCATGCAAGCACTACTTAGGTCATCTTGGTTCAATTATACCTAGATGCTTGTATTAACTTGATAAATCAAAATCCATGTAAGCAATACTCAGGTCATCTCAGTTTACTTATACCTAGATGCTTGTATTCCCTTACAACATTTTAAAAATCTCAATGATGAAAAAAGCACTTCAAATATTTGTATAGAAGATGACTAGGTCTCATTTGTGCATATTAATTTTACATGTTGCATTTCATTTATAAGCATTTCATACTTATCATTTTCCAAGTGGCTTAAGGTCCAAGTGCTCTCTTTATCTACTCACCCTTTTTTCTCCTTTCATTTTGAGAGCACACTAGCTGTCCTCTTGAGGGGGCATCATCATCATCATCATTCATCTTATTCATTAACTTACCATTTTCTTTCCTTCTCACCTTTTCTCTTGAGTGACTGAGGCATCACCAATAATCAATACAATCATCAAATTAATTCAATCATCAAATCAAGCAATGATCCAAATGCAAGTCATCCTTATTCCATTCCAATCGAATCAATCAATCTTGTCAAATTATCCAATCACATCCTTGGTCCTGATCCTAATCTTATTGTAAACTAAATCAATCAATCAATCAATCATCATCATCAATGTGATATGTCTTTCTTGTATCTTTGTGCTGATCTAGGGATATATCATTCCCTGCAATGACACCACTATCATCATCAATCATTATCAATTAATCAATGGTTTATAGCTTGATAGGGGTAATACCTTGTTTGTTTTTTATATCATTTGTGCATTCTTTCTTGCTTGCTTGTGCATGTTATCATTTTATATTGCATAACATATCATTCATCTCTTTCATTCATCCCTTATCTTACATCCTCCATTTTTTTAGCCATCCTTTATCATTTCATTTCAAGAGCATATGTGTTCTTCCAACCCATCTATTCTCTTGAGGGGACATACTACCAATGCCAAACCTTTACCAAGGGCAAACTAGGGCATGTATCATAATCATAAAATTTTTATTCTTTGAAAGAACATGATAAAACACATTGTCTCAAAGAGGGGAAAAATGTATACACCTAAAAATGGCTTGAGATGAATTAAATAAATATTTTATATTTATTTTATTCTTATTCTTCTATCAATACATAAATACACTAATTTATTTATTCGATTCACATTCATCATATTCCTCCAATAATTAAATATCTTAAATTCTTCTAAAGACATCCCAAATAAATAAATAATCCTAATTATTTAATTATTCCTCTAAAACAAAGTCCTATTTCTAAAATCCACATTGTTCATCCAACTCATCTTACAAGTTAGTGGACACCTCACCATGTTTCTCCATAAATTAAATATTATTAATATTTAATTAAGTATTTATCCTCTCAACACATGCCCTATTTGTTCTCAACCATCCCTAATTTGTAGAAATTGGTTTTTCCACATCACCATCGTCAATGTTGACTATGAGACACTTGTCTCATGAATCCTATATTCCCTCTCACATTACAACAAACAAAGACTCCTTCTTCCATGTTTCTTTCATGGTCTTCCATATTTATCTCATGGTCTTTATGAGCATCACTCCATGTGGCTCCTTGTCCCACATATCCCTCCATCTTTTCATCATAGTAGGAACATCCTCCTTATTTATCTCCCCTCATCCAACTAATTCAATCTTGACCATACATCTCACAAGACCAATTCCTCAACCATTGATCTTGTGGCACTTGGATTTAGGCCCTCCTTTGCCTATAAAAGGAAGCTCCTCACCTTCATTTTGCAATCAAAAGAGTTATTAGACTTACATGTAGAAATTCTATCAAGTATCCAAGCATGCCTTTAGCCCCTATTTGCATATCAATATCATAATCTCCATTATTGCATTATCATCTAGATTCATAGTATCATTTAGTCTCATATCATTATCCTCATATCAATCATTATCAATAACATTGCATTAGATTTTATCAAAATCATCATCATTATCATTAGTCTTGCATTGTAGGATTGTTTACATTGCATTTGAATCCAGAATTCCATTCATCTCATAGTCATCTTGAAAAATAAAGAAGTTCAATTCTGAGAGCACCATCATAATCAGTAAGATCTTGAGGAGATAGGAGGCAATGGCACATGAAGGACAAATCAGAGTTTGCAAGGTATAATTCATGTTTTCTATATTTTTCCTAGTTTCATTAGTGATTTGAATTTGAGTAGGAATTTAGAATAATTGTGGTAGATTATTAAGTTTTTATAGTTGTTTCAAATAATCAATCACAATATCCTCTAGTCTTCTCTAGACCACAAGGCATTATTTAAATTCACGTTGAATATGAGTTTACTATCAATAACATAAATATTCTCGATTAAGGTCAATCATATAATCTAAATATGTTTGAGTCTACAATAATAATAGTGCAATACTTTCTATCTTATTGGTCTTCCTGAGATTACCATCTTTCATTATAAAATAGGTTGTGAACTCATGCATGATATCCTTCGAATATCATGAATATTCTATACTGTTGTTGTTAAATACAAAAAGTGATAACATATCACTATCTTAAATATTTTCTAATGTTATCAATCTCTTTTCTATAAATTCTAAGATAAGAAAGTAACTATCATAAAACTTTATGATCATAACCAATAAAGCTTGCATATAAACCAACATCTGTGACATAAACCATCTCTAATTGTCTCGACTACTAAGTCTAATAGAGTTTATGGGAGGCTCATTTTTTGTAATCTAGCATCTTTGCTAACACTAAAACAGTCTAAATTAAATTTATCCAACCTTATAATCTGCCAAAGTTTTCTAAACAATAAAAAGAATTATAAACTAAAATTAATAGCCCGTCTGCTACAAATCAAGACCCTACGGCCTCTATAAGTTTACCATTCAATAAACTAAAGGTAAATCATATAGATCTTGGCCTTCTAGGTATTTAAGGAACAAAGAAATATAGTCTCTACAAGATATAGTGATACACCTTTCAGTAAATACCACTAGGATTCAATACCAATTGGTCATAATCCAAAATGTTTAGAATACAAAGGCTATTCGGCCTTATACACACACAGTGATAGATAAATCCTATCAGCCTCACATATACACAGTGATAGAAAATCTTGTTGGCCTCACATAGACATGATGATAACAAATCCTATTGGCCTCTAATACATACATAGTGATAACAAATCCTATCGACTTCTTATACATACACAATGATAATAAAGCCTATCAGCTTGATATACTCACAACAGTAAACAAGGTCTACCAGCCTCCTATGCATATATAAGAAATATTTAACTATCGACCTAAAACACATAAATATACATACAACCAAATACATTAATAAGTTCTCAAGTTAACTTTAAGGTTTCTAAATAATGTAAGAACCTGTAGAGTTCGAATGAGTACATGAAGATTCTTTTTCCTTCTATCTTTGGTGAGCCACTATCCTTCTTCTCTGTCAATGTCCTACACCAAAGAGCTTATTGTAATACTATCTAAGTCTATTGCTGACTATTAAGAAAATCTCTTGTGCAGTAAGCTTTCTTCTCACATGAGCTTGATGAACACAACTATTATGAAAATGATATTTGAGATATTCTCAACACTTCCTCCTAAAATAAACAAGTCTCAAAGCTCTTTTCTCACTATGGTGACAAAGTTCTTCCTTTCTCTGTTAAGGTCAATTACCCACTATCTCTCTCCTCCACTATCTCCCCTATGGTTAAACTTCCTGAAAACTAACCTATCTAGGCTCTCAGTGGTGGCATGAAGACAACAAAAGGATAAAGGGTCATTAAATACCACTTGCAATCAATTTGAAACACTACTCATTACTCCCAAGCCTTCGTGGTGTGAAGTAGGTTTGAGTTTCCATAAATTCACGTGGTAGTTAGCATTGAATAGGCAACTAGGCCACATTCCTTCTAAAAATCAATGTCTTTTAATTATAAGTTATACTTATAGATCATGTTAAATATATGAATACATATATCAACAAAATATTGTATATACAATGTATACTAGTGTCATTTTTCACATGAAAAGCTATTGAGAACGGGGTCAAGGCATTCTCCCCCTCTCAAACTTGCATATACAACAAAATAAATAAATAGGTTACCATAAAACAATTTCAACCAAAATTACAAAAAATGAGATAATTTAACCACTAATATATATATTAGTGGTTAAATTATCTCATTTTTTGTAATTATCTCTTGAGTATAATCTATATTCATACACACAAGAACTAATGATTATCGACCAATCCTTGTTGACAATCCAACTTTCTTGAGTTAAATCTTGACAAAAACCTACACAAAGAGATCCTAATGACAAATCAACAACTCTTGAGTCAAAACCAACTTAGACCAGATGGGTCGAGCACAACTTACCCAACTCAATGAGGGTTCACTAAACTATGCAAGCACAAGACTAAGATGGCAACAACCTATTCCTTTCCATACATCTATTCACTTCTCTCTAATGATGCTCTCCCTCTCTTTTCTCAGAGGGTGGAAAACCTATTTCTTGAATACAACTTGTAATCACTAAACTAGGATTAGTGTAGTGTTAGTCATTCCATAAACCTTATGAATAAATAATCATGACATCATATAATCACATGTCTAAATTCTAATCATATAAATATTAACTCATGATATTATTGATTTATCCTAACCTTTTCACTTAACATCAAATCATTAAATCATGTATAATCATCTACTAATTACATGCAAGTAAAAAGTAAGACATAGTAAAAAAATTAGGGATTGTAACGTTAGAAAATGTCCCCTTGGGGGATTTTCCCTCATAAGGTTTAGTTCCCAAGTCTTTAGCACACATTTAGGACATTTTAGTTCATATTTTAACACCTCGATGGAATGAGACCTAGGTTCATTGGCAAATAGGGCCTAGGTGGACCCCTTGAGCTGTACCCTACCCAAAATAGGGGGGGAGGAATTGGGCACCTACGCCCTAGTCCTACCCTATTTTGGGGTAGCTCCAATTCTGGGTGTCGGTTAGTGACCGTTATTAGGTCCCTTTGCTGACACGGTAAGTTTGAATTTCAAATATCTTGGCAGGAGTGCTTGTAGATGCACATATAAACATGTGTAGGCATTCATTTGTAGACTAGAGCATTATTAGATGATCATTAGCAAGCTATTTTGTTCTCAAGGTGATTCAAGGCTTTCTATTATGTTGCAAGAGAAGATTTGTATGTTTTGTTTGTTGATATTTGCAGATTTGAGCATCAATCTCCTCATGACATGAAGAGCATCTTCCTCCATGAGAGCTTCACTACAAGGTGACATATCATTGTGTTTTTATCATTGATTCCTTTGGTTTTTGGCCTCTAGCTCACAACCCTCTTCATCTGACAATAGTGTTCAGAGACTTAAGTGTCCTCCAGGGTTTGATTGAGGTAAACCTCTAAACACCACAACCCCCAAACCAAGTCTTGTGATTGCAGGTTACAGGTGTTGCATCTAGAAAAAGTGGAGTTGTAGGAAAACTTGGAAGGCATTAGGGATTCAGTATCTAAAGAAAAGTCAAACAAAGGAGCACTTCTAGGACTAGGGTGCTCGCTCTAGTGTCCTCTGTAGATAAATTTTAGAAAATAGAAGTTACAGGGCTAATCAGTATCCGAAGGAGGTCCAGATTCCCTGAAAAAGTAGGTACCTTGGACTTGGGTGCCTGCCCCAGTGTCCCTGACTATTTCACCTTGGAACCCTAAAAATAGGTATTCTATGATTTGGTATTTTACTCCTGTCTGCAAGAGCTTTTTTTGTAATTCATTAATTTTTTATCGTATTTGTATAATTAGGGTTTTAATGGTCAGTTAGACATAAGAGAAGGAAAAATTGATAATTAATTCCCTAATCCAAGTTTCCCTACATCTAAAAGTGACTCTAGGGTATGATAGTGCTCACCACTTAACCCTAGATTCTTCAATGTTTAGTGGAGAGGCAGATTTTAACATCTAAACAACAAAAGATTAACAAAATCCAATTTTACCCTAAATAGGGATGAGACATATAAGATTCATCATCCTCGATGATCTAATGTATCCAAAATAACAATATAAAGTTTTTGTTCAACTTTGAAAGCATAAAACAAATGAGAAAAACTCTGATAAAAATTATGGCAATATTCCCATGTAGAACTATCCTCTGTATGTTGGTTCCATTGGACCTTGCATTGAGTAACCTCTATATTATGCAAGAAAAGCTTGCAAACTTTGAGCACCTTGAGAGGCTCAATCCTAACCTTTTCACTTAACATCAAATCATTAAATCATGCATAATCATCTACTAATTACATGCAAGTAAAAAGTAAGACATAGTAAAAAATTAGGGATTGTAATGTTAGAAAATGTCCCCTTGGGGGCTTTTCCCTCATAAGGTTTAGCTCCCAGGTCTTTAGCACACATTTAGGACATTTTAGTTCATATTTTAACACCTCGATGGAATGAGACCTAGGTGGACCCCTTGAGCTGTACCCTGCCCAAAATAGGGGGGAGGACTTGGGCACCCACACCCTAGTCCTACCCTATTTTGGGGCAGCTCTAATTTCTGGGTGTCGGTTAGTGACCGTTATTAGGTCCCTTTTCCGACACGGTAAGTTTGAATTTTAAATATCTTGGCAGGAGTGCTTGTAGATGCACATATAAGCATGTCTAGGAATTCATTTGTAGACTAGAGCATTATTAGATGATCATTAGCAAGCTATTGTGTTCTCAAGGTGATTTAACGCTTTCTATTATGTTGCAAGAGAAGATTTGTATGTTTTGTTTGTTGATATTTGTAGATTTGAGCATCAATCTCCTCATGACATGAAGAGCATCTTCCTCCATGAGAGCTTCACGACGAGGTGACATATCATTGTGTTTTTATCATTGATTCCTTTGGTTTTTGGCCTCTACCTCACAAGGGCATGCCCTCTTCATCTGACAATGGTGTTCAGAGACTTAAGTGTCCTCCAGGGTTTGATTGAGGTAAACCTCTAAACACCACAACCCCCAAACCAAGTCTTGTGATTACAGGTTATAGGTGTCTCATCTAGAAAAGTGGAGTTACAGGAAACTTGGAAGGCATTAGGGATTTAGGATCTAAAGAAAAGTTAGACAAAGGAGCACTTCTAGGACTAGGGTACTCTCTCTAGTGTCCTCTACAGATAAATTTTAGAAAATAGAAGTTATAGGGCTAATCAGTATCCGAAGGAGGTCCAGATTCCCTAAAAAAGTAGGTACCTTGGACTTGGGTGCCTGCCCCAGTGTCCCTGACTATTTCACCTTGGAACCCTAAAAATAGGTATTCTATGATTTGGTATTTTACTCCTGTCTGCAAGAGCTTTTTTTGTAATTCATTAATTTGTTATCGTATTTGTATAATTAGGGTTTTAATGGTCAATTAGACATAAGAGAAGGAAAAATTGATAATTAATTCCCTAATCCAAGTTTCCCTACATCTAAAAGTGACTCTAGGGTATGATAGTGCTCACCACTTGACCCTAGATCCTTCAATGTTTAGTGGAGAGGCAGATTTTAACATCTAAACAACAAAAGATCAACAAAATCCAATTTTACCCTAAACAAGGATGAGACATATCTCCATAAGATTCATCATCCTCAATGATCTAATGTATCCAAAATAACAATATAAAGTTTTTGTTCAACTTTGAAAGCATAAAACAAATGAGGAAAACTCTGATAAAAACCATGGCAATATTCCCATGTAGCACTATCCTCTGTATGTTGGTTCCATTGGACCTTGCATTGAGTAACCTCTCTATTATGCAAGAGAAGCTTGCAAACTTTGAGTACCTTGAGAGGCTCAATCATGACCACTCTTGGGTCCTATACCTATAAAGCATTCCAATAAATAATATGATTATGACCTATTATATACTTTTTCAAATATGAAACATGAAAAACATTATGTATTCTAGCAAGAGCTAGTTGTAGAGAGATTCTATAGGCAACTAGATTGATAACTTTGAGAACTTCAAAGGGTCCTACATATCTAGGAGCTAATTTGAAAGACTTTCCAAAACTTATGGAACTTTTCTGAGGCTTGACCCTCAAAAGAACTTTTTCTTTGACTGAGAATTGCCTTGGTGTATGCTTAGCATCAGCGTAACTTTTTTGCCTGTCATTTGCTTCTACCAATCTATTTCTGATCAACTTAATCTATTCTTCCATTTCTAATAACATCGCTAGACCATTGCTAATCATATCTTCTATCTTATCCTATCTTATAGAAGTTTAGCATCTTCTTCCATACAATGCTTCAAATGGAACGATTTTGATAGTAGAATTTTTTTGGAAACAAGGCAGATAACTGAGAGGGGGGGTGAATTAGTTATCTTAAATATCTTAACTTTCTTTTCTTCTTTAATAATAGTGCAACATCAAAACATAAGAGCATACATAATCATGAGAGCAGAAATAAAATCAACACACATAACACAAGGATTTTACGTGGAAAACCTTGTTAAGGGAAAAACCATGGGGTGACTAACCCAAGATTGTATTCTCTATTAAAAGAATAAGAAGTACAAAATGGAACTTGTCAATTAGGGCTCACTACCCAAGCACACTACTCACAAGAGGCACACTGCCTACAAGAGACTCACTATCTACAAATTTTATAGAAGGTAACTAGGTGTTTGAACTGATGAAAAGCATCTGCTAATGCTGAGGTTCAGTTCCAGTTAGGCTCAATATACTAATTTAATGCACTTCATTCTTCTTCTGTTCTTGTGTTGTTGTTCTGTCACATACTGGACTTGTATTGCTGCTTCCACACTTCTCTCTACCTTTCCTCGCACACTATACCAACACACACACACCTTCATATTGAAATCCATCTGGTATATATATCCGCATCAAGGATTTCAACATCTTTCTAGTCGGCAACCAAAATACTCAAGATGTTTCCAAGACACTGATCTGTCGGCTGAATCCATGCTTAATATGTGATGCGTATCAAAGACATAGACATAGAAGTCATCAATCATGTCGTCCAACCATGTATGATCCCTTAAATAGCTTGATCACTATCAATTTCTCATTTGGATTAAAGTTTGATGCTCTGTCGGTCAGTTCATCCTCAGTCTCCTCTGCCTGTCAGGAACCCAACGCTTAGATGCTCATCTCTTTTCACCCATTTATCACCAGATACTCAATCTCTAGAATGTAGTAGTCATGGTACTCCTCTTGACTTGTCCAAGTCTGGAACTTGTTGAGTTACACCATCTAAGAGATCCGGACCTGATTGTCAGACCTTGCTGCATGCTTTGTTCTTGTTCATCAGACCAAAACACTCCTCAATCTGACTTCCAGTATAGGCATAATATGTGTTGCAGATGTGTGGGATATACTTTATTTCCATCAATGACAACACTCATGAAACCACATAGTGTCCCTTGCCAACAATCTCTCCCTTTGGCATTAATGGTAACACTTAGTGAAAATTGACTAAGTGTCACAGCAAACTCCCCCTTGGTGGATGCTCTATCTTATGCACTATTTTACTGGAGCTCCCCCTTAGCTGGATTCCACATTTTTCACTACTCCTCACTCCCCCTTTGACATCAATGGCAAAGGGCAGAATCCACACACCAAAATTTGTAAAAATCAACCTATACATAGCTGCATAAGTATATATACATGTTATACTTATATAAACTTAAGTATATCCGCAAAGGTGGTCTTCAACTATAGAAATTATGTTGCCCAACTCTGCTTCATCCTGTCCAAAATTGAGATGTGACCACTCGCATAAGATTCTGCCCTTCTTAAGTTTGTTGGATCATTTGTCTGGGCTGTGGTCTGAGCATCAGTTAAGGCTTCATGCATGGCCTCTAACTTAGGGATAATTATCCCTCTAAGTTCACTCATCCTACTTATTATATTCTTCCTCTCCTTTTCAATCCTTTTTATTTCATTTATTATAGCAATAGCCTGGCACTCTTGATTCATTATGGATGTGGTGAGGGGATCAAAATTCTGAGATAAACTTGACAGTTTACCTTCTTGTTCTTTCACCTTCTTTTCAAAATCCTCTGTCACTTTAGACCAGGATAGACAAAATTTATACATTTCTCCACCATCTTTAAGAGAATTTTCTAAGATCTTTATCCCAATATCCAGGGTCCTCCTATCATTAGCTATGAGTCCCTATACTTTAGTGAATCTCTTTCCCAAAAATTCTTTCCAAACTTTCTCTTCTGTCGATTTCTCTAAAGAATCAAAATGGGTGCCAACAGAATTAACCAGAGATTTCAAGTTACTAGATGGAGAGGCTGAAAGATCCTTTTGGAAGGATGGCATGATCTTCTCTAGCATCTTGGATGCAATTTCTATCAGCTCACAGTCTTCCATGTGAGACTTCAGAAGCTTTTCTTTTGCTTTAGCTTGGGCAAAATATGCTATCTTCATTGTCTGGACTGGAGAGAGGGAATCAAAATTTAGTGGTACTTGGAATAGTTCCAGATCATCTATCTCCATCATTTCTTTGGTCAAGAAATTCTTCATTGCTTCTATAGTGTCTCTTGTCAGAGACTGAGTCTTCTTTCCTTTTGCTCTCTTAGAACTATCATCAGAGGTCTTCTCTGTTTGTTCTTCTTCTCTTCCCTTTACCTCCTCTTCTTGATTGAATTTCTCCTCTTTTCTTCCTTCTCCTTTAGTTCCTAAGTCTATAGGGGGATTCAAAGGAGAGATGTTAACCTCTTCATGGACTTCCTCTTTCAGAATAGAGGAATCCAAGAGCTTAGACTTCTCCTCATCTATCTCTTTGGACTCTTCTACATTTTTCTTAGTAGATTCTTCTTTCGATGTACTTAATCCTTCGACATCCATGGTAGAAGGTTCTGCATCTATTTCCTCTATAATAGGAAGATTGAATTTCTTGAAGGCATTCTAGAGGATGTCTTCTATTTCTTTTGCCACCTAATCAGTCTCTCCAAGCATAAGTTTGTTCATTCTTGCTTTGCTCCGGAACTCATCCTTGCAGTCCTTAAAGATCATGGTCATTTGTTTTGGAGTAATGGAAGGATAGAGCTGAATTACAATTTGTTCCCGGATCTCTAAATCCTTTTCCTTGGCATTCTCTTTTCTGAGTTCAAGTACCTTCTCTAGACTTTTGGGAATTAGAGAAATGATTTCAATGAATGCTTTGTTATAAATGTTTAGGTACTTGACTGTAGCTTCCTCCAAAATTCTTTTGTCAGTATCACTGTAATCATCATTAAATTCAGTGACTGGTTGTAGGTTCTCATCCACTGTGACTGCCTTGATGATATCATCAATAGAGAGAGTAGGCCTTTCAACAAATCCTTCTACCTCTTCTTCTTTGTTTTTACCGATAGAGGGTTCCACGGATGTTTTCTTCTTCTTCTTCATTTTCTTAACTTCCTCATCAGACTATGTTTCTTCATCATCCTTTTAGCTTATGTATGACCTTGTGGCCTTTGTTTTTGTTCTCTTTTCTCCCTTTCCGGATGTCTTGGCTTCTAGTTTTGAGGCTTTTGGGCTCTTAGAGGTGGTAGGTGCATAGCTCTTGGAGGATCTAGTCTGGGAGGAGGCTTGTACCAGAACACTTTCCTTTTCTGCTTCTTGTTTTTCTTTCTTAGCTATTTCTATTTTCTCTCTATTTGCATCAACTGCCTCCTTTGATATACCATATCTTTTGGCAACTTCCTCTACTTCCCTTCTCACTTTTCTTTTCATCTCTAATTGTCTCAGTTTGACATGTATTTTCACACTTAATTCTTGAAAGGTTCCAAACCTTTCTACCTTAGGGTCCTTAGGCTGACTCAGCAAGTGTTGGACATGCAGTTCCAGGATTTTCTCATCTACCTCATATACCATTGGCATAATCCAAACTATTATGGGCTCAACTGCCTCCATTAGGCATTGATTAGTGTCTACCATGAAGCATACTGTATCCTTATATTTTTCAACTATTGTTTGAGGAATTCTTTCTCTAGCCTGCATCAAACTTTGGAAGTTTTTAAAGTATCCCTAGAGTGCTATACTTTAAGCCTTGGCATCACCAAGCCCATACATATAGTCTTTGATTTGTATGGCAATTGGTCTATCATTTTACCATACCCAACTACTTGATCCAGGTAACTCATTCATATAGTAAAAGAACAGACATTGTATTAAGACACCATACTTCAATGAGTTCTTCTTGTCCTTCTTGATCTTCTGCAAGTTTTCTAACAGTTGGTTTAGGAGAAGGTCGCATAGATCATAATCTGCATTTTCCCTTAGCATCTGATATGCAGTATATATTACAGTTCTAGACACAGAATTCTCCCTAATAGAATGATAGATTTTATAACCAATTATCATATAGGCAAATTTTATATCCGAATCTGTGATATCTTCTATTGTGATTTCTCTTTTGTCAAACTTTGATCCGATAGCTTCACTTTGTCACACCTGCATCTCTCGCGCGGATGCGACGCACAAATGCCCGTGTCACGACTGCATTTTCCATGTGGCCATGACACGGGCTACAAATTTTTTTTCTTTCCATCCCTAAGAAGCCCCTCACACGTGTCTGCATGCTCGGTAGCTATATGCAACTGCGTAGACATGATGATGTAACCATGTTGGTGAAGGCCACCTAGGGTAGGTGACACGAAGTGTGTCACTTCTAGGGTTAGGTCGATTCCATCTGTACTCCTAAGTTTCCTAGGCAAGGTGATTTCAATTTCAAACTCCAACTTAACACTCAGCGAAAAGTGAAAAGCAGAACAATGGCTAGATGATGAGCAAATGAAGTGGTTAGGTGGATCGAAAAGTATCATAGATTATATAATATTGCATATACTTAACCCTAGGAATCTAGAGTAATTTCGGTAGTATAACGCACTTTCGATAAACGTAAAGAATAAGAATTTTAAAATAATTCATCTACAAGAAAATAAACTTCATAAGTAAAATTAAAATAAAACCCAAGAACAAATTACAAATAAATCACCAATAGGAAGGACTAATAAATAAACGATCAAAATAATTAAATAAAAATAATTAAGAAAAAATAATACGATTAAATAAATATTAAATAAACTTAGAGTGAAATCAACAAAGTAAGGTAAGATAATAAAATTAATCAAAGTGTCAAGTCGTCGATTAAATTCAACCGAAAAACCGAGTTCATCATTAAACATAATTTTGGCATTATGTTTAATAACTCACTCGAAAATTAAGATAGAAGAGATAGGAGAATTTAATTAACTCCTATAAAATTCATGTTAAAATCGACAATAATTAATAGGACGTAAAAATTCCCGCCCAAGGAAAAGAAAACAAAAATCCCATTAAGGAAATTCAAATGTATGAAGGAAAATTACCCTTCTCCATTGAAATAAAATTAATCCCCCCAAAAATAAAATTATTTCCCTAACCAATTAAATCAAATACAAATAATGTCACATTCAAAAATAGAAATTCATAGAAGGGTCCCATTTAAACTTATAAATTTAATTATAAAATTCCAACCTATAAATATCCCTAATCCCATTTTACTCTTAACTACCTCTAAAAGCCCTAATTAAAATCACCTGGAAAAGAGAGGCTTAAAAATTGAAATTTAAAAATTACAATATAAAAACCTCATCCTCACCCAAACCCCTCAAAAACAAAATAAATTAAAAATTCTAACCTAAAAATCCTAACACATTAAAGGAATAGTTTTCCAAAAATAAGTTGCCCTAAACCTATTTCCCTTCATCTATTTTCTTTATGCCCTAATCTCTCTTATTATTCTATGTTTTTTTTTCCTTTGTTTTGTTTTCCTCATATGTGCACCAGGTTAGGGTTTCGGATGGAAGAGGCACCCCAAGATGCAGCTATCAACCACCTTTCATGGAGGTATATGCAGTGGTTTGAGTCAATATATCTTTTTTTTTTAAGCATTCATGTAAAATTTTATGTATTCAACGGAAATACTTTAGAATGGCGTTTTATGTTGCAGAGGGGTTTCATGGGAGAGCCACTGGCGGAGGTGGAGTAGTGGCGGCACTGTCGTAGAGGGAGTGGCGGAGGAGTTGAGTAAGGGGCGGAGGAGTGGTCCGCGATGGAGGTGGAGTATCATAGTGGGGCGGCGGCACTGTGTGGGCGGAGGTAATGGCGTGGAGAGGGGTTGTGGTAGGTGGTGGAACGGGAGTTGGGCAGAGGGAAACCACTGGTGGGGAAACTAGTGGGGGCAAGGTTGCGGTGGTGGGATGGCAGCAGGGGACGGCGAGGTGCAGAGGGCGAGGTTTGCTCTGTGCGTAGGGGGAAAGTTCAGGCTGTGAGTAGTGAGAGGGGGTGTGGGGTTTGGAGAGCACGCAGCTGGGGGTTCAGGGGGGGTGTGGCAGAGGAGGCTTAGCCTCCTCCCCCACACCCAAAAAAAACTCTGTAATTTCTGTGGGTGGTGCCGCCGCCCCCTCTTTTTTTTTGGTTTTTTTTGTTCTTTTTTTAAAAAAAAATAGTGTCTAATATAAATGCATATATATATATCTCTTTTTTTTTCTTTCAGAAGCCGCCACCCACAGACCTACCCCTCTTTTTTTTTTGTTTTTTTTGTTCTTTTTTTTTTTTTAAATAGTGTCTAATATAAATGCATATATATATATATCTTTTTTTTTTTCTTTCAGAAGTATAAGTTTTTTAAAATGCAAAATCATTATATATATATATTTTTTGTAAACACATAACAACATTTTTTTTTAATAGTGTATAATATAAATGCATATATGTATCCCTTTTTTTTCCAGAAGTAAATTTTTTTTTAAAATGCAAAATCAATAGATATATATTTTTTTGTAAACACTCAACAACCAAAACAAAGAGGGCAGTAATGATATATATATATTTTTTGAAGTAAAACAGTCAAGTAAATGGAAACTTAATAACAACTTAACTAATTTCACTTGTACAATTCAATGACAGAATTATAAGTAATTGTTTGAAGCAACTTAAACTATGCAGAAATACATCTATTTGTTTTTGACAACATTTAAAGTAGGTATTACATTCTGATCTAGTTTTATTACCTTCCAACTACAACTAATGCAATGGATATTTTTCAAACACAAACATAGACAAGCTCAAATCTTCTCTTCCCTTCATCTACAACAGAATCTAAACAGCAACGAGACAACTCTTGTATATTATTTTTCTTTGATAGATTAATAATAGAAAACACAAATAAAAACTTCCATACTTTTTCAAATTAACACACACATTAAGAAGGTAAACAGTATTTAAATACATGATAGAATAACTCCATTGCATTACTTTTTATAAGGACAATGACAGAAATCCGTTTATTTCTATTTTCACATCCATTTCACAAGACACACACTCCTTTTTGTGAACAACAACATTTATCAACCAAATCAACTCATGTTTCATAGACAACATCCATGAATTGTCTCAACGGTTACATTTCAAAATCTAACACAGCCCACTTCATGACAAGTATCATAGCAATATTTACAAGAATCTTAACAAGCCACAAGGCCACTAAGGCCATGGCTAAATCAACCACTAAAGTACTGCAAAGGCCACACAAAACAGGGATTCCATAACATCTTCTCTTCTCTTCTCACAACTTGCAATAGAACACTACAACAAGGACAACAAAAAAAAAATAGCCACTATGAAAGAAAATCTCTCCTCCCTACTGTAGACCCGCAAGAGGGTCACCCCCGAGCTAGGGAGGTAGGGGTTTCACACAGGGTTTCATTCCACAATAAGAGCACTCACAATAACATAGAAACAGAACAATCCCCATAGGATTAACACAATACTCAACTCATAAAGATGAGTTTGGTGAGGGTAGGGAATAGACCTGTCAACTTAAAAGGGCTCCCAATGATACAAATCTCATCCCATGGCCTCAAGGCAAATATCCAAAACACCAACCTCCACAAATAACACATAAAATCTCCATGGCACTCTTGCCATTCGATATTCTCCTCCACAAATAAAAGCCCTCTAGGCACAAATACAACTGTGGGAGAGCCCCCAAGGATTGTTCCTCTCCCCTACCCATACAAGTTGAGCATTACCTCCATTGGAGGTGCTCTCACCATAACACCCATCCCAACATCACAATGCAAAACCACAAAACAACAACAAACTAAAACACCACACATTATACAAGCAAAGTTAAGATATCAAGTTAAGAAGCCTACCTTACAAGCCCTTATAATGGAAGTAGTTTGGTGAAGAGCTCCAAGCCTTCCCAAGCCTTCCAACTTCAAGAACTTCTCCCAACTCCTCCAAACTAGAAAAGAACTGAAATTTTCAAGAACTCTCTAAAAAATTGCAAGGAATAGAACTAGGAAAGAAGAAGCCCCACTCCTCTACAAGAGGAGCTATTATAGGCCATCCGCTTGGCCTTGAGGGAATGGGAAGGTGACATTTGTCACCATCTCCTCCCTCCTCCAAATCCACTTGTAAGAGTGAGAAGGTAAGAGGATGACAAATGTCCTCCTCTCACTCCACCTCCATCTCCACCTCATCCACTTGTGCTTCCACACTAGTGGGAGGGGGACAAATGGTGAGTTGGATTCCCATACACATCTCAAGAAGACAAGGGTCTTGAGTGGTGCTCCCACTCACTTGGGAGTTTGGGAGGACTCTTGGAGACCTCCCAAGTCTTCCTTGGGAATGATTCCCAAGACTTAGGGATGGGAGATGAGTTCTTCCCAAGGCAAGGCCCATCCCCCATCTTCCCTCTTTCCAAATCCGTCACTTTTACTCAACCATGGTTTAGGGTGACCTAAGGTGAGTCAAAACTAGGGTTAAATAGTCCAAGTTGACCCTAGACTCATGGTTGACCACCTAAGGTAACTTTTGGGACCCTAGGGTTCATAAAAAGGGTTAAAAATCCACATTTAAATGGCCCAAAAAAATAATAAAAATACCAAGTGGCATAAATCAAATAAACTTTTACAACACTTAATATTAATCAAAAATAAGAACAAGAAAGGGTACTAAGGCTAAAAATAGTTAAAATTAAACCAAGCACAATAAATCATCATTCAATTACACACGTGATCCTTATCCCTCTTGGGAATGGATCGACTTTACAGGGAATAACATGGTGTGAATCCTACCTCCAATTTCCCATGGCTAGGGAATGTAAAACCTGTACATCTCGATCAAGTGTCAGTTCTGTCATGAAAAGTGATAGCCGAAGCAATTGGAATTAAATTCACACAATCGAATATGACAATAAACATCAATGCATAAATCCAAATTAAACTGCATTATCCAATCACATGTCAAATAGTTCACATCACATTAATAACTAAAATCTCATAACAAAATAACATCTAATACATATCCCATACGTCGAACCACAACATATCATCCATTATGACCGAATCAAATCACATATATCAAATCAGTGAGATAAAACATCAAGTCTGCATAATGAAACATAGTCACTAAGGTCTGATAGTGTTAACTACTGAATAGCATAATGATCAAAATATGGAAGGTAAATAGTCGGCCTCACACACTTACTATCTAGTTCTTGATAGATTTGAATGCAGGCAACCCACTGGATGAGTGCAATCTAGTTACTACCCTAATGACATCTTTTGTTATCTTGAAGGGCTTCATCAACCACATGAAGTTGTTTGTATTCTGCTAAGAACATACTAGACCCATTCATCTTCTACAAAATAGGGAAAGTGGATGCAATGTCCAAAATGCTTATCCCGGAGGGCCTTGTATTGAGGTTTGAGTTCAAAAGTTTCATCTATTAATTGTTTATGATAGACATCCATCATCGTGGATTCCCCAAATTCCTTAATATTGGCATGGATGTATACCCTAGCATCTTCTACGTGCAAAACCCCATGCAGAATGCTAGAAAAGGTGCCTAAATGATCAACTTCTAGGGATTTGTAGGGGTGTTTCTTAAACTTTGGGCACGGCCTATTAGTGATCTTAACAACCATTGGAGTAGCCATCTTTGCAAAAAATTTAGAGAGAGATATTCAGAAATGGAAATACCTTTTTATGCTTCTAGGGTTCACAATATGAGCCAAAAAAGATCACTGGTTGAATCAGATTCTGTAGTTGATCTTTGAGAAGGTTGTAACAATCTTGATGCAAAGCTCTTCCTTTCTTCTTCTCAAATGCAAATGTGCAAATGATGAATAAAAGAACCCTTTTATCTCTGCACAAACCCTAATTTCCTATTGCAATAAATGCACAACTTAAGTTATTTTGGTTACCTTATTCTGAGAGAGATCTTTCTGAATCACTGAGATGCACTTAGAATTATCTTTAGTGATAATTGACAATGTATCTCCTTTCCTCCAATCATGCCATTTATTCACAGATCAAGATATTTCAATTTTGAATCATATCGGATCTAATTGTGAAAATCCTGCTTTTATTGGATGGCTGTCAAACTGGATCAATCTTGGATGATTAAACTCTTCAAAGCTCCTTGCGAATCTTTCATATTTTTACCAAGGGTTATTTAGATATTTCTCTGAGAACCCTTTAATCTGCAATATTTCATGTGCCAAATTTAGGCACCAATTGACTGGCCGGGGGAATTTATTTTCCTTTGTGACTCCCCCTGAGCCAGAGCTCATCTATTTAGTTTCCAGAAGGAATATCAACACCAGATTCTGGTATGGATCCATCCCCAACATTTTCTATACTTTTCTTCACCCAAATCTTGTTCATCTCCCTTTGAACTTCATCTGCATTCACTTTTCCTTTTCCTTTGTCTTGATTTTGATTACAATGCACCAGACCCTTTTTATCCTAATTCTTACTTCTTCATAATTTGGTAATATGACCAGATTTATTGCAATTGTAGAAAACAACATTTCTTTGCATATTTGACTGATATCCTCTTGATCTACATTGATTAGCCATATGTCCCATTCTATTGCAAGAAAAGCATCTACCATTGAATGAATTATTTATTTGCATATTTCTGCATTCAAGATATTTGTGACCATACCTTTTGTAGTTGAAACACTGTCCAGAGAAGGATGAATTAGTCTGATTCATTCTTCTTCTGCACTAAGTTGCTTTATGACCGAAGTTGTTGCAATTGTAGTAGTATCCATTGAAGGATGGATATCTTTGAGCATTTGGTTTCCTTCTAGGCCTGTTTCTTTAATTTCTTGATCTAGAGCTTTTCTAACTAGATCTGAAGCTTTCACCTTTCTCATAACCCAAACCACGCTTGTCATCTACCCTCTTTTGGCTTTCAAGAAGAAGTTCAAGTTGAGCTAAAATTATCTTGAATTTTTCTTTGTATTCATTTGTTGTTTGAAGATCTTGTTTAAGAGTGTCTATATGATTCTTAAGTTGTTCTTCATTATCTCTAGCTTCTTCAAGATTAGATTCCAGATGGGTGATTATTCTGTCCATTTTGTGGCAGTCCTCTGACTTCTCCTTGAGAGATTGTTTTAGATTATCTTCAATTTTTCTTTTCTCTTCAATTTCTTGGGTGAATCTCATAGCCCTTGATTCCATTTCATGCCTTACCATAATGACTTCTTTTGATAGCTTCTCACATAGCTTGTTTTTCTCATTCAGATCTTCATTAGTATCATTGGCTTCACTTTGACTTGCTAATTGTTGAAGAAGTTCCTTTCTCTTTTTCACAGAGATACTCAGATTTTCTTTTAGCTCATTTATGAAACCATCAGCTTGTTTGAGTCTTTCTCTCAAGTTGTTGACTTTAGAGTGAGATTGATCAAGATCATCTAAGGCAGACTGAAGTTGTTCCTTCATACCATACATATCCATTGAGATTTTGAAATCTTCCTCAAGCTGTTAGGCTCTGTTTAGAGGAGCTTAGCTCTGATACCAATTGTTGGAAACAAGGCAGATAACTAAGAGGGGGGTGAATCAGTTATCTTAAATATATTAACTTTTTCTTCTTCTTTAATAATAGTGCAACATCAAAACATAAGAGCATACATAATCATAAGAGCAGAAATAAAATCAATGCACATAACACAAGGATTTTTACGTGGAAACCCCTGTTAAGGGAAAAACCATGGGGTGACTAACCCAAGATTGTATTCTCTATTAAAAGAATAAGAAGTATAAAATGGCACTTGCCAATTAGGGCTCATTGCCTGAGCACACTACTCACAAGAGGCACACTGCCTATAAGAGACTCACTGTCTACAAATTTTATAGAAGGTAACCAGGTGTTTGAATTGATGAGAAGCATCTACTAATGTTGAGGTTTAGTTTCGATTAGGCTCAATATATTGATTTAATGCACTTCATTCTTCTTCTATTCTAGTGTTGTTGTTCTGTCACATACCAGACTTGTATTGCTACTTCCACACTTCTCTCTGCCTTTCCTCGCACACTATACCAACACACACACACACCTTCATACCAAAATCCATCTGGTATATATATCCGCATCAAGGATTTCAACATCTTTCTAGTCGGCAACTGGAATACTCAAGATGTTTCCAAGACACTGATCCGTTGGCTGAATGCATGCTTAATATGTGATGCGTATCAAATACATAGACATAGAAGTCATTAATCATGTTAGCCAACCATGTATGATCCCTCAAATAGATTGATCACCATCAATTTCTCATCCGGATTAAAGTTTGATGCTCTGTTGGTTAGTTCTTCCTTAATCTACTTTGCCTGTCAGGAACCCAACGCTTAGATGCTCATCTCTTTTCACTCATTTATCACCGGAGACTCAATCTCTAGAATGTAGTAGTCATGGTACTCCTCTTGACTTGTCCAAGTGCACAACTTGTTGACTTACACCATCTGAGAGATCTGAACCTGATTGTCAGACCTTGCTGCATGCTCTGTTCTTGTTCACTAGACCAAAACACTCTTCAATCTGACTTCTGGTATAGGCATACTATATTCTACGGATGTGTGGGATATACTTTGTTGCCATCAATGAAAACACTCATGAAGCCACATAGTGTCTCTTGCCAATAGAATTGTAGGAGTTGTTATATGCAAACTCTACAAGCGGTAGATAATCTTCCCACTTGTATTGCTAATCCATGCAATAAATCCTCAACAAATCTTCAAGAACTTGATTTACCCTTTCTGTTTGACCATCTATCTCAAGGTGATAAGTCAAGCTTATATTGAGTTGAGTGCCTAGCACTGAAAAAAAAGTTTGTCAAAATCTTGACATCATGCATGCATCTATATCAGAGATAATATTCTCAGGAACTTCATGCAATATAAACACCTCTTACACAAACTTGTGGACTAGGAATGGTGCTCCATCTATTAAAGTTTCTAGTATAAAATGAGCTACCTTGGTGATTTTTCTACCACCACTAAAATAACATCATGTCTGTTTTGAGACATTGGGAGACATTACACAAAGTCCATACTAATGATTTGCCATTTCCACTCTGGAATATCATGTGGATACAGAAGTGTTATGGGATGCTGATGTTCAACCTTGACATTCTAGCACTCTAGGCAACTTACTACAAATCTTGCAGCATCATTCCTCATTCCTTTCTAGAAATAAAGAGGTTTCACATTGGATAGGAGTGTGGTTACTCCAGGATGACCTGAATATGGTGTGGAATGAACTTCCTTCCACAGAAGGTTTCTCAATTCTTCCAAGTTTGGAACATACTTCCTTCCTTTGTATTTTGAAAGACCATCTAGTTCAAAATAGAACCCATAATACCTTGAGTATTAAAGATTTAATGAAAGAGCCTAACTAACTTTCTAATAGAACATATCACTTACAAAATTTTATAACACTAAATCCTTAAAGTTTGAGTGGATAGAGATAGTTGAAGAGATATGCCTCCATTGACTCAGAGCATCTGCTACTCAATTTTCTTTGCCTTTGATATAACTTATCTCAAACTCATAGTCAGATATTAATTCCAACCATCTTCTTTGTCGAGCATTCAGATGAGGTTGCGAAAATATATACTTAACACCATGATGATTTGTCTTTAGCTCAAATAGCTTTCCAAGCAAGTAGTGTTACCACACTTGCAAAGAATGCACCATTTTCACTAACTCTAAGTCATGAGGAGTATAATTCTACTCATATGCTCTTAATTTCCTAGATTCATAGGATACCACTTTGATGCAGAGGGAAACCAGTTACAGCATAAAAATGGGTTGAAGACTCCATTTAAAGCCCACAAAATAGCCACTTTAGATTCTATCAGCAAGACCTTTGAATTCTCTCACCAAAACATACATATTCTTACCTATCGGCAAGACAGAGCCTATCGGCAACCCCCCAAACATGTTGTGCCGATGCCTTTGTTCACGCCGACGAACCTTCCATAAACATCCTTCATCGGCCAGACTAATGTCTTCGGCCTGACCCTAAGATCTTTCACCGATGCACCCCTCTCACGCCGATGTCCTCTCTCTATCGGTGAGACCACTTACTGTTGGTGCCACTTCTTTCCTTTCTGTCGATGATGTAACTCATGCCGACATATATTACATCGGCCACACTTCCCCATCGTCTTCCCGATTAGTGAGAACATAACTATCAGCCTTCACAATCTTAAGCCGATATGCTTTCTCTCGCCGATGACTTTGGCCATACAATACATGACCTCCTACCACCGGTAATTCCTTTGTATTTCCTTCCGCTGCGACTGCTACTGCCGGTCAACATTTGTATCTACCCCAATGTACATTAATAATGTACATTCGCTCATACATACAATCACGAAATGCAATTGTTGGATACACACAGAATGTTTCTACATGCAAATGTGGTATACACATATATTGTCTGTGACATACAAATGACAGATACTCACAAATTGCTCCTTCATACAAATGTAGTATATACACAAACTACTCCAACATACAACAGATGTATACACATGAAATGTCCTTGACATACAAATGACGTATACACATACATTGTCCCCAACATACAAATGGCATATACACACAAGCTGTATACCTGACATACATTTGCAGTATATTCACAATTTGCATAAGTATAACCCTTATGCTGACAACCTCGTTTGCACCCACTTGTAACCGAACAACATCCACAGAAACTAATCTAACAGAACAGAAAATAAATGAACACACTGGCGCAGAATATAAAATGAATTAACAAATTGGGGGGGGGGCATTCCACTGATTTCAGAGAAATCCTTCAGTGGAATGACCCCAAACGAGGTCCACTATGATTGCACCAGAAAAACACAAATTCTTTCTATTCCTTCTTTTTCAGAATGTACATACAGATTCCTTTCACTCGGTCTCTCTCTCCCTGCCCTTGCTGTCTAACCAACACAAACTGCCTATTTAAAGACACTTAACAGGACAGTTACAATACGTGGTGGAATGTGAATCAACCACCAACCACCGTTTACAAAACAAATAGTTCGGTTACATTACATTTTTAAGCCTTCATGACACGTACCCACATTCATTTAACATGGCTCGAAAGCCTTTACAAACAGACATAACATTTCTTGAAATGTTAGGAACTTTTAGATTTACGAGGTGCCCCTGCACATGAACTTTTAGATTTTCGAGGGTGCTCCTGCACCACACTTGCCCATTATAAATAATAACTCCACCTAAACCTTCTCATGAGGCATCAGTGATGACAACAAATTGACTTTACAGATCAAGAACTTTCAATATTATTGCAGTTGTCAACCTCTTTTTCAACTAGTTAAATGCAATCTTAGAAAAGGTTCAAAATGAAATTTCTATAATATTCAGCTAATCCCATAACCCTACACACTTCATGCACATTCTTTGGCACATGCCACTCAAGTATAGATTTGATCTTTGTAGGATCTACTAAAATTCCTTTAGCTGATATTATGTGCCCCAAATACTATATCTCTTTTTGAAAGAAAGTACACTTAGAAAGCTTCCCAAAAAACTTATGTTCTCTCAATCACTGCACTACTAACCACAATATCGCAAGTGCTCTTCCTCATTCTTAGGATAACTAAGAATGTCATCTAGAAACACTTGAACCAATGTATCCAAGAAATCTCAAAAAATATTATTCTTCAAATTCATGAATGCAGTAGGGGCATTTGTAAGTCCAAAGGGTAAAACCATGAACTCATAATGTTCATACCTTATTTTAAAGTTGTTTTATGAATGTCTTCATCTTTTATCCATAGCCGATGATATCTAAATTACAAATCAATCTTAGAGAATATTGTTGCACCATGCATATTATCAAAAAGATCATCAATATGTCGTAAAGGGTACTTATTCTTTATCATTTCTTTATTAATCATACGATAGTCTATACACAGATGCAAATTTCCATCCTTCTTTTTAACATAGATCACAAGTGCTCCCCAAGGAGAAACACTAGGTCTAATGAACCCCTTAGCCAATAGCTCCTAAAGCCAGGCTTTCAATTCCATTAACTCCATAGTAGTCATATGGTATGGCACCTTTGAAATCAGCTCAAATCTAGGTATTATATCAATAGAGAAATCAATAGCTCTCTTCGGAGCTAATACTGGAAGTTCATCTAGGAAAATATTCATAAAATCTTGAAGGAAAGGATAGGTCTCCAAAGATACACTTCGTTTGCTAGGATCCTCTTCTGCTTGATCCATTTTGACTACAAAAAAGTTGATAACCTTTTCATCTAGTCTTCTTTAGTTGCATAACAAAGATTGGTTTTTTCTTGACTTCTCTTTGAGTGCCTTGCAAAAAGACTTTGTTTCCTACATTGTCTAGACACAACAATTTTTGCAAAATAGTTGACAGTGGCTTTATGCCTCCATAGCCAATTTATTCCTAAGATATCATAGGAACCTAGGTGGGCTACAAACAAATTCACCTTAGTTGAAAAAATAGGGAGATCAATCTTGGCTTCAAACAGGCATTGCTCTACCTAAGATTTAGTCTGGTTAGCATATTCAATTGACCAAGGTTTAGCCATATATCCATCTCTTCTAGGAAATTTACTTAATACTCTTGGAGAAATACAACTTTTAGTTTCTCCATTATCAATCAAAATAGAAATAGGAACTCAAAACAAAGTACTAAAAATCTACTTTTTGGGTAGGTAAAGCATTACCACACTATTGAACTCTTTGATTCTTGGTTGGATAATGATTTGCATAGTGATCTCCACCACAAGAGAAACATCCTCAAGGATGTCCTCTCTTCTCAACAGGTTTTCCTGAATTATTATCATTCCTTTGGATAGAGATATTATTCTTTTTCTCATTTCTGGGTCTATTCCTATTATTTCTAGAGCCCCTACCACTTTTCTTATTCATGTCCTATTTTCCATTCCTTTTCTTGAAAGGTTGAGAAGTTGGTACTTGTTAAACCTTTTGTGATTCTTCTCATGATATGCAGAAATTAAATTCAATTTTTTCTCTTGTTTGATTGTTGTCTCTAAAACTTGCTCCATAGTGGTAGGACCATGCACATCCACTTCTCCACCTATTTGGACATTCAAACCCATGATAAATTTCCTAATTCTAAACCTTTCATCTTTTTGATATTGTGGCACATATTTCAGGAGACAGGTGAAATTTTCCCAATATTCAACCACTGACATATCTCTTTGTCTCAGATTCTAAAATCTATTATCTTTTGATCAAAGAAAATATATGGTAATCACCTCTAGCAAAATAAGACCACAAATTGATCCCAGGTTGATATTAAAGAACTTAACGCTAGTTCCATTTTCTTTTTCATCCACCACATGGATGCTTCTCCTACCAACAGAAAGGCACCCCATATTACCTTGGTTATCTCAGAGTAATTTTGGATCTTGAAATACTTTTCCATCTCTATCAACCAAGATTCTACATCATCACCACTTACTATTCCATCAAACTTGGGTGGCGTCACTTTCTTCATATCTCTTGATAGCTTAGAGGTGAGTGTACTTCTCTTCTTAAGACTTAGTCTTATCAACATTCTCCCTTTGTTCACTATGGATACTAGGTTCACAAACATAATCATCATCCCCTTGATGTGAGTCCTCTTTTTCTCCTTTGGGTCTCTTTGACCCTTAACCTCTTGTTCCAAGTTTCCAAGCCTTTCCTTGGTTTCATTCAACATGGTCAATATATGATCCAACTTATCCATTAGTTTTTTGGAGGGATTTGAATATCCTTGACTATATTCAAGATTTGTTCAAGTTCAAACCATGATGATACTCTATATCACACCTAATATTCATATCAAGTTATAGATTAGAATTCAGAAATAATGCATCTCATTAATTCAAAATTCATTAATAAAATCCATTCACAAAACTCAAATTTGTGCAAACAATCTCATATTTACTATAGTTTATTCTGGGTATAATTACATCCTTACTTAGATAATTAACACAACAAGACTACATGTCACTTTTAGTTAAAGCATATTCCTCAGGTTCCTCTTCCCTATAGGAATCTAGTAAAACAAACTTAGAGGGTGGGTGTACATGTAGGTACACCTCTAACACCTCTTTTCTGAAAATAGGAGCAACAAGACCACACCCAAATGGCATGTCATGAATAGAAGAAGGTTTACTTGGTTTAACTACACAAGTAGGAACAATAGGTTTCTTAGCGAGGTTATTGTATTGTTTCCTTTCTAGCTATATATGATTAAGAGTATTAGCCAAGGTCTTAGAATCTTCCATCGATGCACCCTCAACATAGAAAAAATACTCTTTGAGTTTAAGCTCCTTGGAAGGTTCTTTCTTAACCTCTATCTTAGGTAAATTCTAGCGAACATACTTTCTGGCAGTTTTCTTAGTTCTCCTCCATGCTATTCTCGCATAAAACCAATTTCAAACTTTAGCTAATCTACCAAATGTTAAAATTTTTTGGAGGTCTAGAAGGAATAAGGAGGCTAAAGAAGGAACACCTTTAATCCTAGAGTCTTAAGACTTGCAAGTTGGTTTTTGTGAAAGTTAGTGATCACTCTACCTTGATTGACATCACTGACCTATTACAATATTATGGAAATGAAATGAAGTAAAGATGTATGAAAATCACACCATGCCTTAGTTGGGACTCAAACATGATCTTCCATGCTTCAACATGCTTCCATGATCTTCAAGGGATCTCCACAATCGCTGGAATTAATGAAGTCGGCTAAGACTAGTTACACGCTACATTATCTAGGAAAAATATTCAAACATGATCTCAATTCCTTAATGCGAACCAATGTCAAGATAGGAACATGATTAGGATACATCCACAAGCACATTATAATCATCAGGAGCAACCACACGAACATTAACCACTTTAGCCATAGGAATATTCTCACCAGAACACATGAACTTCATCGTCTTCAACTAACAATAAAGAAAGATAGATTGCAAACCACCAAAACATGAACCACTCCAATTGTAAGAACTTATCATCATCCCAGACTTCCCCCAAGAATCATAGATAAAAATACTTTAATGTGGAGGAATGCAGAGAAAAATACTTTCTCCTTGTCACCAGACAATAATCAGAGAAAACAAGTTTACTCTGGTGAATGCAACTCTCTCAATTCTTCATACCAGAGGCTCAAACTCAAGATTTATCAACTTTAGACATCCCTTTAAATAAATTCCAATCCATAGAAAAAGATCTTCAAGCAGAAAGAAATGCGGAGTAATCTACCGAAGTGTTCTTTAGCATACAACTCACTGTCTATACTGCACCTAACTGTAACTCACTTGTTGCTTCTGGAGAGGCCAATTTTCTCAATAGCCTCAACATACAAATCTTCTAAACAAGTAATAGAATAGGACATAGTTGACACCAATGACAACAAAGATATGTTGACATCAATGACAACACCAATTAGGCACATACTTGCAACACTATAATCCAATTACCAAATTCAATAACATGAAAGTAGAATAAACATAAGAACAACAACCATAAATTCATAACACAGACACCAGGATTTTTACATGGAAAATTCAAAAAGGAAAAACCACGGTGAGTGTTAGCTCACAATATATAATGATAGTAATACCAAATTACATGAACACTCACTACCTTAGGGCTCACTGCCCGAGGACTCACTATCCAAGAAGTGCTCACATCCAATAAGTGCTCACTACCAAGAAGATAGAAGAGAGAAGAAGATTAGCTCACTGCCAATGGTGAACTATTACTAATGCATCCATCATATGCTAGATTATAGTTCCAGTGAAATCTTAATACACAGATTCAAAGGTCTTCATTATTTCTGCCCTACTTTTCTGCTCTTATTATCCTTTTCTATTTTGCAAACTACCTTAGATAATACACATATCAAATTTGTACACTATTAACACACATTCATTCATCCAACACAAAAATCCATCAAATATATATATCTGCAACAAGATTCATCTCACAATCAGGTCGGCAAGCCAGACATGAAACATGTATACAAGTGTTATACCTTGTCAGCTTGAACTTGTGCACAAATGGAAATGCACACCCAAAAAAACATAAAATAGTCTTCATAAAGGTTAGCATCAATCATTCAACCAATTGGATTAATTATTCAAACAATATATCCTCACTATATATAGATCTAACTTGCCTGTTAGCTTATCCCTTAAGTACATACTTGACCAGTTCAACTATCATACCAAAAATTCTAATTCAGACCATATGAGACTTTGAATATCATGGAAATCATTCATTAGAGGCCTCTTAACATACCTTCAGAAACATAGGACATAATAGTCCTTTATAGCAAAATGCAGATCTTGAAATTGTTGCTCTGTCATAGTGAAATATTGTCAAATTGGAAACTGATAAAGAACAACTTGTAGAATGTGATCAAAGGAAATTCAGAAGCTATAACTCTAGATTTAGGTAGTCATGATATGTATCTTTTCTTCCTTAGAACCACAAGACAAAATATACCACAATGGAGGAATGTAGACCCTTTTACTCTGGTACTGTGCACTGTCCCTAACTTAACTCTATTCACCCAAACATAGATATTTCACCATATGACTTCCAAAAGAAGTCAAGACTTGAATACTAGAACATGTGATCACTAGGTAGTTATGAAAAACATACCTAAACTGCATACAAATGTCTTTAACTATGGAGGCATACCATCTCAAACACTGTCACTTACTTTGTATAATGTATACTACCCATACTTAATCATTTATTCTTCTAGAGTAGAGTCTCTTTGCCATGCTGATAGAAACCCTTTGCCTTGTTTCCATTAATGACAACATTCAACATTCATTAGAGAACTATCTCTTGCCAACAAGAGTATGATCATGTTAAACAAATCCAAACTACACAAGCTAAGATCTTTCTTTGGGACCTGGTTTGAGTTTCATCTTCTCATCATAGTGCCCTTTAGTAGGCCTTGTAAAGGATATCTGTAGAATCTTCCACGAAGCCCATGGACATGGCTTCTATTCTTGAGGGTCTTCATTCTAATTCCATTGACATCACTTTTCACTTCTCTGAACTCCCTTTTGCTGAGGTTCAGAAGCAAAATTATTCTCTTCTAATTATTTTTGTTATAAAATTAATTGGGATTAAGAGAACCTTTATTGATAATGGTTCTAGTCTTAATGTCTAAAGTTTAGACCTCTTTAATCATTTTAATATTGATGCTTCTTGTATTTATCATTCAAATTTAACCATTAGAGGTTTTGATAATTTGGCTTGCCTAACTTTAGGCACTATCACATTTTCTATTACATTAGGCCCCATTTCATTACTTACAATGGTTCATGTCATGTAGGAGAATCATTCTTATAATCTTCTCCTCCGTAGATCATGGATTCATGCCATGGGTACAATTCCATCTACCCTTCATCAATGTCTTAAATTTATTTATAATGGTAAAGTACATAGGATAAGTTTTGATCCTAACCCCTTTCAATACTAATCAACAAGTTGAATTGGGTCACAATTGATGATGATGGGCCTTCCTCATCTAATACATGTCTTTGTGATAACTAGGGCTTCATAGAATTCACCCCCCATGGGCTTGGTGAATATAATATTGGCCCTTCTGACCCTAACATTCTCACATTCAACAAGGATCTACATTCTGGCATCAGAATTGATCCTTCTTCTCATGTGAATTCTACTACTACTTCCTCCCCAACATGTGCATACACATCTCATTTTGAAAAGGCTAGTGATGTCCATTCTCCTCCTCTTTCTAATTTGGAGACACATTACAAGATTGGATTCAAAATTCTTTCTAAACATGGATATAATGTAAATGGTATAGGGCGCATGAAACAAAGAGCTAAGGTGGCTGTGGAACCTACACTACACTTACCGTATACAGTGGGTTTAGGTTACTAAACTTCTCCTATGTCTAAATTCCCTCCTCCATTGTCTAAGGTCTCTATAGTTTCTTCTTCTAAGAAGTCAAACCTTTCTCCACAACAAAAAGGGTTGCTTCCTACTCCATCTCCTTTATCTAAACAAGAGTGTATTTGTTGAGTCTTCTAAAATCCTTCTTGATCACTCTTCCTCATCCTACATGTAAGAAGTTTCCACAACATGTTCAGTCAAGACTTCCTTTCTATGCATATCATCGAGGGCTTGGCCATTCCACTAGTGAATGTCAAGCCTTGAATGATAATTCAACACCTTATTCATACAGGTGCTCTCACTCTTCCTATTGTTGAAGCACATGTCTCTTGTCTACATGACAAGTGATATTGAGCATGACCTCTATCTAGTTCATGGTTTGTTCTTCCTCTATTTTCTCATGCGACTATTTTGTTGCTACTCACTATGTGCAACCTGTAGCTTTCTTTGTTTTCACATTGCCATTCATGGTGATGCAATCTCACATGAAACCACACCTTCTATTTTGGTATCACAATATTATTTTTCATGGTTTTCCTCACCCTATTCTGGGGGGCAGAGACAACTTATTATAGGGGTGTGCATCCCTTATATAGATCTCCCCTCCTCTTTTCTCTCCTTTTCTTTACCTTAAAATATCTACATATTATACATGCTAATATTTTAAGGGGGGTATGTTCTATGCTCACGTGTGCATCCATACATGCACCTTACTATATTTACACTCCCTGAGGTGTAGCTTATTAATTATCCCTCGCTATAGTGTTGTTTATTTTGCACTCCCTGAAGCATTCATGCACTGCATTGTTGGTGTTTGATAAGCTCCCTAAGGCTTTGATTTTTGATACGCTACCTGAGGTGTTGGTAACATATGATCACCTAGCATAATGTAGCTTCCTAGTCTATGATCTATGTAGTCTACGAGCCACCTAGCATAATATAACTTGTTGGTCTGTGTGCTTCATATGATCTACCATTCTACACCCATGGTTTACCACCTAGCATAACACAACTTCCTAGTCTATGATCCATGACGATATTGTGATTTGCATGACCCCTAGTGACAGAGCAAGCTAGTTCCTGAGTCGTGTACTCTTCATTCATATTGATTGCTTCCCTATCTATCTATATGTATTCTCTCCTCATAGCAATTGATTGACTCATTATATTCTTCTATTCACTTAATAATTCCTCTAGTTCTTGGTTTTCTTTATTTTTATTGTATTTTCAGGATGATACATTATATTGAGACAACCTTCCACATTGAGGTCTCTTTCACTTTGCTAATTCAATTTTTTCTTTGTTTGTTGTGTGTTTATCTTCTCTATGTATGTGTTGTTTATATTTATTTATATGTTTGTGATGTTCTGGCATAGTGTTTTTGTAGGTTTATGCCTTCTAACTTTATTATCTTGCAATTTTTTGTTGTCTAATGTACTTGTTTTGTAGGTTCTTAGCCTAGGAAATTGTTTCCTTGTAAAGTACACATTCCATGACAAAAATTACTAAAGTAAAAAGATAGATCTCATATATACATTATTCAATAAAGTCATCACATCTTACAAATTCATGTGCCATAACCAAGTATTAGCACTATGAAAGAATAATCAATATACATCTTAGGCTCTCATGCCATAAGTCATCTCAAATAATAACAAGATACAATTATCAAGTACAATACAATAATGTATAATGAATAAATCACTTTCTCCAACCACCACTAACCCACATGGTCATCCACAAGCTGAGAGTTGGGAACATGGCTCAGGCACTTTTCCACCTGACCATGAAGAAATTACACTTCCCTGGATCCCTTCATTACACGAAGGAAACCTAGCCCTGCACGAAATGTCTAGCAACTTGGAAACAATGGGTAGGAGGGAAAACCTAATGCAACTTGATGTCTAAATGCAAATCTAAATGATGATGTGCAAATATCTCACAATAGGATATGACAAATAAATATATAAATAAAGTTTTTCTAGACAATCTTTCATCTATTTCAATGAACACATGCCTTGTCCCAAGCACTTAGAATAGTTATGGTCAAACCCTAAAAAGAGGAAAAGCCTTCTTTGTTTACCCACATTCAGAATCCTACCCCAAAAGTAACCCAAACACATGCAAAAGATAATCTACTTTATTTTCAAAGAAATTGATAACACATACTTTTATTTGGATACAATTACTACTTCTTTACTTTTGTCCAATCAACAAGAATTCATTTTCAAGTAATAAAATCAATAAAGAACATTATTTGTTCATTCCAAATACATATAAAAGCTATAAAACTGGTTATATTCCATATCTCATTTGTCACTCATAATTTATCAAAAATAAAATAATCTACATCTAGAGTTACATAACCCCAATCAGGTTTATAATTCCATACAATTAAATTTGGAACAAGGATTTTAAGACATATATAGTACTAACCAAGAAAACATCTTTTGAAAATGATGGCATAAGTATAAAATATAGTTTAAATATATCCTAACTTAGCTACAGGAATAAATAAATCTGCTATAGGAAACATGTTTGATCTACTACAAAAACTTGCTACTACAAGATTAATAACTGCGATAGTAAAAATAATGACAACACGAATACAAACTTTTGTGATAGGAATAAAATAAATAGTAGCGACAAGGATGAAATATACAATAGTGACAAAGATTACTAACTTTTGTGATAGGAGTAAATTGTGACAAAATATACCATAAAAACTAGGCCAAAATAGAATACACAAGTTTAATAAAAACATAGGATGAACAAAAGGATAACAGTCTTTGAATAAAAGAATATTAAGGAGGTAAAAACAAGATCTTCAGGATGTTCTAAAAAGCTTCAGTGGTTGATAGAAATATCAAACCACTAGAGTTTAGTGAGGTCGATCCTAAACAAAAATTGATTAAATCATAACCAGAACCTTCATGTGAATGCATAGGTTGGGTAAAACATCTAAACAGGTCAATTCAATTCAAGATATGTGTTGGGAATTAAGGTGTCTCAACCTTGGTAATTCCTTGGATTTATTTATTGTAATGCATTTATTTATTTAGCATATGTTGTAATTTTGTTGCACATCCTATTTTGTCATTTAGTGTGAAGTGGCACGATAAGTTGTCACTCCACTTGTAAGATGACTAGGATGGTCAACTCACTCCATGTGGAGATAGGCATCCCCTTTGTGTGGTAGAGGTGTTCTACCATGTGTCGGCATCTTGACTAGTGTGTAAGTGAATCTTGACTAAAATGGTTATGACAGATTTCTATGATAGAATCTATGACATGTAAGAGTCGTAAATGGAATGTTCTATGACAGGTGAAGACATGTGTCACAAGGCATCTTGGAAGAAGGCATCTTTGGGTGTCCCAAGGAGAGTTATAACATTTTGTAAAAGAATATGCTATTTTTAGTCTATGTATGATAGATTCTCTTACAACTATAAGTAATGTATGTATGATAGATTGACAGGTACTGTTATGCTACTGGTTTGTCTCCAAATATGAGTGTTAAGGACTCCTGTAAAGATTTGCATTTCAAGTGTGTTGTAAACCTTTTTGTTTTGATAATACATTGTGTAGGTTTTGGAGTGTGGGGTTTTTAACCTGATAAGGGTTTTCCCCACGTTATATCTTGTCTCTCTCTTTTGTCTTACATTCTTGTATTGTGTATTGCTGCAATATCTCCATTTTTATGTTAACATTGTTGTAACTATAAAGATTAAAATAAATTTGCACTCATCTCTCCTCTTTAGATTAGTGTAGGAAGCAATTTCTGCACACCTAGCTTCCTTTCAATTGGTATCAGAGCCTGACCAGTTTTGGTTCTAGCTGCTGGGTAGGGTTTTTTTGAGCTAATCTTAGGTTGAGTGGGAGTCTATACAAAGTATTTTGTATCTTGTTGTAGGAAGGATATGGTAGGCACATCCGGAAGAGTAGAGGTGGAGAAGTTCAATGCCACAAATTTTGAGTTGTGGAAACTCAAGATGGAAGATATGCTTGTTGATCATGACCTATGTGAAACCATTAGTGGAACAAAACCTATGGAAACACCACAAGCTGATTGGGACCTCAAAGATCGAAAGGCTAAGGGTCTCATAAGACTCTATCTAGTTGACTCTGTCCTATTGATTGTCCATGAGGAGAAGACTGTGAAAGATCTTTGGAAGAAGTTGGGAGATGTTTATCAAGCCAAGTCCTTGGTGAACAAGTTTTTTTAAAAAAGAAGTTGTTTTCTCTAAAGGTGGAAGATGGAGGATTTGTTATAGACCATATGAATGCTTTCAATATGATTGTTGCTCAGTTGACATCCATGGGTGTGAAAATGGAGGAGGATTGATGTATGACCCTGGTTTGTTCTCTGTTGGATTCGTGGGATCATCTTTTCATGGCCATCAGAAGCACTACAACCACCTTCAAGATGGATGAGGTAGTGTCTTCATTGTTATCTGAAGAAATGTGGAGAAAGACAACTGAGTCAGCCAAAGAAACTCTTGTGGTTCATGGAAGACCTAAAGAGAAAGGGAAGAAGAAGGACAAGAAAGGTGAAAAGGGTATATCCAAATATCGTGGGAGATTCAAATCTCCTAGAAAGTCTAAGGCTCTCTATTGGAACTATGGTAAAACTAGGCATTTCTGAAGGGAATGCAAAGAGGAAAAGAAAAAGAAGAAGAAGAATGTCCCAGACTCATATTCTGACAAGTCACAAGATGATGGAGATGCTTTCATTACATCCTTGGCCACCCATGCATCTAATGATGTGTGATTGATTGATTCTGGTGCTTCATTCCACATGACCTCACATTGAAGTTGGTTCATGAAGTATGAAGAGTTCGATGGTTGAAGAGTGTACCTGGGTGATGATTCTCATATGAAGATTGTTGGTCATGGAAGAGTCTCAATCCAATTTCCTGATGGACTAGTGAAGGGGATCACTGGGGTCATGCACATCCTAGGCTGGGTACGGAACCTACTTTTTGTAAGTAAGTTGAATTATGTAGGTGTGTAGGTTGTCTTTTCGAAGGATGGATGCAAGATGACTAGAGGATCTATGGTGCTTGTGAAGCGTACTCAGAGAGGTACTCTGTTTCAGCTGGAGGAATGTACTTCACAGTATAATAGTTCTTTTAACTCAAAGAAAAGAGGTGCAGTCACTTCATCCCCACCATCTGAACTACCAGTGAAGAAATCTATTGTATCTAATTATGATGGTAGTGCATTTTGGGTACCTAAGGGTGCTCATGCTTTGGAAGTTAAGCTTCCTACTAAAAAGACAATGTTATGGTATAAGAGATTTGGCCACATTGGTGAGAAGGGTCTTAGAACACTAAAAAATAAAAACCTCATTGAGGGGTTAAATGATTGTAATCTCAAGTTTGACTTTTGCGAACATTGTATATATGGAAAGTGAAACCATGTTCAGTTTTACTCTAATTCTCACAAGTCTTTTGGTGTGTTGGACCTTATTCATTCTGATGTGGTTCATCCTGTTGTTGTTCCTTCGATTTCCAAATCTGTATGTTTGGTATCTTTTATAGATGATTACAGTAGAAGGACATGGATTTATTTTCTCAGAAGCAAGACTGAAGTCTTTAGTTGGTTCAAAGAGTTTAAATCTTTTTTTAAGAATCAGACTAGTAAAAAGATTAAGTGTTTGAGAACTGACAATGGTGGTGAGTTTTGTTCGACAGAGTTTGATAAGTTCTGTAAAGAGCAAGGGATTGAAAGACATAAGACAACTCCATACACCCTGTAGCAAAATGGAGTTGCAAAGAGGATGAACATGACACTGATGGAGAAGGCTAGGAGTATTCTTAATGGAGCAAGCCTCAAACAAAATTTTTGGGCTGAAGTTGTAGCCACTGCTTACTACCTAGTAAACAGGTCTCCTACATCAGCTCTTGTTGGTAAGACACCTATGGAGGTGTGGTCTAGTAAGAAGCCTTTAGTTAAACATCTTCATGTGTTTTGTTGTGAGGCATATGCACATGTGCCTAGGGAGAAATGGTCTAAATTGGAGAATAACGTTGTTAAGTGTATTTTCATTGGCTATGGTGTCAGTGTGAAAGGATACAAGATTTGGGATCCTATGGCTGAAAAAGTGTTTTATAGCAGAAGTGTTATCTTCAGAGAGCTAACACCTTCTCTCATTGTTCTATAGCTAGAAGAAATATAAAATAAAGAGGATGTAGTTCAGTTTCCTTCTACCCCTGAGAAGACTTAACCGACAAACCCTGTGAGACCTGATAATGAGGAGAGTTCTAGCAACTCTAAAATCTTAGAACCTCAACCTTAGACCTTGAGGAGGTCTACATGAACAAGAAAGCAACTTGATAGATTTGGTTATTCATTGTTTGATTCTAGATGTGCTTTTTCCTTGCTTACTAACATAGATGAGCCTAGAACTATGACAGAGGCTATGGGCATGAAAGATATAGGTTCCTAGAAGGAGGCCATGGAAGATGAGATGGCTGCTTTGGAGAAGAATAAAACATGAGACTTGGTGCCTTTGCATGAAGGACAAAAACCTGTTTGATGCAAATGGGTGTTCAAGAATAAATTCAGTGTAGATGGCAATGTTGAAAAGTACAAGGCTAGATTGGTTCCGAAGGGGTACTCATAAGTGGAGGGAATTGATTATGGTGAAATTTTCTCTCTCGTTGCAAAGATGACATGTATTTGGATCCTGTTATCTATTGCAACATCTTATGACTTAGAGGTAGAGTAGATGGATGTGAAGATAGCATTCCTTCATGGTGATTTGGAGGAAGAGATTTACATGTCACAGCCAGAGCATTACATGGAGAAAGGTAAAGAAAATTTGGTTTACAATTTAAAAAAGCCTTTGTATGGTTTGAAGCAATCTCCTAGGATGTGGTACTTGAAGTTTGATGCCTTTGTGTTGTCAGTTAGATTTCTAAGATCGAAATTAGATCATTGTGTGTATTATAAATCTGATAATTATCGTATTCTCATTATTGCATTGTATGTTGATGATATATTGTTGATTGGGAATGGTAAGAATATGATTTCTAATTTGAAGTCTCAGTTGTTAGCATAGTTTGAGATAAAAAATCTAGGGGAAGCTAGGTACATTCTAGGAATGGAAATTAAAAGAGACAAAGCTAACAGAAAACTTTGGTTAAGCCAGAGTAAGTATGTGAAGACTGTGTTGGATATGTTCAGAATGGTAGATTATAGACCATTGTGTATTCCTATTTATTTGGGGACAAAGTTATCTATTAATGATTGTCCAAAATCTCCTTGTGAGGTAGAGGACATGACCATAGTACCTTATGCTAGTGATATTGGCAGTTTGTTGTATGCTATGGTCTGCACAAGACTAGACATTGTCCAAGCAGTGGGAGTCCTCAATTGATTTATGGCTAATCCTGGATGGGTACATTGGGATGCAGTAAAGAGAGTATTTAGATATTTGAGGGGTACTTCTAAGTATTCCATATGCTATCATGGTAATCCTACAGAACCTCCGCATTCAGTTTGTATTCATGGATTCGTGGATTCTGATTGGGTGGGTGACATTGACAGCAGGAGATCCACCAGTGCTTATGTGTTAACTATGTTCGGTGGTACAATTAGTTGGATGAGTAAGTGGCAACCTATGGTTTCTTTGTCCATGATGGAAGTTGAGTATATGGCAGCAACTCATGCTTGCAAGGAATCCATTTAGCTTAAGAGATTATGTTTAGATATTGATGTTGATGTAGGACACATTACAATTTGTTGTGACAGTCAGAGTGTGATTTGCCTAGCAAAGAACCCAACTTTCCATGTCAGAAAAAAGCATATTGATGTACAGTTTCATTTTATGTGAGACATGGTAGAGGATGTGAAGGTGAATTTGGAGAAGGTAGACACTTTGAAGAATGTTACAGATGCATTGATGAAACTAGTGCGCACATAAAAGTTCAGATGGTGTTCAGAGTCTATAGACCTCTCAGCCTATAGTAGTTAAATCCTATTATTTCTATTGGCTCTTACAAGGTGTTCAACAAGTGGGAGAATGTTGGGAATTAAGGTGTCTCAACCTTAGTAATTCCTTACATTTATTTATTTAGCCTATGTTCTAATTTTGTTGTACATCCTATTTTGTCATTTAGTGTGAAGTGGCATGATGAGTTGTCACTCCACTTGTAAGATGACTAGGATGGTCAACTCACTCCATGTGGAGATAGGTGTCCCCTTTGTGTGGTAGAGTTGTTCTTCCATGTGTTGACATCTTGACTAGTGTGTAAGTGAATCTTGACTAAAACGGTTATGGAAGAATCTATGATGCGTAAGAGTCATAAATGGAATGTTCTATGATAGCTAGGATGGTCAACTCACTCCATGTGGAGATAGGTGTCCCCTTTGTGTGGTAGAGTTGTTATGCCATGTGTTGACATCTTGACTAGTGTGTAAGTGAATCTTGACTGAAATGGTTATGGAAGAATCTATGACGTGTAAGAGTCATAAATGGAATGTTCTATGATAGGTGAAGATATGTGTCACAAGGCATCTTGGAAGAAGGCATCTTTGGGCACCCCAAGGAGATTTATGACATGTTGTAAGAGAATATGCCATTTCTAGTCAGTGTATGACAGATTCTCTTACAACTATAAGTATTGTCAGTATGACGGATTCTATGGTAGTCGTAAGATGCGTAAGAGCATCTGTCATTGCCCAACTTGGGAATAGGTAACCATATTGGGATGGGGTGATATGAAAAGTGTCATGACCATGTTGCAATGTTGGACAAGTGTCCCTAGGCATGGGTTTTGGGCCATGAGGCCAAGTTGGATGCCCATCTCAAGGAATGTTCATTTTTGCCTTGTAAACTTCTATTTAAGTAGGTGCTTGGCGTGGAGATGTATTATGTGGTTGATAGGTACTGTTATGCTGCCAGTTTGTCTCCAGATATGAGTGTTGAAGACTCTTGTAAAGACTTGCATTGCAAGTGTGTTGTAAACCTTGTTGTTTCAATAATACATTGTGCAGGTTTTGGAGTGTGGGGTTTTTCACTTGATAAGGGTTTTCCCCATGTTATATCTTGTATATCTCTTTTGTCTTACATTCTTGTGTTACGTATTGCTGCAATATCTCTATTGTTATGTTAACATTGTTGTAACTATAAAGATTAAAATGAATTTGCACTCATCTCTCCTCTTTAGATTAGTGTAGGAAGCAATTTTCGTACACCTAACTTCCTTTCACTATGAACATAGAGAAATTGATCTTTTACCAGCAAAGAACCAAAACTAGAACATAGGTATTTAATCTTACTAATTGGCAATAGGAATATATCGCAGGCAAAGTTTAATATGTAAGTTAAAGGATTTATGTAGACCAATAATTTATTCAGGTCGCACAAGAAGTTTAATAGGCCAAAAGAGATTTATTATAAGGGTGACAACTTTATAACTAGAAGGCTGGTCTATTTAAACAAAGGTGGTTTACTTATCAAGGAAGACTGTTTCAAAACTATAGAGGGTGGTTTCAATAAATAAAGAAGGTTGATCTGTATTAAATATGGCTATTTGACTATAATGCATGCCACACAAGATTAACTTTGGGCAATTAAAAAAACACAGAGTGATAGAAATCAACCAAAACAATAATTGAAAATAAGACAAGTCAATCTTTTTACATAGGCCAGAAAAATAAAAGAGTAAGCAGCCAGAATACAACAAATGTAGCATGAAAGACTTTGTAAATATAAACTAGAAGTCAAATACCTGGATTTATTCACTTCCTCTATAGATGGAAATTCCCCTCTTATTTTTTTTATCATCATTTTCTTTTTCTCGTCTGATGCTGAAAAATCCTACCTTTTCTTGCCTCCCTTTGTTTCTGATACAAGATGATAAAAATCCCTCTTCTATGCCCTTTATTTTATTCATGATACCTTCTCTATTAATGTCATAATTTTAGAACAAGATTTCTATTGTTTTAACTCTAGTTTTGCATGCCCTTGGCGTCCATACTATATATTTTTTTAATTGAAAATAATTAAACTCCTTTATTACTATCCCTCCCAATTTTGCATGCCATTAGATTATTTTTATAATTTCTATTTATAATATATATTAATAATCTCAATATATATCTTTAAATTAATACATGTTTATTTGAAGTCTAACAAGAATATTTATAATTATTTATTAATCAAATTATTTAAATAAAGAAAAACACTCCAATAACTATTAATAAATCAAAGTAAGCAACTTATACCATTCTAATGTATTTAAGTCTAAAAACGTAATAAATACATGGTTAACTATGCATTTCAAGTAAACATTTTTCTAGCAATGAAGACACATATTTATCTAAGAATTAAACATCAATCACATCCATTAACCATATAATGTTCAACATGACTAGTAACCACATAATGATGCATAAATAAAGCTACTCAAAGATGCAATATGACATGAAACTACTTGAGTGTGTGCATGCATCGCGTTTATCCATCATGCCAACTCTTTCTTGGCAGTTAGAACATCTCTACCTCATCCATGTTCTCGTCTTCGACATTTCTCCTGCACTCAGTCGCACTTAGATTTCCATTAATAGGTTAGTCCTTATAATCATAGCCAAATAAAAATAATGTGTACATCTATAATCATACTAATAATAATTGATCATTAATCAACTTTCAAAATTATGCATTTACAATATTAACGACAATTACTTCCACACACGTGGAATCACTCATAGTAAAAGAATCATAGTAAATGTTCAATAATCTAAATTAATAATAAAATCCAAAAACAAGATGTGACATTCCTCTACTCGAAGAGATATGCATCCTCTATAGTATCCTTTTGGTGTTGTTATGTGATTTAATTTTAGTACTATCTTTTTTACTTTAGTATGCATATTCATGTAGTTTCATAAGCCCACAAGGTAGGGGATAGATGTAACATTGAAAATTGCATACCCTTGAAATTTCATGCTATATTTTTGCCTCCATTTAGTGTCCATTCCCTTGGCTTGTTTGTAGGCTCATTTCATCCCTTACATTAGCCTCTTTCCCCCAGAGTGCTTAGGCCTTATGTTCAGTGTTATCTTTTTGTCAAATCTATTGTAACTTTTGTGTTAGTCATGTGACATTCTTGTGTCTTGCCATTTTTGAGCCTAAATTGTTTGGACAATAGTGCTACACATAGACATCCATGTAACATGCTAGCATCCCACAATAGTTTTTATGTTTTTTGGACATTTCAAGGCATTTCTCCATTTGTCATTTGTGGTGGTCTACTGTAACGCCTCAAGAAACTTCCAAATAGCTCACTACCTCCTTCCTTTTCCCTCCTTCCTCTCATTTTTGAATCTATATTTTGTTCTTGCATTCCTCTTAGCTCTCCTTTGTAACTCCATGCACTCTACAACACTCTACAACTCTTTACATATTTGTATATAGCCTACTACAATGCTCCCTTTGAGCTCTATTGCCCTTTCAATTCCTTAGAGATGATATTGCTTTTGTTCCTTGTTATTGCAAACATTTATTTAATCTTTCATTTTTAGTGACTATTCTTATTTCTAGATGCACTTAGATTAAGACCACACACTATTTATTTTATCTATCTATTCATTGTTGTGGAGGTCAAAAGACCAAAGTAGGGGTTTGACTAAGGCAAACCCCCAAATAGCCTCAACCATTATTCTTTGTCTTCATCTATAGGTACTTGGGAATATTTTAATTGCACAGAGATCTGGGTGAGATGCTGGGTGGATTCTTTTGTTTTTAGAAACTATTCATGTTTATGTGTCATATGGACAATAGCACCTAGCACAGATCTCTGCATGGTACACTAGCATCCTAGGTAGTGAGCATATCCTTCTGGTGCTAGGTTCCTCTCTTTACCCTCTTTTTAGTTCATTTTTAAAATTAATTTCCAATTTCTCATAGCATTTTCCATTCCAACCCCTATGTAATGTAATGTAAAAAGTGAGGGTATCAATCTTTGTTCATTACACCATGTGTTTATGGGAATAAATCTTTGTGTTTTTTCTACTTTTTCTAATGATTTTTATTATTTTATAGGAAAAAATAAGCTATTGGTCTCATGATAGCCTTGTCTTGGGTTAAAAGCATACCCCTAAAAAACCTAAAATTCTATCTTACTAGGGAGATGCCCCTCTTAAGCGTAGAGGAAAATTGATAATTCAATAGTGATTTCTCCAATTGTGGTAAATTTTATCACTTTCCAATGGGTGAGTCATGCTATTTTTAGTGAAATATCATAGTGACAAATCTATTTGCCATTAGATTTTTGGTGATCCTACTAGAGAAAAATATTAGTGCATTTGTTCCTTAGATATTTAAAGTTACCTCCCTTAGAATAGAGGTTGGTGACTCTTTATAGGTGGAACCTACTCAAGACAATTAGTTTGGTGAAAGAATTCTTTCTAGATGTGATAGTTGTCATATTTTTTAGGTTTACATCATGGCATAATTATGTTTCATCGATGAGGAAACTATTTTGGCCCTTATCATTGACTTAGTATACATCCTTACCCTCTGGTTCTAGAAAGAACTTCCCAAAATTTACTGGATAAAATTCACAAGATGCATAAAACTACACTCAAGTATTCACCATGGCTTGTGGAATTCTAGGGGTCAACAAGGAAAATGTATTTGTGTGGTTATTTGTTGAAACCCTTATTGGACATGTAGTGAGCTAGATTTAGGATTTGGAGGATCGATACATTACAAACTGGGATAGCTTGAAAACAAGTTTCATGAAAGATTTAAATCAAAAGTCTATGTAGGTACACAATTATCTCAATTCTCTAGAATCTAGAAGATAGAAGGAGAGTCAATGAGAGATTTTTTGGAACAGTTTAACAAGTATTTGAAATATATTCCTCACACCAATTAGCCAAATAAACGAAACTAATTCTACATTTTCATATCCACATTTCATCTTAAAGTCAAATTGCTTTTGAAGAAAAATAAGGTATGTGATCTTAGAGTCATGCAATGAGAAGTTGTTGAGGATAATTTAGTTTGTCTAGGTTATGGAAAAAAAATCATATTGAAAAATATACTCTAAACTTTTTTTAGCAATGAGCCCATGAAGAAATTTATCATGTGAGAATAAAATTATCAGCCTATAGATTTTTATCATATGTAGCAAAGTTTTTATAGAAAGAAGACAAATTTATTGCTTACTCTAACTAAACATTTCAACTTCATAGTTTTGGGTGAAGAGTAGTTTTCAAGGAATTGCTTGATTAACTTAGTGTGTGAGGCCCATCCTTTTCCTCTTGTTCATATCTTATTTTAATGGACTTGTTTGTATAAAACACTAGTGGATGTGCAATTTTACCTTATTTTATCACAGATAGTTTAGACACTGATATTATATTTAGAATAGTAGTAGATTTCTAGTTGTGAACATGAATTGGTTGATTATTATGTCTAGACTTAATCATATTTGTTAGATTAGAGTTACAAATTATAATTAGTTGTCTCTTTGGATTTATTTAAAAATGAATATGGTTATAAATGATAAATCTAAATTATATTTGATTAAATGTTATTTATTTATGTAATTTTGTATTAATATGATGAATTAAATTTGTTATTTGATTATCATTTAATTATGATAATATTGTTAATTATGAAATATTTATGACACATGTATTAATTTAATTATGAATTTTGCTTCAGATATTATCTTAGATATATTAACATTGTGTGCAACTATGCAAGTTAAATTCTATGACCAATGAAAAAATTATAAAGGTTTTGCAAGAAACCACTGTTGTGTTTCCCTCGTATACCTAGGCCTTATCCTAAGAGAGGATTAAAGTATTTTTGTATAAAAGTGATGTGACTATGTGTAGACACCTAAAATTGACTTGTTCCTAGATCAAGATTTTTATCTACCATACTTCACTTTAATTAAATAATTCTTAATTATTTGATTAAGTTCATCTATCGATCACCATCAATTTATCCTCCATATTAATTAAATAATTCCAATTATTTAATTAAACCAATTTATCCTCCACATTAATTAAATAATTCCAATTGTTTAATTAAACCAATTTATCCTCCACATTAATTAAATAATTCTAATTGTTTAATTAAACCAATTTATCCTCCATATTTGATTAAATAATTCTGATTATTTAATTAAAACAATTTTCCTCTACATATTAATTAAATAAATTTAAATTATTTATTTAATTAAAGATAATATTCTATTTCTTCAAAATAAATAAAATTCAATATTTTATTTATTTATCCATGTGCATGAAATTAAATAATTTATTTATTTAATTTCCTATTATTACCTCTCATCCATAATTCACTCTCAATCAATTTAGATAACTAATCAATCAATTTAGTTAACTAAGTCAATCAAATCAGTTAGTAGGTTAGTCAATCTAGTTAACTAGTTGTAAGGGTAAAATGTGGTTTAATCAAATGAATAATGTAAAACCCAAACATCAATAGAATAATGAAAACAAGAAAGATTCAAAGAAATGAAGCAAATGAATAACAATGCAAACCTTCCCTGTTTCAAATCTTCTGTTGTTCACCTATTACAACCGTCCTTTTGCTGATGAAGTAGGCCCTTAGAGAGTGCACTCTTTTAGCTATGTTCAAGGATGTCGATAGTAAATGGCTGTTGTGATAAATGTGCAATGAAGATGAGCTTCAAAGCAAAGGTGTGATCTCAAGCTAGTGGATGGTAAGAGGGTGCCAAAGGCGCGCTGGTGAATTTCTGCAGAGTAACAATATGAATAGCCTGGATGATTAGAATGGAGGGATGAAGCTTCTTTTATAGACTCAGAAGAATGAGGATCAACGGTTGAGAGGAGATATGGAGATCAATGGCTGAGAATGGTTGAGGAATGTGCAACCAGTAGAAATCGGACAAGTGTCTCACCTCCATCATGAAAGAGGGGATGTAACAAAATTGATTGGAGAGTTATCTCCATTGACTGAACAGTTAACAGACTTGATTGATCAGTTAGAAGAATGAATTATGGAATTGACTGAATTGATTGAGGGATTAACTCAATTGATTGGTTAGTTAACACTTTTGATTGATTAGTTAACTAACTTCTGATTTGAGAAGAAATAGGCCATGTGGGTGAGGGAAAATAAGGTAATTAAATATTAAATATATTTAATTACATGTGCAACTTGATGAGGTGGACAAGGTGAGGTGGAAAAGTGAGGTGTAAAGGTGAGGTGGATTTTTGAATTTAGAACTTAGGATAGAGGAATTTGGATTAATTAAATAATTTATGATTATTTAATTGTGTGGGACATTTAGAAGAATTTTAATTAAATGAATTGAATTCATTTAATTATGGATCAGTGAATCGATTAAATAAATTGGGAATATTTATTTAATTGATAGAAGAATGGAATAAATATTTAGAATATTTATTTAGGATGATTCGTGTCATTTTTAGGCGTATACATTTTGCCCCTCTTTGATGCAATGCAGTTTACAACGTTGCTTCAAAGAAATCGATAGTCTGATGGTAATACATGCCCCAATTTGCCCCTAGTACAAGTTTATTGATGATAGGATGCCCCCTCGAGAGATTGCACGGGAAAAGGGTGAAAGAATTAGCGACAAACAATCTCATGAAGACGAAGGGGTTAGGATAGGTTGGAGGAAAAGGGACGCATTTCAAGGAAACGAGAAGAAAACAGGAGGAAAAATAGGCACGAGAAGTAGTCACAGTCATCATCTAGCTAGAATTAGGGTTTGGAGGCTATAAATAGGAGCTGGGTCCACAAGAATAGTCATTTGTACACTTGGTTGATCTGGATTGGATATAGAGAGCTTAGAGCAAACTTGAAGCGGCATGGCAGCCAGAGCAGCAGACATTCCACGCGAGGAACACCTCTTTGAGCAAGTCCGTCGAGTCGGGCGGCCAGCAGAGGCAGGACCCCCTATGTGCTTTGAAAAATTTCTCCTAGGGTCAACTTAGGGTGTCATAAATGCATGTAGAAAATAGGTCAAACATATGCACTGAAATGCAGAATGGCGCATATGCTGTGCGAAGCAGCGCATATGTAGTTTCACTGCGCATATGTCATTTTTGGCTGCGCATCTGCTAAACTTGCGCATCTGTGCATTTTAGCGGCGCATTCGTAGTTAGGTGGCGCTCTTGTATTTAGGCAGTGCATACGTGGAATGTAGTGGTGCATCTGTGTTAAGCTGTGCATATGCGCAATTGGGCGGCGCATTCATCAATTTAAGCGGTGCATCCATGTTTTGCAGCGCATATGTGATATAAAATGGTGCATATGTTTTAGGCGGCGCATATGCCGATTGTAGTGGCACTTCCGTGAAGAAACGATGCTTTTGCCACATGTAGTGGCACATGTGCTTTGAGATAGAAAATTACTTAGCAAAATTGACTCGATGAGCGTCCTGTTTGATGCGGTGATCGATGAGCTATCTCTGAGATTGTAGGAATCTAGTCAAGAGATGTAGTGTGCTGTTTTGATCAATTTGAAATGCTAAGTGTAGTTGATACAGTTTAGTAGATATGTTGAGTATGGTATATGTGGCTTTAGACTGACGCCTTGATTTGCGTGTTTGCAGGAGGATATTCAAGACACACTGCAGTCGAGGGAGACGTTTCCCATGCCCTTATTGCAGAGATACATGCTGACAAAGATCGACAGAGTGGCGCTTGGTGCCATGGGTTTGGACTATGTTTGCTTCATGCCTGAGGTGCGGGCGAACTGAGGACTATTGACAGTTGTCGTGGAGAGATTCCACAGTGAGGATAGGACCTTCCACTTTCTGACTAGAGAGATGACCGTGACACTAGAGGACGTCTACAAGATATTGCACTTACCCGTTGTTGGTGAGCTGGTAGAGTATGACGCACAGCGGGATGCGGGACTCGCCGAGTGTAGGCGAGTGTTTGATGACCCTAAGCTGGTTGGATAGGTCATCCCATGGCATGACATATATGATTGCTATGACTACTTCCCTGGGATTGTGGCTGGGTTGATCGGAGGCATTGTATGCCCTGACAGGAGATCGCATGGGTTCCCTATTGGATGGGGCAGGATTATGGAGCGGATGCTAACTGAGGGCACCCAATATGCATGGGGAGTCTGCGTACTAGCCCACTTGTACCATGACATGCACCAGGTGGTGTATCACTACAGTACGAGTCTATCGGCTGGGGTACTACTGCTACAGTTTTGGCTGTGGGAGCACATAGCGGTGACAAGGCCGATATGTGTGTTTGCGAGGCAAAGAGGGGAGCCATATAGTTATGGCTATGCAGGAGTGATTTCCCAGCACAGGCTAGGGAAGTTGGAGTATTGGAGACACACTTTGGATGGGGTAGATGTGGTCGTCTGGCGGCCATATCTAGATTGTGAGCCCTGGGATGATGAGGGAGATGAGCTGCCATACTGCTTTCAGACGAGGTGGCTGATAGGCCGGACACGACACATTCTGGATAGGTAGATGGTGGGCCGGGTGCTGGGACAGTTTGGGAGGAGGCAGGGTATGCCACCGGGATAGGCTTTGTTCACACGGACACATGCAGAGAGGGTCTGATGGGGGCCAATGGCTTCGTATGAGGAGGCCCTGGCAGAGTTCCGGCAGACTCCTTATGTGGCCTGGGATATGAGGACAGAGATAGCAGATGTAGGGGTGACACAGGATTACAAGGATTGGATGACTGCACATCCTTTCCTGAGATATTCAGGACCGGGCATGCTGGTGCCTCATATTGATGAGGTAGACTCAGAGGAGGAGGGATAGGTTGGCCCAGGTCGGAGGGGAGTTAGAGGAGGATGGGGTCGAGGAGGACGGGGTGGTGGAGAGGGAGAGAGGCCGAGACAGCAGTGGAGGGTAGTTCAGGCTGAGCAGGCAGTGCCAGGACAGGTGGCACAACAGCAGATACCATAGTAGGCGCAGATGTTGCCACCCCAGCAGGTACCACAGTAGCAGGTGCCCCAGCCATAAGGGCTAGGACAGGCAGAGGCAGCATAGCGGCCAGTGCAGGGAGAGGTAGCACAGTGGCCAGTGCAGGGAGAGGCTCATGAGAGGGCTATAGCTAGCCTGAGGGGACAGGTGAGAGAGCTGCGGGCATAGCTAAGGAGGGCCGATGGCCGACGGGAGACAGATGCAGCGGTGATCACTAGGCTGACCCGCGAGAGGGATATGGTAGGTGCACGAGTGCGTGTTATCCGTGTGGAGTAGGACACTGCTGTGGCTGCCATGGGGACAGATGCAGCGAGCTCCTTTTTGGTTGGGTAGGTGCAACAAGCACAGGCACAAGTAGGCCAGTTGCAGATGTAGTTGGCACAGGTATAGGCAAAGCTTGCTAGAGCGCAGGCACAGGCACAGTAATACTAGGGTTTATACCATGGTGCCATGTCATCGAGTCAGAGGGCTGGGAGCTTCAGGAGTCAGTCTGGGGCTACTCATAGAGTAGGTCTATCACAGTCAGGGGCTTCCATGATGGGTCCCTAGCAGTCAGGGGCTGGTAGTGGTGGCCCACAACAATAGGGTTAGACGCACACCAAATTTTGTACATTTTGGGACATGTATCGCCATCCTTTTGGATGTATATTGTATATGACACTTTGATTCAAAGAGAGATGGTGATATTGTACATTTGGACCTCTTTTATGATATTATATATGATGATGCAGCTTTGTATCTATTGCATATGGTATGAGATGATGATTTACTTCTATTGTATGATGTGATGTATGTGTAGACTTAGATGGTCTATCTGATGCTATATGAGATGCTTTTTGATATGATGCTATATGATGTCTATATGATCTAATGTTTCGAATGTATGCAAATGTAACATGATTACTATGTGATTATGCAACTTTGTTTTATGATGCTATGGGATGTCTACGTGATTTAATGTTTCGAATGTATGCAAATGTAATATGATTACTATGTGATGATGCAGCTTTGTTTTATGATGCTATGGGATGTTTATGTGATCTAATGTTTTGAATGTATGCAAATGTAATATGATTACTATGTGATGATGCAGCTTTGTTTTATGATGCTATGGGATGTTTATGTGATCTAATGTTTCGAATGTATGCAAATGTAACATGGTTACTATGTGATTATGCAGCTTTGTTTTATGATGTCCAAATGTACTCTATTGACACAAGAATGACATGATGATAGATAGAAGAATGGTTTTCGGCAGAATGATTTAGAAACTTCATTTGATAGTGTTACTCTACCTAGTTTAGGTAATGGGGATTGTATGGGATATGGATGCATGGATGTGTATATGGATATAGGATGTATGGTTTGATTTTTAGAGTGCTTTATTTCATCATTGGGCATTTTGTTTTTGGTACATTTTCTAAAATTTTGTAAGTGAATACAAGCATCTAGGTATAATTGAACCGAGATGACCTGAGTATGACTTACATGGATTTTGATTTAGCAAGTGAATACAAGCATCTAGTCAAAATTGAATCTAGATGACCTGAGTACTTCTTGTGTTTCAACAAACAAGGATTGCCCCTGTTCATGTTAGACCTTTGATGTCCTCGATGATCTTTTGTCGATCATGTCCTTAGATAAGGCTTCACATTACTAAAGTTTAATCCACAAACAGCAAACAAAGAAAGGAATCATGTCCCCATCATAGCATCTCTAGCTTTTGGCATCCTTGAGTAGCATAGAAAGACATAATAACAAAAATCAAGACTCTGTAACTTAACCCTGGTTCAAAACATTCTTGCCATTAGATGTGTTTATTTCTTGCTGTAAGTTGAATAAAATCATTTAGAAGACCTTGGTATTTGCTTTGCATTGGATAGGTGAAGATGCCCATAGTCAAGATTTCTGCTTGAGGCGTGGGTTTTGCTTGCATTTGCTTGTTTGGTGAGAAGATTGCACGATCCTTATTGGGGAGACGGACCCTAAGGGACTGACCTAGTGCCTCAGGGGCTCATTGCTAAATGGCCTTGCCTACGTGACGACGCAGAGGCAATGTAGTTCGGGGTAAACCCTAATGGACCATGGATGGACTAGAAGAAAGATGACAAGAATGAAGACAAGAAAGGGGATGAATGGGACCATGGAAGAAATGGAAGCCTCGGGGGCACATTGGAAAAATGGCCTTGCCTATGTGATGGCGCAGAGGCAACGTAGTTCACGGACTTGGACCATGGACATTGACGAGAGACACTATGCTAGGCTCACATTGAGGAGACGGTATGGAACAAAACCTTGGTTGACAAGGCCACAAGGAGAGTATCAAGCCATGAAAGGTAACTGTCAAGTTTTTATTGTGGGATAGATATGGATCAAATGGGAAATCAGCGAAGGAAGAATGGACTCAGGGTGATTGGATTCTCAGAGATGGAGAAGGCGGTTTATCACAAGTAACGCTTGTTTACCAGGTTTTCATTACTTGCTTTTATTTGCATGAGAAGCTAGAGAGTAAACATGACGCTTGTTTGCCAGGTTTTCATCATGATACCTATCCAAGGTGCCTGTTTGCCAGGTTTTCACCAAAGGACAATTTTTTTGTATGCTTTCTATTTTTTTTTTTATTTTTTTTGTATTTTCTCTTTTTAACTTTTTTTGATTTTTTTGTATTTTTGTGCCCCCTTGCATTGGGGTTCTCCTAGGTATAGAACCGATAGAGGTGCATGCTGTTGATTGGATCATCAAACAACTCACCCTCTGATGTGGCCAACTGATATGCCCCCGATCCATAAGTAGCTACAATCACATAGGGCCCAAGCCAGTTAGGTTCAAACTTACCTTTCTTTTCTCTGTCTTGTTGATTGCGAGGATTCTCTTTGAGAATGATGTCCCCAACCTTAAAGCATCTTGGGTGAACCTTGTGGTTATAGCTTCTTGATATCATCTGTTGATATGCTTTGAGATGATCAAAGGCTTTCTAGCACCTTTCTTCTAGCAGCTCTAGTTCTTGTAACCTGGAGACTCTATATTCTTCATCTGATATGAGACCTTTCAATGACACCCTGAGAGATGGTAGTTCAACCTCAATGGGGAGGATGGCTTCTGAACCATAGACAAGGGCATAGGGTGTAGCACCTGTGGGAGTGCGTATACTAGTTCTGTAGGCCCACAGAGTGGGGTTGAGTTGGACATGCCAATCACAGCCAGCATCGTTTACAGTCTTCTTTAGGATTTTCAGGATGGTTTTATTCAATGCCTTAGCTTGGCCGTTACCTTGGGGGTTGTATGGAGTGGAGAAATGATGTTGGATTTTGAAATGTTCACAGAGTTCTTGGACATCCAAATTTTTGAATGGTCTTCCATTATCCGTGATGATAGATGAAGGAATGCCATATCTACAGATAATGTAATTTAGAATGAAAGAGGAAATTTGTTTACCTATGATGGTGGTTAGGGGAACGGCTTCAATCCACTTTGTGAAATACTCAGTGGTAGTTATGATGAATTTGTGGCTATTGGAAGAGGGTGGATGAATCTTTCCCACAAGGTCAAGTCCCCACTGGCAAAAGGGCCAGGGTGTCGTTAAAGGTCTCAACTCTTGAGCAGGTGTATGGATCAGGTTCCCATGTATTTGGCACTGTTTGCACTTTTTGATGAACTGATATGAATCCATTTCCATGTTTGGCTAGTAATAACCCAAATGCATGAGTTTCTTGGCTAAGGAAGGACCGTTGGAGTGTGTTCTGCAGATCCCTTCGTGAATGTCTTGCAAGGCAGTTATGGATTCTTCTTGTTCTAAACAACGGAGTAAAGTACCATCCAGACCACGTCGGTAAAGGGTATCGGCTATGATGGTGTAGCGAGAGGTTTGTCATATGAAAGTTTGTTTTTGGTTGGAAGAGAGGTCAGGTGGGAGAATGTTGTCCTTGAGGTAAGTGTAAGTCTTACCGTACCAAGGTGAATCAGATCCGACTAGAAGGCATATGGAATGGGTCTCAAGAAGATCATAAGCTAGTTGCCAGATAGTTTCCACTAAGAACTCATAACGTGACTCATTTTCAGGTATTTCTAGAAGAGAGGCTATGGTAGCCATTGCATCTGCTGCTTTGTTCTTGATCCTGGGTATTTGCTCGAAGGAGATGGTCCCAAAGTGTTCTTTGAAGTCGTCGACCATTCTTTTGTAGGGGATGAGCTTTTCATCTTTGGTTTGATACTCATCGTTGACCTGATTGATGATAAGCTGAGCATCACCGTAGACATGTAGTTCTTGGATTTTCCACTCAGTTGCCATCTTAAGACCAATTACCAAGGCTTCATACTCCGCTATGTTATTGGTGCATAGGAATAACAAACGATAAGACTTTGGAATTGTGTCACCTTGGGGAGTTATAAACAGGATGCCTGCCCCCGATCCATGGTTTGTGTAAGACTCGTCAAAGTAGAGTTTCCAAGAAGATGTTGATATAGTGAATAAGGACTCATCAGGAAACTCAAACTGCATGGGCTTATTGTCTTGTAACGGTGCATCTGCCAGTTGGTCAGCTATGATTTGTCACTTGATGGCTTTTCTGTGCACATATTCAATGTCATACTCACTGAGAAGCATTACCCACTTTGCCAGGCGACCTATGAGAGAAGCTTTGCTAAGAAGATACTTCAATGGGTCTATTTTGGCAATGAGCTTAACTGGATGTGCAAGCATGTAATGTCAGAGTTTTTGTGAAGTAAAAACTACCGTGAGACATGATCTTTCTACTTGTGAGTATTGTAACTCATAGCCCACTAAGGTTTGACTGATGTAGTATACAGCTCTTTCCTTGTTCTCGTAATCTTGCTGTGCTAGAAGAGCCCCAAGAGTAGTAGGTGTAGCAGATATGTAGAGAATTAGAGGCTTTCCTTGGATCAGAGGCATGAGAATGGGTGGATTCATAAGATACTCCTTTACCTTGTTGAATGCTTCCTCACACCTTTCATTCCACCTAAATGGAATGTTCTTATGTAGGAGATGGCTAAAAGGTTGGCACTTGTCTGCCAGCTGTGATATGAATCTGTGGATGGCCTACAGCTTGCCTGTAAGGATCTCAACTGAGTTAGAGTCTTGGGTGGTGGCATGTCCATTATAACTTTGACCTTGGCCGAGTCTACATCTATTCCATTTGCCGACATGATGAAGCCTAACAGCTTGCCTGAAGTTACCCCAAACACACATTTCTTTGGGTTTAGTTTGACGTGGAATTGGTCCAATCTCTGAAAGACTTTTTTGAATACATCCAGGTGTGAGTCCCTTGTGAGAGATTTTGCTAAGATATTGTCAACATAGTCTTCCATAGTTACATGCATCATGTCATGAAATATAGTAGTCATAGCTCTTTGATATGTGGCACCTACATTTTTTAGCCCAAATGGCATGACATTCCAGTAAAAGGTACCCCATGGGCAAGTGAAAGCTATCTTGTGTTGGTCCTCTGGTGCTATTTTGATTTGATTATACCTTGAGAATCCGTCCATGAGTGACAGCATTGTATGTCCTGCAGTTAGGTTGACTATGATATCGATGTTTGGCAATGGAAAGTCATCCTTGCAGCATGCTTTGTTTAAGTCTCAAAAGTCATTGCATAGTCAAACTCGGCCACCTAGTTTAGACACTGGCACAATATTAGATATCCATTCTGGGTAATCTATGGCTCTAATGAACCCCACATCTAGCAATTTCTTGAGTTCTTCTTTGACCAAAAGGGCTATGTGAGGATGCATCTTTCTCAGCTTCTGCTTTCCTAGTTTTACTCCTGGATCCAATGGCAAATTATGTAGAATTAGGTTTGGGTCTAAATTTGGCATGTCCGCATATGACCAAGCAAAGCTGCCTCTCTTCTTCTTCTTAAAGAATGGTACAAACCTAGTTTTCTCTGGTGGTGTGAGAGATTTGGCAAAGTGGATAATCTTGGGTTGTTCTTCGGTTCCAATATTCACAGGTTCTGTTGGCTCCACCACAATCTGTGACCTTTCCTGGTACATATCACTAGGGAGAGTGTCAAGCATTCCATCATTAGGTGCCATAGTTGGGTTTTCACCTTCAGATGCATCCTTTCTTTTTACTATTTTGTGATCTGACACTGCCGCAAGGTAGTTTTCACTGTCAGATCCAATTTTGATCTTGATGTTTTTGTGACTGGAAGGCTTGGCACCCTCCTCGAAGTAAGCCACAGTATTTAGTTCGATAGCAAAACTAGCTTTATGATCTCCCTTTGGCAAGTGGTCCCTAAGTTCCATATAATCAATGTAAGCATCATTGTTCTGGAACATATCTAATTGGGGGGTTCCTTGCAGATCCCAGTCAATAAGCTTAGGGTGTAAGAGGGGAAGGGAGTCGGATGAGAGACCTAAATCATTGATGGTGTGAATGGACATGTTAGGAGCATTGGCGAGGGTAGTGTTCAGGGTGGTACTTTTCTCCAAGTTGTTTATTGCAATGGAATTTAAACTTTCCTCGAAAGCCATAATCTCAGGAATGGGCAAATCAGACTCTAGTGGTCTGTCCCATTGCATTTCTCCCTCATGGTAAGGGCTAAGAGTTTGGATGGTGTTGACCTCTTTGTCATCGTAGGAGTGCTCTATTAGCTCGTCCCACTCATACTCATTTGAATCTGTGTCATTGTCTACTTGGAGTGTTTGGATTGTTTCTATAAGATAGGCATTTTCCTTGGCTTCACCCTTGCCTTTGTACCCAAGGCTAGTTGTGTTTCTAGCCGATGAGGATGAAGAAGGTTGTATAGGTTCAATGATTCCTTCTTTTCTAAGGCCGATGGGGCCTTGTCCTTCTTACCCCATCCTATGCAGAATAGTCTCACCTCACCCATAGAGTTCTGTTGGGAGTCTAGGCGGATCTTGGGGTGTGTTTTCTTCTTCAGCATAAAGCCATTGCAAGAGGTCTCTTTCCTCTATTTCATCGGATAAGGTCCCCCATTTTACAAAGGGAGTTGCGGGAGTGATAGGAGGAGCAGATGGCTTTGGAAAATGCCTGGGTTGGCCAAAAGATCTAGGAGACAAAGGTAGCTTGGCAAGATTGAGACTGTGCTCAATTGAGTATTCTCCCACTCCGGTTTCTTTTATGGTAACCTTCTGGGCTTTGGGTCTTGAGGAAGAGGCTTCAGCGGTATGGTCCTGTTGTAGGGTAGGGGAAATTGGTGCAAGAGCACCTTGGCAAATTAATATTGCTCTGGATAAATCCTTTAGTTTGATTAAATTTGTATGCTTCCACATTGTAATGAGGTTTATCAAGTCATTTTTATGTGTTTAGGTCATTAGGAGTTTCAAAAATGTAAAATATTGCAAACCATGTAAAGGTTGTCAATGTAAAATTGGAAAAAAGATGCAAACTTGGAAGGTGAAGAGTCATTTGGCTCTTGGTTCACTCCAAATCAGTTATGAACTAAAGAGACATGTTTTAATGCCTTTAAAAGGCCTTTTAACCATGAATAATTGGTGGGTGGTTGAAGATTTGAGCATGGAATGAGAAAAAACAATGTTTTCCTGTATTTTCCTTTAGAAATTTGCTGTCTTTTACTATTGTACGGTCCTGTATGGAATTGAATGGATGTCTAATGGATTGAAAATATTATATCCTTCAACCACCTTCCATTTGCTTCTTGTCCCATGTAGTTTTATTTAGTTTTGTGAAAGATATGAGTGTTTTATGGACTGTAATTTTTTAATTTTTCCTGCAACAGTCCCATTGCAGCGTTTGGTATAGTTCTATATGGATATATATATATAGGAGAAAACTATATATGGTTAGAAATATTATTGAGTCTACTTTCCATTTCTTTTTGTTGCATAAAATTTCATTAATATTTGAATAAGATATGGCATTTTTATTGAGGGTAGGTCTGCAGAGTTTAATTTTCTGAAAATATAGTATGAAAATATGCATGGTACAACCTGGTACAGCCTCACATTGATGCATATAATAGATGGATGGAAAGATATGTGTTTTTAGTTTACAATTATTTTGGTTTGGTATAATTTCATTAAGTTTTGTGAGAGATATTGCAATTTTGGTGAGGGCAGGTCTGAACGTTGCCTAGGGTTTGTAGTTTTGGGAAAAGAGTCATAACTTACTCTCCTACCATTGGATCTTCATGAAAATTGGAGGGAAAATATATATTAATATTATCTTAAACCTTACCAAAGAAATTGGATTAGTTCTTTTATTTTTTAATGTTATTGAGGATAGGTTTGGTCCTCCTACCTCTGCATCATATTGGTATCATAGCTGGCGAAAGATTTGGGTGGTGTGTATTTTTTTTTCCTGTCACTGAGAAGGTAGGTGAAGAGTGAGAAGATCTTGATTGTGTAGATAGATCGCCAAGGGAGGCAATCTACACCTTTTAGATTTTGTGTTGCTCAGTTGTTTGGTTGCAGGTGCTAATCCATCTAGCTGCAGAAAGATGTTTTCTGAGGTTGTGTGTGGGCAGACAAGGTGAGGTCTATCATGACCATTCTCCAATAGAGATTTGGATGGAGAAGGATGCATAGAGAAACCACTAAGGAGAGAGTGGTAGGTACATCACCAGGATCTACTGTTGGGTGAGATGAATGGTTTGGTGAGTTAGTTTGTTGTGAAGCAGTGAGAGAGATGGATACCTGAAGAAGCACTTTATGTTGCAGCCCGAAGAGTACTCCACTGATGGGAGTAGAAGGAGCCTGAGGATGCTCTGTGAAGATGGTAGTTTGTTTTGTTGGTTGGTTGGTCACCATTTCTATAGATTGGAAGATTGTAGCTGAGAAGATTGAAGATAAAGATAGAGGAAAGAGACTTTTTGTTGCAGATACATTTCTAAGGGACTTAGAAATTTTGTTGGTTGGTTGTATGGTGCAGGAGCACCTTGGAAAATTAATATTGCCATGGGAAAATCTTTGAGTTTGATTAAATTTGTATGCTTCCACATTGTAATGAGGTTTATCAAGTCATTTTTATGTGTTTAGGTCATTAGGAGTTTCAAAAATACAAAATATTGCAAACCATGTAAAGGTTGTCAATGTAAAATTGGAAAAAAGATGCAAACTTGGAAGGTGAAGAGTCATTTGGCTCTTGGTTCGCTCCAAATCAGTTATGAACTGAAGAGACATGTTTTAATGCCTTTAAAAGGCCTTGTAACCATGAAGAATTGGTGGGTGGTTGAAGATTTGAGTATGGAATGAGAAAAAACAATGTTTTCCTGTATTTTCCTTTAGAAATTTGCTGTCTTTTGCTATTGTACGGTCCTGTATGGAATTGAATGGATGTCTAATGGATTGAAAATGTTATATCCTTCAACCACCTTCCATTTGCTTCTTGTCCCATGCATTTTTATTTAGTTTTGTGAAAGATATGAGTGTTTTATGGACTGTAATTTTCTAATTTTTCCTGCAATAGTCCCATTGCAGCATTTGGTACGGTTCTATATGGACATATATAGGAGAAAACCATATATGGTTGGAAATATTATTGTGTCTACTTTCCATTTCTTTTTGTTGCATAAAATTTCATTAATATTTGAATAAGTTATGGCATTTTTATTGAGGGTAGGTCTGCAGAGTTTAATTTTCTAAAAATGCAGTATGAAAATATGCATGGTACGACCTGGTACAGCCTCACATTGATGCATATAATAGATGGATGGAAAGATATTTGTTTCTAGTTTACAATTATTTTGGTTTGATATAATTTCATTAAGTTTTTGGAGAGATATTGCAATTTTGGTGAGGGCAGGTCTGAACGTTGCCTAGGGTTTGTAGTTTTGGGAAAAGAGTCATAACTTACTCTCCTACCATTGGATCTTCATGAAAATTGGAGGAAAAATATATATTAATGTTCTCTTAAACCTGACCAAAGAAATTGGATTAGTTATTTTATTTGTTAATGTTATTGAGGATAGTTTTGGTCCTCCTACCTCTGCATCAGAAATGTATGCTTTGTTGTTGGGTACAACACACTCAGGTTTTGCACAGAAAGAATTGCAGTGTTGGTAGGGGTTAGGGTCTCCATGAATGGTGACTTGCTTGCCATTGTGTGGGAACTTAATGCATTAATGATAGGTTGAGGGGATAGCCTTCATGGCGTGAATCCATGGTCTCCCGAGTAAGATATTATAAGCAAGCTCTCGATCAAGGACTTGACACACCACATCTTTTATTACTGGTCCCACTTGAATGGGTAGGACAACTATTCCTTTTGTGGTTCTTTCTTCCTCGTCATATGCTTTGATGGTAATTTTCCTCCTTGGATCAACTACCTGTTCGGAGAACCCCAGTGCAAGGACTAGCTTCAATGTGCAAATATTTAAACCGGTACCCCCATCAATGAGAACCCTCTTGATGCGATGCTTGTGTATGAAGGCGACAATGTGGAGAGGGGTGTTGTGGGGTTGGGAGACAGAGAGGTCATCTTGCTCAATAAAAGATATGGAGTTGGAAGATGTCAGATTGCCTACCATGGTCTGAAACTTTTCTTGGGCCAAATTAGTGGGGACAGTGGTTTCCACTAAGGCTTTCTCAAGAATCTCCTTATGAGAAGGAGATAGACGCAAGAGCTCCAATATAGAAATGTGAGCTAGAGTTTTTTGTAACTGGTCAATGACATTGTATTGACAGAAATTGGATGAAGACGGTGGCGACCTTGGATGGGCGGTATGGAGTGTGACTTTACCACTATGGGTAATTATACTACAACCAGTTCTGTTAGGTCCTGGTTGTTGGTTGGGCGAGATGACATTAACTTGCGGGATTTGCTCGGAAATGCAGTTTATGGTGTAGTCAAATGGTACACTTGCATAGTTGGCATTACTAGTCCCGTTGTTCTGATTTGGCCGATTGCGATTATTGTTGTTGTCGTTACTGTTGTTGCCATTGTTGTTGTGGCCATTGGTGTTGTTGTTGTAGTAGTTATATGGCCTATTGTGATTCAAAAGTGGATCCCTGTAGGCTACATGAGTTTCATTGGAGGTATGCTATTGTGTCCCTCCCTGATTCTGATCCAGTATATCTTGTATGACATTTTTGAGGCAGATACAGTTGTTAGTTGTATGCCCCCTTCCTCGATGATATTCACAATAGTCTGTGTCCTTCCAATAGGGAGGTTTGACTATAGGCTCGTAATCACTTGTTGGTGGTAGAGAAATTTCATTGTTAGCCAACAACTTCCTTAGTGCAGATTCTTGAGACTCACCCAACGGTGTGAATTTTCTCCTTGGATTTGAATTGAACTAAGGTCTAGGCTCACGAGAGGGTGGTTTGTTGAGTGTACCATTGTTTGTTTCTCCCTTAAGAGTGAATATGGGTTGTTGTTTAGGAGCTGTCGCCTTGGCGTTAACTACCCCATCGTTGACCACATTCTTGTTCTTGGTCCAAAACTTTGATTTATCCATTGTGTAATTGGAATTAGGCGTGTCCTTGTAGAGCTTGATAGCTCCTTTAGTGATCATAGCTTTTTCGATGAATAGGCCCATTTCAATGACTTTGGAGAATGATGTAGGGCATTGTATCTGTATCTGATAGCTAAGATCAGTGTTTAGGTTGTGGACAAACATCTCCAATAGCTGCTTCTCAGGCATATCATAAGAACACTTACTAGCTAGCTGTCTCCATCTTTGTAAGAAGGTGGCGAATGACTCACCACTCTTTTGTTTGGTGTTGCATAGATCTATCATAGATACCTTGTGTTCTATGTTGTAAGAGAAGTGCGTTATAAATTTATTGACAAGTTCATGAAAAGTTCTAATTCCCGGTGGGAGACGCGAGAACCACTCCATAGCTTGACCACCTAAAGATCTTGGGAATAGTCTCATCAAGTAGGTCTCGTTATGAGCTACTTCTAAACATGCTGTAGTGAATTCCCTAATATGATCCCTAGGGTCCCCCTTCCCTTTGTACTTGTCAAATTTTGGCACTCCGAACTGAAAGGAGAATGGCTTCATGACCAAATTCTTGTCAAAGGGGTATGGTGCTATGTCTTCCAAGTAGTTCTTGGTACTCGTACCTATCTTAAGGTCTGATATTTCTTGTGTGAGGCTCTCGAGTCATTTTCTCATTTCTTCCATAGGAGCATTTTGATCTATGGGTTTCTTTCCTCTATCATTTGCATGGGGGACTGTGTCATTTGTATCTCTCTCATTTGCATGTGGGACTGTGTCATTTGTGCCCCTCTCGTGATCATCACACCTCCTCTCTGGATCATTATCTACATTTTCCATGATGGAGGTTATGTCAAAGTCTGCATGGAGTTTGATTCCAAGACTAGCAAGATGATGGAAGTATTTATGGGGGTCTTCAAGGAGCACCTTCTCTACCAGGCGTTGGAATTTTCTATCTTGGATATGTGCTACTAATTCTTCTTGAGAAATTTCTTCGTCACCATCACGTGGTGGGGTGAGGTGATTGGATGAGCCGACCATTTCTATTTGCTTGTTGTACTGGGATCGAGTAAGAACCATGCAAGGGGACGCGGGATGGAGGGGACTGGGACTAGAAATTTTGGCAAGGTGCTGACGGAGGCTGCAGTGGATGGGATATCTAGGATACGACTTGGACAAAGGATTTTCCCACTCAATGACTTCAAGTAAGATAGTTGACACAAGACGGTAGCCACTAGTAAGGGTAGTTGATACCTGTCTTACTATATATGGACTAGTTGTTCAACAAGACTACTAGCAAAGGTACTGGGACCTACTAGGCTTACGTGAATTTAGTAATGACACGAAAAGGGACCTATGTCAAACCGGTATGGGATAAACTGACTTTGGGACAAGACGGATTTGGATAGAAAGTGAATGGGACAATTAATGAAAGAGAGAGATTTGGGTGAAATGGATGAAGACTGACGGCAAGGTTGAATATGATCCCAGAAAGTGAAACTAGGCTGAAATGGGTGCTCCAATCAGGTGAAAATATTTTCTCAAAAATAGGGCAAGTGCTCACTATCGTATATGCGCTGAAACAAATGTGCAATAGAAATGAACAAATGCACCGTAAGTCACATTATATGTGCGCAACAAGTCGCTACAAATGCACAACAAAAAAGAGTATATGCACAGCAATGATTTTTTTGGAAAAATTTTGGATTTTTCTGTTGTTTTTGGTATTTTTTTGGCTGGAAAAAGGTCTTCCTGATCTGATTTTATGATTTAACAGCAAGAAAACACAGCACGCACAAAGAATATTTTGTAGTTTTTCATTGTTTTTGTAGTTTTTTGACTCTATTTTGGACTAAACTGAACAAAAGCAAGCACAAAAAATCCTAGGCGAGAAATGGATTATAAGGGATTTGGGCCACTAGAACAAGAGGTATTTAATGCGGGCAACCGTTCAAGTGGTTACACATGCGGCGGCACTACTCTCCATTATGAAGTCTCCTAGCCTCAAAGGGTTGCGCCTGAGAGGGTTTTGGGGGAGGTTGGCCGTCGGTGTAACATAACAACACTTGTTGCAGGAAGTTTTTACCTCAAGCACAATTTATTTTAAGTGGCTTGGTAGGGCTTGGCGTTAGCCTGTTACCACTCAGGTTCATTCCCACTTGGACAAGCGTGCATCTAAGGGCAAGCCCCTCCTAAAGGTTAAACAAAGAGAATGACAAGTTTGGCACTCTGATCACCCAGAAAAGGGAAGAGCATAAACCTATTGTCATTCGTCAAGCACAGAAAACACTGATTTATCCAACCTATTTAAAATTAGAAAAACTGAATGGGCTAATCTACTCAAACACAGAACTTTGAAATGATTTTAGCAAGATAGCATTGGTTGAGTTTTAGTCCCAGAAATCAATGGTGAGTTCAGTTTTAAACCGCGTAGCACGAGATAGTTAACTTTGAAGTTTTGGTCTCATGAGATAGTAGTAGTTCATTTTAACCCCAAGATCAATGGTGAGTTTAGTTTTAATCTCATATAGCAATAACTTGGAAAGTGTTGCAATGCAAGAAACAAATGATCCAGTTACTTCTTTCCTAATTAGAGCTAGGTGAGGATTTGAATGAACATCAGTTTTACTATCCCTTAGAAAGTGAAGTGTGAACTATTTAAATGCAACTACATGGAACTAAACCCGAACCTATCCTGCAAAATAGCTCCAGCAAACACCTGTGAAAAGGTTAGCATTAACAAAATTTTCCTAGAAAAGTACTAAAACCTCAGTCTATTACAGAAGCACAGCTTCAGTGATTATATGCACAGAAATAATCAATAGAAGTGCAACAATAATGAATGCGCCGTAATAGTAAACTTATGTGCAACATAAAAGAGTAAATGTGCAGTAATAGCGAATGCACCGTAACAGTGATCAAAAGTGCAACACAAATGAACATATGCGCTGGAATTATGAATGCGCAGTAATAGTATGTATATGCGCTGTAAAAAGGAACATATACGCAATATTATCAAAAGCACCGTAACAGTGCGCAAAAGCGTAGCAAAAATACACAGATGCGCACAAATGATAGAAGCACCATAACAGTGAATAAATGCACCGCAGAAGTGTTTAAATGTACCAAAGTAGCCTGTCCGTGACTTTGTGTGACCTGTACGGAACCTGCCTTCAAAAAAGCTCAGATTTTGATGAGAAAAAGGGGCAAAGGCCCCATGGTGGGCGCCAAAAATGTAAGGGTAAAATGTAGTTTAATCAAATAATTAATGTAAAATACAAACATCAACAGAATAATGAAAACAAGAAAGATTCAAAGAAATGAAGCAAATGAATAACAATGCAAACCTTCCCTGTTTCAAATCTTTTGTTGTTTGCCTATTACAACCGTCTTTTTGCTGATGAAGTAGGTCCTTAGAGAGTGCACTCTTTTAGCTGTGTTCAAGGATGTTGATAGTAAATAGATGTTGTGATAAATGTGCAATGAAGATGAGCTTCAAAGCAAAGGTGTGATCTCAAGCTAGTGGATGGTAAGAGGGTGCCAAAGGCGCGCTGGTGAATTTCTGCAGAGTAACAATACGAATAGCCTGGATGATTAGAATGGAGGGATGAAGCTTCTTTCATAGACTCAGAAGAATGAGGATCAATGGTTGAGAGGATATATGGAGATCAATGGCTGAGAATGGTTGAGGAATGTGCAACCAGTAGAAATAGGACAAGTGTCTCACCTCCATCATGAAAGAGGGGATGTAACAAAATTGATTGGAGAGTTATCTCCATTGACTGAACAGTTAACAGACTTGATTGATCAGTTAGAAGAATGAATTATGGAATTGACTGAATTGATTGAGGGATTCACTCAATTGATTGGTTAGTTAACACTTTTGATTGATTAGTTAACTAACTTTTGATTTGAGAAGAAATAGGCCATGTGGGTGAGGGAAAATAAGGTAATTAAATATTAAATATATTTAATTACACGTGCAACCTGATGAGGTGGACAAGGTGAGGTGGAAAAGTGAGGTGTAAAGGTGAGGTGGATTTTTGAATTTAGAACTTAGGATAGAGGAATTTGGATTAATTAAATAATTTATGATTATTTAATTATGTGGGACATTTAGAAGAATTTTAATTAAATAAATTGAATTCATTTAATTATGGATCAGTGAATCGATTAAATAAATTGGGAATATTTATTTAATTGATAGAAGAATGGAATAAATATTTAGAATATTTATTTAGGATGATTTGTGTCATTTTTAGGCGTATACACTAGTCAATCAATTAAGTTCTCTAAGCAATCAATTTAGTTCACTACCCAATCAATTCAGTCATCTGATCAATCAATTTAGTCAACTCCTTAATTAGATCTATTAACTCCCTTGATGCATGAGAGGACAAGGACACTTGTCCTTCTCTCACTCACTCACATTCTCTTAACCACCCTCAACCATTGATCTTTCTGATCATCCTCAACTGTAGATCTGTTGTCTCACAGGTCTATAAATCAAACCACTTTCTCCATTTCTAGGCATCTCTCATTTTAGTAAACTTATGTTGTTATTTTCATTCCTTGGGAGATCATAATTATGTTATAGCTATAAAGAAATCCACATATCAAGAAAAGCAAAGAGCAATCAATTAATTTTGGGTGCAACTTCAATTAGCTTGATCAGTGAAGTCAAATTTGTTTATGCATTGGGGAGGTAAATTGTACTTATTTGGTTTATTTTTTATTTATGTTTGCATTGCATTTTTCACCAATCACATTTTGGCATGCCCTCTAGTGAAAACCTGGTAAATAGGTGCCTTGGAGAAGTACCATAGTGAAAACCTGGCAAACAGGTGCTATGTGTAGGAGTCAGCACTACCATCTATTTAGTCTTCCCATCAATCCATCTGATTTTCATAATAAAACCCCATCTATCCATAATAAAACTCCTTGACCCTCACATTCTCAGTTAACCATCTATCATAGCTTTAAAATCGGTTAGTGTCTAGCATTCTATCCTTGTCTCATCCGTAGTTAATCCATCTAGTGTCACTTCGCCTAGTTTCATCCATCCTTGGTTAGTTCCTTTTTATCCATAATAAAACCCTTTACTAGAATGGCGGCACGTTTCCTTAACCTATGGCTAGGAATGGATCCTTGTTTACACCAAGGGTAGTTGTCACACTTTCACACATCTTTGAAAACCATCATCATCCATCAAAACAATCATCACTCATCCATTTAGCTTTTCATTATCCCTCAACACTCTCATCACATCTCATCAATCAACACATTCATCACCTTACTAGAACTACATATCATCATCATCTACGTAATGTGCCTTGATCCTATGGACACAAGGTATGTAGGCAGTCTGGAATATGAAGTATCCAATACTCAGGTACATATGATTCACCTCATCATCCATCTCAATCCATAATCATAGTTCATCTTCACTTCATCCATCTACCATACTCCATCCTACTGCTTACCACCTAGACTTGACTAACTTATGTAGAGCATCAACTATGCATATTTTGGAAAGCTAAAAGTACATATAATATCTAAAACCAAAAAAGGGTCACTCCTAAGAAACAATATGCAGCCTTCTACTACTTGCCTATATCTAAGTGCTTCCATACATCCTAGATCCAATACCTTTAACGGATAAGCTTTCCTATGATAAGGTTTGATCTATCTGGGACACTCTCTTTGGCAAGAGAACATGATGTTTGTCTATCCATTTTATCAATGGTCATTTATTTCTTTTGGATTTATCTTTTTCTCCTTTCTAACTACTTAGTCAAAGCTATCTTGATTTATGTATAATCTTGGCATGCGGCAACAACAATATGGATTGGGGCATAGTCATTGATTTTGTATGTTGTGTTTGAGGGATGATTTTATTATCTTTTTAGGACAAATATGTATCTTGTGTGTGATGGATTTATCATCTTGCCTATCAAGACCTTCTGCAACTAAGGTTATGAAAAGACCTTCCTTGTATTAAGGTTCTTCCAGGCTAAGACTATTGTTTCCATCCACTTATCTGACAACGTTCTATTACACCTAGTAGTAATAAACTCAAACCATTTGTTTGCAGAGTCAACCATTTTATGCATTGGATACATGGTCACCCTGGTTTTTATACCTTGGTGCATATATCCTTATGCTATATCAAAATAAAGGATTTCTCTATTATACATATTAGCATAACTTCTCCCATTCAATTATTTATTCTATCCTCATCACTTGATTATCAATCATGTGTTAATCATTTGTCCATCATAATTCTCATTGTTAATCAATTATTTCATCATTTTCATCCTCACTTGATTATCTTTGTTTAGTTTAATCAATAGTTTCATCATAACTACTCATAAATACATCATTCCATCATCTATCCTTTTATCTTCTCCATTTTTTTCTATGTTGTTCTCCATCTTCTATCTCCCTATTTTCTTTATATCCATTCATTTCAAGAGTACACCCGTATTCTTCCAAATTGTTTGTCCTCTCAAGGGGGCATCATTCAACCTATTAATTAATCTACTAGGTACTTCTTCTACCCAATTGGGGCATCATCATTTCTAATCCAATCATATGGTTCTTCTAAGCCAATATCTTCTTCTATCCAACATCACACTATGTTTTAAACTTATTTGAAATGAGGTTACTTCGCAAAACCATCTCAAAGAGGGGTAAAATGTAGACACCTAAAATTGACTCATTCCCAAATCAGGATTTTTATCTACCATACTTCACTTTAATTAAATAATTCTTAATTATTTGATTAAGTTCATCTATTGATCACCATCAATTTATCCTCCATATTAATTAAATAATTCCAATTATTTAATTAAACTAATTTATCCTCATTAATTAAATAATTTCAATTGTTTAATTAAACCAATTTATCCTCCACATTAATTAATTTTCTACATACGTAAGAGCGAATGGAGTGAAATTTCACAGAGGAAGAAAGAGAGGAGCTGCAAAATTTCTTGAAGAATAACGAGCCAGAAGGAGCGATGTTGAATGGAGAATACAATACTAACAGAAAATTCAACCCTAGATCATGGGCAAGGGATGTAGAAAAGGAGATTCTGAAGGAAAAGTTAAGCATTAGGGCAAATTAAGAAAAGTGGATCAATGTAGGAGAGCATGGAAGATTCACCAAGCAAGATGGGTACAAGGGTTTTGAAAGCCAAGAATAGGGATCCTTCTGGCCAAATAGAGGCTTTAGGTGAGGGTAGGGCCTCCAGAATTTCTGAAGGCAATTTGGCAAAAGACAACCCTTATGGAACGAAAGCCCTAGTTTTAGAGGAGAGGGAGGCATCGGTAATAAAAGGGAAGCAAGCAATAGGAGGTAAGGTTTTGCAAGCAACAGGAAAATGATGGTATTGGGAGCCAGGCTACTCAGTCCTTCCATCGAGCTGTTAGAGAAACTATGCATTATAGGGAAATAGTTTGGCCTAAATCTGAATTGGGGAAATTTAATCAATTGGTGGATAGAAAGATGGAGGTGGGATTTGTGTTTCAATAAGATGAGAAAGGGTTTTTAACAGTCATTTGTCCATCGATCAAGGTTAGAGAAGAAATATTGGAAGGAATATGGCTAATGGACTGATTTGGTTTTTATCTTATCAAATGGTGAGTAGGTTTTGATCCAGCAAAGCATCAATTGGATTACATCCAAGATTGGTACAAACTCCCCAACCTCCCTCTGGAATTTTGGAATCCAGATATCCTAGAAAATATAGGAAACCATCTTGGGAAGTATATATGCGGAGAAGAATGGAGCAATAAGTCAAGCATGGAGACCTATGTTAGGATATGTGTGGAATCAAAACCTACTAATCCCAAATGGAGGGAAATCAAAATCTTCATAGATTGGGGCAACCTCATTCAAAAACTAGTCATCAAGCAGAAGGTGGATAGGGAGTTGATCAGAGCTTTGGGATGGTGTTTATGGGATAAATCATCTCCTTTGGAGCAAGATAAGTCCTCCTTCCCCACTTCTGGAAGTAAAGATGGTACAAATGATAAAAATAAGTTGAAGCCCGCAAATGATCTTGTGAACCTTCCCCTCACCCCTACATCAAAACAGAAGATTCATTTGATTGATCATGGGATTGCAGGTGTCTCATTGGTACCCGATGATCTTAGCATGGACCAGAGATCTAAGGTAGATGGTGTCGAGGGTATGGAGGAAGCCTCTAAACCCTTGAAGGAAAATTTAGCCATCATTACCCAAAGCATCAATGAGAAATAACAGAGACTTTACAAATCATTCAACTAGGAATTAGGAAGAAAGACATGGTCTCCCTTATGGAAGTTGGGAACGAATTGGTTGAATTAGCCAAAGTGACAAAGAAAGGTGCCTAGGATCTTGAAGATGAAAATCTAGAGGAGAATTGGATGAAGACCCTCTTTTGGAAGAGGTCAACCAAGTTTTAGATGAGGAAGTCATCTCTCTACCGCCCAAAGCCTTGAATAAGCAAGGGGAACCCCCAGAGAAAGAGGGTTTAGGTCTTGGGTTGAAAGATTCTTCTAAAACCACCCCGGATTGTGGAGATCCCAAAAGAAGGGGTAGAATCCCAAATATGGAGAAACTCAAATGGGATGGCAAGGCCAGTGACTAGCTAAAAATTCAAGATCTGTTAAAAGTAGGGAAGGGCACCACCCTTCTTGAACAACCATGAGGATACCATCCTAGAACTTTAGGGGCCTAAATGCCCCTAACAAAAGATGCCTCCTAAGGCATAGCCTAGAGGTATTCAAACCAGATATTTGCATGTTGCAAGAAACAAAATTGGAGGAAACAGAGAGAGAAAGACTCAGCAAGAGTTTGAAGCAGTGGAAAGTAGCAAGGGTCAATGCCATGGGGCCATCAGGAGGTCTAATCACTCTATGGAAACCTCAAGTGGTACTGTTAGAAGAATTTGCCTCGAATCGTAATTGGATCACGTGCAAGGTGTGAAGTTTGGCCTTGGATCTGAGTTTTCTCTTAATTAATGTTTATGGTCCAAACTCTTATACCCTCAAAAGAGAAATTTGGAAGGAGTTGTAGCATAAAATATGAATTTCAAACAGATTTCAAATACTTCAAAAACCTAAACTCATTTTTAATGCCCCATCACAAGACAAGATTAAAGTTAACTATAGAGAGATGAAAAATTAAATGCAAAATCCCAATAAGATGTTACCGAAGGTGTTAAATGTGGCTGCTCAAATATGCATAACTCCAATGTAAATTTGTGAGAGGTAGATAATTGAAAATGATTTGATTTTTATAATGTTTGGGGATGGTTTCAAAAGTGGTTCGAATGGTTAAACAAATTTTTGGAATGGTAAAAGGTGGTTAGGGTTATGGTAACGGGTTATTATTATTATTTTGTTTTTGCAAATGGGATTAGGCTTAGGTTAATAATACATTAAAGTTGTTAAATTTAATTTATTATTAACGAGATGGGAAATGGGTAGAAAAGGAGGATTTAATTAATTTATGTAATTAATTAAATCTCATGCAAAAGCATATGGTAAGTAAATAATAAATTAATTATTTTAATTTTAATTTATTATTTATGGAAAATGGTGACAAAAGGTAAACTAGGGAATAAATAGGAGACGATTTAGGGATTTGATAAGAATGCGATAAAGGATGAATAGGAATATGTTGTGTGGTCAATTTTTGATGTCTACATTTTTCCCCTCTTTGAAATGATGTTGCGAAGCAATGCCGTTTCATAGAAGATTAAAACATAGGTTTTGGATTTAGATTTTGGGTAGGCTGGGACTCACACGAGGCTCATAAAAATGAAGGATTGGTAGATAATGCCACCTCAAGAGGATATGTAGGGACAAAGGAGATGGATATGCTCTTGAAAAAGGAAATGAAGGGAAGGACATAGAGTTATGCTGATTAAACTTTAAACAACCTGATGTTTGATATAGCACCTGATGTATGCACCATGGTATAAAGACTAGGGTGATGATGTGTCAAATGCCCCAGCATAATACAACCTTGTCTAATGTATGAGGAAGTAAACTTAGAGAATTAAAGTCCTAATGCACAAAAGGTATGATATGACCTTAGATGCAAAAGATAATGCAAAAAGTGATTCCAACATACACAAGATATGAATATTAGCTGCAATTATACGGATGTGATTCAAATGCAAGATGAAATGATGACACACACAAGCAAGAAAGCAAGCATGCACAAATGATTCAAAAACAAACAAGGTGATTTCCCTTTGTCAAGCTAAAAACCAATGATCGATTGGATTGATTGATGCTGAAAATGATTGATGATTGATAGCATTGTTGATGTGGGAATAATTTATCCCGAGAACAACACAAGGATTGTGTTGTGTATATGGGAATGATATATCTTGAGGACAACACTAGAATTGGGAATGATATATCCCATTGATGATGATGATGATCGATTGATTAGGTTCACAACCAGGTTAGGAACGAAGACCATGAATGTAATTGGATACTTTGACTTGATTGAATGACTTGATTTATATGGATTAAAGATTGATTTGTATTTGAATTATTGTTGCTTTAAATGATTTGATTGATTTGGATTGATTTTTATGGTTTAATTTGGTGAATGAAATTATTTTGATGATTGGAAGAAGCAATTGGATTGGATTTGGATTGATGATTTGAGTTGAATGATTTGAAGAATTGATGCGATTGGTTTGATTTCATGATTGGAGAATTGATTGGAAGAAGTAATTGGATTGGATTTGGATTGATGATTGGGATTTTATTGCTTAGGTTTTTGTTGGATATTTGATTTTTTTGTATTCTGGGAGTATTGTGAATTTTTTTATTTTTAAATGTTTTATTTTTTTTGACATGTTTTGGGCTGTTTAGCATTGGATTGTGTGTGGTTAGGATAGTGGACTCCAAATGATAACTAATGACAAGGGATCACCAAGTCAAGAAACAAGGATGGGAAAGTTGAGTGATTTAGTTTAATGAATGTATTGGATTGGATGAATGATAGATGGGTGAAGGGAGTAGTGATAAGAAATGGATAGGAAGTGTGTAGGGATAATGGGTGGATACAAAGGACGGATGATAGGATAAATGTAGGATTTGGATGGATAAAAGGAGTGACGATAGCATAAAGGTAGGGTGGATACAAGGAGTGGTGATAGAAGGATAATGGATGGGAGATATATGATAGATGGATGAAAGGAACTGAGAATGTGATCTCCAAGGACTACATTGCATGGGAATAACCTACCCCCACTCTAGATATTATACCTAAGGATTTGGCAAGGTGATTCTTATTAGGATACATGATGGGAATAATGCTTCCAAGGGATAAATGGACTTAGCAGTAAATGAATGTATGGAGGATATTTTTAGAAATGGATGGATAGAATTTGGAGTATGACAAGAGGTGTCCAAAAGCATTTTTCAACATTTTGCCCCTACACTCATCAAGATCAAGAGGAAGGGAGGATGGAAGGTGCAATAAGGATGGTATGATAGATATGATGGGTAAGGATGGAAAGATAGGATGTAAAATGATAGGATAGGATATGAGATGGGTAGATAGGATGGGATAGATGCGACAACATGCCCCCAAGTGTAAAGCACATAGATAATCATCTACACATGATGAATGTTTGCCACGTTTCATCATGGAACTTATCTAAGGTGCCTGTTTACTAGGTTTTCACCATTGGATGAATGATTTATCTTTATTATTTTGATAGTTTTTTTTGGTACAAGATAGTTGGATGAAGACTCAAGATTTTGTTTGGATAGCAAGGTGACAATGTCCCACAATGAATAGAAGTCATTGATAGACCATGTCAAGTAACATAATGCTCATGGATGTTGGTAGGAGACTACATGAGGGAGAGACAAATTAAGTGGATAGTGGTTTATGATGGGGATTAGGATGGAAGAATAGTGCATTATGATGGAGATAAAAAGATAAATAGAAGGACTTATGTAAAAGCATGGACCATAGGAATATTATGGAAGAAATAAGTTGGATAATGGATAGAAGATGGGTAGATGGAGGTATGTGGGAATGTTGTGGAGTGGAAGGGAACCAAGACCAATGGTTGCACACACCAAATTCGATTTTCAAGCTTTTTATTAGAAGGGGGATTTGGGAGTAATGGAGATGGTTTCTTAGGGTTTTGCCTATTTAGGTCTTTAGGGACCCAAATGGACTTATGAATTTTAGGATTTTGCAATGGGGAGCAGGATGTTTGGGATTTTAAGATTGTGGATGCTTCATTTGAACTAGATGCTTTTTGCTTGGGGACCCAAATCATTTTGGTATTGAAATTATCTTTTTGAGATTTGGACATGGGTAGCCTTTTTGAATTTTGATTTTGCTTTGATTCTTTGCATTTATGCCATATGGCAAGAGTATTATTAGGATTTTTGGCTTTATGGGTGGAGACATCCAAATTTTTATTTTTGAATCCCATAGGGGTGTTTAGGATAGCTTCATGTTTATTTGATGTGTGCATTTGTTGATGATGATTAGGAATTGTAGGGGATTTATGGCAACAGGAGGTATGAATGGAGGGATTAATGGATTTGTGGCTAAAGTAATAAGGGGATGTGAGGATGGGAATATTAGGAGTTGGAAGGAGTGGAGGTAAAGTGGATGGAGGTAGATGAATGGTCACACGATTTTTGGGTTTGTAGGATGATGGAGGAGGAATGGAAACATATGTTTTATGGGTGTGATGAGGTGCACCTAGTTTGGGCTTTAGATGGAGTGGATTAGGAGGCAGAAATGTGGTACCAACATCTTGATATTGCTTACCATGGGGTGTATATCCAAGGCCATATGAGCGTGGAGGGACTTTGACATGAATAGGCTCCAAAATACCTTGTTCATGAAGGCTTAAGCCTTTACCTTTCATTTTTTGGAATATACGATGTGCGATGGGATGTTTATTTTTCAAGACACAAGACACAAGTTCCTTATTGGATGAAGAAGGTAAAGTGGTAGACAATGGTTGTTGCTCTCCTAAGGAAGAACATTCTTTTAGGAAGGTTGTATGACCAATAGGACATGATAGTGAAGGAGTAATAGGATCTTGATTAACATTATGCTTAAGATCCAATGTATTTATTTGATCATCTATGTGCTTTTGGGGATGAAGCATCTCATCAAGGGAAGTGAATGTTGTGGGATCATGGATTGAAGGAGAATAGATGGGACTAGTGGAAGTTTCTTGAGTATGGATAGTATTGGGACCATGAGTAGGAGTGATAAGATCTTGATCACAGATAATATCTTGATCATAGAAATGGTATAGCTTATGAATAGGTTGAAAGGAAGAGATTTGATCTTGATTTGGTAAGGAGCAAGACTAATCATGCTTTAGAGTTGAATCTTGACATAAATCTTGAGTTTGGCTAGGAATGGAGGTTTCTTGGATAGGTTCAATGTATGGTGGGGAATGAATTGGGCTTATGGTAGGTGGGTCTTCAAGAAAATTTGAAGGTTCTTGGCTAATTGTGGACTAGAAGATGGGATTGAAGAAATAGGCATGACATTTAAAGGTTCTTGGATAGGGATTTGATGGCATGATGGTGGCGGTTGATTCCTTGCTAGTAGCTAATGGATCACATCCTTCATTAGTATACAAGTGGATGCACAATATAATGGATTGATAATAAGGGTGGAAGGTGTAGGATTAGAATACAACGGAGGGATAATGGGACTAGGTGTGATAGGAGTGGGATTAGGATTGGGTGGATGGACAAGAGGATTGGATATAATAGGATTGGGATTTGGGATAGCTGGGGGGATGATAGGATTGGTTGTGATAGGATCAAGACTTGGATTGGGCTTAGGTTGATGGATAATAGGATTGGGTTTAGATGGAAGAGTTGATGGATTATACTTTAAGTGTGTTGGGGATTGGCTTAATGGAGTAGGATTTAGAAGGTTGGAAGGATTATATGATGGAGGTTATATAGGGATGGATGAATGAGGAGGACTAGTGGATGGATTGGTGTATGATTCCAAAATTGAGGCGGTATCTCCCTTGTCAAGAGTATCATTAAGATGACTTGTGAATTCTTGATCTTGGTGTAAGGAGGGATTAGTTCTAGCATGCTCATGTTGTGGAGGATTTTGAGATGGATATTGAGAAATATTCATGAGATTGGTTGATGTGGAGGGACTAGGTTGGCATGATGATGGGGGTGACTCATAGAATTTAGGATGAATTTGTTGATGTTGTGTGGATGATGGTGGTGAAGGTAACAAAGGGATTGATGAATTAGAAGAGGGGACCAATGGATTAGGATCGAGATTAGATGCAATTTGTTGTTGTTGTGGTTTTTGGGCTAAGATTTGTTGTTGTTGGAGGAGGGCTTGTATATGTTTGATTTGTTGTCAAAGATATGAGGTGAGGGGATTTGGTATGTGTGAAGATGAAGAATGGGTAGGAATTTGAACTTGTGAGGTTTGAGGTAAAGTTATTATTAAACATGTTTGGGGTAGGCATTCAATTGGGCAATGTTCAAAAGGATTTGGGTCAGCATAAATGGTAACCTCTTGGTCATTAAATAGAAATTTGATGCATCTATTATCAGTGGAAGGAACAAACCTCATGACCTAAATCCATGGGTGTCCTATGAGGATATTATATGAGAGATTGAGGTCTAGGACTTAACAAATGATTTCCACTAAGGCTGGACCTATTTTGATGGGCAATTGAATAGAACATTTAGTTCTCCTTTCAGTTTCATCATAGTCTTTAATAGTGAAGGAATGGTATTTTTCAATATCCATGGTGGAATATCTCAATTGTTCCATTTGTTTTAAACACATTAGAGTGCACAAGTTTATCCCTGAGTCACAATCTATTAGGACCCTTTTGACTAAACACATTTTGATCATAACTTCTATGTAAAGGGGTTCATTATGGGGTGAAGGTTCATATGAATTTGATGGGGATGTCATATAGGATGGTGATCAATAGGATGTTGATAGTGATGTTGGCAAAAGCAAATATGGGGTGATATATGGTTCATGGGTATCAAAATATACGTCACGATCTACAAAATTTTCATCATCATTAGGAGTGAATTTTGGACCACCTCAGATTGTGATTTTGGGTTTGACCTTAGCTTTATTGATAGTTGTATGACTAGGAGTTCTACTTTATCTAATAAAATTTTCAAACCAGGAATCCCTATTGTGCATGATGAAGGATTGAAAAAGAAATTTTGATGCAACTAGGAGATGGGATGTGATGACTATATAATGAGAAGTGGGAAAAGTGCAAAGTTGGTTTAACACCAAGATTTGGATATGTGTAAGGTTTTGTTTGTAGAGTTGAAATGTTATAGATTACAGGTGTGATGCTTGGCTGAGATTTGTTTCAAGAACACACATCCATCATAGAAGACACATGGTAATCAGATTGGTTGTCTTTGATGACATCTTAATATTTTGTAAACACTTGTAAACATGCACGATCCTAGGCTAGGAAAGGACAATACTTGTTGAATCCCCTAGCTGCGCTTATTCAAAGCAGATAGCTCCAAGATCTTGGTAGCACTGGATCCCCTCCATGGCACTCACTTCTCACGCATACCAAGTTCCAAGTTTCCCAAGGCTCATCCCCCCACCAAACCTTAGGATTGTCCCTGCTATCTCAGCTAAGAACCGCAAGAATCAGGGCAGTTTTAAAGGTTACCCTTATGTGTCAACAAATAGAGGGTTTTTGGCCCTCAAAAGGGTACTAGTGAATATCTGGGGGATTGGTACACCATGAGCATCCAGCAAGACACATAAGGCTCTAACTAACCCTACTAGGAGTTTAATATACACTAAGGTACACCTCCTTTCGAGCTAGCATTGTGATGCAGAGCCACATATATTCTATGCCTGCATTACCCCAAAAACTCTAACATACCATCCTGGACATACGCACATGCACCACTTTACATGTATTTTCCACTGTTTATGCCCTCTCTATCGGCATCAAACCATTCTCCTTACCTATCGGTGAGACGTCTATCTATCAGCCAATTGAACATGGCCTACATCAATTACCCACCTTATGCCGATGCACTTCTATCGATTAAGTTGCCTATCAGCAAGACATAACCCATCGGCCTCACTTAGACTCTTCACTCCAATCACATTCCTCATACCGACAGACAACCTTGACTTGTTGACCCTCAACAACACCTCCCACCGATATACATAGTATCAACTCCTATCGCCAAGACATGAACTATCAACAACACATTTTTGCCTCCGCCTGATGGTCAAACTCTTCCCGATACACTTATTAGCTAACACTATTGTTGTGACTTATGACTATCGACCCACTCTCTAAATCTTAAGTTGATACACATCTCATGCTGATGAACTCCCTTGCAGTACCATTACCTTTCAGAGGCATTTTGTCAACCTCTCACTCCTCTACCTTTGTCTTCTCAGTGACAGAATCAACACACAAATAGCCCAGACCTTTTGCTGAGCTCTGATAACAATTTGATGAGCTATAGCTCATATGGACCAGCTAGGACTCGAACCTAGGACCTTCCATTGCTGCTGGAGTGCTCTACCAATTGAGCTAAAAATAACATATATTAGTCAAATAGACCTTATTACATTGAATGTCCAATTAGGACCTTATTGAAAACATAAAACTAAGCATAAACAACTAAATGCCTCAAGTAGGCCACTATTGGATAGGTGCTTCTGCACCACATTGTATGGTGAGTGCTTATACCGGTTAGACTTGGCTTTCACCTTATCCTCAATTTATATAGTAGGATAGACAAAAGTACTGCTTGGGGTTGCAAATGAGTTCTCCTTGTGATTGTGTCTCAAGAGTGGGCCCACTCTAAAGGGTAACAAAAGCAAGGAAACATGTTGTTTTTTATCTCCTAGATTGCACGAAGTGCAAGGAGAGAGCATACACAATGCCTTTGCCTCACATTCGCATGGGGTTCATTTTAATTCCAAATTCAAATTTGTGGGTGGTTATACAAAATGTCAAAGGAATGCTTTTGATTCTCAAGATCGCCAAGTGGTGCAACAGAAGAGCATATGCATTCACTGACAAAAATGCTAGCCACAAGACATCACAAACACTTGTTAATTTTAACCCTTGCTTATGATGTAATCTAATCTATAAAAAGAAGACACGCTATTTCAAGATTAGATTCTCTGACAATCAAACCTGCAATACACTGATTAGTAGTTTGCAAAATAGTCTTTGATAGATGTAAAACTATAATGAAAATATTAGAACAAGATAAATGAACCTGCAAAAACCACACAAAACATTAAATGCGAAATGAAAAATATTTGATGCTTTAAAATGACTGAATTTAAAATAGTTATACTAGAAAATCTAAGATGAGTTTGAGAAAATGGATTGGACTACTATGAAGCACTCCAAATCCCCTTTCCAATGCCTCCAAAAATGTGAAAATCTGATGCAAAATGAAAAATTTATGCTTATTTGAAAAAGAAAGGACTCTAATGGCTAAAAATGGGCACTCTAGGCAATGTGCTAGCTCAAATGGTTTGCAATGTTGTTTAGTGGTTAAAGTATTTGCTGTGTTCACATACAACAATTTAGAACCTCTTGAGTAGTTCAATTTTGTATGATGGTTAGACTAAGCCATTAGTAATAAATGCTAATATCAATTGTTTCATGTGCTAACTTCAATGATGACGCTTTGATACCTGCAAGTAACAAATGAGATTAGAATTGAAATCCTCAATGGTAAAGAGTTAAACACATATCGCAAAATAATAGATATTGTTACAAACACCTAACTTCCAAATGATTAGAATTACCATGAAAAACATTAAACACAACAATATAAAATAATGCTTAGCAATAACAACTACAGGCTCATATCACAACTACATTTCATCTTAGTACACATTTCTTAAAACAATTTCTGCAACTATGGCATCGTGCAATATAGTGTAAAGAATTTGAGACAATTTTCAACAACTTAGTCAAAGCAAAATTGAACTCATGGATCTATATAGAAAGATTGGTTCGAATATGAATGATATGCAAGACAGAATTCAATAACGATTACACTCAATAAGAAATAGATTGTTTGTCAGGGACTGACAATAATAATCCAACTATGGTATGGTGAACAGAAAAAAGTTTGATGTGATTAAATTATTGCCGACACATTCCAACCAAAAAACCATGTCAACCGCTACTTCCATAGTTTGCAATTTTTCTATTTTCAAACCTAGGAGTTAATTTAACTTATTCTGCGGGTATCATTAAGCACCTGCACCCAAAGGAGGTTCAAGAAATAAGCCAGTAGGAACCATCAACTATTTCCAAGGAACACGCTTCTATGAATGGCATTAGAAAATTTTTGGTATGGATTCTTTTTATTGCATGAAAGGCATTTTAATAAGGGCTTGTGTACTTCAAAAACTTTTTAAAACTAGCACTAGTTATCATCAGAGATTTGAGGAAGAGGCTGATAGGAACAACTGATGAGTTTTGAAAATTTTCCAACATGAATTTCTTTTACTGATTTCAAAGGAGTTACCAACAGAACCACCAGCGGGTTAACTCATTTTGCAATGTGAAAGAATATCTTGGGAAGCCGAGGGGAAACGCCGATAAGAACAACCCACCAATTGAAGAATTTTCTAGCTTGAATCTTTTTATGGCATGAGACAACTCTAGACACTATAACGTGCACCTGCAAACCAAGATATCTCTAGAAATGCACCCAAAAACCTGCACAAATTCTCAAAAACACTTGCAAAATGGGTAAATTAAGAAGGCTATGTTCACATCAGGTTCACCAATGTATGTAGCATAAAATATGAATTTCAAACAGATTTCAAATACTTCAAAAACCTAAACTCATATTTAATGCCCCATCAAAAGACAAGATTAAAGTTAACTATAGAGAGATGAAAAATTAAATGCAGAATCCCAATAAGATGTTACCGAAGGTGTTAAATGTGGTTGCTCAAAGATGCATAACTTCAATGTAAATTTGTGAGAGGTGGATAATTGAAAATGATTTGATTTTTATAATGTTTGGGGATGGTTTCAAAAGTGGTTCGAATGGTTAAACGAATTTTTGGAACGGTAAAAGGTGGTTAGGGTTATAGTAACGGGTTATTATTATTATTTTGTTTTTGTAAATGGGATTAGGTTTAGGTTAATAATAAATTAAAGTTGTTAAATTTAATTTATTATTAATGAGATGGGAAATGGGTAGAAAGTGAGATTTCATTAGTTTATGTAATTAATTAAATCTCATGCAAAAGTATATGGTAAGTAAATAATAAATTAATTGTTTTAATTTTAATTTATTATTTATGGGAAATGGTGATAAAAGGTAAACTAGGGAATAATTAGGAGATGATTTAGGGATTTGATAAGAATGAGATCAAGGATGAATAGGAATGTGTTGCGTGGTCAATTTTTTATGTCTACAGGAGCTAGATGTAATTTGTAGCATGCAAGCATTTGAATTTATAGTGTTAGAAGGGGATTTCAATGCAATTCTAAGGGCTGAAGACAAGGAAAGAGGAGTCAGAAGGAAGTTACAATCACATATATGTTGTAAGAATGTGTCTAATCAGTGTTGTAATTAATGTCAACATATTCTTTGGTGTCAACTATATCTTATTCTATTACTTGTTTAGAAGACTTGTATGTTGAGGATATTCAGAAAATTAGCCCCTTTGAAAGAAACTAGTGAGCTACAAAGAAGTGCAGTACAGATAGTGAGTTGTATCCTGAAGAACAGTCTAGTAAACTACTTCGCATTTATTTCTGCTTGAAGATCTGGTCTGTGGATTGGAAGTAAGTTAGAGTTATGTCTAAGGATGGTACATGCTGGGTTTAAGCTATCTGTAAGAAGATCTGAGTGAGTTGTGTTCACTAGAGTGAAACCTGCCTTTTTTGTAAGTTTAGTTAGGACAGGAAGAAAGTATTCTGCTCCGCATTCCTCCACAATAAAGTATTTAGCTCTGCGGTTCTAGAGAGAAGTCTGGGATGATGATAAGTGCCTATAGTTGCTATGGTTCATGGTTTGGTGGTCCACAAGCTATCTTTCTTTTATGATAGTTGAAGACAGTGAAGTTCATATGTTTTGGTGAGAAGATTCCTATGGATAAAGTGGTTGAGGTTCATACGGTTTCTCCTGATGATTATAGCATGCTTGTGGATGTCTCCTAATCATGTTCCTATCTAGACTTTGGTCTGCATTGAGAAATTGAGATTGTGTTTGAAGATTTTTCCCAGATAATGTAGCGTGTAACAATCTTGGTCGACCTGGTTAATCCCAGTGATTGTAGAGATCTCTAGAAGATTGATGAAGTGTGTTGTGACATGGAAGATCATTTTTGAGTCCTAGCTAAGGCATGGCATGATCTGTGTTTCATTCCTTTTGCATAATGTTGCAATAGGTTAGGACCTATTTTGTAAGTGTTTGTAATACCGACCTTGGAGGTTGTTCCAATGGTTGATGATTGTGATGCTGACCTTGATAATCATTCCAAGGTTAATGTAGTGTATAAATACCTATAGTTGAGTCATGGAAAAGGTGTCCTTGAGCAGAAATGAAAAGATATTAAGAAAGGTCCAAAACGCAGAGCAGAGAAGGGGCAGAGGAAAGAAGAGGAAGAGAAGAACAGAGGAAGAGCAAAGTAGAGGAAAGACAGAGATGAGAAATTTTTATACTTCAGTCACAAATAGAGAAAGGTATTGATCGTGGCATTGAATAGGGTTTAACATCCCTCAAGGTTTAACAATCCTTATTGTAATCTTGCTAGGTTTAGGGTTTAGGCAGTGAGCCTGCTAGACCTAGTTGTTCTTGATGGCAGTAAGCCAATATGTTTAGGTCCATGGAGTGACCAAGCCTAAACATCATTATTTCAAGATTGCAATATATATTGAGAGCTAATCCTCTCCATTATTTTCCCCCACCTTGGGGTTTTCCACGTAAATTTGCTGTCTCTTGTGTTTCATGTTGTATCTATGGTTAAGTTTCTGATTTCATGCACTCATTGTTAAATCATAATAATTGTGGATATGTGATGAATGTTTAATTGCAGAAAGTGTTTAAGTTTTTGTGACAACTGATTCACCCCCCCTCTCAGTTGTCTGGTGCATATCAATAAGATAGACTTTGAAAATTTTGTAGAGAGAAAACAACTCTTAGATATCCCTCTCGTAAATGGACAATTCACCTAGACCAATAGAAGGGAAAGATTTTGCAATATAGCTAAAAAATTGGATAGATTTCTCTTCATAGAAGATTTAAGGAGTTTTCCTTTCAGTTTAGAGAGAAAAATACAACCCTTCTCCAGGTTGGATCACTTTCCAAATAGTTTGGAAATTTTGGGTGAAAAAAGACCAACTCGCTGCCCTTTCAAATTCAAAAACATGTGGTTTCAGGATTCCTCCTTTCTGGACTTAATCAGATCCTGGTGGGAAGAATGCAACCTAGAAGGTAACTAGTTATTTAATGTAATGACAAACTTGAAAGTGATTAAGATTAATCTGAAAAAAATGGAACAAAGATAGCTTCAAGAACATCTTTGAAGTGAAACACCACTTAGAATCAGAGTTGGCAACACTGAATTCAAAAATTCTAGTGGAAGGTATGGATAATGTCTCCTTCAGTAAAGAAAAAGAACTAATGGCCAGTATGGGAGACATTTTGGCAAAAGAGGAAATATATTGGTGCCAAAAATCTAGAGAGGTGTGGTTGAGAGCGGGGGACAAAAACACTAAATTTTTTCACAACTCAGCAAGAGATTGAAGAGAAGTGAATAGAATTTTCTCAATTAGAACTCAAGAAGGTAGATTAGTAGAGAAAATTGAAGAGATAAAAGAGGTAGTAGTAGATTACTTTCAGAATCTTCTAAATGACTTTGAGGGCTCGGTGATAGAGGAGCAGCAATTTTTCCTACAAAATATTCCCAAGTTGGTTTCAGATGAATAGACTAGCATGTTAACCAGCAGCTTCATGGAGGGAGAGATAAAATAGGCTCTCTTTCAGTTGCAGCCTGACAAAGCCCCAGGCCCCAATGATTTTCTGGCAGCCTTCTACCAAAAATGTGAGGACATTGTGGGCAAAGAGATAATGGAAGCTTTTGAAGACTCTAGAAGTTCAGGCAAAGCCTTGAAAGTGATTAATAATAATTTCATAGCTTTGATTCCAAAGAAAGATAAGCCCAAGACTTTTGATGAATTTAGACCCATTCCTCTTTGCAACATGCTTTATAAGATTCTATCCAAAACAATTGCAAATAGGCTAAAAGAAATACTACCAGATATCATAGCTGAGGAGCAAATAGGTTTTGTTCTTGATAGATCAATCTTGCATGGGGTAATAATCACACAGGAAGCCATCCACTCAATTCAGCAAACAAGGAAATCGATAATGTTGATAAAGTTGGATATCAGGAAGGCGTATGATAAAGTTAACTGGTGCTTTCTTTTCAAGGTATTGGAAGCTTTTGGTTTCAACAAGAATTGGCTTGATTGGAATGGGTTTCTAGTCTCAGGTACTTAGTTCTGATCAATAGCTCTCCAGAAGGCTTCTTCAATGCATCTCAGGGACTTAAACAAGGAGACCCGTTGTCACCCTTACTATTCATAATCATGGCAGATGCTCTTGGGTAAGTGTGCACTAAGGCAAGCTTGGACAATTCCATAGCTGAGATTCAGATAACCTGTGGGGTGGTAGAAGTCACGCATCAGCAATTCGCTAATGACACTATGCTTTTTGGGATGGTGCAAGAAGGTGAGGCTAGGTTTTTTAATCAGATCCTGGATCGATACTCAAGGGCTTCAGGGCAGGAAGTGAGTAGAGAAAATTCTAAAGTATTTTTCTTTAATTCCTCACTAGGTAGAGAAAACAACATCTTGAGGATTTTAGGTTTCAAAAAGGGAACATTTCCGTGCAAATATTTAGGATTGCCTTTGGTCCGTGGACTACAACCTGGTAGATCCTAGGATGCACTGATAGATAGGGTTAAAAGCAAGTTATCCTCTTGGAAAAATAGATGGTTGTCATGGGTGGGGAGGATCACAATGTTGAAAGCAACAATCACAGCCATTCCCATCTACTTAATGTCTTGCCTTCCTCTTTCAAGCAAAGCAAGCAAGAATATTAACCAAGATATGATGAGATTATTTTCGCAGGGAAATTATGAACAATATAAGTATCCCCTGATAAAATGGAAGAATGTTTGCCAACCAAAAGCTGATAATGGAGTAGGAATGAAGAATCTCTAATTGCAAAATAGAGCATTAGGAGCCAAATTGGTCTAGACAATGCATGAGAGGCCAAATCTTAAATGGGTAAGGATACTTAAAGCTAAGTATTTGAAGGATGATGAAAACAACCTATTTACAGCCTGAGTTCTCCCCTGCGGGTCAATAATTTGGAACTTCATTAGGGCCAGCAGGGATGTGATCATTAAACACCTATCTTGGGAAATCAGGGATGGAGGTAAAGCCCTTTTTTGGGAAGATTCGTGGGAGAGCTACCCAAAATTGGAGGACAGGAGAGACCTTGACAGAGTAAAACAAATAACAAAAAATCAATGGGGAAGAAAAGTAAAGGATTATTTGTCCTAGGCTAATAATGAAGTAAACTCCAAGCCAATCTAGAAAAATGTGTGAGATTTGGGTCTAATAGAAAGAGAAATCAAAGATTTTGAAGAAGATTTAAAACTTTGGTCCATCTATTTTAGAATAGGAAATGATGAATTAAGATGGATGGCTGCCCCTTCTGGAAAATACACTATCAAGGATGGGTACTCTGCATTGTGTTCTCTAGAAGGGGTCGAGACAAATTTGCCAATCAATCTCTATTGGGATAATCTTTGCCTTCCCAAAGCCGGCCTCTTCACTTGGGCTGCCTCTCAAGGAAGAGTGCTTACAACTGATAGATTTATCAAAATGGGATATGCAGGGCCCTCTCATTGTGTTCTTTGCAATGCTACTGAGGAGATAGGGAATCACCTCTTCTTACATTGCTCTTACACCTCCCACTATTGGAATTGGCTCTACAACAAATTACATTGGAATTCATTTTTTTCCAGAAATCTGCTAGAATGGTTAATAGCTTGGCCTTCTCTTCACTCCAAAGCAATGTGTGGAGGTATATGGATCTACTACCCTTCTATTATCATCTAGGAGGTATGGAAGGAAATGAATAGGAGAATCTTCCAAGATAGAGAAATGCCATTGCCATCCCTCCTGAACATATTGGAATCAAGTATGGTCAAAGTGGTTAATGCAAGATTGGGGGAGCTGGGAAATAAATCTCAAATTTATACAGGGTGGAATTTAGAAATGAGTAAGAAGTGGTCAAGGTTAAGAGTAGCAAAGATAGTTTATGATGGGAATATCAAATCTATAAAGGAGAGGAAATCAACCAAGTGGTCACCCCTGGACGTTGCATGGATGATAATGAATTTTAACAGGATAGCAAGAGGAAACCTAGGAGTCAACGGTGTTGGCTGCTTAGTTAGGGATGAAAAAGGAGTCACATTGGGGATGTTAGTGGTGCCTCTTCTAGTAGGCACCAACAACGATGCAAAAATTCAAGCCCTCATTATTGGCCTCAAATTTTGCAAGGAACTAAAGATCCAGAACTTAGTAGTTGAAGGGGACTAATTGATTATCATCAATGGTCTAAGATCGAGGAAGCTGATAAATTGGAGGCTATGGGTGAAGCTAGAGGTAGATTTGCAATTAGTGGATAGCTTCAAACAAGTCACAATAAACCACATCTATAGGGAAGGCAATTCAGAAGAAGACTTCCTTTCCAATCTAGGAGCATATGGCAACTCTTTAAAAGAAGTCAGGGATCAAAGGGATAATCAGAATATTAGAATCCCAAAAGTCTAAAAGTTGAGGGGTGGTTGGGTGGGTGCCTTGCCACCTCATCTAGGTGGCAAGGCCGAACATGTAGGAGTTACAACAGACAATTGGTATCAGATGAAGAGTTTAGTGGGCTATGTCAGATCAAATAATGGAAAGTGGAGGAAGAGTTGTCACTCCAAGCAATTATGTCCTCCCATGTGAGACTCTAGAGACTTCCTCTGAAATCCAAGGAATGAAAGCATTAAGCACCATGAGTTGGGCAAACAGGCAGGTATTCATAGCTTGTTTCTCTACATTCATCTCCCTCCATGCCATCACAATTTGCAGTTATATTTACAGCGGACGCCACCCCGTTAGGAGGTATGGACACACCAGTTAGGCTAACAAGAAGAAAGAGGCAAATGGCATTCCTAGGGAGGGTGACAGAGGTCCAGTTGTAGAGGATCCTTTTGTGCTTGGATCCTTTGATGGTAGGCACAGTAAGAATGATTTTAGGTACAAAATATATGGTAGGGAGCAACAGATATAGGGTTGACTTGGACACTCTATCCAGAGTCCTTGCCATGTTTCTAGAGCTCAAAACTCACAAAGAGGAAGCAGAGGCACTAATGAGGGCCTTGTTTATCCCAGAATTGTTAGGGGATTTGGAAGAAACCCTGCAAGCAGCTTCCCTAGGCATGGGCATTCTGAGACCAAGCAAGTTGGTTTTGATTCATGATTCGGATGAGGTTTTAAAGCTCCACCCCTTCATCCTAGATATCAGAGGACTCGAGCTCATAATTCTCAAATAGCAAGCACAAGTGGCTTTGACGTTCATCAAGAGGATGTTGGATATGGAGGACGTTGAAGGTTTTTAATGGGTAGCTGATTTCAACAATATGTTTATCGATTATGATAAGGAGTAAGGAATGCTTGTGAAGTTCTTGTTCTGATGTATATAGTCTACACTTTTAGATAGTTACTCAGGCTTCATTTTAGCCTAGAAAGCCTGCTGATTTAGGATTGTTGAACTCAGAAATTTACTTGCTTTTGGACCCTGCATGGCCACAATATAGCTTTTTGCTCAGTAGTAGTAGGGTTTGAAAGATAAACAGTTGGAATTTGTATAAGACTAAGCTCAACAAGAGTAGTTGTTACTCCTTTTTAAAGCTTTATATATAATCTTCAGTACGCACCAAAAAAAATTATCCTCCACATTAATTAAATAATTCCAACTGTTTAATTAAACCAATTTATCCTCCATATTTGATTAAATAATTATGATTATTTAATTAAATCAATTCTCCTTTACATATTAATTAAATAAATTTAAATTATTTATTTAATTAAATCTAATATTCTATTTCTTCAAAATAAATAAAATTCAATATTTTATTTATTTATCCATGTGCATGAAATTAAATAATTTATTTATTTAATTTCATATTATTCCCTCTCATCCATAATTCACTCTCAATCAATTTAGATAACTAATCAATCAAATTAGTTAACTAAGTCAATTAAATCAGTTAATAGGTTAGTCAATCTAGTTAACTAGTCAATCAATTCAGATGATTAGTCAATCAATTGAGTTCACTAAGCAATCAATTCAGTTCACTACCTAATCAATTCAATAAACTCCTTAATCATATCTATTAACTCCCTTAATGCATGAGAGGACATGGACACTTGTCCTCTTATTTTCACACATTCTCTCAACCATCATCAACCATTGATCTTTCTAGTCATCCTTAACCATAGATCTATTGTCTCATAGGTCTATATATCAAACCTCTTTCTCCATTTCCAAGCATCTCTCATTTTAATAAACTTATGCTGTCATTTTTATTCCTTGGGATATCATAATTATGTTATAGCTATAGAGAAATTCACATATCAAGAAAAGAAAAGAGCAATCAATTGAGTTTGGGTGCAACTTCAATAAGCTTGATCGGTGAAGTCAAATTTGTTTATGCATTGGGTAGCTAAATTGTACTTATTTGGTTTATTTTTCATTTATGTTTGCATTGCATTTTTCACCTATCACAATATGATTTTGTTAATAAATTTGTTTAGTTTATTTTATTATCCAATGTGGGGTGTGGTTGAATTCTCTTAAGTGTCAAATTTTGGACTTAAACTTAAGAGGAAGATTTTGGGGTTAAAAATATTATTTTCTTTATTGTTTATGTATAATTAAACCCCTATAGTGATAACCTATGAGTAAGGCCCATATTTAAATATTTTAAAAAATATTTTAGAATTTTTTAGATCCTAGAAACGTGCCTTGGAAGGTAAGTGATGGGTTGTTGGAGGCAAAATTTGACTTGAATTACAAAGTCAAACTCAACCTTAGGTTCATTGTATCTAGACATTTATTTTTATTTAATCCCTTATTAAAGCTTGTTTTGGGGTTGGCCTTTCTATTGTAATTTTTATTTATTTATTTATATTTTGAATAACAAGGGTTTTGGAAGAGGAGAGATGATAGGAAAATCTTGAAATCTTGGAGAGGATGATAAATTTGGATCAAGGATTCACCCACTTGGCTAAAACAATGAGAATTTTTCTATTTTGAAGAGCAATGGTTTTGAAAGAACAAAGATGAGAGAAAAATCTTGGGAACTTGGAGAAGATGAAGAAATTAGATTAAGGCTTCACCTAACTTGGTTGAAGTATTGAGGTATCCTTTTAAGCCATTTTCTATATTATGGTAATGTTATTTGTGAATATTATAAAATAAGTTTACATGGTTGTTGATTTTTCTATGGATCCTCTTACTTTAATATGTTTAAAATCCCTTTGTGCATTGCTACTTTGTGTATTGATTATTTTGGGTTTGGGGTTGCATTAGATGTTGATCTTCCCACTTGGGCTAACATCCACCCATGTATTAGGGTTGAGAGAGATGTGGGCACTCTCTTGGGGAAACATTCTATTGTATGGTATTTTGGCATGAGTACCTTTGTGTATGGTGATTAGGTTGTGGAGAGGAGTTGAATATCTTTTGTGGGTTATTTGTGTTATGGTGGATATATTTTTTGGCATGAGTGCCTTTGTATATGGTGATTGGGTTGTGGAGAGGATTTGAATACTTTTGTGGGTTATTTTTTTGTGATGGATACGTGATTTGGATGATGGAGTATTGTGATGAATTGAATAATTGTGGGAATCTTTGATTTATGAGGAGATGAAGATTGTTGTTATACTTTAATTTTCCCTTGAGAGGTTAGTGAGACCCCTTGACTCCTTATTAATGGATCTTGAAAAGATCCATTTATGTTTTTATCCATTGGGTAGTTTTAATATTTGTGTTTACTTATGTGTATTTGTGTTGTAAAACTAGTTTCTTGAGAGCCTCCTAGCTCGAGGGTGGACTTGCTTGCAAGTCCTAAGGTTGGGAGGTGAGATAGCTTTGGTCATGATAGGCTTTGTTGATATTTTTGTTGTAGGTTTAAAATATTTTATTGATTGGAACCTCATTGTGAAGATTTGAAATGCATGTTTCTCCTTTGAACATTTTAATATTTGTATGATTGTGATAGATGAGAATAATGTTTTGACTATAACTTTTAATTGGTCAACTGGATTGGACCAATTTTTGGATATGCTATTTTGAGCTTAATATTTGAAAAACCATTTAAATTCTATTTCTCAATTGCATGTCTAGCACTCTATAGAATTAAATCTATAGGACTGATTTATAACAGTCTACTATTTGAGATAGAGGATAGTACTATTTTGCTCATAACATTTAATTGGTCAATTGGGTTGGGTCAATTTCTAGATATATTACATTTTGAGATTAGTATTTAAATGTTCATTTAAATTTAATTTCTCAATTCAATTTCTATCATCCTCTATGATTAAACATATATGATGTTTTTACAATAGTTAATAGTTTGAAATAGAGGACATTAGTGTTTAGACCATACACTTCAATTGGTCATTTGGGTTAGCATAATATATATATATATATATATATATATATATATATATATATATATATATATATATATATATATATATATATATATATATATCTGTGTGTGTGTGTGTGTTTAGGGTAAAATTAGATTTTGTTAATCTTTATTGTTTAGATGTTAAAATCTACCTCTCCACTAGACACTGAAGGATCTAGGGTCGAGTGGCGAGCACTGTCATACCCTAGAGTCACTTTTAGATGTAGGGAAACTTATATTAGGGAATTAATTATCAATTTTTCTTTCTCCTATGCTCAATTGACCATTAAAACCCTAATTATGCAAATATGAAAAGAAATTATTGAATTACAGAAAAACCTCTTGCAAACGGGAGTAAAATGTAGAATTACAGAGTACCTATTTTTGAGGTTCTGAGGCCGAACAGTCAGGGACACTGGAGTGGGCGCCCAAGTCCAAGGTACCTACTTTTTCAAGAAATCTGGACCTCCTTCAGATAGTGATCAACCCTGTAACTTCTATTTTCAGAAATCTATTTGCGAAGGACACTGGAGTGAGTGCCCTAGTCCTGAAAGTGCTCCTTTGTTCGTCTTTCCTTTAGATCCTAAATCCATGATGTCTGTCTAGCCTTCCTGCAACTCCACTTTTCCTAGATGCGACACCTGTAACCCGCAATCACAAGACTTGGTTTGGGGGTTGTGGTGTTTAGAGGTTTTCCTCAGTCAAATTCTGGAGGACACTCAAGTCTCCAAACACTGTTGTTAGATAAAGAGGGCATGCCCTTGTGAGGCAGAGGCCAAAAACTAAAGGAAACAATGATACAAACACAATGATATGTCACCTTGTAGTGAAGCTTTCATGGAGGAAGATGCTCTTCATGACATGAAGGAATTGATGCTCTAATCTATAAATATCAACACATAAAACATACAAGTCTGCTCTTGCAACACAATAGAAAGCCTTCAATCACCGTGAGAACACTTGAATGTCACAATTATCGTCTAGTTGTAATCTAGTTTACAAATGAATGCCTACACATGCTTATATATGCATCTACAAGCACTCCAACCAAGAAATTGAAATTTAAACTTTACCGTGTTAGAAAAATAACCAAATAACAATCATAAACTGACACCCAAAAATTAGGGCTGCCCCAAAATAGGGCAGGACTAGGGTGTGGGTGCCTAAGTCCTCCACCCTATTTTGGGTAGGGTACAACTCAAGGGGTCCTCCTAGGTCCCATTTGTCATGTTACACAGGTCTCATTCCATTGGGATGCTAAAATATGAACTAAAATGTCCTAAACGCATGCTAAAGACCTAGGAGCTAAACCTTATGAGGGAAAAGCCCCCAAGGGGACATTTTCTGACATTACATTTAGCCCCCACTTTAATGTATGTATAAACAAGAAATCCATACATACATTAAAGTAAGGTCACAAACATAACAAACACATCAAACATGGAGCAGACACATCAATCACATAGAAGATAGTAACAGGCACGCAAAACACGAAGAAGATAGTTACAGTCACGCAAAACATAGAGCAGACAGTTAATGCATGGAAGACACATTAATGCATGGAAGACAAAAATGATATCTTTTGTTTTCTTTTTCTCATATATATGAAATGTAGATGCAAGTACTAGAAAGTAAACAAACCTCCCAAAAATGCAGGAAGCACTCCTCGAGGGCGCTGGTCTCTATATATGGGGCAACACACATGCAATACATGCAAAACCTCCCAAAATGCATGAAGCACTACTTAAATGTGTTGATCTATGCATATGGGGCAATAAACATGCCATACAAAACAAGCATACCAAAACACACACTTGATGACACGAAGAAAACATGGCAAATAAGCGATGGTGTGTCTTCCATGCATTAACTGTCTGCTCTGTGTTCTGCGTGACTATAACTATCTTCTTCGTGTTTTATGTGCCTGTTACTGTCTTCTATTTGATTGACGTGTCTGCTCTGTGTTTGATGTGTTTGTTATGTTTGTGACCTTACTTTAATGTATGTATGGGCCTTGTGTTTATACATACATTAAAGTGGGGGCTAAATGTAATGTCAGAAAATGTCCCCTAGGGTCATCACCATCTCAGGTCATTATAGGCACACACTGACGATTGGGCTTTGCCACAATAATATCTAAAAACATGCTTAAGGGTTGAGTTAGTCACAGAACCACTGCCCACCTCCACAGAGGACTTTTGAAAATGACAAGATGATGTAATCTACTCTGAGAAATACACCATCCCCACCTCCACAGAGGGCTTAAGAAAAAGGATATGCATGATAGCTCGCCTCTGTAGAGGGCTTACATTATTGATTGATTGGTTGCAAACAAACTTAGGATACACGATGCACTACTCTAGGGTGCAAGTCTATGCATTTGAGGTTGATGCAGAGGTTTATGTAAGAGTAGTTTGAAATTCACTCAAGTGAACTTAACTTCCTTCCACAAGGTTTACAAAGGTGTTTGTAATAATAAAGCCTACACAAGGCTAATACAGAGATTTTATCTAGCCTAGGACCACTATCAAGTGTCCTCCTCACAGGCTGTCCAACTCTCACCTTGGAGAGTTACTACTCAATCCCTTCTTTCTACACAACCACCTTGGTTTGATTCACAATTTCCTACCCATACCTCTACCAACATGAACAACAACACAAATCAACATATACTGACTTATGACATGCATGAAACTAACCCAAACTCTCATTCCACTCCTCATACAATAGTGGACAGCATGTTTCGGTATGACTGTCTTTTGACAGTGACAAGGAAGCTTCTATCATGTACCTTTATGAAGAAAACTTGTGTTGATTCCCCTACTCACAATAACCTTCACATGCATCTATTGAGGATAGCACCAACAAGAGTTTCTCTGACAAAAAGGCTATAAACTATATAGGACTGTTCACCAAATGGCTGTTTTGCAGCAAAGTTAAAGAGGAAACTCTTCTCTTGAGCATAAACAAAAATTTAGACCTTCAACACCCTTCCAAAACCTTAGATGACCATCAATGCTTAATGTATACTGAACATTTGATGTGAGAGAACAACCAACTACTTGTGTGCAGACCAACACTGTATTTAAAATGGCAGAGGATAGCAAATAAGAGGATGACTGTCCTGTGACAGTTTTGAAGTTTCCATTGATTCTTATCTCTTTTGAGAAGACTCCAAACTACAAAAACTCCTCCAACAAAGATCACAACACACATGCAACCAATAGGACAGATCCCTACTATTTTGACACTCACCACAGTACTGTACTGTCATAAAAAGTACGGTAGATTTGCTGTCTTTAATGAAATAAGGCTAAAGATTAAGTAATCCTTGCAAACAAAAAGACAATTGACACCATATTAGTCATTCACTGACCTTCTATGACCTTCATTGGTTGGTGCAAGAACCAAACACAAAATTTGAAATGTTTTATCCTCTATCAGCCCTGCAGGCCGTACTACACCACGTGCAAGACAGCAAACTGTCTTTTTCTGTCATCTGTTGGTGATTGCCCTCCAAGGATTGTCTAGTTTAAGATGATGGACAAGAGGTGTATTAAGGATTCTTATCTGGAGTGTAGAACTCTTATGCAGACCTGTATCCCTCTTAAAACAAAAAAAACAACTCCATCTTATCAACACTATGACTGTTTCTTCTACATTTGCTGTCCCAAAATCTCTTCTCCACTAACTAGTCACTGTTTGACTAGATAGAGACATGCCAACCACTGAGAAAGAAGGAGAACAACTTATCTAATAACAAGAACATGCAAACTAATCTAAATTCCTCCATCTCCTCACAAGATGATTGTTCACCTTCAGAAGACAGAGGAACAAAACTCCATTTTACCTCAGAACCCTAGGTAAAGAGGGTTTGATACAATATTTACAAACAGGAGAAGATCCAACAACTCTAACTATTTCAAAAACTTAGATCACCTACAAATGGGAGCCACAACTCAGAACTTAAAAACATTAAAAGAAAAATACTTCACAAGCAGCCGTACTTGGCCGTACCAAGGCTGTTTTAACAGCAAAAATCAGAAAAAACACTCTTTTTCCTTAAAAACTCCTTGCTTTCTTATTATTAGCATGTTTTATCACAACTGAAATATATAGGAAGTTCTAAAAACTCTTCCTCTTCCCCTTGTCCGTACAACTGCCTAGGAAGGCAGAAAATCAAATGTAAAAGGCAGTTTTAAATAAAACAAAAAGTTTCTAAAATAGAAAAACCTATAAAATAGGCCTTTCAAATCTTCTAGTGGACTAGTCAAATCAAGTAGACTAAGTCCTTATTACAACACATCAAAAATGTCTTCTAAGCCCTTAGATAAAACCAAAAATTAACAAGGTCATTAAAATATAATATTTGAAAAATAGTTGTAAATTGAAGCTCTTGCACCATACTCTCCCTATGGGAAAAACTCAAGTCCCTTGAGTTGCCAATTGTTGAAGTGTCATGCCATGCTTTAGAATATCTGCTTCAGTCATCCAGGTGGCCTTTGAGTCAGGGAGATCCTTCCATTTCACTAAGTAGTCCTTATAGACACCCCTCCAAGTCTTCTTGATAACTTTGGAATCCAAAATGCACTCCAACTGTAAAGGTTTGCTTGGAGGCAAATCCTTGATCCAATTAGCATCTTCAAGCACCACATCTGATCCACTTTCATCTGGCAATGGAGGTTTGAAAGGAAAAAGATCACAAACATTGAAATTAGGAGAGATACCTAGGCCATCTGGTAGTTCAATCTCATAGGCATTTGGACCGAATTTGTGCACTATCCTGCAAGGTCCAATCTTCTTCATCAAGAGTTTAGTTGGTTGACCCTTTGGCAACCTCTCTTTCCTCAGATATGCCATGACTAAGTCACCAACTTTGAACTGTACTTCTCTTTTCTTCAAATCTGCCTTTTCTTTGTACTTTGTGACTAATTTTTCTAGTTGCAACTTGACTTGATCATGAACTGTTTTCATGGAGGCAGAAAACTCTTCACCAAGTGCACTCCTTCTATCCCAACCTTGGAGATCCTTTAGCTCAAGTGGCCCTCTTGGATGAAAGCCATAAACTATCTCAAAAGGACTTTTACCAGTGCTCCTATTCCTTGAATCATTGTAGGCATATTTAGCTTGACTGATAACCAAGTCCCATGCCAAACCATGCTGCTTTGTAAGGCACCTTAGAAGGTTTCCAAGAGACCTGTTGACCACCTCAGTCTGACCATCAGTTTGTGGATGGTAGGCTGATGAAAAGGACAATTGTGTGCCCAGCTTCTTCCACAAGGTCCTCCAGAAGTGACCTACAAACTTAGAATCTCTGTCAGTTACAATGGACAATGGTAAACCATGCATCCTTACTACCTCTCTAAAAAATAGACCTGCAACATGAGATGCATCATTTGTGCATTTACATGGCACAAAATGAGCCATCTTGCTGAACCTATCAACAATGACAAACACACTATCCACCCCTCTGGCTGTCCTGGGTAACCCAAGCACAAAATCCATGCTGATACTTTCCCAAGGTTTGTTGGGAATGGGCAGGGGCTGGTATAGACCTGCATTTGAAGACACACCTTTGGCTCTTTGATAGATTGCACAGCTAGCTACATATTTTCTCACATCTGATTGCACCTTTGGCCAAAAATAGAACCTTGTGACTTGTTCTAGTGTTTTGTCCAAGCCAAAATGTCCTCCTAAAGAACCATTATGCTTCTCCTTGATGATGTTGTCTCGCATAGAGCACTTAGGAACACACAGCAAATTGCCCTTAAACAAGAGGCCTTCCTGCAAAACAAAATCTGCATACTCTCCATGGAATGTGTTAGCCAAGTTCACACAAACATCATAAGCCTCTTTGAAATTAGAATCTTCTTTATACAGCTCTTTTAAACAGTCAATACCCATGCTTCTAACTGAATTTCATGAATAAGAAGCAACCTCCTACTCAATGCATCAGCTACCTTATTAGAGACACCTCTTTTGTGCTTAATTGTGAAAGTATAAACTTGTAGCTGTTCCATCCATTTAACATGTCTATGGTTCAATTTTTCTTGACTATTAAGAAAGCTTAAAGCATGATTGTCAGTAAACACAATAAATTCCTTGGGCAACAAATAATGTCTCCACTTCTTAACAGCTTGCACCATTGCATAGAGTTCTAAGTCATAGGTAGAATACCTTTGCTTGGCTTCATTCAACTTTTTTGAAAAGAATGCCACTAGATGTCCTTCTTGGCTAAGAACAACACCAATAGCTTGTTGACTTGCATCACACTCAACAACAAATACCTTATCAAAATCAGGGAGTACTAAGGTAGGTAACTCAGCCACCTTTGTTTTCAACAACTCAAAACTATCATCAGCATCCTTTGTCCACTGGAATCTACATTTGACTCCACCCTTGATGGTGTTGAGGATGGGAGCACTAATGTGATTGAAACCTCTGATAAACTTCGTATAGAAAGTCACCAATCCATGGAAACTTCTCACATCTCCCACTGTTTTTGGGGTAGGCCAACTGAGAATAGCCTCAACCTTAGAGGGATCCATCTTCAAATAGCCATTAGAAATGACAAATCCTAGGTATACAAGTTTAGTTTTCATGAACTCACATTTGTCTAAGTTGATCATCAACTTGTGCTCATGCAGCTTCTCCAACACCTAACCAACATGCTTCACATGGTCTTCCCTTGTCCTGCTGAAGATTAGTATGTCATCAAGATAAACAATAACAAATTTACCAATGAATTCAAGTAATACCTCATTCATTAGGCGCATAAATGTACTTGGCGCATTGCTAAGACCAAATGGCATAACAAGCCATTCATAAAGACCTTCATTGGTCTTGAAAGCAGTCTTCCATTCATCTCCCTGTCTGATCCGGATTTGATGATATCCAAATTTCAAATCAATCTTTGAGTAATAGCATGATCCTCCCAGGTAATCCAAGAGATCTTCAATCCTCGGCATTGGGAATCTGTATCTTATGGTGATCTTGTTTATGGCCCTGGAATCTGTGCATAGCCTCCACTTTCCATCCTTCTTAGGAGCTAGTACACTTGGAACTACACAGGGACTTAGACTCTTCCTAATCAGCCCTTTCTCCAGGAGATCTTGAATTTGCCTTGCCACCTCTTCATTTTGCTATGGAGTCAGCTTGTATGTAGCCTTGTTAGGCAATGTAGCACCAAGTATTAAGTCAATTTGATGACCAATATCCCTCATGGGTGGTAAGGAGTTGGGAACTTCCTCTACCACAAGGTCTTGATACTTATCCAGAAGTTGCTGTACTTCCAATGGAATCTCCTTCTGTTTTTGTTCTTGCTGATCTGATCCACTCTTGGGCTTCATGATGAAGGCATACCCCTGGTTGTCATTCTCCTTTAAGATGTTTAGGAACTCATGTCCATTCACCAACATGACACTGCTATTATTTTCCTTTCCTCAGGGCTGCTCCAACAAAGGATCCATTTTGAATGGCCTTCCATTCTTGGTGATGACATAAGTGTTCTTCTCACCATCATGCTGAGCTTTAACATCATACTGCCATGGACGACCAAGAAGTAGGTGACATGCATCCATGGGAATGATTTCACATAGTACTTTGTCCTTATAGTCACCAATTGCAAATTCAACCCAAGCTTGTTCCTCCACCATGAAACTTTGGTTCTTGTTCAACCAAGAAATCTTGTGAGGACTGATATGAGGCAGCCTCTTCAACTTGCACTTCTCAACCATCTCAGTGGATACCACATTCTCAGTAGACCCTGAATCCACTATGATTTTGTAAAGTTTCCCATAGGCTAGACCTTGGGTTCTGAAAAGATTCTTTCTCTGAGGAGGCTCTTGCTTCAAAGGCATCTTCAGCATAGACCTTTTTATCATCATACTCTCTCCATCTAGAACAAGTGCAGCACTTCCCATCGGTGGATTCACACTTTCACAGTCATCATCTTTCACCAACTGATTTCTCTTCCCCCACTGTCATGAGAGCTGCTGGCTTTCCCTGGACATTTGTTCATTGTATGGCCAACTTGGTTGCAGCCATAACATCTTCCAGTGAAGATTCCTGGTCCTCTACCACCTCCACCATTTCTACCTCTACCATTATGATTTCTACCACCTCTGAAACCTCCTCTATGCTCTGTTGCTGATTGTGTTTCTTGCTGGCTGTTATTTTTAGTTTTGTTGAACTGTCCACGGCCAAAATTGCCTCTACCTCTTTGATTTCTGCCACCCCTACCTCTGGCACTTTGATCACCCTTCCTTCTCAGCTTTTCCTCAGCTTTGGAGGCCAACAGGAAACATTCATCCACTATCTTTGGTAACACCAAACTTATCTCATCTTGCAGATTGTATTTCAGTCCATTCAGATACCTAGCCACCATCCCTTTTTCATCTTCATTATGATTGGCCCTCATACTGAGTCTATGAAATTCTTCTGTGTAGGCAGCCACATCCATATCTTTTTGCCTCAAATTTTGAAATCTTCTTATGATTTGAATCTCATACTCAGGTGGCATAAACTTGCTTCTGAGCATAACCACCATTCTGCTCCATTTAGTGATGGGACTTTTCCCAATCTTCTCCCTCTCACTTTGCATATAGTTCCACCATACTAGTGCAGAACCTCTTAGCCTTGTCTTGGCAAATTTGACCTTTTTGTTGTCATTGAACTCCTTGTAATCAAAGAAGTTGCACATAGCCTCTATCCAGTCGGTGAGAACATCTCCATCCAACTTGCCATGGAAGGTAGGCACCTCCATCTTAGGATCACCACTGTCACCATGAGCACCCTTAAGTGCATTCAAGAAGGCTTTCTGATTTGCAGACATATCCTGCTCCTGAGGATCCTCTTCTGCCTCTGTTTCTTTATTTGTGTTTGAAGAACTTCCCTCTTCTTTAGTCTTGCCTTTAGACTTCTTCTCTTCCTGTAATTTTGCTTCTTGCAGTCTTGCTTCAACCATCTCTTCCACCAACTTCTTGATGGCATCTTGACTCATTGTCTTGGGAGGCATTGTACTAGCCTCTATTTCAATTTCCTCTTCTGACATACACTTTCTTCCAATCAGAATATTGGCTCTAATACCAATATGATGCAGAGGTTTAGGTAAGAGTAGTTTGAAATTCACTCAAGTGAACTTAACTTCCTTCCACAAGGTTTACAAAGGTGTTTGTGATAATAAAGCCTACACAAGGCTAATACAAAGATTTTATCTAGCCTAGGACCACTATCAAGTGTCCTCCTCACAGGCTGTCCAACTCTCACCTTGGAGAGTTACTACTCAATCCCTTCTTTCTACACAACCACCTTGGTTTGATTCACAATTTCCTTCCCACACCTCTACCAACATGAACAACAACACAAATCAACATATACTGACTTATGACATGCATGAAACTGACCCAAACTCTCATTCCACTCCTCATACAACAGTGGACAGCAAGTTTTGGTATGACTGTCTTTTGACAGTGACAAGGAAGCTTCTGTCATGTACCTTTATGAAGAAAACTTGTGTTGATTCCCCTACTCACAATAACCTTCACATGCATCTATTGAGGACAGCACCAACAAGAGTTTCTCTGACAAAAAGGCTATAAACTATATAGGATTGTTCACCAAATGGCTGTTTTGCAGCAGAGTTAAAGAGGAAACTCTTCTCTTGAGCATAAACAAAAATTTAAACCTTCAACACCCTTCCAAAACCTTAGATGACCATCAATGCTTAATGTATACTGAACATTTGATGTGAGAGAACAACCAACTACTTGTGTGCAGACCAACACTGTATTTAAAATGGCAGAGGACAGCAAATAAGAGGATGACTGTCCTGTGATAGTTTTGAAGTTTCCATTGATTCTTATCTCTTTTGAGAAGACTCCAAACTACAAAAACTCCTCCAACAAAGATCACAACACACATGCAACCAATAGGACAGATCCCTACTATTTTGACACTCACCACAGTACTGTACTGTCATAAAAAGTACGGCAGATTTGCTGTCTTTAATGAAATAAGGCTAAAGATTAAGTAATCCTTGCAAACAAAAAGACAATTGACACCATATTAGTCACTCACAGTCCTTCTATGACCTTCATTGGTTGGTGCAAGAACCAAACACAAAATTTGAAATGTTTTATCCTCTATCAGCCCTGCAAGCCGTACTACACCACGTGCAAGACAACAAACTGTCTTTTTCTGTCATCTGTTGGTGATTGCCCTCCAAGGATTGTCTAGTTTAAGATGATGGACAAGAGGTGTATTAAGGATTCTTATCTAGAGTGTAGAACTCTTATGCAGACCTGTATCCCTCTTAAAACAAAAAAAAACAACTCCATCTTATCAACACTATGACTGTTTCTTCTACATTTGCTGTCCCAAAATCTCTTCTCCACTAACTAGTCACTGTTTGACTAGATAGAGACATGCCAACCACTGAGAAAGAAGGAGAACAACTTATCTAATAACAAGAACATGCAAACTAATCTAAATTCCTCCATCTCCTCACAAGATGACTGTTCACCTTCAGAAGACAGAGGAACAAAACTCCATTTTGGCTCAGAACCCTAGGTAAAGAGGGTTTGATACAATATTTACAAACAGGAGAAGATCCAACAACTCCAACTATTTCAAAAACTCAGATCACCTGCAAATGGGAGCCACAACTCAGAACTTAAAAACATTAAAAGAAAAATACTTCACAAGCAGCCGTACTTGGCCGTACCAAGGCTGTTTTAACAGCAAAAATCAGAAAAACACTCTTTTTCCTTAAAAACTCCTTCTTGCTTTCTTATTATTAGCATGTTTTATCACAACTGAAATATATAGGAAGTTCTAAAAACTCTTCCTCTTCCCCTTGTCCGTACAACTGCCTAGGAAGGTAGAAAATCAAATGTAAAAGGCAGTTTTAAATAAAACAAAAAGTTTCTAAAATAGAAAAACCTATAAAATAGGTCTTTCAAATCTTCTAGTGACTAGTCAAATCAAGTAGACTAAGTCCTTATTACAACACATCAAAAATGGCTTCTAAGCCCTTAGATAAAACCAAAAATTAACAAGGTCATTAAAATATAATATTTGAAAAATAGTTGTAAATTGAAGCTCCTGCACCAGAGGTCAAACACATTGCTAACATCTATAACAGATAGCTTACCTTATATGCCCCCACCTTAAGGTGGTTGATATCAGTTATCGATATCAAACACGTTAAGGTAGGAAGAAAACACACAAGGGAACACAGACTTTCACAAAGCCCATGCCCAGCAAAGGTGACATGTACTTTACAATCACTAAATGTTCCCACAAACACATCCCAACAAGAAACATGTTAGTGTCTACAATATCATGATAAACAACAACATCAATGCATATGATTAACAAAACAAAGAGCCAAGGTTATACAATGAATTTAGAGTTCAAAGATAACCATAGGGCTATATCACAAAGCTCTCTGAATCGAGTACCGCCAAGGCTAGATGCAAAGGTAAACAAAGGTGCATAGAGCAACAGTATTGTTAAGGTTTCTAAATGCGATAGAAACATCATAAAATTCACTACGTGGAAAGCACGAGTGCTTCCACTAGCCAAGCGTCGGATAAGATATACAATCCCATCATCATATTAGGAACTAAGTCCATTTTTTGATTGCTCTCGAAAGGGACACTAGGTCTGCATCAGTATAAATGTTTGTCGTCATCCGCCTGCGAGGTGGAAACACTAGAGGAAGAGAAACAATAAATAAGAGAGGAGAAACAAGTGTCTTAAGGATAGTCACATAGGAGGGTTCCCCCTGTTAGGTCTCAAAAATGCAGGTCATTCACCCTAAGAGGTTGCCAAGCTCTCTTCACGCTTTTGGCTAACAGGCACAGGGAAATACCCTCTTCACTTTAGGCTCTGCTAGACCTAGGTGGGTGTACCTTGACTACTAGTGCAGACTTATATTAACCTTCATAGTGGCAAATAGTGTGAAGTAGATGCAATGTTTGATGATTACTCCTAATGCTAATGTTTGAAGATTGAAAATATGACTAAGGTTTTGAAATGTTGCTTTTGTAATGATTAGTGCTTTATCTATTGGGCAATGGAGTTAGGATGTGTAGGATAAATGTGTCCCCCTTCTTGGCTTAACTCAAATTATTTGGCAATTTTCAAATGTTTATACCTTGTATAAACGTGCAAGGTTGTAGGTTACTTATGCTCTTCTTATTAATCCCAATGATATTCCCAGGTTACTGTGAACAACTGAAAGGAAGTTTAATTCTGGCAAGAAGGAATCCTGACCAAAATTGTTCTTAACAACTTAGAAGGACTTAAATCAACTCCTTATAGAAACCAATTAATTAGAACACACTGAATCAACAAATGTGACCAGATAAATTAAATACATCCTTGATATATTAATTTAAATAACAAAGGAGACCATTTTGGAGACAACACAAATAACACATATGGTTGAATATTAACAAATAATTGAACACCAGGGGTTGAAACATCAGATAAAAATATTCCTTTCTCCGTCCAATAAAGTTTTACAATATATGTTTCTTGGTATATTTATCTAACCCTAAGTTGCTCTCTATTAATATTTCTTGGTTCATTGCTTGATATATATTTATTCTTTGATTTTCATCTCCAATAAATACTTTTGGATTTTAGGGTTACAACCCTTCACATGTCCATCCGATGTAGCTCTTCATTAATCAATTATTTGGTAGGAATAAAATATCTAATTTTATCCTTCATATTTGTATCTTGATTAATTTTAATGATAATCATTATCGTCTCTCTTTTATTGGCAATCTTCACGCTCATACTTACTTGTGTACCCTTTTACCTTTTCTTGGCTAAAATAATCATTATGTGAAAATAATTGGGCCACCATAAAATATTTATCAGGTAAAATGATTATTTATTTGGTTTGCAAGTATTCCCTTGGTATTTTTACCCATGAAGTACTTCCTTTTTGGATTTTGATTTCCCTTTAAATCCTTTCTCACTTCCATTTCACCTCTCTGTGAAATCTATCTACCAAGTGCTTCACCGACAAATTCACTTTAATTTTTACCAAATCTGGGAGATATAATCTTATTTACCTCCTCTGGAAATATTTTACCTATGCACTTCCATGTCATTGAAATATTTCTTTAGGTAAACACATATTCCCTCTCTTAAGATATTTCATATCTTAGTGAAAATATATTAGAACCTTATAAAATCTTCACTTTGCATAATAAAGTATTTTTCAATACTTTAATATTTATCTCATTTTCTCGGTTATATTCCTTCATCTATATTTTCACATTTTCATTTGGGTGAAAAATGATTACCCCCTCTTAACTTCCTCAAAAAATATTTCACTTGTTACTATATGCATTTTCACATAAAACATTATTAAGGTAAAATAATTACCTATTTGATTAATTCTTCCAGTAAGTATTTCACTTCTGAGTGAAAATATTTTTAATGATTTTTCACCTTATATCCCCTTCCACGAAAATATGATGTTTAGATTTTTATTTTACTATAATCTTAGCTCATTTAATTTTTTGTTTGCACCTTCTGCATATATTTATTTTCCTCTTGACAATATTTATACTTTTTCCCATTGCGCTCTTTGATAATAGTTATACCTTTATTTTCCATCGGGCTTTCGTGGGACCACATTTCAGTTATGCAGATTACCTGATAATATATTGGTTTACTTTATATCTCCTAGCCTTTCCATGTAAAAGCCTTTGGATACCCAACTCATCAGTAGTTCGGGGGAACTCTAAAATTACTTCTACCGTATCCCGATATGTCATTTGTAATTCATTTTGAGGGGCCCATTTTATCGGCATATCAGAGAGACTATATTAATCTCTCACTGATATATTATTTTCCTTCTGATATGATTTGATAGATGTCCATTCTCTATTTTAAAGCTCTTATTTTGACACAGGCATGGAGAAGACTGAAAAATAAGAAATGGTCAGGTTGGAAACTTATCAGTTGCATATGATGAAACTTCGTGGCTATGAGGATACCCATGCTTCTTATATACCGCAATCATGCTGATGAGATTCTTTTCATCTCCTGGAATGTAATTATAGTGTTCTCCTCCAATGTGCTTCTAGAGTGAAAATATGAAATGGGTTATCATCAAAAATCCCTTTTTAGACATATTGCACAACAGTCAAAACAGGCCAAGTAGCCTTCAGAATTGCCCTAGAAAATTGATCAAACGATCTCCAAAAACCATGAAAATGCACTGGCATGTTGAATTATGATAGGGGAGTATGGCTGTCAAACAGATTGGCATGAAGTTATTAGGATTAAAAGCTGCTCGTAATCAAAGTAACTCATTCAGCATTTTTTGAAATTGTCTAAACTCATCTGGAGCTTGTCAATTTCCTCCTTCGAAAAAATATCAAATCTAATTTTGAGGGTCTGCAACCTGGGGGATTAGCTCATTTAGGTCAAATGAGTATGTATGCAAGATGGTTTCTTACCAATCATCTTTCTTCTTAAAATATTGAGGGTCAAAGTTGACCTCTCTGCAGCTGAAACTGTAAAATCAGGACTAAGTGTGTTTGCTTTTGATTTTGAAAAGATAGCAAACGAGATGCTGGAGCCTTGAAACCGGATATAGAAGTACATTTTCATAGGGTGAATCAGGAACACCAACCGGTTCATCATGAAAATTATCCAGATGCTAGTTATTAGCCTCCAAAGTTGACCTCCCAGGCAGATTTCACACTATGCACATAACAAACCTTACCAGAACCCTTCAACTTGGTATTTGAAAACTTAGTCAAATCTGATCATGGGGGGCTGAAATCATACATGAGAACTCATTTATGATAGATGAGTATTTCTACCAAGTGATTTGGTATGAAACTAAACAGGCTTCAAGTTATAACCCTCCAAAATAGGTCACTGGGAGAGTTTTGACAATGTTCAAACATCAGACTTTTCCAAAACCCCTGAACTTGACTTCTCCAAACTCAATCAAATCTCATCATACGAAGTTGAAATCAAACATGCACACTTTGATATGATGTATGAGTATGCTTGCAAAGTGATTTTGCATGAAATTGAATGGGCTTTGAAATATGGCTCTCCAAAGTAGGCTCCTCGAACATGATCTTCAGGTGTATTTCTAAGCACCAAAAATTGATTTTCTCATATGGGAATCCTAAAGTTTTTGCAAATTATGTTAGGTAATTTTAGGTTTCAATACCCCCAAGTCACCAACCATGACGCTATGTCCATCAGACACAACAAACAATAATGAAATCAGAGAGAGGCAATATAGAAGAATGATGATACAAATAGAAGGTCACAACAGAGGCAGTCTCCTGGTATCCCAAACCTTATAGGAGAATCCGAGGTCATCCCAAGAGGCCTAAACAACACATAACACATCACGGGGGAAGCACATCATGAGAGAGATAAAGGGTTAGAGATACTTACCTGTAGGGTCTTCATGTTATATGTTGGAGCTCCCGAACCTCTTGGAGAGGTATTCAATCATATTTGTTGTAAAATTTGAGTGGTTCTTATGAAAGTCTTGTTTGTTATCCTGTGATGATTGTTCTTTAAATCCTTGTTTAAATGAGGTTTTTTGTTGCTTATGAGGGGGAGAGCCACTATTATTTTCAATTATTGATTGTCGTCTTGTTCTTTTCTGATTTTTGGCGAGTTTTCATTAGTAAATCTTTCTAGAACAGTAGCAGGATTCATCCTGTACCATCTTTCTCGTCTATATCAGTTGTTGTTCTTTCTTTTCAAAGGTATTTTGATTATCTCCTTATCCATATAAGGATAACGGAGGAGGAACCTCAGCATAAATTCCATTTCTTCATGGACAAGGTGGATTATCCATTTTTTTCTTATCCACTTCAATCATTCCCACGATACTATCATGGTCCAAGTAATCATCCTCATCTACTTCCACTAGATCTTGTTCCACCATATTATTTTTTGTATGCTTAGGAAAAGGATTAGTGAAGATTTGTAAATTCTGATTCGGTGGAGCAACCGACTTGTTTCCATTATCACACCCGATACCCAGATGACATTTGAATCAATAAGGTCATGTATCGCATGTTTAAGACACATACATCATTCAGTGTCATGTCCTTGTGTCTGATGATAATGACAAAAGGCATTAGCATCGAAGTAAGGTCCTTATTTACTAGGATCAACAAGGTTGATTGGGGGAAGCTTCAGGATGTTATTACTCACAGCTTGATTCATGATAGAATGATAGGACTCAGATATTGGAGTAAACTTCCTGAGTTGATAGGATTTTTTCTTTGGATTGTTTATAGCAGACACATTTGTATTTGGTCCATTGATCTTGATGAAACCTCTGTTATTGTTCCTTTTAAAGTTATTTTCTGATGATCCACCCATGGATTGTCCAACTTGAGCTGATGAGTTTTGGTTTTCATACTGACTAAACAAAAGTTGATAATCATGAAGGGCAGTGCATAAATGTTGAAAGGAGTTGTACTTCATCAAGAGAATCTTATCACAAATATTAGGTTGTAGATTTGTAATGAATATCTTCTGAACATCCTCATCTTTCATCTGATATTGAATTTGAGCATAGAGGCCTTGATACTGACTGATGAATTCAGTCAATTTTTCTTTTAGACCTTGTTTGCATTGAACTAAATTGATAAGAGTGACTTGGGGTCTGATGTTTTCTTGAAAATGTTGTAAAAATTGATCAATCAACCGCGAAAAGGAGTGAATTGAATTCAGAGGCAAAGAGAAAAACCATTCTAAAGTAGTATCTTTGAGAGATCGTGGGAAAAACTTTAATAACAAATCCTCTTCAAAACAGAAATCACTACACATAGCTATGAATGCTACCACATGGATATTAGGATCTCCTTTTCCACTGTATTTTTCAAAGTGAGGAGTCTCAAACCTCTCAAGGATAGGCGTTCTCAAGATTGCATATGATAATGGGTTACGGGCATGATATGTTGGTAGACTAGGCTGCGAAGAATTTGTCAAATTTGTTACCTTTTGTTGCAAAGCAGTCATGCCCTATAAAAGTTGGTTTAGGATGGCATCATTTGGAGATGTGGTTTGTTGTGAGGAATTGGAACCAAAGTGAGGAGGTGAATGAGCTTGAGATGTGATAGGTAGAGGATGGGAATAGGTCAATGGTTGTTGGGCATATTGGTAGGTGGAAGATGGTTGGGAGTATGTAATAGGTTGTTGGAAATGAGTGGAATAGATAGGAGGTTGAGAACAATTATTCATATAAGATGTCCCTTTAGAAGTCAAATTATGATAGTTAAATCCCACAACTTTGTAATTAGTGCCATTAGATACTCCAATACCAGTCATAGCATTACTACAAGCATTCACATTAGTTGTTAAGATTGTTGATGTGAAGGTAGATATTCCCGTAGTCGGTATAGGTGCCGAAACTTGTGTATAAGATGGTGATAGAGTGTTCTTTATCACTTGTGCACATACAGTCACTAGCATAATTTTAGTTTACATGATATGTGTTAGACCATGAAGTACATTAACACCATCTTGTCCTTCTTTTATCAATTCTCTTATATTATGAATTGTAGGAACAACTTCTTCAACTATTCTCTCAGTTTCCATAAATGATTGAAATTCTGCTAACTCTTTATCCAATTTTTTGTATTTTCTCATCTGATACATATCCTGTCACCTTAATAGATCATCAACATCATGAAAATTTTGCTCTCTAATTGTACTTGTAATAGGTGGGATGTCTTGTAATGTATGGGTTTCTCCTTTTGTAAAGAAGGTGTTCAAAGTACCAACTTCTTCAAGAGCACTAGATCCCATGTGTCTTGTGCTTCTTATTAAAGGAATATTTATTTTAGGGAAGCAAGTTATTAAACTCACGCAACAATGTGCTCACTCTCAACGCATTCTTGATGTAATGCCAAGTCGATTTATAGTGAAAATATGTCAAAATAAGCACTTTTTTTCACCAAAATTCAATGCAAGAGAGCATAACAAAGGGTGTTGTGAGGAAAATGATGATGGATAGAGAATAATATCAGAAATAATAGCCACTTGGTGCTAAAATATCCAACACAACATGCTTTCAGTGCCACTTAAGGTAAAACCCTAGTGAAAATATAGCAAAGATAGGTTATTTTTCACGATTTTTCAACTCCAAGACCTAGAAAAAGAGGTTTTGTAAGGAATTTTAGGAGCTAAAACAAATTATATCAATTATATCAGTCACCGTAATCCATAAAACTGATCACAATACACTTGGAGTGCAAACTAGGTCAAACCCTAGGGCAAAAATTATCAAAAAGTGTAGTTTTTCACCAAATTTTCACTACAAGAACCTGTTAAAAGGGTGTTGTGAAGATTTTTATGAGGGGAAGTAAATTATTACCCTTATAACAGAAAATTAATTCAAAAATACCTTTCACAACACACCTATAGTGCAAGTTTATGAAGTTGATAAGGCCAAAATTAGTGAAAATCACTATTTTTGAAGCCCTAGGTTTGAGATTTTGTAAAAAAATGCTATGAAAATGGTTTGAAGTCTGATTTTTTATGTAAATTACATACTTTCAAATCTGAAAATGATTTTCAAGCTTAAACATGCAAAATTCCCATGCAAATTTAATGAAAATGCACCAAAATTGCTAGTTTTTGTTGAAATTTTCAATGCAAAAATGCAAATAATTTAAATTTAAATGCAAATTCACACTAAAATGAAAGACTACATTCAAATGCACATTTGAATGAGCCTCTAAAATTAGTATAAAAATCTAATAAAAGATTTTACCTACAAACCCTAGATTTTGGAATTACTAGGTTATCTAAAAATTGTCAAAGTTTTCACAAAACCCTAGCAATTAAATGATGAAAATACAAAGAAAGATTTTGATTTTTTTAATTTTTCTATAGTTTATATCAGATATGATGCAAAAATCATGAATTAGGAAAATTTAGAAAGAATTGATGCAATTTAGTAAGCCCAACAATGTAATTTTTTTTTGTATTTTTCTCAATGCAATGAAATAAATGACTATATGAATGAATGAAATCACACCAAATCTGTAGACAAACACTTAGCAAGTTTCAATTTAATTTCAAAGACACGGGTTCACCAAAATGTTTAGGATGAAATTGGATTTTGTTAATCTTTGTTGTTTAGATATTAAAATTCGCTTCTCCACTAAACATTGAAGGATCTAGGGTCAAGCGACAAGCACTATCATACCCTTGATTCACTTTTAGATGTAGGGAAACTTGGATTAGGTAATTAATTATCAATTTTTATTTCTCCTATGCTCAATTGACCATTAAAACCCTAATTATGCAAATACGACAACAAATTAATGAATTACGAAAAAACCTCTTGTAGACAGGAGTAAAATGTAGAATTACAGAGTACCTATTTTTAGGGTTCTAAGGTGGAATAGTCAAGGACACTAGAGCGGGCACCCAAGTCCAAGGTACCTACTTTTTCAAGGAATCTAGACCTCCTTCGAACACTGATCATCCCTGTAACTTTTGCTTTCAGAAATTTATCTACGGAGGACACTAGAGCGAGTGCCCTAGTCCTAGAAGTGCTCCTTTGTTTGTCTTTCCTTTAGATCCTGAATCCCTAATCTCTGTCCAGCCTTCCTACAACTCTACTTTTCCTAGATGTGACACCTGTAACCTGCAATCACAAAACTTGGTTTGGGGGTTGTGGTGTTTAGAGGTTTGCCTCAGTCAAACCCTAGAGGACACTTAAATCTCCAAACATCATTGTCAGATAAAGAGGGTGTGCCCTTGTGAGGCAGAAGCCATAAACCAAAGGAAACAATTATACAAACACAATGATATGTCACCTTGTAGTGAAGCTTTCATGGAGGAAGATGCTCTTCATGCCATGAATGAATTGATGCTCAAATTTGCAAATATCAACACATAAAACATACAAGTCTACTCTTGCAGCATAATAGAAAGCCTTCAATCACCTTGAGAACAATTGAGCATCACAATTGCCATCTAGTTGTAATCTAGTTTACAAATGAATGCCTACACATGCTTATTTATACATCTACAAGCACTCCCGCCAGGAAATTAAAATTCAAACTTTACTGTGTTGGCCAAATAACCAAATAACGATCATAAACTGACACTCAGAAATTAGGGTTGCCCCAAAATAGGGCAGGACTAGGGCGCAGGTGCCCAAGTCCTCCCCCCCTATTTTGGGTAGGGTACATCTCAGGGGGTCCTCCTAGGTCCCATTTGTCATGTTACCCAGGTCTCATTCCATTAGGATGCTTAAATATGAACTAAAATGTCCTAAATGCATGCTAAAGACCCGGGAGCTAAACCTTTTCCAATGTTACAATATATATATATATATATATATATATATATATATATATATATATATATATATATATATATATATATATATGAACTAGGGAATACAAAAACCATTTAAATTTTATCTCTCAATAATATGTCAATCATTCTCTATGAATAAATGTACAGGATTGTTTTATAATAGGTCTATAATAGGATTTTATGCAGACTTGTAGACATTTCTTTATTTAGAATCATTTGTGATTTTGTAAAAAAGTTCTTGGGTTTTGTAGTATTTTAAGTCTTCTTTCTTTTCCATATTAAAAGTCATAAAAATGGTATGTTTTGATCAAATTATAATAATTTTACTACAGGTTGTAATTGTGAGTACAACCTCATTTTGCATGATGAGACTAATTTGTTCACACCGTTGGAAAGGTTTTGAAAGTCTTTAATTTTGTTTGAGTTATTAAATAGTTTTTTAAGTCACTTCTACTAATCCATTACATGTTTATCTCAATTTCATGGCATTCCTCATGACCACTATTCTTAAAGGTGTTTCATCCAACAATTCTTATGCCTCTTTACACTTGAAATTTATTTGAGACATTTGGTCAATCAAAACACACAACTCCATTGTAGGTACACATTTTATGAGGTATTTTTTCAAACAACTCGCTTGCATTTATAACGTTCATGAAAGTTTACTTGAGGGGTTGTAATAATAGTGTTCACACATATTTGTATGCTTTAGTGGATATCCTCTAATCATATTTTAAATCACAAAAGTAGTTGAGTTTGGGTCTATTATTTTTAATTGATGTGCTCTATTATGGTTCCCTTCTCTTTTTCATTATGCCTAGCTTGTAAATCCAATGTTGTTTTGAAAGCTAGAAGCACCTTAGTTTTCTCTCGTTGGTGTTATTATTTTATGCCTCAATTTATATGGTTGTTGATGCAATTCAGGATCTAGGGGCTTTGTCAAGCTACCAAATCAAGTAGCGAGAATGATCAACACAAGACAACAAAACAAAATGATTATTTATTCATATGCAACAAAAATATTACAATAGGAGTACAATTGGCATTATTCATGCATTGGCCTTAGCCTTACAACATTCCAAGATTCAGAACCAATAGATCTTGTAATCTCAAGAAACTTATGGAACCTCCAAAAAACATACTAGAGATTCAACGAAGGAGAATCTTCTTTTCATAGTACGAAATCCACATATTTATAGACTCCTGAGGTGGCCACCTACTACCATCATGGCTTATGACATATGTTAAGTCCTTTTTCACCCTAGATTCAGTCATACATGTAGTTAAAAACTATTTTTTTGCCTTTTATGCGGTTTATAGGGATATCGGGCCTCACTAAACATTGCATTTGCGAGGATTTGCAGGTTAACCAAACATCCAGTTGAAAAGAAAGTAGGCTTTTAGGTCCTCACTGAACAAAGCAGGGAATTTGTGCTTCACTAGATAAAGCAGGAGATTTATGCTTCACTAGATATATATGGTGTCAAGTGAATTTAGCGCAAGGAAATATGACCAACACTAGACATGTAGGGAAAATGACCATCACTAGATATGTCTGGTAAGGAGAGATTTCAACACAAATCTAGTTGCCTTGTATTTTAACATTAAACCTTAGCAAAGGTTTGAAAGCTCTTCAATGTGGATTTTGATCGGAATAGGATAACAGAAGAATTAGGTATGAGTGGACATATGCAGTGTTGAGCCATTTTTGTGCTAGGGATTCCAAGTCAAAAAAGTGGACGAAAGGACACTCACAAGATTGGTGGGGAATTGAGCCATCATAGGAAATATCCTATGGGAAGAGTTTTTAGCATCGATCTGGTGCACCTCACTTTTAACACAAACACCTTTATGAAAGTTTTAGCAGGATTTTAAGCACGTCAAGATCTGTGGAGATTTTGGGTGCTAGAGGATAAGTTTAGCAACAAGGAATTTTAGCACTAATCTGGTGGCAAAGATTTTTAGTGCAAAGTGTTTGAAAGTGTCCAGTGAGGAAATCAAGCATGGCGTGACATACAGATCTAGTGATAGGCAAAAACTCTGTTGAGGCATAACTTCTTCATTTTTTAGTGGATTTTCACCAAATTTGAGATGTAGATACCCATTTGGGCCTTCCTCAAGATCAAGTCATCACTTGGCCAAAATCTTTAGGAAAATTCTCTGAAATTGATTAATCAACTCCTGTAGCAAAATAGACATCAAGAAAGTAAAGTAAATCTTTTTGGTTGATGAGGATTGCATGTGAACTCAGATGCTCCTACATCAAACACACTGAGTAACTGAAATGTTCCATGAGTTGAAAACTCATGAACATTTTGGTAAGTCTGGAATTAGAATCCCAAACTTGACTAGTTCTATAGTACTCAGCCAAGAAACTTCATTTGCAGCTCTATTCTTCCATCAGACCAAATACTTCATGTAGTCCTTTCATCTGGTCTTCTTAGCCACTCTAGAGTCAATCACCTTATCCACTTCCTCCATCTTCTTTTCAGGCAACTGATCTATCCACCCTTGTGCATCAAGTGAATGTGAATGTGTACCCCCTTGTAAACTTGGCTCTCCTTCATGGAACTTATACAGATCAGCAACATTAAAAATAGGTGACATGTCTATTCATGTTGGTTGCTTAATCTCATAGGCATTGGATGAGAACTTCCTCAACACCTTGCACCGACCTATCTTTTTGAATTTCAACTTATTATATGTTCCCTATGGAAACCTTTCTTTCCTCAAATGTGCCAAAACTAAGTCTCCCACCTAGAATTCTTGTTCCCTCTTGTGTACATCAGCATACTCCTTATACTTGTTGGCACTCTTCTCCAACTATCCCTTCACCTCCTTGTGAACCTCATGAAGGTATTTTGCAAAATCTTCTACTACAGCACTCTTCCTGTTCAAATCTACACTATCTTGAAGCTCATCAACACCTCTTGGGTTGTATCCATGAACTATTTGGAATGGACTGCTTCCTGTAGTTCTATTCACTCAATTATTGTAAACAAATTCTTCTTGTACCAAGATAAGATCCCATTGATGCAGTTTGTGTTACAAATATGTGCCTGAGAAGTGTTGTCATTGATGTCAACATATCCTTGTTACCATTGGTGTCAACTATATCCTATTTTGCTGCATATATAGAAGATCAAATTGTTGAGGATATTAAGAAAATTAATGGAGATCAATGTATGTGGACCATATGGCTATGTAGAAGTTTGTCAGAAGAAGCTCTAGTTAAGATTTGAGAGGTTCACATTAAGATCTAAAGAATTTATGGTCATCTGAGTAGAACCGGCTCCTACATTATTCAGGAGAGTCAGAGTGACAGGAAAGAGGTCTGGATTGCTCTGGTAATGTAATATGATGATCTACAGATCTAGAGACACATTTGGGAAGTCAGTGTGTATCATCCATTTAAGTGGTTCGTGGGTTGGACGTCTACAAGTAATCTTTCTAATGTGACAGTCTTGACAGACAGTGTTCCTGAGGTTCCGGAGGAAGATGTAAGTGATTCTGATGATTTGGAAGAGTGCGGATGTTTTTGTTGAATTCAATGTACTTATGGAAGTCTCTGGATCATGTGACTGCTATGGTGGAGGTCAGCATTGAAGTTCAAGCTAACTATTGAAGATTTCCCTCTTGATGTTGTTCTTCTTCCCAGTCTTGGGCGACCAAATGATTCAAGTATGTTGTGGATGATCAAAGAGAAATTCTCTATAGTGTGGCATGTTGTTGGAGGCAGATTCAAGTCTTAGATATGTTTGGTTGATAGTATAGTAATCCACGTTAAGACAAGATGACCTTGATGTTTATTCCAAGGTTGATGAAGCATATAAAAGTGTGTAGTTGAAGTGTGGCAAATCATCCTTGTGTGAAAATAATAAAATCCAAGGAAAGGATCAAAGGCAGAGTAGAGCAGAGAAGCAACAGAAGAACAAGAGTTGTTGAGGATGAAGAATTAAATAAGAAGTATATGGGATAGAGCAGAAGTTTGTAAGAATTTCAATGTGATTAAACCAGGCATGAAGTAGATGTTATTTATCAGTTGATTCCTTCTATACTAAACACAAATTTAGTAGGTAGTGAGCCTCTCTTGAGTAGTGAGCTCTAGGTAGTGAGCTTGAAGGCATGTGCCTTCTCTTTTCATTTATGTACTTTTAATAGGGTACAAATCTTGTGGGTTAACGCCCACCATGGTTTTCCCTTAACCAAGTTTCTACATAAAAATTCTTATGTTATGTGTGTTCGATCTATTTCTGCTCTTGTGTTATTGATTCATGCTTTAATGTTTATCTGATTGCAAGTTGTAAAAGAAGTTTAAAATTAGAAAAGATTAAAAATTGTGGGACAGCTGATTCACCCCCCCTCTCAGTTGTCTAGACTAATTACACAATTGGTATTAGAGCCAAGTTCCTCTAGAAGAAGCTTAACTGCTTGAGAAGATCCAAGATGTCGACTTATAAGAAGGATAGTCCAAGATTCGATGGAACAAATTACTCTATTTGGAAGAGTCACATGGAATGACATTTACAATGCATGGGTGATGCTTATTGGTTAATAACCAAAGATAAGTATGAACCTCCAGAGAAAGGTCCTTCAACTTTAGATCAAGTCAAAGATGTGGAAAATAACCTTCAAGCTAAAGAAGCCTTGTTGAGTACCCTAACTGATTCAGAAATGTCAAATGTTTTTGGACAAAAAACTGCTCATGAAATCTAGAAGAAGTTGGAGAATCTTTATGAAGGAGATGAATATGTTAAATGTGCCAAACTACAAAGTAAGAAAGGAAAATTCAAAAATCTAAGGATGAGTGAAGATGAAAACATCACAATCTACATGCAAAATATAAATGAACTTGTGTGTGGTATCAGGTGTGCTGGTGGAGTTTTCGAAGAATAAAAATTTTTGGAAAAAGTGCTCAGATCTTTACCTGATTCATACAAACATAAGGTTGCTGCTATAGAGGAGATCAGGATTGTCTCAAAAGTTACAAGAGATCAGCTGGTTGGCAAAATTTTCAGCTTTTGAATTAAGTGGGTTTGGTGATTCTCTTCCTAAGTCTGAAACTATATTCAACGCCAGTGTGTATGGAAAACAAAGATATGATCCAGGTGAAGGCTCTTTAGCAAGGTCAAACAGATTTGGGAAGGCAAGGAAGGATCTTGAAGATGATGAAATTGAAACTGCAGACCTTGAAGCTCTTATTGACAAGAGAATGCCAAGAGGATCCGGTAAGTATGAAAGAAAGCTTTCATTCAAATTTTTTTCTTGTAATAAGATTGGTCATTTTACCTCAAGATGTCTAGAGAGGTTTTCAAAACCAAACCCTAACAGATATAAAGATCAGAATAATTGTTACTATGTCCAAAAGACTAGAGAAGGAGTCAGAGATGATGAATTTGATCATGGAGGTGCCACTGAAGATGATTGGGTATTCATTGCCATCAAAGAGGAAGATCTGGAGTCTACTGATTCTGTTAGTTGTGTGTTACCTTTTGAGTCACCCCTTATTTATTTATTCATTAGAAATATTTCCCGAGCCAAGAGCCAGTTTACCATGTTATATTTTTGGTCATGCCTTTGTTTCATATATCGGCTCTTAGTCCTTCAATTTGTATCCGTTTGTTGTCTTTGTAGACAAGGTTACTTAAGGTTTGAACCATTGAACCTGAACCATTCTCAAAGTTCAAAGTTCAATGGTTCAATATGTCTAAGTGTCTCATAAAGCAAGCTCTCGTTTTGTTTGTCTTATGCACCTTTGAACCTTTGGGTTGAACTTGAACCACGTCCTCAAGGTTCAATGGTTCAACGGTCTTAAGGTTCAACACTCTCTGTCTTCTTATAAGTCGGGCCACGCAGTTACCTTGTGTAATTATTGTATCGTTGAACCTTCCGCTCGTACTCTATAGCGGGGTTCAAGGTTCAATGGTTCAATAGTCCACTGTTTCATAATTGGAAGCCTTTTACCAAAGCCACGTAACTTTTGTTGGTCTACATAACCCTTGCATCTTTGAACCTTTGTATTGAACCATGTCTTTTCAAGTTCAACGGTTCATGAGTTAAGTTCATGTTTCAGTAAGTCACTCCTTTGCTTATCTATATGGTCCGATTGGCATGTTTGAACCACCATATTGAACCAACGCATTGAACCACGTCCTAAAGGTTCAATGGTTCAATAGTTCAAAGGTTTGGTGATTTTGGTCCCATTTGTCCCACGGCTTTCTGAGTCAAATTTAGTGGGAAAGTTGGAGGAAATTATGTCAGAAACTCATTATGAGACCAAGAGCTCTAATTTAGCGGAGACTACGGATAATCATTATACTTCATGATGGCACGTGAATATTACTTTCTATTAATGAAGAAATCAGAGTTCACGTCTTTTCAAATATTTTTGGCACGTTTTGTTTCGAGCGATAATTATTCATTCTGGTCAGTGCCATTATTAACCAAGAACAAGCCAAGTTTAGCAAGTTAACATACTGTGCAACGCGAAGGAGGATAGCACCGGAAGTGTAAGGCTCCTTTTATTCAAGTTTTCACAGTGAATTTAGATATCTTGAAGGTGAGTTCTGTTTCCCATATGCTATTCCTAGTTCTTATGTTGGAAAGAAGAATCTCTAGAATTTCTGTTGTTTTCAAAATTCTAATTGTTTTATTGTAATCTTCCAACTATGTCTTCGAAATCTACGTGTTTGGGGGATGAACATGGTCCTGACCTTACTTATTCTCACTCAGAATTTGGAGATATAGCATTGGTTCAATATGATTTAGAGGAATTTAAAGAAAGAGCTAGAAACCCTGTTCAAACCCCTACAATGAAGAAAATTGTAGATAGCGGCTTAGTTGAAGCCGCAGCCTTTCCTCAGGCTATACTGTGCCCAGATGGGTTCAAGAGTGTATGAATAGGTACGACCCCTAGGACAGATGTGTCAGAAATACAAACAAGGATGTGTTATTTTATGTCAATAGACAAACCCTCATGTCTGTGATGAAGATACCACCTAAGGAGGCGTATTCCAGCCTTGACATTACTACCTCCAATGGGTATTTCTCAGAGAAGAGACCAACTTACAAAAGTGTAATAGCGAGGAACTGGCTGCTAAAATTTCAGAAGGGCGGTTCAAGGTTGCCCAGGCCACTTACCAGAGATCATTTGATAAAAGAAATAAGGGATATTGTAGTATTGTTACACACACTGAGAGGCAATCAGCATGCCTATTATTGGGAAGATTGGATGTACTTTTTCATACAAGTCATCATTCAAGGAGAATAATATTTGGATTGGGCCGAAATAGTGGCTGACTGTCTACATCAGAGTTTGAGCAATTGTCTGGGCAACAGAGATTTCTATATGTCTTCGTACCTGTTCTATTGTCTAGCATCTACAAGAGATTGGTTTGACCTACCCCATGCACCCATAGCTGAGAATAGTAAAATTTATGAATATTATTCACAGTTGCAGAGAAAAAATTGTTACGAAAATTACAAAAGGGTTAATGATGTCTTCACTGGGAAAATGATTTATGAATTGGCAGGGAACCTGAGTAAAAGAATGTTCAGTGAAGCAATGCAACTGATTAGTATCTATGGTAGCTTCTTCATCCAATTTTTTGAGTTCACTTACATTAGAATTGGAGGATATGATGGTGAACCTGTGAAGTTACCTAGATATGTGTTTGATTGTTTCGTGCTGATGGAGGTATGTAGGCAGCTGGCACATGTTGATAAGAAATTCCCATCAAAAAAGGGTCTTGGTATTTCTTTTCCTATTGAACTTGGGCATTATTCATGCCATTCAAAATCTGATGCCTTGAATTTGGAGGTAAACCTCAAAAGGTTCAATTTTCAGTCCTTCACTGCCAGAACTCAATTCGACAGTAAACGATTTGTCAAAGATAACCTAGATCCTGGAATAGGGCACTCACACCTTCCTAAGCTGGAGGATTACTGGGAAGACTGTCCAAATGAATTTGAGGTTAGAAGAAGGCTGTGGTGTAGGTTTTCTTTGGGACAAATAATTACCCTCAATTTAAACATGGATATTTCTAGAATTTCTGATGATGGAGAATAGGTGGTTGACCCACAGTTTGAAAAAGTAAAACACTTACCCATTCTAGAGGTGGACTGGAGCAAAAAGGAAGAAGACAGAATTGAAGTTAAAACTCTTCTAGTAATAAGAAGAACTGAGAAATGGCTGAGAGAAAAGAGACAGGGAGAACTTCAGGATAAAAATGTCCAACAAATCTCTTCAATGGTTGGATCACCATTTCCCATAGAGTCTTCTAATCAACCTCTTGCTATCTGTGGTGTAGGTGCTTCCAAGCCATCAACTGAGAGAAGCCCTGTCACTAAGAGATCCAGAAGAGTCCTCACAGATATTCTACCATCTCATGTTACCAGGTTGAGGAGTAAAGGAAAAAGAAAGAAACAAGCTTCTGAAACAATAGTTGTTGATTTAAATTCAGAAGAAGATTCAGAAGGACCTATGGGTGACAAGGAGCTAAGCCCAAATAGAACAAAGGAGGTTGACACCGGGTTACAGTCAGAGGCTGTACTGGAGACCCCTAAAATATTAATGATTTCAAATAAATCCTCTGATGAAGTGAACCCTAAGAAGACAACCTCAGCCCCTGCACCCAAATGGCTAGAAAGTTCTATTTCTGATAAGAAAAAAGTGATTCCTTTTGTTGTCCCCTTGGAGGACATGGTAAGAAAATGTTTGGGGAAAACCCCCAAGTCCAAGAAACTCAAGACGACATCCAGAATAAATATTGATCCAAACACTAGTAACTAGAGTCCTGAAATTGCTAGGCCAATGACAGAGGAAGAGGTGCAGGACCCAACAATGCATGATTTCACTGTGGAGAAAGTGGATCTCGGTACTGCCTCCAGAGCTGCAGATATCCACCACCTTGAAGCTTCTACTAAGAGGATGGTCAGTCGAACATGGAAAGATGAAAAGGACAAGAAGGAGTTGAAACAAACTCTATGTTCAATGGCAGAGTACATTGAGGCCATTAACAACCCTAACCCGCAGCCGATCTCACAGCTTCCCCTGTCTTTTGACTTGAAATCACCTGTCAACCAAAAGATGTTAGATCAGGTTCATAGAAGCAAAATGGTGACAAAAACATTTAACAGTTGGTTGGATAGCATTGAGCAGAAAGGAACTGAATACATCCGTGAGCTCAAGGGTATATATGACCTGACTACTGCCACTGTTGAAGATTTCAAAGCACAGGTCGCTGTTTTGGCGAAAGATGAGGGCAAGTGGACGAATGTAATAAACCAGATGGATGAAGTTCAAAAATATGGGTTGGCAAAGTTTTTGACAGAGAAAAGCCTGACTGGTTTGGACGAGGATTTGTTATATGTGAACAAAAAGAATATTGAATGGAGGAACTCCATATCCCGGTAAGGTCGTTTTGAACTCTCAAAGTTAATTAAGGAAATAACAGAATTCACTCAATCGTTGCAAAATGACTTGCAATGTATTCATATTAAATACATTAAAGATGATGGAAAACTAGTGGAAGACGTCGATGCAGTGGTCCAATCTTTCAAAGATAAAATCAACTTCATCAGAGAAAATGACAATGTTTTAACTGAGGACTTCTCCAGGATTTCTAAAGTTGAATCACTACTTTACCTCTGCATCGATGCACTTCCAGAACACAAAGAAAAATTTGGTAAAATGCAAAGGGAAAAGGAAGTTTGGAAGTCAAGAATGAAGCATATCGGTATTCCTAACTTCCCGAAGATTCAGGAGTTCATTGCTGCTTTTCAAGAATGGAAGACCCAACGTGCTTCCCAGGCCACCGATAACAAATCCAGAGATACAAACCCGTCGTCCCAGTCATGACCTCATTGGCTCGTTTTCTCTATTTCAGTTCCTTATCATGTTATTTTCAACATTTTGATCTTTTAATTCAGTTGTTTAAAAACTAAATCCCGTACGGGTCAGAGTTATGTTAACTCTGGGTTTAATTTACTCAAGGACATGATTAAGGCATTTATGTTTATAGGTTTCTGAAATCTTTAAAAGGGGAGATACAGAAGTTTTAAAAAAGAAGGAAAGAGGGGAATTTTAGCAAACTATTGATAGTTTTACATTATGTGATGATTGTCTGAGTAATTTTCATCTGTGAATGAGAAGAAGAAACAATTGCTGCTTATTTGGATCTGTGCGTCTGAATGTGTGGAATTAGATTTTCTGTGTGAAATCTCCTTTCATCTAGTAATTGTTCTTTATTTGGACAATTCATCATATATGTTTTATTATTTACTGGTTCAACAAGTTCGTATGAATGTATCCATGTATTAAAATATATCAAAAGTAGAATCTGTGCATTCTATTGCTCATTGTTACTATATAAATTTATCATGTTCATTACATGGTTATGTATGAATATCAACTTGCCTTAAGCATTTTCTGGTTAAAAGTGCGTTTGGATACTTGAATAGATTAAATTTATTGAAAACCTTAAAGGGAGCTGTACCTAAATTCAGAGTGGAACTAATATAAAAGGTTCACCCATTTGTTGTTTAACTCATTTGTTCTTTAAAAGGGGTATAGAGTCAGAGTAAATTATTTTCAGAATAAGGACAAATCTGTTAACCAACAGTTTTTAGCGACTCTACTAGGGATATATAGATAAAATCATTAATTAAAGATTGGTCATCTAAATATGAAGCAACAATGGTGCTTCCACATGAAAACATAATTCCTGTTCTGCAACCCAATCTTGGATTTCAAGACAAGCACGAAGGCATTATTGGCCAGTTGAATACCCTTGCTTGGTGTACTAGTCGAAATAGTGAAGATTACAAAAGAGCAAGCAGAGTATTAGAACAAGAAGAGGAATTGGCTGATAACCTGAGATTGCTGTTACTCAGGCAGAGAAGAAGGCAAGCACGAAACATAGCAAGAAACTAAGTCCTTGAAGCACAAAGAAATCAAGAACAGCAAAGAAATCAATAACTGCCTATCCAGCCTCAATATTTTAAGCTGGATTCTAGACCGTACACCAGGTCTTCAAGAAGAGAGGGAGTTGAGGACCCTACCTTTCAAGCACTGTAAAATCTTAATTTTTCTTATATCCCTACTCGTGCAAGAAGAGCTAGAAGTAGAGCCCCTAGCCCTCCCAAACCTGCTACTTCCCCTGTCTGTCAAGCTTTAACCCTTCCAGGAACTGTTATCCCCTTAGCTATAAACTTTCTACCCATGGCTCAACCTTGGGGAGTAGCCATAGGGCCTTTGAACCTAGGGGCTAACCTAAATCCTTTACCTAAAAATGCAAGAGAACATTTGCCTAGGTTCAACGGAGACGGTAAACAATCACCAAAAGAACATTTGTGTGCTTTTGCAGTAGCATGTAGTGTGTTAGGTGTACAACACCAAGATGTTGCCATAAGGCTCTTTGTGCAGACTTTGACTGACACTGCAGCACAATGGTTCTATCACCTAACTGATTCCTCAATTTCAAATTGGAATGAAATGAAGACTGCTTTTGAAAATAGGTTCAAAAGTGCAGAGGACGAGCATTACCTCCTTGCACAGCTGACTCAGCTTAAGAAAGAGATTCATGAACCTATGAGGGAGTTCGTGGCTAAATTTAATAGAATTGTGAACAAAATCCCTGCTACTAAAAGACTGTCTGGTGAAAATAAAAAATGTTTCTTTGTTAATTCTATGCCTCTTGATATTAGCTTCCATCTCAGGAGAGGTGTAATTGCTGATTTACCAGCTGCACAAACCTTAGCAGTCGGGTTGGAAGATGACCTCATTATGGCTGGTAAATGGAGGAGAGAGGTCCAGGTGCCAAATGCCCAGCCCTCATCATCTACGGATCCTGTATTGCAAAGGTTGGTGAATGATATGATTGCCTTAAAGAGGCAACTACCTAAAACTGGTGCCCCCTTCCAACAACCGTATCAAGATATAAGCAGAAGGAATTTGAATCAACAAGCAAATACTGGTAGAGCTTTACCCCTGACATCAGCACAGCCAAGGCTGGCTATTGAACCTCCTCCTGGGAGGGGAAACATGTGTATTTTTCACTTGACTACCGACCATGATGGAAATTCTTGCCCTGAAATGCTCAGGTATACCCAGATGACTGCTACTCAAGATATGCTAGGAGAATCCACAGAAGAAGAAAGGAACTTTGAGGAACCTGGCGGCTCTGAAATACACTTCTTGGAATATGAGTCTGATTCAGAAAGGGGAGGTGAAATATCGGTAACCCTTGAAGATCCTTCATGCGCCATGCTCACTAGGAGTCAGAGGAATATGAGACCCTCTAATACTCAAGAAGTACTTGGCAAAGGTAAGGAACCTTTAACTAGAATTCATGATGCTAATTTGAAGGCTCAGGAAAATAGACTGCTACATAGAAATGATCTAGATGCTTCTTTTGATATTGTAGATTTCTTTAAGTCTGCAAAAATCCAAATTTCTCCTATTGAGTATCTCAAGTTGAAACCTACTGAACTTGACAAATTAGTTAAACATGTTAAGGGTAGTCCTGCACAAACTAAATTCGAGAATCAATTGGAGGTTGATACTGAATCCCCCATTGCTAGACTATTTGCTTCCTCATCTGAGTCATCCCTGTCTGCCCCTAAAACGACTCCCAATTCATCAACCAATGCTCCTTATACTGATTTGAAACCCAATCCTTTCTATGTGTCTTTGTTTATCAATGGCCATAAACTTAGTAACTGCATTATAGATTCAGGAGCCTCTGATAACATTATGCCTTCCTCTGTGGCTAAAGCCCTAGGGTTATCACTCACAAAAACATTTGGTAGATGTTATTCTATGGATGGAAAACAGGTTTCCTTGCTTGGGCAGATTAAGGATGCATGAGTCACTCTTGCAGCTTACCCTGACAAAAGGGTGAAATTGACTATTTTGGTAGCAGATATTTCTGCCAATTATGGAATGCTTTTGAGCAGGACATTTTGCAAGGATTTGGGTGGACAAATCAAACTGGATTGGTCAGAGGCCACAATCCTAGTGGGGAAACAGAAAGTGAAGCTGGAACCTGAGCCCAAGTGCAAGTTCACTGTCTACCCCTCTGACGATCCCAAGGCCCAGATTTTGTTTGAGGAATGTGAATTTGGCAACTATTTTCTCTCATCTGAACAGAGCTATGAGTTAGATCCCAAAGAAGCATTAACGCAAAGGTCTGTACATTCTGATGATTTATGGGTTATGGAATTTGATGGCAGTTGTGCTACTGCTGGTTCAGGGGCTGGAGTTGTGTTGATCTCACCTGAAGGTGAAATTTTTTCTTATTCTTTTAAGCTAGAGTTCAAAAACACCAATAATACTGCAGAATATGAAGCTTTACTGCTTGGATTATTTGAAGCTAAAGGAAAGGGTGTGAAGGTACTTAAGGTGAAGGGTGATGCTAAACTAATTGTGAAACATGTAAGAGGGATCTTTTCTGTTAAGAATGAGATACTAAGGCATTACAGAAATAGGGTATGGGATGAGATTGAATATTTTGATGCCTTCTATATTGAAACAATTCCTAGAGGTCAAAACTCCCAAGCAAATTCTTTAGCAGTATCAACTTCTCTCCTTTTGCCGCATCCGGATTTCAAAAAAGATTCTTATAGAATAGAAATGATATATCGTCATAATGTCCTCGACAATGCTGAGAGCTGGCAAGTTTTTGAAAATGATAATCAGATCAGAAAGTTTTTAGAAAATGTTGAAATGTTCCTGGGGACCTATTTTGAAGGTTTCGAAGCAGAGTGTAAAGAATTCAGCCCTGACCCTGGGATTAATCCAAGAGATGACATGATTCAGTTAAAGGGAAACAAAATCCCTAAAGGGCTGGTCTCTTTAGAACATCTATTTTCTCGAAGAGATGAATATGTTAAAGTAAACCTCCTTGTATTCCTGACAAAGCAGAGGATTATGAGAAGATAAATATTGGGGATGAAGCTAATCCTAAATGGGTGTCCATTGGTAGGTGTTGTTCTTCAGAGGAGAAAAACAAGCTGATTAAATTGTTAATCAAGTATAAGGATGTTCTCGCCTGGTGTTATGACGATCTTAAAAACTTTAGACATGGACAGTTTCAACATCATATTCCATTAAAAGCAAATGCAGCTCCATTCAGGCAGAAGCTAAGGAATTATAACCTAAAGGTTGCTGAAGCCATTTTTAAAGAGATTGATAAGATGTTGAAAGCTAGAATTATCTATCCAATCCATCACTCCACTTGGGTGGAAAATATTGTTCCAGTACAAAAGAAGAATGGAGAAATAAGGATCTGTGTTGACTTTAGGAATTTGAATCAGGCCGGCCTGAAGGATAACTACCCCTTGCCTGTGATGGACCGCATCTTGCAGACAGTCGCCAGATCTGAAATGATGTCTATGCTGGATGGTTTCTCAGGTTACAATCAGATAGGTGTAGCTGTAGAAGACCAACATAAGACTACTTTCACCACACCTCGAGGAACTATTGCCTATAGTCGAATGCCCTTTGGCTTGATTAATGCAGAGCAACTTTTCAGCAGGCAATGGATTCATCTTTTAGAGACCTGAAGAACAGAATTATTATTATTTACCTTGATGATCTAACTATTTTTTCCAAAAATAGAGAAGATCACTTGAGAGATCTGGAGTCTGTCTTGCAAAGGTGTTGAAGCCATGGCATCTCGCTCAATCCCAAGAAATCAGTTTTCTGTGTTACTGAGGGAAAATTGTTGGGACACCTAGTCTCAAAAGATGGAATCAGAATTGATCCAGAGAGGGTCAAGGCAATTCAACAGCTTAGTCTCCCTTCAAACAAGACTGGAGTCAAGTCCTTCTTTGGTCAAATCAATTTTCTCAGGAGGTTCATTCCTGACTTTGCTGAGATTACAAAACACATTGTTGGGATGATGAGCAAGAAACAACCTTTCAAGTGGAATGAAGTTGCTAAGAAGGCGTTCGAGGACATTAAGGAAGCGATTGCAAACACCCCCACTTTGGTAAATCCTAATTTTCAAAAGGATTTTATTATTTACTGTTATGCTTCGGAACACACCATGTTAGGTATTTTGTTACAGAAAAATGAATTAGATGAAGAGGTTCCCATAGCTTTTATGAGCATTCCCCTTAAAAAGCATGAGCTAAAATATTCTTTGGTTGAAAAACAAGCTTTCGTAGTGGTTAAAGCTGTTAAACAGTTTAGATATTATATACTTCATTCCCATTCAGTTGTATTTGTTCCAAATTCAGCTGTGAAAAGTATTTTGACTCAACAAGAAGTGGGATTAAACAATAGAGCAACGTGGGTTGCTAAAATTTAGAAATATGACCTGGAAGTTAAGCCTACTAAGCTAATCAGGGGTCAAGGCTTATGTAAGTTAATTGCTAAGAACAAAGAACAAGAAGGAGAAGGACTTCCCACAGTCTTATTGGTAAGCTTGCAAGACCCATGGTTTCTGGATGTGGCATATTATCTTACATATGGGGATTGTCCTAATCACCTAACTCCTAAAGAGAAAACAAACCTGAAGCTAAAAGCTGTGAAATATGTTATTTGGGGAGATGTCCTTTATAAGAAAGGATTAGATGGAACTTTCCTGAGGTGCATAGATAAAGAGCAGCAGAATAAGCTCTTAGAAGTTTTCCACAATGAAGCTTGTGGTGGACATTTTTCTTCTTTAGTTACAGCTTTCAAGATTCTCAGAAATTGTTACTACTAGCCAGGGATGTTTAAAGATGCATATAGATGGGTGGCCAATTGTCAAAAATGTAAAATGTTCTCAGGGAGGCCACAACTTGCAGCTCTACCTTTGAGGCCTGTTGTTGTTGAAGAACCCTTTAAACAATGGGGATTGGATTTTATTGGGCCTATCTCACCCCCCTCAAGTTCAGGGCATACCCACATCTTAACAGCAACAGATTATTTCACAAAATGGGTTGAGGCAGCCCCTGTTAAAAGAACAACTTCAGAGGTGATTTGTAATTTTCTCAAAGAAAATATTTTGGTACGATTTGGTGTGCCCCAGAAGATTGTAGTAGACAATGCTACCAGTTTCTCTTCAGTTGAAATGACTTCTTTCTATTATGAACATAGTATATCTCTCTCCCATTCATCAGATTACTATCCCCAAGGGAATGGACAAGCTGAGTCTAGTAACAAGAATCTGATTACTATCATGAAGAAATTGGTGAATGACAACCCCAGAGATTGGCATAAGAGGTTGTATGAAGCACTCTGGGCCAACAGAATAACTCTGAAAAGAGCAATTGGGATGGCACCTTTTGAATTAGTTTATGGGATAGGTGCTCAATTATCTTTACCTCTGGAGCTATCTACAGCCAAGCTGCAAAGTGTAATTGAGGATCAGTATTTCCAAGATTCCCTGGAGAAGAGGATTATGTATTTGACTAAGATTGAAGAAGAGAGAAATGAGTTGGTTGACAGAATTACTGTGCATCAGGCCAGAGTTAAAGAAATTTTTGACAGGAAAACAAGACCTAGGAGGTTTATGGAAGGAGATGAAGTATTACTGTGGGACAGAAGAAGAGAGCCAAAGGGTGCACATAGCAAATTTGACTCGCTCTGGAGCGGGCCTTTCAAGATTCACCAGGTATTGGGTCCAAATTCTTTTAAATTGGAATATCCTGATGGAACTGTTTTACACATGTCCTATAATGGACAGGATCTCAAGTTGTATCGTCTGTAAATAGGGTCCCCTATTTTGTACATAGTCTTCCCTCTTGTTTGGTTTTGTGTTTTCCTTTCCCATTTTTGTTTTGTCTCGTTCTGTTTCCTTTCTTCTCTATTTTCCTTTTCTGTGAAACTAGAGCTTCTGAGTCCTCTGCATTTTGTCATAAAACGCAGTCTCTAGTCAGAGCCAATGTTACCTTTTGAGTTGCCCCTTATTTATTTATTCATTGGTAATATTTCTCGAGCCAAGAGTTGGTTTACCATGTTATATTTTTGGTCATGCCTTTGTTTCGTAAATCAGCTCTTGGTCCTTCAATTTGTATCCGTTTGTTGTCTTTGTAGACAAGGTTACTTAAGGTTTGAACCTTTGAACCTGAACCATTCTCAAAGTTCAAAGTTCAATGGTTCAATATGTCTAAGTGTCTCATAAAGCAAGCTGTCATTTTGTTTGTCTTATGCACCTTTGAACCTTCGGGTTGAACTTGAACCACGTCCTCAAGGTTCAATGGTTCAACGGTCTTAAGGTTCAACACTCTCTGTCTTCTAATAAGTCGAGCCACGTAGTTACCTTGTGTAATTATTGTATCGTTGAACCTTCCGCTCGTACTCTATAGCAGGGTTCAAGGTTTAATGGTTCAATAGTCCACTGTTTCATAATTGGAAGCCTTTTACCAAAGCCGCGTAACTTTTGTTGGTCTACATAACCCTTACATCTTTGAACCTTCGTATTGAACCATGTCTTTTCAAGTTCAACAGTTCATGAGTTAAGTTCCTGTTTTAGTAAGTCACTCCTTTGCTTATCTATATGGTCCGATTGGCATGTTTGAACCACCATATTGAACCAACGCATTGAACCACGTCCTAAAGGTTCAATGGTTCAATAGTTCAAAGGTTTGGTGATTTTGTTCCCGTTTGTCCCACGGCTTTCTAAGTCAAATTTAGCGGGAAAGTTGGAGGAAATTATGTCAGAAACTCATTATGAGACCAAGAGCTCTAATTTAGCGGAGACTACGGATAATCATTATACTTCATGATGGCACGTGAATATTACTTGCTATTAATGAAGAAATCAGAGTTCACGTCTTTTCAAATATTTTTGGCACATTTTGTTCCAAGTGATAATTATTCATTCTGGTCAGTGCCATTATTAACCAAGAACAAGCCAAGTTTAGCAAGTTAACATACTGTGCAACGCGGATGAGGATAACACCGGAAGTGTAAGGCTCTTTTTATTCAAGTTTTCATAGTGAATTCAGATATCTTGAAGGTGAGTTCTGTTTCCCATATGCTATTCCTAGTTCTTATGCTGGAAAGAAGAATCTCTAGAATTTCTGTTGTTTTCAAAATTCCAATTGTTTTATTGTAATCTTCCAACTATGTCTCTGAAATCTACATGTTTGGGGGATGAACATGGTCCTGGCCTTACTTATTCTCACTCAGGATTTAGAGATACTGCATTGGTTCAATATGATTTAGAGGAATTTAAAGAAAGAGCTAGAAACCCTGTTCAAACCCCTACAATGAAGAAAATTGTAGATAGCGGCTTAGTTGAAGCCGCAGCCTTTCCTCAGGCTATACTGTGCCCAGAATTGGTTCAAGAGCGTATGAATAGGTATGACCCCTAGGACAGATGTGTCAGAAATACAAATGGGGATGTGTTATTTTATGTCAACAGACAAACCCTCATGTCTGTGATGAAGATACCGCCTAAGGAGGCGTATTCCAGCCTTGACATTACTACCTCCAATGGGTATTTCTCAGAGAAGAGACCAACTTACAAAAGTGTAATAGCGAGGAACTGGCTGCTAAAATTTTAGAAGGGCGGTTCAAGGTTGCCCAAGCCACTTACCAGAGATCATTTGATAAAAGAAGTAAGGGATATTGTAGTATTGTTACACAGACTGAGAGGCAATCAGCATGCCTATTATTGGGAAGATTGGATGTACTTTTTCATAAAAGTCATCCTTCAAGGAGAACAATATTTGGATTGGGCCGAAATAGTGGCTGACTGTCTACATCAGAGTTTGAGCAATTGTCAGGGCAATAGAGATTTCTATATGTCTTTGTACCTGTTCTATTGTCTAGCATCTACAAGAGATTGGTTTGACCTACCCCATGCATCCATAGCTGAGAATAGTAAAATTTATGAATATTATTCAGAGTTGCAGAGAAAAAATTGTTACGAAAATTACAAAAGGGTTAATGATGTCTTCACTGGGAAAATGATTTATGAATTGGCAGGGAACCTGAGTAAAATAATGTCCAGTGAAGTAATGCCACTGATTAGTATCTATGGTAGATTCTTCATCCAATTTTCTGAGTTCACTTACATCAAAATTGGAGGATATGATGGTGAACCTGTGAAGTTACCTAGATATGTGTTTGATCGTTTCGTGCTGATGGAGGTATGTAGGTAGCTGGCACATGTTGATAAGAAATTCCCATCAAAAAAGGGTCTTGGTATTTCTTTTCCTATTGAACTTGGGCATTATTCATGCCATTCAAAATCTGATGCCTTGAATTTGGAGGTGAACCTCAAAAGGTTCAATTTTTAGTCCTTCACTGCCAGAACTCAATTCAATAGTAAATGATTTTTCAAAGATAACCTAGATCCTGGAACAGAGCACTCACACCTTCCTAAGCTGGAGGATTACTGGGAAGACTGTCAAGATGAATTTGAGGTCAGAAGAAGGCTGTGGTGTAGGTTTTCTTTGGGACAAATAATTACCCTCAATTTAAACATGGATATTTCTAGAATTTCTGATGATGGAGAACAGGTGGTTGACCCACAGTTTGAAAAAGTAAAACACTTACCCATTCCAGAGGTGGACTAGAGCAAAAAGGAAGAAGACAGAATTGAAGTTAAAACTCTTCTAGTAATAAGAAGAACTGAGAAATGGCTGAGAGAAAAGAGACAGGGAGAACTTCAACATAAAAATGTCCAACAAATCTCTTCAATGGCTGGATCACCACTTCCCATAGAGTCTTCTAATCAACCTCTTGCTATCTGTGGTGTAGGTGCTTCCAAGCCATCAACTGAGAGAAGCCCTGTCACTAAGAGATCCAGAAGAGTCCTCATAGATATTCTGCCATCTCGTGTTACCAGGTTGAGGACTAAAGGAAAAAGAAAGAAACAGGCTTCTAAAAAAATAGTTGTTGATTTGAATTCAGAAGAAGATTCAGAAGGACCTATGGGTGACCAGGAGCTAAGCCCAAACAGAACTGAGGAGGTTGACACCGGGTTACAGTCAGAGGCCGTACTGGAGACCCCTGAAATATTAATGATTTCAAATAAATCCTCTGATGAAGTGAACCCTGAGAAGACAACCTCAGCCCCTGCACCCAAATGGCTAGAAAGTTCTATTTCTGATAAGAAAAAAGTGATTCCTTTTGTTGTCCCCTTGGAGGACATGGTAAGCAAATGTTTGGGGAAAACCCCCAAGTCCAAGAAACTCAAGACGACATCCAGAATAAATATAGATCCAAACACTGGTAACTGGAGTGCTGAAATTGCTAGGCCAGTGACAGAGGAAGAGGTGCAGGACCCAACAGTGCATGATTTCACTATGGAGAAAGTGGATCTTGGTACTGCCTCCAGAGCTGCAGATATCCACCACCTCGAAGCTTCTACTAAGAGGATGGTCAGTCAAACATGGAAAGATGAAAAGGACAAGAAGGAGTTGAAACAAACTCTGTGTTCAATGGCAGAGTACATTGAGGCCATTAACAACCCTAACCCGCAGCCGATCTCACAGCTTCCCCTGTCTTTTGACCCAAAATCACCTATCAACCAAAAGATGTTAGATCAGGTTCATAGAAGCAAAATGGTGACAAAAACATTTAAGAGTTGGTTGGATAACATTGAGCAGAAAGGAACTGAATACATCCGTGAGCTCAAGGGTATATATGACCTGACTACTGCCATTGTTGAAGATTTCAAAGCACAGGTCACTGTTTGGGTGAAAGATAAGGGCAAGTGGACGAAGGGCAAATGGACGAATGTAATAAACTAGATGGATGAAGTTCAAAAATATGGGTTGGCGAAGTTTTTGACAGAGAAAAGCCTGACTGGTTTGGACGAGGATTTGTTATATGTGAACAAAAAGAATATTGAATGGAGGAACTCCATATCCCGGCAAGGTCGTTTGAACTCTCAAAGTTAATTAAGGAAATAACAGAATTCACTCAATCGTTGCAAAATGACTTGCAATGTATTCATATTAAATACATTAAAGATGATGGAAAACCAGTGGAAGACGTCGATGCAGTGGTCCAATCTTTCAAAGATAAAATCAACTTCATCAGAGAAAATGACAATGTTTTAACTGAGGACTTCTCCAGGATTTCTAAAGTTGAATCACTACTTTACCTCTGCATCAAGGCACTTCTGGAACACAAAGAAAAATTTGGTAAAATGCAAAGGGAAAAGGAAGTTTGGAAGTCAAGAATGAAGCATATCGGTATTCCTAACTTCCCGAAGATTTAGGAGTTCATTGCTGCTTTTTAGGAATGGAAGACCCAACCTGATTCCCAGGCCACCGATAACAAATCTGGAGATACAAACCCGTCGTCCCGGTCATGATCTCATTGGCTCGTTTTCTCTATTTCAATTCCTTATCATGTTATTTTCAGCATCTTGATCTTTTAATTCAGTTGTTTAAAAACTAAATCCCGTACGGGTCAGAGTTATGTTAACTCTAGGTTTAATTTACTCAAGGACATGATTAAGGCATTTATATTTATAGGTTTCTGAAATCTTTAAAAGGGGAGATACAGAAGTTTAAAAAAGGAAGGAAAGAGGGGAATTTTAGCGAACTGTTGATAGTTTTACATTATGTGATGATTGTCTGAGTAATTTTCATCTGTGAATGAGAAGAAGAAACAATTGCTGCTTATTTGGATATGTGCGTCTGAATGTGTGGAATTAGATTTTCTATGTGAAATCTCCTTTCATCTGGTAATTGTTCTTTATTTGGACAATTCGTCATATATGTTTTATTATTTACTGGTTCAACAAGTTCGTATGAATGTATCCATGTATTAAAATATATCAAAAGTAGAATCTATGCATTCTATTGCTCACTATTACTATATAAATTTATCGTGTTCATTACATGGTTATGTATGAATATCAGCCTGCCTTAAGCATCTTCTAGTTAAAAGTGCATTTGGATACTTGAATAGATTAAATTTATTGAAAACCTTAAAGGGAGCTATACCTAAATTCAGAGGGGAACTAATATAAAAGGTTCACCTATTTGTTGTTTAACTCATTTGTTCTTTAAAAGGAGTATAGAGTCAAAGTAAATTATTTTTAGAATAAGGTCAAATCTGTTAACCAACATTGTGTAAATGTGGAAAGTGCCTTGGCTGCTTAGGTTGTTGAAAAGGATGAATGGGTGATTGATAATGGATGTTCTCATCATATGACTAGTGATAAAAGTAAGTTTGTAAGCTTTTAAAATTATGAAGGTGGATTTGTGAAATTTGGAGACAACTCAGGTGGTAGAGTCCATGGCAGAGGTTCCAACTCTTTTGATGGTAAGAATAACACAAATGATGTTCTGTATGTGGAAGGACTAAAGCATAATCTTCTTAGTGTTGGTCAGTTGGTTGACAAGGGTTATGATCTCCAATTCAAGGATGGTAAATGTAGAATCCTAGAAAGCTCTAGAACTAAAATTACATCAGGTACACAAACTAGAGGTAACATCTTTCAATTAAGTAGTTCTGGTAAAAGTTCTTTGATTGTATAGTCAAATCAAAGTTGGTTGTGGCATAGGAGAATGTGTCATGTGAATTTTGATAACACTGTCAAGATAAGCTCTACTCAGGCTGTGAGAGATCTTCCAAGACTTGTGAAACTTGATAGCATGTGTAGAGAATGTCAATTGAGCAAACAAAACAAAATATCATTTAAAAGTAAAGAACAATTTTCAAGTGGGTGATTGGAACTTGTGCATACTGATCTGTGTGGTCCTACTAGAATTTGGAGTGTGCAAGGAGACATATATTTTATGTTGTTGATTGATGATTACTCCTGGATGATGTGGATAACATTCTTAAGAGAAAAATCAGAAGCCCTTAACAAATTAAAAGTGTTCAAAGTTATGGTGGAAAATGAGATTGGTGTGAAGATAAAGTGTCTAAGATCTGAAAGAGGTGGAGAATTTACCGCTGGTGAGTTTGATACATTCTGTGAAAAGTGTATACACCTAAAAATGACACAACTCTTTCCAAATAAATATTTTTAATATTTATTTAAGTCTATTTCCTCTATCAATAAATAAATAATTAAATTTATTTATTCAATTCGTATTTCTCTAAGTTAATTAAATATCAAAAATATTTAATTACTTCTTCTAAAGTCAAAATTAAATAAAATCCTTTATTTAATTTATTTCTTCCAAACAATTTTTTTTTTAAAAACAAAGGGGAAAAAATTTTATTCAATCCAAAGCAAGAAACAAGGCAAGAGCCACAGGCTCAACTGAAAGGACAACATCCAACAAACAAACAACAACACTACATAGTCATATCATCCAATAAAAATCTCTCTAGAATCCCCAGATAATCAGAAGGTAACTCATTCCTACCACTGATATCCCAGCCATCCCCTTTCTCCGAGGCCCACTTCGCCAAGCAGTCAGCCACACTGTTCCATTCTCGAGGGATGTGACAGAAAGAGACAGCTTCTAAGGATTTGCAAACACTTAAAATCTGTCTGACCATCGAAGCTAAATGCCAACTAACACCATCCAATCTCTGGTTGTTCAACATATCCACAACAATTTGAGAGTCAGACTCATAGATAATCCTCCTCCAGCCAAGAGAGCAACCCCGCTCAACAGCAACCTTTATAGCGAGGGCCTCCATCAGGTTGTTAGAGTGATGCCCTTTGTAAACAGAGAAGTAGAAAACAACATCCCCATCCTTACTTCTACCAATACCCCCAATACCAGCTTGCCCAGGATTCCCCCGAGAAGAGCCATCAGTATTAACCTTCAGGACTCCCTCAGGAGGAAGTGCCCACTTCCCGTCACGACAGACCCGTTTCTTGACACGGCGTGGCATAAGACCAGTACGGCATCCCCTACTATTAACACCCAGGCTCAGATCCCGCATAACCGCAACATCCCCAGGATCAATACTTTCAGACATATCACATTTAGCGGAAATAGTCTCCTGGAGCCTACTAATAATCTTCGTCCACAGTTGACCAGTATCCAATCTGGAATCACAAAAAACTCTGCGGTTCCTTTCCAGCCATAGGTTCCAAAAGATGAAAATGGGCCCAATGCACCAGGCCACCTGAAGAAAAGGCGTCTTCGCAGGTGGCCTACCCAGGCTCTCCCAAAACTCAATAAGAGAGGAAGCATGAATGCACCCATGATGCCAAGCCTCCCACCATCTGTGCCAAATCTCACGAGAAAAGGGGCAATGAAAGAACAAGTGGGAAGAACATTCTTCACTGCGCAAACAAAGAAAACAAATGGAAGGCCCCTGAAACCCCCGTTTATGAAGATTCTCCCAGGTGAGACATTTCTTTTGGGCAACCAACCATAAAAAGAAGTTGCACTTGGGCCAAGAAAAGTTGTTCCAAACCTTCCTCCACCAGGGCACCTCGGAAGGCCCATATAAATTCCTATCAAGCACAGCATAACCCTGAGCAACAGTATAATTCCCTTTTGGGCTAGGGCTCCAAGCCAACTTGTCCCTCTCCTTCAGAGTGCTACAAAGCCTGCCCTCCAAGACCTTACACAAAGTAGCACGATCCTCATCAGAGCCACCCACAGGCCACTCCTGCAGGTCCTTCCAGCAAGACACCTCCAGATGACCGATATGCTTAACTGTTTTAAAATGCTCCACCTTATTCCAACCAGCATCAGAGAACATCTGGCCAAGAGGCATAAGCTGAGGGAAACTAGACAGAATGGGGGGGTGGCCATCCCAAGAGTCCAACCAAAAAAGAGCATCAGAACCATTATTACAGATCCAGAAAAGACCATTCTGAACAAGCTGAGCTCCCTTCTTAAGAGTATCCCAAATGCAAGAGCCTTTGCCCAACAAAGCAATCCGTGGCACATCCCGGCTCTCAACCCCAGGAACATACTTGCAAGCAAGAATCTTGGCCCAATCCTGATCCTGGCTGTTGCACCATCGCCATTACAGCTTAGCTGCCAAAGCCGTAACCACAAGAGCCATAGACCTGAGGCCAAGGCCACCAGCATGTTTTGGCCTACAGACAGACTCCCATTTGACTAAACTCCATTTCGAGGAAAGAAGGTTACCCGACCAAAGGAATTGCCGGGAAAGAGTATCAAACTCCCTCACAAAGGATGCAGGAGGAATCTGCACACAACACCTGTAAATAGGGAGAGACTGCACCACAGCTTTTAGAAGAAGCACTCTACCAGCAGAAGAGAGCCATCTGTGAGTCCAATGGCTAACCTTACTCTGGAACTTATCTAAAATCCCCTGCCAAAAACTTCGACGCTGAGATCCCAGGGCCAAGGGAGTCCCCAGGTACATCATGGGAAGAGAACCAATTTGGAATCTAAGAATCCTGGCAATCCTATTCTGAATGAGACGAGGAGTATTGAAGAAATAGATGGAGGATTTGTCATCATTGATACACTGACCAGACGCTCTCAAATAGATATCTAAAGTTCTCCTAAAGTTCACTGCCTCGCTAATTCTAGCCAAGCCCATCAGTCCAGTATCATCCACAAATTGAAGGTGAGAACAGGGAGGGAGATCATTGGTCCAGCTCCAACCGTGAAGAAGACCCAACCGCACCTGAGATTTAATAAATCTACCAAGGCCCTCCGCCATGATAATGAAAAGATACGGGGACAGAGGGTCCCCTTGCCGAAGACCCCGAGAAGCACTAAACCAATCTGAAGAATCCCCATTAAGAAGAACAGAGAAGGAGGACGAGGTTACACAGCTGAGAACCCAGCTCACCCATTCCTCGTTGAAGCCAAAAGTCAAGAGGATATTCTGAAGAAACTCCCAGCTCACCCGATCATAAGCTTTAGCCATGTCAAGCTTAATGAACATCGCCTTCTCCTTAGAGGAAGCCATAGAGTGAATAACCTCCGTAGCAATCACGACACCATCCAAAATCTGTCGCCCGTCCACAAAACCTCCCTGCTCAGTAGAAATCAAAGCACCAAGGATGGGTTTGAGTCTCTCAGCAATCAACTTGGTAATGATCTTGTAGGTGACATTGCATAGAGCAATAGGCCGAAACTGATCCATCCGAGTAGCCCCTTCCTTCTTAGGTATGAGAGCCAGAAAAGTAGAATTCAAAGACTTAAGCATTTGTTTGTTCCTAAGAGATTCCTGAACCACCTCAAGGAGATCAGACTTTATTATTTCCCAAAATTCCTGGAAGAACTCTATCGGAAACCCATCGGGGCTAAGAGCTTTTCCTTTTTTCATACTAAACACAACTTTCTCCAGCTCAGGTAACAAGATTGGACTCAGAAGAGCCCTATTCATCTCATCCGAGACCAAGCAAGGAATACAATCCAAGATAGCCCGCTTTTCAGAACCGGCAGCAATATCCTCCCTGGAAAAAAGATTAGAAAAATAGGTGACAGCTTCCCTGGAAATTTCACCATAGGACGAGAGCTGGGCCCCATCACTCGAGACAAGAGTGGAAATAGAGTTCCCCTGCCTACGAGCCTTAACCGAGTTATGAAAAAAAGCTGTGTTCCTGTCCCCCTCCTGAAGCCAATCAATCTGAGCTTTTTGCTTCCAGAAAATCTCCTCCCGAAGCTCCCACTCCTCTAAGCCCTTGAGGGCCAGGGACTCAGCATTCAGAAGGTCAGAGGATAGCCCAAAGTCTCGAATTTGACGAGTGATACTATCCAGCTTGGACTGAGCAGCAAGCTTCTGAGCATGCAAGTTCCCAAAGCATTGATAATTCCACCTCTTAAGCTGATACTTCACATGTTGAAGCCGTTTGCTAAAAGTGTACATGGCCTTCCCATGGGCAGGGAGCCCTTCGTACCACCATTCCAGCACAAGATCCCGAAGAGATTGCTCGCGAAGCCACATCAATTGAAATTTGAAAGAAGGGTTTTTAGTGACCCCATAAGAGGAGGCACAGAATTTGATCGGCCAGTGATCGGAACCCCTCCAATCTAGGATTTCAGAACTAGTAGTCCACCTGCTGCTCATCCAATAACAGGAGACCAGAAATCTATCAAGCTGTTCTGAGATAGCCTCATCACCACACCTCCTGTTGTTCCAAGTAAAAACTCCATTGACTGGCTTCACGTCAACAAGGTTAAGGAAACTAATTTTATCTCTGAGCAAAAGAGAAGAAGAATCAAGCCTGGCTAACCCTCCTTGTTTTTCCTCCATACTAATAACAGCATTAAAATCACCTGCCAACATCCATGGGAGATACGGGTCCAGAGAACGGACAAAGTAGATATGATCCCAAAGCTGAGTCTTACCTGGAAGATCAGTAGGAGCATAAATATTAGAGAAAAGACATCTTTCGCCAGTTTCAAAAATGGAGGCCACCATAGAGATAGAAGACTGACTAGAAGCCCACCATAAGGGGGAAACTTTCCTCGGGTTCCAGAAGCAAGCCACCCCCCCAGAGCTGCCCAAAGCCCCCACCCCCTGCCAGTAGCCTTGGGGCCAGATACGCAGAGCACAATTATTCAAACCATCCACTGTAAGCTTGGTTTCCTGTAGAAAGACTACATCCGGAGCCTGAGACTCAATTAATCTACGAACAGCCTTTTGTCTAGGGATGCTGTTCAACCCCCTAACATTCCAAGATAAAACTATCATTTAGGGGGGTGGGAGAAGTGGGAATCAATGGGTTTCACTGACCCGGACTCAACCAGAGTATCACCCATAATCTTAACCTTCTCTTGATCAGTTTTCCTTCCACTCCTTGATTGTTTATCTAAAGGCCCCTTTTTGAAAGATTTTTGATGCAAACCTAAGGCCGGAGGAGCCTTAGCCCCCTTCACAGGATCCGCAGACCCCTTCGTACCTTGGGGGCGAGGAGCCGAACCAACAATACCCACCGAAGATTGTGACTCCTGGAGGCCAACAATATTCTGAACTTGAGGAGGCAAGTCCAAAGCCGGCAGACTAGCCTGATGAATCCCTGACGGAAGAATGAGCTCTTCCTCCTTCGCCTCCGCCACTTGAATCTCTTCCTGACCTTGAACCCCAGAAGAGGGCTCTACCGGAATACCATCTTCTTGGACTACGCTATCGAGAACCTCAAACCGATTAAATGTGCCATCATTCTGTCTATCCATCCAGGATCGCTTCTTGCCTTTGCCTTTATTCCGAGAAGTAACCGGGGTAAATCCCTCCTTATCAACAGGCCCATCCAACACTGGAGCTTTCCCCTTGTCCGTCCTAGGAGGTCCAGAGGCAGACATGGGGGAAGATTTCAATCTGGGACATCTGCGGTGTAGGTGCCCATATTCATGGCAAATTCGACATCTGAATGGTAGGGTTTCATAATCTAGCTGTTGGATCCAGGAGGAAGAACCCATGCAGATTTCCATAGAGTCGGGTAATGGATTATTCAAATCAACTTCGACACAAATACAAGCAAAAGAAATTACCTTACGGTCTTGAGTCTGTGAAGCCGATCCAACAGGTTTCCCAAGAAGCAAAGAGATTGAATGGAGGATATCTTCCCTCCAGAATTCTAGCGGAAGCCTCGGCAAGCGAACCCACACAGGCACCCGTGAAGGGATCTCTTCAGCAGAGTTGAAGCCCATATGCCAAGGCTTGATGAAGAGCCCAACCTGGTTAAAAAAATAAGGGCCACCTTCGAAAGCCCTATGCCTGTCCGACATGCTTGAGAAAATAACCAGAAAGTAGTTATTAGCCGCTAAAAGGATCTCCATATCTCCTTCAGGACGTGCCCAGGATTCCAACACGGGAAGAGAAAGATGAAGGCCCAAAAATTTGCAGATAAGAGCATGCTTGCACCAGTACTCAACATCCTCTGAGACTTGCTCAGGTTGAATAACCAAGACCAGTCGATCTTCCGCTCGCTCCAAACAACCATTGACTTTTTTAATTCGAAGCGACCCTTTTGAAGAGGAGGTACCCTCTCCAGAAAGAGGAAGCTCAGTACGATCCTTGGTGTTGGCATGCATCAGAGAGGAAGGATCGCCCATCTCCAAATCCAGGGGAGAGGCAAAACCCTGATGCTCCATGGTAAAAAGGGCCCACACGCCAAGCAAAAGAGGGAAAGAGGCAATGAAGACGGCTCAAAAGCCCCTGCCGCCGCGCAAACACCGACTAGGCAACCCACGCACCTGTCAGCACCCCTACCAGCATTCAATCACGAAAGGGAGGAGCTCACACCCCTGCCCAAGATCCTCCAGACCCCTGCGACCTCAGACAGACCCCCCGCGAGCAGCCGAGACCCGCCAAATGCACACAGGCGCGGAAAAATGGACGCGGCTAGAGCACGCGTGCCCTAGCACGCACCAGAGCTCTGCTCAGTTTCATTCTCCATCGTTAGTTCTACCATCATTTCTTCCAAACAATTAAATACTTTCTAATTATTTAATTAAGTCATGCATTCTTCCAAATTTAAATAAATCATTTAAATTTATTTAAATCCTCTTAGTCTCTATAAATAAAATATAATTAAATATTTTATTTTATTCTTCTATCTTGCACAAGATAAATTAAATAAATTTATTTATTTAATTTGCTTTCTTCTAAAAATATCTTCTTGCTTTCTTTCTAAAATTGCAACTCATGCATATGTAATTAATTTATTTAATTAGATATTTCATCTATTATTCCTCTTATCCTTTTAGGATTTATTTCCTTTAAAGCAAAAAATCAAATTAAATCTTCTTCCCTCTCCATAATCAATTAAATAAATTCTATTTGTTTAATTAATTTCCTTATTCTTCTACTTTCCATCAAATGATTAAATAATTTTAAATTATTTAATTATTGCATCCTTCTTCTAAAAATAAATAAAATTAAATATTTTATTATTTATTCATGATGCACATAAATTAAATAAATTTTATTTATTTAATTTGTATTTCATCCACTCTTATCTATATCATTTTCTTCTAAAAATAAATTCTTCTTGTCATGCAAAAGCAAAAGCTGAGTTAACTAATTTAAAGCAAACTTTGTTTTTATCAACAAACTCTTAAATTAGAAAAATATATTCTAATTTAAGAAATAAAAGCTCATCCTCATCAAGAAAGTAGTTAACTCAATAAAGCATCCTTTTGAATGACACATGTCCTTCTATTCACGCACATTCTCTCAACCATTCTCAACCATTGATCCTCTCTCACACAAGTCTATAAATACCCTTCTATTCTTCTATCTCAATAATCATCAAGCTTTCAAGTAAACTTATGCTGCAGAATCCATAGCACGCCATTGGCACCCCCACTATCACATCCACCATTATCCATTTCATGTTGTGCTAAAGCTCACCTTCAACACTACAAGTATCCAAGCCATTTCTCTTTTGCCATCTTGAGGAATTAAAGCGTAGCAAAGCAAGCTTCCTAAGGGCTGCATTCATCACTGAAGATCAAATGGGAATAGGTGAACAATGGAAATCATGAGGTAACAAAGGTTGTAAGTATCACTCTTATTCTAAAAGCTTTTGTTATTTGCACATTCCATTGATGTTTTTGGGTTTTTATAATTCATTTTATTATCCCATTTTACCCATCACAAAAAGCATGGAATAAAAAGATAGTTATCTGCTTCTATGAATCCTTAGTAAAATGGAATTGTGGAAAGAAAGAACCGGACCATTAAAGAAGCTTCCAAGACCATGATGATGGAAACTAATGTTCCACAAGTTTATTGGAGAGAATCTGTGAGTACTGATGTCTACACTCTTAACTAGGTGCAGATCAAAGGAAATTCTGGTAAGACTCCTTATGAACTTTGGTTTGGTCATCCTCCTACTATAAAATATTTTAGAGTTTTTGGTAGTAAGTGCTATATCAAAAGAGATGAAGATCTAGGCAAGTTTGAAGAAAGAAGTGATGAAGGAGTTTTTCTAGGTTACTCTACTCAAAGAAAAGCATATCGGTGCTTTAACAAGAGGTTGAAAAAGATTATTGAAAGTGCTAATGTCAGAGTTGATGAGAGCAAGGAAGAACATTCCAGGTCTTGCGGATATGATTTAGATGATCAAGATGACAATCCAAGTCAAGGAAGGCAAATTCAAACCTAGACTCAAATCCATATTGATCTAGAAAGCTCAGTGACTAGAGAGGATAATGTAGAAGTTGAGGAACAAGTTCAATAAATAGAAGTTCAAGCCGATCCCAAAACTCCCAAGTATGTAAAAATGAATCATCCTAAAAATTAGATCATAGGAAACAAAAATAAAGGTGTTTGAACCAGAAGAAGAATTGTTGAAGATCAAGAAGAGATTTGTTTGATTTCAAAGATTGAACCAAAATCAGTAAGTGAAGCCTACAATGATGAAAATTAGTTTAAAGCAATGGAAGAAGAATTAATGCAAATTGAAAAGAATCACACATGGGATCTTGTTTCTAGACCTGAGGACAAAAATGTGATTGGAACTAAATGGGTCTTTCGAAACAAACTAAATGAAGATGGTGAAGTTGTAAGAAACAAAGCAAGGTTAGTGTGAAAAGGATATTCTCAAGTGGAAGGAATTAATTTTGAAGAAACTTTTGCTATAGAGATCTAGACCTCCTTAGGGTATTGTGCGACGAGTGTTGGAGAGCTATTAGGATGGTGATTCCACAATGAGATCATCATGCCAAGCGAGTGAGGATGCATGGGTGACTAGAGGGAGCAGGCACACCAGTATGTAGCTAATTTTTTTCTAAAAGTGTGATTTAAATAAGCTAGAGGTGTCATAAATGCACACACGTCACAAGAAGCGACTAGGTTATAGGATAGGCAATGGAGGTAGCTTGTGAAGGAAAATAAGTCGCTTAGGGTAGATTAGGTCACTTATAGGCATGGCTTAGTCACTTATGGGAAAAGTGAGTCACTTGTGGTCGGCTAGAACAAATAGTTAGGCAAAATGTGCACATGGCTAGAATACGTCACTTTTAGAGGAAAAATGAACGCATGTATATATAGAGCTTGCATGTAAAGGATAAGCGGACACATATGGGAAGTAGGTCGCTTGTAGGTAGAAAGCATGCTCTTACAGGTGTAGGGCTCACTAATAGTTAGCAGTCACACACATATGGTAAAGATATCCCATATAGGCTAAAAGTATGCGCATATGGTAAATTAGTTCACTTATGATCAATAGGTAGGCGCATATAGAAAAATGGGTCGCTTGCAGTAGATATATCAGGGATAATAGGCAAAAGTCAATTTGGATAGCACAAAGACTGATACAGTGAGTGAAATGATGTAGGATGTATTACCACATTTGTTATCATGCGAGCCACACCCTAGGGATTTGTGGTTGGTGAGAGTGTTGGATGCAGAGGAGCAGCTAGTGCTAGAGATTCTCAGATTAGAGCATGTGTTGAGATTAGAGCCAGTGCAAGCACATCAAGGACTGATGATGTTGATGGTGGAGAGATGGAGGAGTGAGCATAGTTATTTCTTGTTGCTGATAGGAGAGGTGACCATTACCTTAGAGGATGTGTTCTAGATTCTGCAAGTTCCTATTGATTGGGACTAGGTAGATTATGATCTTGATATGGGTCCAGCTACATTCAGACGATTGTTTGGGACTCTAGAAAATGGAGCTAAGGGCTTAGAGATTCCCATGGTGAGGATGGAGGAGCTATGTGATAGGTTGCAGCAGGTAGTGGTAGCAATTATTAGATGGCTAGTCAGAGACAGGTGAGCTAGAGGCTTTCTGGTTGGATGGGGGATAGTGATGGAGGGGATGTTCTCCTATGGTACCATATATGCATGGGCCAAGTGTGTGCTAGGATAGTTATATCATTATCTGCATGACTGTGCCTATATGTTTGGGGCTAGTACGTCAGCTAGAGTTATAGTGTTACATGTATGGGCTTATGAGCACATTTCAGTGACGAGGCCAGATGGATGGGAAGCAAGAGTAGTAGGAGAGCCATATGCTAGGATGTATAGGGGAGCTCTGACTTATCGGTAGTCGCGAGGGGTTGTATACTAGTGGCAAACATTGGATGAGGTGGATAGATTTGTGTGGAGGCCATGGTTAGCATGCGAGAGATGGGATGAGGAGGATGCAGAACTTATCTATGTGAGGTAGGCTAGATATATTTTTGGTCACAATAGATATATCATAGAGCGGTATTTTCTCGAGAGGGTGTTGAGATAGTTCAGATTGCCACAAGGTGTACTAGTTAGTGATGCAATTTTTTGAGGACACGGAAAGAGGTTTTTGATTAGGGGACTGAGATTGTGGTTAACATAGCTTTGGTAGAGAGGGATGGATTAGGGCTAGTTATATGGCCATGGAGACAGGGTCCTACAAATCCAGGGAATTTACCAGATTATGATGCTTATTGGGTGATAGCTAGACTGACTCAACTGATGGGGGTTGGGGAGATTGGAGAGATTGGTATGGAGAGGCCAATTAGGAGGAGGCAGAGACCAGCTCCACCAGCACAGGCAGTTGTGTTAGTAGCTCCTAGGATATAGGTTCAGGGATAGCCATAGGTATTGGCACAGCTAGCAGCCCCAGATGATAGGTAATGATGTGGGTATGTAGAAGTTGAGACGGTGGATTAGGAAGGAGAGGCGATGGAGATAGAGGGCTTAGATGAGGATGTGGAGAGTGGAGCTAGACCATCATCAGGTGGTGATAGGTTTATGGCATACGAGAGCACAGGCATAGGCATACCAGGCATGGCTACAATCGAGAGCACAGGGAGGTGATCAGCAGGATTATGGTAGTCTTGCAAGGGTGACTGGAGAGAGATACAACTGTGCAGTAGGTATAGCTAGTGATAGTTGAGAGAGATACAACTTTACAGTAGGTATAGGCTATGAGAGCTAAGAGAGATGTGGCTACGCAGTAGTTGTAGATGGTGAGGATGGAGAGAGACATAGTTGTGCAGTAGTTGCATGCTATGACAACGAAGTGAGATAGAGCAGTGGCTACATTGGGTACAGATGGGGCCATGATGTACTTGGCTACATAGTTGACTCAGGTACAGGGTGAGTTGAGGAGAGCGTAGGGTGATATGGAGTATTACAGAGGCTTATATCATGGAGCAGTGCCTACAGAACAGAGATAGCCTAGCTATAGGAGTAGATCAGGGGCATTGGCTTCACGGAGGATAGGAGGATCACGGCATATGGCTTTAGTGATGGGATCGCCTAGAGATAGGGGGCCAGGTGCAAGACCTGGTGGTGGAGGATAGGGCGAGGGAGCTGCCAGTAGTCATTAGGGCTACCTTGTTGTGTTTTATATTATTGTATCATGATGAGGCCTATGAGCCAGTTGTACATACATTCTTTGATGGCTTATAGATGGCCCATGTTGTACTTGTAGACACTTGTATATTGACATATGTAATGTATATATATATATATATATATATATATATATATATATATATATATATATATATGAGATGGATTTGGTTCTATATGATGGTGTAATGAGTATAGATGCACTTATGGTATTATGTTATGCATTTACTTTGGTACCTTGTATGATCTATATGGATGTGTATGCAAATGATGTGGATATGCAAACGGTAATAATGATAATGTATCGTGCTAATGGTAATGGGATTATTATGATAATGTAAATATGTAGATGACAATGATATGAACATATGGATTTCTAACACATTTGTTTTGTAGGGCAAGGAAAGTGGAAAAGGAATGATGGAGGGAGCGATTGATCTTGGTTGAGAATATATAGGCATATGATGAAATGGATAAATGATATGGTAGCTTTTAAAGTAATTGTTTAAAATTTAAAAGGAAATGCAATCCTTATGTTTGATATAACATATGGATGTTATGCACCAGGGTAGAGAAGACCAAGGTATTGAGATATCCAATGCAAGACCAACATACTACAATCTTGTCTGAACACATGAGGTCAAGATGTTGAACCAGCATACACAAGATATAAATAGTAGCTAGTGCTCTGAGATGGACTTTGACGCTACAAGCAATGGTTTGAGCTTATCTCCACTACACATAGTGACACCTTGTTGGTTATATGTAGGGAGCTAGTCTTGACATAGAATAGTCTCAAATGCATAAGAGATTGTTTATCTTCTCAGATGCTAGAGATATTGATATGTAAGATGCTAATCCCAACACGTACAACATACCAATACACATAGGAAGAGAATAAGATCATCTTGTAAACACAGCATATGACAGTCTTGATTAGGCATAGGAGAGGGACAAAAGAGAAATCAAAAGATAAAACAAAAGATACTGTCATCATGTTCTCTTTCCAAATTTAGGTGCTCTTGGATGGGTTTAAGCTGGCGCCTTGTTGAGAGGAAAGCTGCATCCTGTTGAAGGCTAAAAGTTGATAAAATGCTATAGCAAATGTTGGCTTAAGGCATGTGGACAAAATAGCTTTTGGCTTATCGTTGATTGGTTAAGGTGCTTGAGCTTTCTCTGATACATAGTCTGCCTCTACTTGAGTGGGTCAAAGAGAAGAAGATAGAAGATGAAAGAAGATGAAGAAGGGGTGTATCATTAGTTCTTGCATACTAGATACTTCCTTTGTATCCCAGACTACCTACATACCTTGTGTCCATGGGATCAAAGCATGTTACGATGGTGATGAGACATGATGAATATGTAGTTCTAGGTTCATTGATGATGTAAATAATGAAAGATAGAAGAAAGGGAGATGAAATATCGAGGGATGATTAGAAGAATGATGAAAGATGGATAAATGGAAGAAGGGCTATCATCTTCACCTGAATCAAAGTGCTTGCTTCACATCTCAGATTGCCTACATACCTTGTATCCATGGGATCAAGGCTTTGAATGATAGAGATGGGATGTAGTTCTTTCTTGGTTGATTGCAAAGATCAAATTTTATTACTTTGGATTTTTGGGATTTTTTTTTTGGAAGGTTTTGGGTGATTGTCACGTTGTTGGTTCTGGTTGCAGATGTGTGCAATGTTTGAAGTTGGATAATGTTGGCTATGCTACAAAGTTGATTGTGTGTTGTGTTGAAAGTTTCTTGTTTGTTGGGTCATGAGCTAGAGCTATGGGTATCCACTTCCAAACAAGGTCCAACCAGTGCCCTTAGGATGGGATGAAGTTTATTAGGAATGTGCTACAACTAATGGTGTTCATGCAGATAATATACTAAGATGCCCAATGATATCTTTACCTCAACAAAGTCCAAACTATGAAAACTAGCAAGGCAGAGGCGATGGAAAGAAAAAGGTGTTTATTATGGATGAATAAAGGATAATGGGCTAGAGATGTTTATACAATGTGAAGAGTGGATTATGATGTGGATTATATAGGTAAGATAGTGGATAAATGGTTGGAAAAGCAATAATCAAACAATGTGAAGCAGATGATGGAAGCTGGTCTCTACACATAGTGCCTATTTGCTAGGTTTTCACTATGGTACTTATCCAAGGCACCTGTTTACTAGGTTTTCATCAGAGGATAGATTATTTATCTTGTTCTAAATATGTTTTTGATCATCCAAAGTGCCACAAGGTGGTTTTCACTATTGGATGGTTATTTTTTTTTTATTTTTTTGGGATATGCTAAGGTTCATGGGTAGAACCATTTGAGATGGATGCTGTTGATTGGCTCATCTAAGGGAACACCTTCAGGTGTCAAGAAAGTGTATGTCCCTAATCCATAGATTGATGTGATGACAAAAGGACCAAGCCAATTAGGTTCAAACTTTCCCTGTTTCTCACGATGTTATTGATTTCTTTGATTTTCTTTAAGGACAAGATCACCAACTTGAAATCTTCATTCTCTGATCTTCTTGTTGTAACTGTGGTGTAGTCAGTTCTAATAGACTTGTAGATGATTGAGTTTTGTGAGACACCATTCATCTAATAGCTCAAGATTATGGAGTCTGGATACTCAATATTCTTTATCAGAAATAGTGTGCTGTAAAGATACTCGCAGTGAGGGGATCTCAACCTCAATAGGTAAAATAGCTTCAGTACCATACACCAAAGCATATGGTGTAGAGCCAGTGGGAGTTCTGACACTTGTTCTATAGGCCCATAATGCAGGATTAAGTTGTAAATGCCAATCACAGCCAGCTTCATTGACTGTCTTTTTGAGGATCTTGATAATTGTTTTGTTAGAAGCCTCAGCTTGACCATTACTTTGAGGGTAGTAAGGAGTAGAGAATCTATGTTGAATATGGAACTTGTTACAAAGATCTCTGACTTCTTGGTTCTTGAAAGGATGACCATTATTAGTGACTATAGCTTGGGGAACTCCATAACGGAAAATAATATAATGTAGGATAAACTTTGATATTTGCTTACTAGTAATGTAGGTCATTGGTATGGCTTCCACCCACTTCGTAAAATACTTAGTGGCGATGATGATAAATTTATGGCCATTTGATGAAGTGGGATGGATTTTACCCATGAGATCAAGTCCCCACTACAAGAAGGGACAAGGAGTAGTGATAGGTTGAAGTTCATGTGCTGGTGCATGTCTTAGATCTCCATGTTTCTGACACTGTAGATATCTCTTTGCAAATTATTGTGCATCTTTCTCCATATTTTGCCAATAGTATCCAGCTCATAGAAGCTTCTTAACAAGGTCAAGGCTAGCGAAATACAATCCATAGACACCTTCGTGTACTTCGCGTAAGGTAAATTTCACTTCTTCGGAATCAAGACATCTAAGAAGGATACCATCGAGACTTTGGTGATATAGGGTGTCCCCTAAGATAGTGTAGCGAGAGGTTCGATGCATAAAGATTTTTCATTGGGTATTGGATAGTTGAAATGGTAAAGTTTGCATGCAAAGATACTTGTATATATCCTCATACCAAGGTGAATTGGGACCAACAATTTCACATATAAGCTTAGATTGTGGTACTTCAAATCCTGGGATCAGGAGTTGTTCTACTAGAAACTCACATTTATGCGCATTGGAAGGCATGTCTAGAAGAGATCCAATCATAACCATGGCATCTGCTTCTTTGTTTTGTAACCTTGGAATCTATTGAAAGGTGATAGTGTCAAAATATTGCTTGAAATCATAGACCATTGCCTTGTATGGGAGGATCTTTTCATCCTTTGTTTGATACTGATCTAAGACTTGTTTGATAACCAACTGAGAATCACCAAAGACCTGTAACTATTTGATAGTCCATTGTACTGCCATGCGTAATCCTATGATCAAAGCCTCATATTCTGCTATGTTATTGGTACATGGAAAGGCAATTCTATATGACTTTGGAATACAGTCTCCTTGAGGGGTGACAAACAATATCCTTGCTCCTGATCCATGTTGCATGTAAGATCCATCAAAGTATAGTTTCCACAATGTTGGTGAAGTTAGATTGAACAACTCTTCATCAGGGAACTCTAGGTGTATTGGATAAATATTTGTGATAGGTGTTGCAGCTAACTGATCAGCGATGACTTGTCCTTTTATGGCTTTTTGATCTACATATTGTATATCAAATTCACTTAAGATCATAACCCATTTCTCTAGTCTTCCTGTGAGGATTGCTTTGGAGAGAAGATATTTGAGTGGATCAACATTAGATATGAGCTTTGTTGTTTGGTTCAACATACGGTGTCACAGTTTTTGGGAAGCAAACACCAGTGCTAAACATGCTTTTTCCATGGATGAGTAATTAAGTTCATATCCTACAAGAGTTCTGCTAATGTAGTAAATGGCTTGCTCTTTTCCTTAATCATCATGTTGAGCTAAGAGAGCACCCAATGCTATTGTTGTTGAAGAAATGTAGAGTAATAATGGGTGCTCAAGTACAAGAGGTACTAACATAGGAGGTGTTGCCAAGTATTCCTTTATTTTGTCGAAGGCTTAGTAACATTTTTTATCCCACTTAAAAGGTTCACCCTTGTATAGGAGATGTTGAAAAGGATGACATTTATCTGCTAGCTATGAGATAAATTTGCGAATGGATTGTAACCTTCCTTGTAGACTATGAAGTTGCTTCAAATTTAATGGTGAAGGCATTTCCATGATAGCTTTTACTTTGTCAGGATCTACTTCAATTCCTCATCGTGATACAATATATCCCAACAATTTACCAGATGTTACACCAAATATACATTTCTTTGGGTTTAGCCTGACTTGATATTTCTCTAATCGATCAAAGATTTGTGCAAGTACCTGTAGATGTCCTTCTCTTGTTTTGGATTTTCCTAGAATATCATCAACATAATCCTCCATGATAATGTGGAAAAGGTCATGGAAAATAATTGTCATGGCTCGTTGATAAGTAGCTCCTGTATTCTTGAGACCAAAAGGCATTACAACCCAGCAATAGGTACCCCATGGAAAAATGAATGATGTCTTGTCTTTGTCTTCCTCTGCTATTCTGATTTGGTTATATCCTAAGAATCCGTCCATCAAGGATAACATTTCATGTCCAACTATGAGATCTACAATGTTGTCAATGCTTGGTAGTGGAAAGTCATCTTTAGGACATGCTTTGTTAAAGTCTTTGAAGTTTGTACAACAATGAACTCGTCCATCAGGTTTTGCTATAGGTACCAAATTTGAAACCCATTCCGGATAATCATTAGGCTTGATGAACTTTGCTTCTAGCATCTTCTGAATCTCTGCCTTGACCAAGAGAGCTATTTGTGGATACATTTTGCGCATCTTTTACTTGATAGGTTTTACATTGGGAGATACTACTAGATGATGTACTACAAGTGATGGATCTAAACCCAGCATGTCAGAGTATGTCCATGCAAAATTGATAACTCTATTTAGGAAGTATGTTATGAAATTTCTCCTTTCCTACTCTGATAGTGAGGCTTCCAAAAAGGTGATCTTCAGATTTTGTTCTGTGCCCAAGTTCATGTCTTGAGATTTTTCAACTAGCACTGTTGATTTTTCATGATAGTCATTGTTGGTAGAAAGATCAAACCCCTTATCCTCCGATGCCTCAAATAGGTTTTCACCTTCGGATATGTCCTTTATTTTTACTTTTTCACAGTTAAGAGGTGCCTTTCAATTTTCACCTAGTGACCTATCTTTTTTTATTCTATTTATTTCACTTTCGTGACTAAAGGATTTGATATTTCCACCAAAATATGCTAGTTTAGGGAGATCAATCATGAAGCCTACTTTGTGATCACCTAGTGGAATGCCCTGTCGTATGCCCATGAATTTAGCAATAGCTTTATCATTTTTAAATGTGTCCAATATTGGTGCCCCTTGTTGGTCACAATCGATGAGGTCAGGATATACAAGTGAAAGGGTAATGGACAAAGAGTTTGGCTAGATGAGGTTGTGGAGATCATGAAGATAGACATTTCATGAAAAACGTCCATGATATGAAAGGAAGAGTCGTCGATGGTATTCGAGTTAGAGGTCTCTCCTACCGAAGAAGGTCTAGCTTCCATATCGGAAATACACTTAATGTCTTTGGAAGGTGATACCTCCAGCTTATAGCCAAGGCCTTGTTTATTAAGCTTCTTAGACACAACAACAGGTTCAATATGTCCTTGTCTCTGTGATCCCAATCTGCCATGTCCTTTATATCCCATGTTTTTAATGATATGGAACCCATTGTTATATCTCTCCACTTCAAGTTGGGCTTGGTCGTTCTCATCAAAGAATTTCCAAGAGTCAATATCATCAATATCTTCATCATCAAGGAATCCACCTTTTATGAATACTATTGGTGGGGCTTTTATGACAGTGGCAGATGAAGATGGCTTGGATGTGGAAGGTTTTCTATGAGATTTTGGAGATAAGGCAAGAGTGCCAACATAACAAGGGTCTTGCAATGTGTACTCACCTAGGCCATGTTTAGTATACTTGATATGGAGATTGGAAGATGATGGGCTAGAGGATGGCTTGAGTAGGATGGAGGGATCCACATAGGATGATGATGGATATGCCTCGGTGTTGATAGGAATACGGTTGGGGCTATGATATTTAGTTTGAAAAGCACAACAAAACTCAAATGGATTAGGATTAGCATAGATAACAACTTCAACACCATTGTGTGGAAATTTGAGGCATTGATGGTATGTGGAAGGAACTACTTTAAGAGCATGGATCCATGGATGGCCAAGGATGATGTTATAAGGAAGGTCAATATCAAGGACTTGACAATGGGTGTCTGTTGTGATAGGACCAACTTGAATAGGTAAATGGATAATCCCTTCAGTGTCCCTCTCAGCATCATCATATGCTTTGATAGTAATAAACTTGGAGGTGTCAACATCTTTCTTAGAATATCCCAATTATTTTATTAACTTTAAGGAACATATATTAAGACCAACTCCACCATCCACTAAGATTTGTTTGATACAACATTGTTTAACAAACACTTCAATGTGGAGGGCTTCGTTATGAGATGGGTGTATGGATGGTTGGAGATCTTTGTCCAAAAAAGTGAGATGGCAAGGGGCTGCAATGCTAGCTACCAGAGATTGGAATTGTGTGGTATCGATATCGTTGGGCACCGAAGATTCTTGTAATGCTTTATCAAGGATAGCTTTGTGGGCAGGGGATATGCGAAGTAGATCTAGGATAGAAATATGTGCAGGGGTTTTACCAAGGTGATCAAGGATGTTATAACCAGAAAATGGTTGAGGAGGATAGACAGGTGCTCCCTGAATGGTAACACAGCCTCTTCGGGTAGTAACAGCACAATCAAGTGCTTTGCCTTGGATTGTGTTGGTAGAAATGCGAGCATGATCAATGCAGCCAATCGTGGATGATTCATAAGTGTACTAGATGGCATTACTGGCATGGGGGTTGCTTGTCTTGTCATGTGATGGAAGTGGATTCTTGAGAACATCTTGATTATAGTTCGATGTCGATTGTTGGGCTGGCTATGATGCTAGCGGTGTGATTTTAATGAGGCCTTAGTTAATGCAATCTTGAATGACATGTTTTAGGTGCATGTAACCATTAGTTTTGTGTCCTTTGACTCTATGATATTCACAATATTCATTTTCTTTGTACCAAGGAGATTTGAAGATTGGTTCTCCATTGGGTGGTGCTTCAGGCAATATGATATCTCCTGATTGAAAAAGCTTATGAAAGACAACTTCCATAGGTTCTCCTAAAGGAATAAATGATCGTCGAGGATTTGAAGTTTGTCTTTGTTGTCATTTTCATTGGAAAGGTTGTGGATTAGTTGTAGATGCAGCTTGTATGTTGATAGGAGCTTTCACTGTTTGGATGTTCTTTATGTCTACAACTTCGTCATTGACAACATTCTTGTTTTTGTTCCAAAAATGGGATCTATCATTCAATGATTGGGAATTGTCTTTGTTGCCTCTAAAAATCTTGATAGTTCCCTTAGCAATTAAAGCATGTTCAATAGTGGCTCCTTTCAATATAAGCTCATTAAAGGTGTTAGCACTTTGTAGTTGTAGTTGGAAGGATAGCTCGAGATGAAGATTTTGGACAAATATATCAAGCTAGTGCTTCTTAGGTATTTGCCATGATAGTTTGCTAGCCATGTTACGCCATCATTGTGTAAATGAGGAAAAAGCTTCACCATTACGTTGTTTATTGTTGACAAGGTCATTCATGGTCACTTCATGTTCAATGTTAAAGGAAAAATGGGATCAAAATTGGTTTGCCAATTCTGCAAAAGTCATAATTCTTGGCGGTAAATGAGAGAACCACTCAAGAGCTTGTCCTGCTAAGCTTCAAGGAAATAGTCGCAAGAGATATGTATCATCTTGAGAAACATCAAGGCATGCAACATAAAATTCTCTAAGATGGTCATCTAGATTTCCTTTCCCTTTATATTTGTCAAATTACGGTATCTCAAAGTGTGGTGGAAAAGGTGTCATATGAAGTGACCTTTCAAACGGGTAAGTGCATATATCTCCCAAGGAAAATGTTTTCTTATTTTGTCCCACTGCTTTGTTAATCATCTATTCAACATCTATTTGAGATAATTTCTATTGTTGCACAAGGGGTTGATGGTTTAGAGGTGGGGTGTAACATTGCGTATATTGTAGTTATTGTTGCAGAATGTAGGTGGACATGACCATTTGTTGGGGTTGTGTGCTCACATTATATGTTAAAGGGTTGGTATAGGATACATATGTATTTAAAGATTGCTATCCTTTAGACACAAGTTGTTGTTGGGTATAGTATGATGGATTAGCTCTGGGAGTTTGCATCACATGGGATGTAGAGGATGGATTGACAGTGGTCAATGGTTGGGGATTTGGATTTGGCTTATAGTAGGTACTAGAAGGGTTGGTATATGCAAGAGAAGGATGAATGGTTGGGTTTGTGTTATGAACAACATGAGGATTAGTAGATGAAGTGTTATGGACAATATGAGGATTAGTAGATGAAGTGTTATGGACAACATGAGGGTTGGTAGATGACGTGTTATGGACAACAAGAGGGTTGGTATGTGGCATGTGTTGAGTGACAATGGATAAGCCTTGGGTTGCATAGGATGGATTGATGGTCTGTGAAGGATTATATAGAGGTGGAGAAGGTGATGTAAGTTGATTAACATAGGAAACCGCAGTGTTGGGATATGCTTGTGATATAGGAGGCGGTTCACTCATGTCAATGAGACTAACATTGGGATTATATGGGAGGTGAGATGGATTCATGGAAATGGTAGTAACCATGTTAGAGGTACTAGGAGTATGAGTGTGGGATATGGTCTCCGCATGTGACGCAACAAGAGTAGAGATGTGCAATTGCTGCAAAACTTGGGCTTGTGATCCTTGGTGTGCTTGTGAGGTTAGTAGGGGCTGTGAAACTTGTGGAATTGGCACTTGTGAAACATGGATAGCTTGGGATACTTAAGGCATAGATATGGTCATGGTAGATGTGGGAAGGTGTTGTTGAACATGGAAAGGTGGAAAGCTCAAATTTTGTGATTGAAAAGGAAGTATTTCAGTTGGTGTTAGCAAAGGTTCAACAGAGTACTCCTTGCGTGGTGGGCTTGATGGTGCAGCAATATGCCATGAGGGAGATGGATTAGAAGGTGGATGAGATTGGATGGACATATCATGAAATGGTGTGGCAATGGTAGATGGTCCTTGTGCAACAACAGTAGGAGTGTTTGAATCTTGTTTACAGATGGAAGATAAATCAAAATCACTTAGTAGTTTAGTTCCCATGCAAGCTAGTTGCAAGAAATGATGGTCCAGATCAAATACGATGAGTTTCTCAACGTAATCCCATATGTGTGTACCTCTAAATTCAAATAAGTCCTCTTGGGATTGCTCTTCATAGGCTTTGGAAAATGTTGGAGGTTGCACTTGTTGTGAAGATGATGGTCTAGCAGTGTATCCTTCAGGTACAAACATGTGAGAAGGCATACCGGTTGTTAATTGAGTCACATCTCAAGGGGTATTGATCAAGATTGTTGCATTTTGGCTTCCATATCGGCTCTCAATTTTGCTTCCATTTCAGCTCTATATTGACTCCTAGATTGAGGCATGATGGTTGATGTTAAAAGTTGGAGTTGGCTTGTTAAGATTGAGACCCAAAAGGTGATGTTTGGTTGATTGCTTGATTGCTTGGTTGTTGGTTGCTTGGTTAAACTTCCCTAGAGGATATCTAACACACTCAAGGGAAAAGTTGGTTGCTGTTGCTATTTTGCTGATGTTGCTTAGGCTAGTGAAGCTAAAAGGTGATGTTTTTCTATTGTTAGATGGGTTGGTTGATGTTTGATGTTGTTGTTTTAGGATCTCAAAAGGGTGGATAGTGCACAAAGTCCAATTGTTTGATATGCTCAAGGTTGGAGACGAAGTTTAGGTATCTGCAAATGATCAGAGGTAGGTCTGAAAGCTAGTGTTGAAGCTAAGCAATCTGAAATGTAGCTAATTTGGCTGAGCTGCTAAGGTTTTGTTATTTTTTAGCCAGAGGTGACGGATAATAGATCAAATGCGAGTCCAAAAAGGGCAAAATCAATTAATAATAGCTCAAAAGTGATCTAGTTTGGGTTTAGATAACAAGATACAATATTTACCAGAGGCGAGCTAGTTTTGTAAAGGTGTGCAGTTTTAGATCAAAAGTAATTTTTTGTTGGTCAAAAGCAATATGGTTCAGGCAAAAAGTGACTAACTGCTATTCAAAGGTGATCTGGTTTAGGCAAAAGGTGACGAGTTGCTATTCAAAGGTGATTTGGTTGTCTATAAGTGGACAGTTTGGGCTCAAAAGCAGTCTATCAGAAGATGTAGTTGGAATGATGTTTTTGACAAGAAAATAGTAATTTCAGTCACTCACACTCACAACAATCACAAACTTGTACAACCTAGGCTAGAGAGGACTATATTTGTGAAGTCCCCTGGCTGTGCCTATTCAAAGCAGATAGCTTCAAGATCTTGGTAGCACTGGCTCCTCTCCACGGCACACACTTCTCACACATACCAAGATTCAGGTTTCCCAAGGCTCATCCCCCCACTAAACCTTAGGATTGTCCTTGCTATCTCCATTAAGAGCCACGTGAATCAGGGTGGCTTCAAAGGTCCCACCTTTTGCATCAACAAATAGAGGGTTTTTGGCTACTACACAAATTTGCTAATAAGGGCATCTGTTTGGGTGGCTATATGTGTAGCAGTGCAACTCTCCATTATGGAGTCTTCTAGCCTTCAAGGGTTACACCTTGGAGGGTTTTGGGGGGAGTTGGCTGTCGGTATAACACAACACCCATTGTTTGTGGCTTTCGACACAAACACTTTTCTTATATACTAGTTTGGAAGGACTTGGCTTTAGCCCATTACCGCTTGGGTTGTACCCCTTCTCACACTGGGAAGGTAGGCCCTCTAAAGATAATAAAAAGTTCTCATGCACCCAAGATCCATTTGATAGACAAGGGAAGAGGATACTTTTGCTATTAAATTTAGGTTACAAACATGCACATTCAAGCAATCAAAAAAGATAAATCAAACACAGAGCAATCAATGATTCTTTTTAAGCACCAAGCCCAAATGTTCCTAAATTAGTGAAAAAAAATCACAAGTCTCAGACCGATCAGATATGCAACAGATATGTTAGTAGTTTGTTATCCTCCTTTTCTTGGACAATCGATAAGATGCTACACAAATACCCAATTAGTAGCCAAAAAACCAAATTGTAAATGATAAAGACTAAAAGTGGCATAGTTACCAGAGGTGAACAACTATTGTTCAAAAGCGATCTATATTCTGGGGTAGGTGAAATGTCACAAATCAGAAGTGATGCCAGTAAACCCAAATGTGAGCGGATAAAGCTCAAAAGTGATGTGAAAAGGCAACAAGCAACTAATTATAGGCCATAAGCGACTCAGATTTGAAAAAGAACAAGATAAAATAGCAAACCCTAGTTTTGTAGAAAGTGATCCAGATGGCTAAAAGTAATTACTGTCAGATTAAAAGCAATGCAAATAAGAACATAAATAATCAATGTTAGTGTATAAGTAATGCAAAAAAGGCAATAAGCGACCACTATTCGCTCAAAAGTGATCTAGAAAATGCTGTAAGCAGCTAGTTTCAGCCTAAAAGTGATGTGTATAATCAGACGGTGATTGGTTTTCACTTAGAAGTGACTGAAACTTGCTGTAAGCGCTTGGAAAATTTGATCTTCACAAAAAACAACTCCAAATAACAAATTTAAACAATGATGTTTGTCCCACCAGGCATGCCAAAATGTGACAGGTAAAAATTAGATCAGTAAGATCAAGCATAATAATGAAACCCTAATCCTACCATCATCAAAGAATCGAATCCAAATGAAATCAAAACCATGCAATTCAAGAACAATGTGACCTAGATTGTATGATTCCTTGTAGGATATGTGGATTGCTTCTTCAATAATGAACAATTATGAAGATCAAAGCTGCCATGATGGATGGATGATAATGATAATGATAATAAGCTTAATGGATGCTAAAATGCTCAAGTGCTCAAGATGATAATGTAGATGCTATGAGAGTGCTTGTTTTGATGTAGTATGAAATGAAAAGGGTGTTTATACAGAACTCAACCAAAATCAATCAACGGTGGAGATTTGGTGGCTATGTGAATGGCTAGGATTAATTGATAGGCATAGGTTAATGTGAAGATGACAAGTGGAGGGAAGATAGGGCTTATGTGTGACCATGTACATAAAAAGTAGTACATGTGAAAGATATTAAATAAAAGATGTAGGACCACTTATCTTTTTAAAAGAAAGTGGCTCAAATGTCGGTTTATGTTAAATGATAAGAGAAATTAATTAAATAAAAATATTTAATTAATTTGGGAAGTGGGATTGTGATAGGAATTTTAATTAAATAAATAAATTTATTTAATTAAAATAGATAGAAATATAGATAATTAAAGAATTAAAGATTGTTTAATTATGGCTTAGAAGAAAAAGATAATGAATTAATTAAATAAATATAAATTCATTTAATTAATAGAAGAAATAGGGGATTTAGATGGCTAGGGTATTTTGCTTCAAGTGTGTTAGACAAATGCAAATGCTAGGTAATGTGATATTAAGTATTAATGATAATGAGTCAATTTTGGGTGTCTACAGGAGGATTGCTCTATCTAACTTAGACCAAACCTGACAACATGAATGTAGTTGGACTTGTTGCTAGATTTCAAGCTGATCCAAAAGAATCTCATGTTGTGGTAGTCAAAAGAATTTTTAGATATCTCAAGGGGACAATTGATTATGGATTGTGGTATCCAAAGGATAATGACCTCACTCTTCATGCATATACAGATGCTGATTGGGTAGGAGATGTGGATGATAGGAAAAGTACTAGTGGTGGTACATTCTTCTTGGGAAGAAGATTGGTCTCTTGGATGAGCAAAAAGCAAGAGGCAATATCTATGTCCACTGTAGAGGCAGAGTATATAGCTACAGCAAATAATTGTACTCAAATTCTGTGGATGAAACAAATGTTGAAAGCCGTCATAATTGTGTTTGAGGAGCTAGTGACAATCTTTTGTGATAATTCAAGTACAATAAGCATTTCAAAGAATCCAGTGTTGCATTCAAAGACAAAGCATATTTCTATCAAGTTTCATTTCTTGAGAGAGAAGGTAAATGAGAATGAAGTCAAGTTGAAGTTTGTGTCTTCCAAAGATCAGATTGTGGATATATTCACTAAGCCTCTTCCCAAGGATACTTTTGAGTATCTCAGAGAGAAGTTAGGGGTTATTACCCCTCCTAATCAGAACTAAGTTGCACTAAGGTGCATCAGTCCGGCATAATTCACAATCATATTTTGGGATCCAGATTGATGTTAAGGAGATACTACTCAGGGGGAGTAGTTAGTATGCAAATTTTGGGATCAGTCTGAAACAAAAAGGGAGAAAAGATTACAAATATGTGCCCTTTGCCATTGATGTCAAAGGGGGAGAGAAGTTCATGTGAAAAATTAGTTGCTGATGAAAGGGGGAGCAGTGAAGAAAGTAATTGTAGAAGTGAGAAGAGAAAGGGAGAGAAGTTCTTGTCTTGATGGTTGAATTCATTTTTTCACATCATATGTTGCCATCAATGACAAAGGGGGAGATTGTTGCAAATATGTGCCTGAGCAGTGTTATCATTGATGTCAACATATCCTTGTTTCCATTGGTGTTAATTGTATCCTATTTTGCTGCCTGTATAGAAGATCAAATTGTTGAGAATATTGAGAAAATTAATGAAGATCAATGTATGTAGACCATATGGCTATGTAGAGGTTTGTTGGAAGAAGCTCTAGTTAAGATTTGAGAGGTTTGCATTAAGATCTGAAGAAGTTATGGTCATCTGAGTAGAACCGGCTCCTACATTATTCAAGAGAGTCAGAGTGACAAGAAAGAGGCCTGGATTCCTTCGGTAATGTAATATGATGATCTACAGATCTAGAGACATGTTTGGGAATTTAGTGTGTATCATCCATTTAAGTGGTTCATGGGTTGGAGGTCTGCAAGCAATCTTTCTAATGTGATAGTCTTGGCAGATAATGTTCCTGAAGTTCCAGAGGAAGATGCAAGTGATTATGATGATTTGGAGGAGTGTGGATGTTTTTGTTGAATTCAATGTGCTTGTGGAAGTCTCTGGATCATGTGACTACTATGGTGGAAGTCCACATTAAATTTTGAGCTGACTATTGAAGATTTCCCTTTTGATGTTGTTGTTCTTCCCAGTCTTGGCTGACTGGATGATTCAAGTATGTTGCAGATGATCAAAGAGAAATTCTCTTGAGTGTGGTGTGTTGTTGGAGGAAGATTCAAGTCTCAGATAAGTTTAGACGATAGTATAGTAATCCACGTTAAGACAAGCTGACCTTGATGTTTATTCCAAGGTTGATGAAGCATATAAAAGTGTGTAGTTGAAGTGTGGCAAATCATCCTTGTTCAAAAACAGTAAAATCCAAGGAAAGGATCAAAGGCAGAGCAGAGCAGAGAAGAAGCAGAAGAACAAGAGTTGTTGAGGATGAAGAATTAAAGAAGAAGTATATGGGGCAGAGCAGTAGTTTTGTAAGCATTTCAATGTGACTGAACTAGGCATGAAGTAGATGCTATTTATCAGTTGATTCCTTCTGTACTAAACACAAATTCAGTAGGCACTGGACCTCTCTTGAGTAGTGAGCTCTAGGTAGTGAGCCCGAAGGCATGTGCCTTCTCTTTTCATTTAAGTAATTTTAACAGGGTATGAATCCTATGGGTTAACCCCCATTGTTGTTTTCCCTTAACTGGGTTTTCACGTAAAAATTCTTATGTTATGTGTGTTCAATCTATTTCTACTCTTGTGTTATTGATTCATGCTTTAATGTTTATTTGATTGCAAGTTGTAAAAGAGGTTAAAAATTAGAAAATATTAAAAATTATGGGACAACTAATTCACCCCCCTCTCAGTTGTTTGAACTATTTCCAACAGTTTGTCTCCCAACAAAAACCTCAATAAGTTTCCCAAACTTCTGTTCACAACCTCAGTTTGTCCATCATTCTGTGGATGATAAGTTGAAGTATTGAATCCTAATTCAATGCCCATTCTCTTTCATAATGTATGCTGAAAATGGCCAACAAACTTCGTGCCCCTATCAGAAACTATGTTCTTAGGCATTCCATGTAGCCTAACTACCTCTTTGAAAAATAATGTAGCTATGTGGGATGCATCACTACTCTTTTGACATGGTATGAAATGAACCATTTTCAAAAATCTATCCACAAACAAAAATGGAATCATGACCTTTTTGTGTCTAAGGCAGTCCCAAAACAAAATCCATACTTATATGCTCCCATGGTCTATCAGGCATAGGCAATGGCTGATATAGACCTGTATTTAGTCGTATTCCTTTAGCATGTTGGAAAATCCTATAGCCTTGTACTAGTCTCTTCACACCTGCACTCATCCCAAGCCAAAAATAACTTTCATTCAGTTGTTCCACTATCTTATCTACTCCAAAATGTCCACCCAAGCCTCCATTATGCTTTTCTTTGATTAGGTTCTCTCTCATTAAACCTCTAGGTATACATAATTTATGTCCTTTAAACAACAAATCATCTTTGATAAAATATTCCAACCAAGGCATCCTATCTCCCTCCATTGGACTTTTACTAATTGCCCATGCTTCCTTAAAATCAGGCTCATCAGGATACAAATCCTTCATTGCATCAAAGCCAGCATCATTGACCCTTAACTCATTCATTAATAAACATCTTCTACTAAGTGCATCGGCTACCCTATTTGACTTACCACTTTGATGTTTCAAGATAAAAGAATAATTTTGTAAGAAATCCACCCATTTCATATGTCCTTGGTTTAACTTAACTTGATTGTTGATGTACTGCAAGACATGATGATCAGTATACAAGACAAACTCATTTAATAGCAAATAATGCCTCCACTTCTTTAAGGCCTACACTATAGCATATAATTCTTGGTCATAAACTAAGTATTTCCTCTTTGATTCATTAAGTTTCTCACTGAAGTAGGCAATTGGTCTACCTTCTTGACTTACCTCTCCCCCAATTACACTAACAGTAGCATCACAATCTAATTGAAAAACTTTGCCGAAGTTTGGCAATGCCAACACTTGTTGTTCTATTGCCTTCCTCTTCAACAACTGAAAACTCTTTTCTTCTCTAGCTATCCATTGGAACTCTTCCCTCACACCCTTTATTGTTTTTGTGATTGGTGCACATATTCCACTAAAATTTCTGATGAACTTCCAATAGAATCTCACCAAGACATGAAAACTTTTGGCCTCAAACATGTTTCTAGGTGAAGGCCAATCCAATATTGCCTTAACCTTCTCCAGGTCCATCTTCAACCCCTCTTCAAACACTACAAAACCCAAATATACTAGTTCCTTCTACATAAAACTGCACTTATCCATGTTCACTAGCAACTTCTCTTCTTTTAACCCCTTTAAGACTATCCTAAGATGCAAAATATGCACCTCCTTTGTTTTACTAAAAACCAAAATGTCATCCAAATAAACTATGACAAATTTTCCAAGCAATGACTTCATTACTTCATTCATCAATCTCATAAAGGTGTTGAGATGCACCAGACAACTGAGGGGGGGAGTGAATCAGTTGTCACAAAATTTAAACACTTCATGTAATTTAAACATTCATCACTTATCCACAATTATTAGGATTTAACAATGAGAGCATGAAGTCAGAAACTTAACCACAGAAACAACATCAAACACAAGAGACACCAGATTTACGTGGAAAAACCACAAAGAGGATTAACTCTCAATATATATTGTAATCTTGAAATAGTGATGTTTAGGCTTGGTCACCCCACAAGCCTAAACCAACTAGCTTACTACCATGAAGAACAACTAGGTCTAATAGGTACATTGCCTCAACCCTAAACCTAGCAAGATTACAATAAGGGTTCTTAAACCCTACTGGTGGCTTACTACTAGATTCACTGCCATGATCAACACCTCTCTATATTGTAAATGAAAAATTCCTCAGCTCTGCTCTTCCTTTGCTCTTCTCTTCCTCTTCTCTTCTCTTCCTCTTCTTTCCTCTGCCTCTCCTCTAATCTCGCTTTAGACCTTTCTTAATATATTCTCATTTTCTCTGACAACTATTCCATGACTTAGCTACAAGTATTTATACACTACATCAACCTTGGAATGATCATCAAGGTTGGAATCAACCATTGGAACAATCTCCAAGGTTGGTATTACAAACACTTACAAAATAGGTCTTGACCTATTGCAACATCATGCAAAGGGAATACAACGTGGATCATGCCATGCCTTAACTAGGACTCAAACATGATCTTCAATGCCACAACACACTTCCACAATCTTCCAGATATCTTTGCAATCACTGGGATCAACCAGGTCAGCCAAGACTAGTTACACACTACATTATCTGGGAACAATCTTCACACACAAACTCAATTTCTTAATACAGATCAAAGTCCAAATAGGAACATGATTAGGAGACATCCACAAGCACGTTATAATCATCAGGAGCAACCACATGAACCTTAGCCACTTTATTCATAGGAATCTTCTCGGTGGAACACATAACCTTTACTATCTTCAACTGTCATAAAAGAAAGATAGCTTGCAGGCCACCAAACCAAGAACCATTACAATTTTGGTCACCTATCATCATCCCAAACTTCCCTCTAGAACCACAGAGCCAAATACTTTATTGCGAAGTAGAATACTTTCCTCCTATCCCAACTAAACTTTACAAAAAAAGCAGGTTTCACTCTGGTGAACACAACTCACTTAGATCTTCATGCAGATAGCTCAAACCTAGAATGTAGCATCCTTAGACATACCTCTGACTTACTTCCAATCTACATACCACAATATTCAAATAGAAATAAATGTGGAGCAGTTTACCAGACTATTTTTCAGTATACAACTCACTGTCTACACTACACTTCTTTGTAACTCACTTGTTTCTTCCGAAGAGGCTAATTTTCTCAATATCCTCAACATGCAAGTCTTCTAAACAAGTAATAGAACAATATACAGTTGACACCAATGACAACAAGAATATGTTGACATCAATGCCAACAAGAATATGTTGACATCAATGACAACACTGATTAGGCACATACTTGCAAAAATCTCCCCCTTTGTCATTGATGGCAACATATGATGTGAAAAACTACAACAACCATCAAGACAAGATTCTCCCCCTTTCTCTTTACACATCTGACAAGGTGTCTCTATACCTCATCATTTAATCTATTTTCAGATGTCAATAATCCAAGGGTTGTGTCATCGGCTGTCTACAACTAGGGATTCTACAGTTACCAATTTTCCTAGCTAATCTTAATAACTTCTACCAATTTGAAGAGATTAATTTGTCTACTTACTGAACGAATTTAAGGAATTCTAAAATAGAATTGAACAGGAAGTTACTTAAAGCAATCTTAAAAAATAGTAACGTGCATCTATCTATCAAAATCAGTAGATACTTTTCACAGCAAAATCTGAAGTAATAAAGCAATGGTACTAGCCTTCTTCCTTGGTGGTGAGAGTGGGTCCTTGCTCCACATCCTTGGGGCTGAAGGATATAGTGGAGAATTAGCACAAAAGAAGGAGATCTCAACTAAACTCAATCTAATTCCATTCGCTTTGCATTCATGAAAAATATTGATATCACAGAACTGAGATTACTTAGAATTAGAATAACCCAATCATTGTATATTTCTTCTGTTGTTTCCATAAGTATATATGAAAATGAGTGATGACATATCACTTATCTTATCTACCAGTTCTTCTATGAGATGACATCCATCTCTTTATTACACTAGCTATCTAACTATGGAAAATAATCATGCAATAGAAGTAGACTGAGTGGAACAGAAGTCCACTTAGAATTCTAGGTTTGAGTCTTAATACATTTGGGCAGTGAGGCCCTAAAAATATGGGTATTGTATCAATTCTATCTGTAACTCAAGCAAAAACTTTATAAAGATAAAAACTCTAGCAGTTTAACTAAAGATGACCCTCCACCACTTAGGTGATGATTTGAGTGAAATGAGGGGTATTATGATCACTGTTGAGACTACTTGATTGGCAGCTTATGCTAGAAATATGCCCTACTCTCAGGAGGTGCCAGATATATCTTCCCTTGTCTGTAGCTCCAGAGGTATGTCTACAGCTCTGAAAATATGTTTGTAGCTCCGGAGATGTTTGTATCTCCAAAGATACCATTGTGGCCTTCTTTGTTTAGCTCTGAAGAGGCTTTCTCTTTCCTTCAAAACTTCTGGTGTCATGGTATTCTGGTATTGTCTCTAGAGATCATTGAAGACTATCTTTGGAGATGCACAAAATTGTTATTCCTGGCATCTACACCTGTTGATTCAAAAAGAGAGAAGTTTCTACATTTTTCCATCAATTCCATGCACATTAGTCTCTCAATCAGAAATTATGATCTTAAGTAATCTATCTCAATTAATAATTATCTAGAACGATCTTGCTAGCTTATTTGGGTGCAATCATTTAGAAAAGATGGAATCAGGAAGGAGAAAAAGAGAGGTAAAAAGATGTATTTTATGGGTGCAACTAGGTACTCATCATCCCCCCATACCTAAAATTTGGTAGGTCCTCCTTCTTCTTACAATCTAGATTTATTCTAGTGAAGTAGCTTGTTAGTCAAGCTATAATCCTGTGCATAGGTAGACCAAGTTGTGCGGTTGGTATTACCATTGCCTCTATATTGACCAACCTGCTGCAACCAGTCTTGTAATTTCTCATCTTCCATTTGTTCAGCCCAGACAGGGAGTGGTTCAATTATTAAGGGGGCCTGAACTATCCACCTATCCATTCCTGCTTATACTTATCCATCATTTTGGATATTAACTTTTCTTTTCTCATAAATAATCTTAAGTTTGCAGGGGTGACCACCTCTCTCATTTTCTGCTCCGAGGTCCATCTTTTCTTTGCTATGGCAAGTACTGGATTTGCTGAACTGATCGTGAAAAGACCAAAATCGATGGAGCACTCTTGCAAACTTTTTAGGTATAATGGCAAAATTTTGTTCTTACTCTTAGGGTGATAGATATAGGACCTGAATTGGGTCTTAAAAGCATTGGGATTGGGACATTCCTTCCTGATGAAGAGTTATGTTTATGTATCTTTCTTGAGATGATCTTCCATTCATTCATTCTAGATCTAATGATTCCTCATTAGGGACATAAATGCTTTAAGCTAGCATTCTCCCACAAAATGATTAAGAATGAAGGTTATATCATTAACATAGAAACCATGCAGGTATAATTCACATAGGAAATTCTTGTCCTCATCATTACTCCTTGTATATATTGTCATGAATCCTTCTACTGTTTATGTATCCTCAACCAGGTTGGATAGGATTAAAGAGAATTTCCTCTGCAGACTCTTTCTTTTAAGAACATAGAATAGCTGGCACTTGGAGGGCTACAGGATAGAATTTCTGAAGAAAGGGAGGTCATTTCAATGATTTTTCCTTCTAGAGTTTCTATTCTTTTTGTTTTGGCAGTGACTACCCTTTGTAATTGAAGCATAGGCTTGGAAGCCTCTTATTCTCTACATTTCTTCTCCCAATGGAACAAGGCCTTAGGAATTTTAATGGGGATTGGACCCCAAGGCCTCTTATTCTCTACATTTCCTGCTCATTGGTTGCCCTTGGGCCAGCCAACTCTTGAATATATTCCTCCTGGTCATCTAGTTTGTTGTTGGCCCAAGTTAACTATCTATCCTGGCTATGTATTTTCTCAATCAATGCTGCCATTATTGTGAGGCTATTGTCTCTAGCCATGGTGAGCCCAGAAACACTCTGTGCTGCTTCTTTCTCTTTTTCTTCCAATAGTTTGACTGCCTCAATTTTCTAGGCCTCCAATTCTGCTTCTTTCTCAATTTTCTGGGCCTCTAATTCTGCTTCTTTCTCCTGGATGATCTTGTTTTTGCTTTGGAGTTCTGTTTGTAGATTTTCAATGACTTGTTTTTGCTCCAATTCTACCTCTATTCTAACTTTCTTGAGGTTAGTAATAATCAAATTCTTCCCCCAGAGTAGTCTCTTTAGGTGTTCAATTTCTTTTAACATTTGTTGTTCTTTTGAAATTTCAACATCCTTTTGATTAGAGAGATGAGAGAAGGTTCCTACTTCTACTTCTACTTTTTCTTCTGTTACTATTTATGTTGCTATTTCTATTGTTGTTTGTTGATCATCAAGGTTTTCCATGGCCATCTGCCTTGCACTGTCAATTGTGCCCATTTGCCTTGTTTCATCTTTTTCTACAGACTACCTGTCCTGAGGGTCCTCTTGGGGTTCCTCTACTTCTGCTGGCACTGATGAAGGCCCAGCCTTATCCTCATATGTTCTAAAACCCAGGAGTACCTTAGCTAGGAGAGTAGTATCTTCTCAGCCTATGAGAGCCATCTTTTCCTTTTGCTTCTCCATAGCAGAGGTGGGGCAGGTGCCTCTGGAGCAGGTCTCTCATCCTCGGAGTCTGAGGAAATAGTAAGAGTTTGTATGTGTTCTGTCTCCGGAGCACATGATGGTTCTGAAATTGGGCTTGACCCCAGATGAATAGATGGTGCTAGAGAAACTTCTCTTTGTTTTCTTTTCCTGACTAAAGGGATCTCATCTAAATCATGAGATGGTTCTTTAGCCTAGAATCTCTCTGCTCTCTGTCCTGAACTCTCCCCTGTTAATTCCTTAGGGAAAGATTCCTTAGTTAGAGTCATCTTTCTCCTAACTGATCGAGTCAAGTATGGGGTTTGTTTAGGAGTAGGCTCTATAATTTCTTTGCCTTTCTTATTTTTATTAGGAACAGGGGCTACAGATGAAGTTGCCTCCTGTGAGGGCTTCTTTCCTCTTTGAACAGCTATGGAGGAGGCTGAAGGCTCAGTTTCTTCTTCTTGGTGAGTAGGGGAACCCTCACCTCCTGGCTGTTCCATCTCTAGTTATCTGTCTTGGGAATTCTATTCAAGAAAGTTTTGCCATAATTCCTCCCCATTAACCTGAGATAGGAAGTGGTGTTTGACTACTAGGAAAATGAGACCATGATGTTTCATGGGGCCCTTATTTTGCTGATATTTTTCTGCAGTTGCCCTGATGGAAAAATATAGGAAATTGGGGGTGTTTATGCTAAACTCAGGGTGTCTATTCCCATGCCTTAGAAAAATCAGCATTTTCAAGATTGGCCCTAAAACTAGAGAGAATTGACCATCGCAAGTAAAATATTTCATCAACTAGGTGGCAACAGATTGCCAAGGGTTGGGAAGTGTGGACCTAAGAATTCCTTTTACTTCATTTTTATTTGAATGCAGTTGTATTGCAGGTTCACCTTGAAAAGAGAAATTCTTAATTAAATCAGTGTATAGGGTTTTTAAGTGGTAAAACCTCTCACCTTGTTTAGGCAGCCCAGAAATGTGACCGATAGTGGCTGAGGAGAGATTAATTTGGACTCCTCTAATGGATGTTTGATTGTCCCTTAGATTTCTAAGGAATTCATCCACGACATCTTCCTGAAACCCTTCAAATTCTTTTGGGAAGTCTAATCATCTTGCAGCTCTTAGAATGTTTGCTGCAGCTTCATCCTGTAGAAGACTCGCAACACTTTCTGGCTCAGACTTCTTCTTTACCCTCATTGCTAAATTGGTTCCACCTTCTGTGCTTAATTCCTCACACTCCTCAATCTATAGTTTATCCTTTCCTTTTAACTCTGTAGGCTCTAGAGGACTGTTCAATTTGCTCTATTCTTCAGGGTACTTTGGAGGTTCGAATGAGGATTGTTATGTTTCTCAGCTTAGGCTTATGGAAGATTTACAGATTAGTTAGAGTACCTAGATAGTCATTTATGCGATAGAATGACAGGACACTCCGGAGGCAAGGTGCCAGTACAACACATATGGTGGCATGTGTGAATTTAGGAAAGAAAATGATGGCAGGAGGATGTGTCATAGTGGCAGCACCCAAAAATAGAAAGACAAGACAGTTGCTATTAATGCTTAATTAAATATAGAATTACCTGGATCAGTTTTAATGATGAGGAACGATGTACACGGCAGAGATGCTACATCATTTTATGAGATTGCACGCATCATGGCACATGTGTAGCTTTTGGTGGCTTGAGATGACACCCACTACTCCATTGGTACGCAACCTGCAATCATTGTGCTGAGTGGTTTGAGAATCCATGTTCCTTGGGTGACGTCAGCGTCGTCTTTGTGAATACTCCTGCAAATGATATGCATGCTAATTTAATTTATTCTTGTGATAAATTAGAGGATAAGTCATGATGACCTCATCATGTGATGTGTCCACTTTATTACCTGGAGAGGTGGGTCCTCTCCCCTATTATTGAAATTGACTTCTTTATTGACAAAGTGCCGGAGGTGCTCCTAGTTTGGGAAGCGCCGGAGGTGCTCCTAGTTTGGGAAACACTGGAGGTGCTCCTAGTTTGGGAGCACCGGAGGTGCATTTTACTAACTCCTAGCACCTGATCACCTTTGTAGCTCAATTGTTTTCAACTATCCTGAGGAAGGGAACCGCCATTTACTAGTTTTCAACTCCCTTGGTCGAGAAAGACAGCCATTTACTAGTTTTCCATCTTTCTTTGTTTTTTTTTTAGAAGGCCGCCATTTGCTGGTTTTCAACCTTCCTTTTTTTTTCAATCCAACGCTGTGACAGAGGAGGTATCCCCTGTATCAAAACACAAATCATTAAGAAACTCTTCTTTAGTAGATGGTCTTTTATAGAGTCTGATTCGGTGACCATTTACTAGGAATGTGTCTGTGCTTCCATCGATAGGTTCTAATAATACTGTTCCATTTTTAAAAACTTCCTTTATTTGATAAGGACCCATCCAATGAGTTTGTAATTTCCCTTTAAACTCCTTGAATTTAGAATCATAAAGAAGAACCCAATCACCTTGCTGAAATGTCCTCCTTTTGATGTGTTGGTTATGCCATTGCTTCCACTGATACTAAACCAGTTCTGTTTGCTGAATGGCCTCTGTCTGAATTTCATCCAACTCATTGAGCTAAAGAATTCTATTTTGTTGAGTTATAGACAATGGTAGACCAATATCTAATACAGTTTTAAGTGTTTGGAGTTTAAATTCTATAAACAAATTAGGCTTTTTCCCATAAACCAATTCATATGGTGAGAACTTTGTTGTGGACTCCCAAGTGATATTGTAAGCCCAAACTGCTTCAGCTAATCTGTTAGCCTGATCTTTTTTGTTCATTGCTAATGTCCTTGTCAGAATATTTTCAAGTTCCCTATTAGTTACCTCTACCTGCACATTCACTTGAGGATGGTAAGGTGAAGATTTTCTATGCTTGACTTGGTATAAATCTATGGATTCTTTGATTACTTGTGAAGTAAACTGAGGTCCTCCATCTGAAACTATTGATCTTGGGGCTCCAAACCTTAAGAAAATCTTATTACAAAGGAAATCAACAACTTTTTCTTCCCTTACAAATTGTAATTCTTGAACCTCAACCCACTTAGTAACATAGTCTATGCATACTAGAATGTGCTCCTTGCCTGATGATGGTGGAGAAATTAGTCCCACAAAGTCTAAACCCCACTGCTCAAATGGTTCCATCATGACTTGAGGATGCAATAACATCTCCTGAGCAAAAGTTGGTTGTTCCATCCTTTGGCACTAGTCACAGTGCTGTACATACTTCTTTGTATCTTTATGAAGAGAGAGCCAGTAATAACCAGCTCCGAGGATCTTGTGGACTGTCCAGTGGAAGGAGTAACTGCCACTAGATGGTTCATCATGACATGCTCTCAACACATCAAAAATCTCATCAGCTTTTAAACACCTACGTAGAATGAAATCAGGACCACATTTAAATAGTAAACCATTCAACCATTTGTAAGATAAACTTTCTTTAACTATATTTTTTTGTTTTGAGGTAAAATGGGATGGATACAAGCCTGTAGCTAAAAGATTATCTATGTCAGCAAACCAAGGTGTAGTAGAGGAGATAGAAAAAAGATGTTCATCTGGGAACATGTCCTCCACTAGTTGGTTTTCTCCTCTTGTATGCAATCTTGACAAAAAATCAGCAACCAAATTAAACTTTCCTGGATTATCAACTATGGTAATATCAAATTCCTACAATAGCAATAACCACCTGATGATCCTTGCACCCACTACTGGTTTATTCATTAGGTACTTGATGGCTGCATGATTAGTGTGTACAAATATTTTATATCCAGTGATGTAATGCTTGAATTTGTTTATAGCATAGATGACTGCCAAGAATTCTTTTTCAGTTGTGGTGTAATTTCTTTCTACAGAAGTAAGGTTTTTGCTGATGTAATAAATGGCATGCATACTCTCTCCTTCCTCCTTTTGTCCTAAAACTACCCCAATGGACTCATTTGAAGCATCAATCTGTATGTGAAATGGTAAAGTCCAATTAGGTCCCCTCAAAATTGGTGTGACAGTAAGCTTCTCTTTCAAGGTTTCAAATGCTAATTGACATTCTTCTATCCATAGAAATTCTATCTTTGTTAAGTAGGGTAAATGGGGGGGTAGCTATTCTGCTGAAATTTTCTATGAATCTCCTATAGTAGCCTACATGACCCAGAAAACTTCTAACATCTATCTGATTTTTGGGTGAAGGCAACTATGTGATCACTTCTATCTTGTTTTGATCCACTTTGATCCCCTTTTCTGAAATGTGGTGTCCCAAAACAATTCCTTCCTCCACCATCATAAAGCACTTTTCATGGCTAAGGGATAATTGATTTTTCTCACACTCAAGGTTTGTGAGAGCTTCTTCAAAATTATCCCCATACACAGTAAAATTATCCATATAGACCTCCATGCATTCATTAGCTAGTTCAGCAAAAATAGCTAAAACAAGTCTTTGAAATGTAGCTGGGGCATTGCATAGTCCAAAGGGAAAAACTTTGTAAGTAAAAGCTCCCCAAGAGCATGTGATGGTGGTTTTTTCCTGGTCTTCAGGAGCTACTTGAATTTGATTATACCCACTGAATCCATCTAGAAAAGAAAAATACTTTCTCCCAGCAAGGTTGTCCAGTACTTGGTCAATGAATGGTAAGGGAAAGTAGTCCTTTTTTGTGGCCTTGTTTAGTTCTCTATAATCAATACACACCCTCCATTTCCCATTCTTTTTAGGAACTATGACAAGGGGTGAGACTCATTGACTATCTGAGATTGGATATATAAACCCTGCTTGAAGTAATTTTTCTATTTCAGTTTTGACAATGTCCTTTAAAGCAAGATTCAATCTTCTCTAGGGCTATCTGACAGGTTTAACATCCTCAGTGTATATATGATGGGTACAGATCTTAGGAGGTATGCCTTTCATATCTTGTTATTTCTAAGAAAAAGTTGTTGAATGGGAAATCAAAAGTTGGATGAGTTTTTCTTCTTGATTTGTCGTTAACTGAGTATTGATATTAAGTGTTTTCCCTGGTAAAATCATGACTTGTTTTGTGATTTGATCCATAGATGTAGTTAATCTGCACATTGGAGTCATGGTATTGAGAGGACAAGAATGTGGAAGCAACATGTGGAAAGTGGCTAAGTCTTTGTAAAAGGTTTCCCCACAAGGAATGATGTTGGCAAGGGTACAATGAGAAGAAGTAAGAAGTTCTCTCCTAGAATCTTGGGCAAGCTCCATCACATCCTTATTGACTAGGATGTGAGTAATGTCTTCTATTGTATCATAGTATATTTCTTCTTCTAACTCTCCCAAATGTTCCTTGATGGTTACCATAGCTACTGAGGCACTGTTGTCATTGTTCTCTAGTTCATCCACCCATACTCTTCCTGTATAATGTATTGATGGTTTGGCTAGAGGATACAAAGATATTTTCTTCAAATCTATCCCATTAGAAATGACCATATCCCCAGTTTGACAATCAATAGTTGCTATTGTTGTAGCCAACCATGGTCTTCCTAAAATTAGTGGATAAGCATTTCTCTAGTTTCTAGGTTCTAATATTAGGAAGTCCACTAAAAATTCCCATGAATCTATCACAATTGGTACATCAGTGATTACTCCTTTTGGAATAGCTACTGACTAGTCAGCAAATTGAAGAATTGTAGTTGTGGATTGGATACCTAATAGAGCTAATTTGTCCATTGTGTGAATTGTCATCACATTAATTGCTGCTCCTAAATCAACTAGAACATTTGAAATTTCTACACCTGAGATAAAAATAGTTATGATAGGATTTCTAGGGTCTCCATATTTTGGGAGGAGAATTTCTCCCATCAGTAGATCTACTACTTTTCCTTCCACCTGTATTGTGGAGGGAAAGTTTTTCTTCCTGCCTTGCATTTTGATACAATACTATTTAATGAACTAATTTAGTTTCGGTACATCTTTGATTGTTTGGAGAAGAAGAATTTCAATGTTTAGTTGATTGATTTCTTGTAAAAGTCTTCATTCCAGGTTGGTTTGGACTTGTTTTTATATGATCTTTTTTCTGGGGACATACTGTTTAAGTCATTCTGGGTATGGTGCTAGTTTTTCCATCTCCAGAGAATCTCTGGAGCTCTTGCCAGAATTGTATTTAGGAATGTTCTCTAGAGTCAGTCTTTTAGGAGAAACTCCAAAGTTTTCCAAGGGTGATTCTTTTAGCACTTTTTCATTAGTAATCTCCTCTGGGGGTTGAGTGGACAAATTTTTAGGTTCCTCATCATTGGTTACTTCAACTATAGTTGGAGGAGATGGTCTTGGGAAAGCTTTCCCAGAACGCAGCTAGAAATTATTTGAATATATAGCGTTAATACTAGCCATGTTTCTTGCTTTGTCAGGTAAATAGCCACTCCCTGTTTATTATGTGGGTTTGGTATAGGCTGAGTTGGTAAAGGTGGTTGGCTAACTGGTTCATTTTGTGCTTGGCCTTGTGTCTTGGAAGGTCCATTTAGTAAAGCTTGCTATTGCCGTTGGAAACATCTAGGTTGTCCCTGGTATTGTTGATTATATCCCTATTGAGAACCCCATTGAGGTTGCATGTTTTGTGATCCAAATTGTGGTGGCCACTGTCGATTTCCCCAAGGTTAATTTTACCAATTTTGGTTTTGCCAATGTTGACTTGGCCAATCCTGCTGTCCCCAAGGAGGATTATTCTGAGGCCCATGCCAAGTTGGATTCCACTGATTATTTCCCCAATTAGAAGGACCCCTATAAGAAGGCTGGTTTGGATACTGATTATAAGGGAAATTCCTAGCTTGTTTTTGTCCTACATAGTTCAATTCTTCTTCCATTACAGCATTCTTCTTACTCAATCTTTTCAAGGCTGGAAGTTGACTACATTGACTGGTAGGATGTTCCCTATCATAGATCTAACAAATCTCTGATTTATCCAAAGGGCATTCTCTCAACAGATGCTTGTTTCTACACTTAGGACAATAGATGGAGAGTGGTTCAGTTGTTCTATTTTGATTAGTTGTTCTAGTTTTTGCTTGAATCCCATCCAATGTGGTATTTAATTGGACCAAAATGTTTGTTTTTAAATTTTCAATCTCTTCCATTAACTATCCTATTTCATTCTTCCCTTTAAAAGTTTTGGATGACCTCACTCCATTTTGGGTTCTAGAATAGTTCCTGCAGAGCTCTTCTATAGCAGGTATATCCATTTTGTTGATATTTCCTTTTCCCATTAGATCCAGTACCTGTTTTGATTTTTTATCCAATCCTTTTACAAATAGAGTTCTGGCCAAGGAGTGATCTACTGGGTTGTCATACCTTCTCAAGGCAAAATTAAACCTGTCAACGCAGTCCTCTAAGGTTTCTACCTCTCCTTGCCTAATTTTAAACAATTCTTCATTTTTATTATTGGATCTACAGTAATCTTAGTATTTTTCCAAAAACTCTATTTCCATCTGATCCCAAGAATGGATAGAATTTTGGGGTAAACCCATAAACCATCTCATTGCAGAATCTTTCAGAGTTGAAGGGAACAGTTTGAGTTTTTGGTTATCTGATCCATAATCATAAGTTTGGCAGACTGCTTTGAATTCAAACAAAAATTGATCTAGATCCTCAAAAGAAAGTCCTCGAAAGTTTGGCAGGTGTGCTGGTGAGATATTCTTCATAGGAGTATTGTCTCCAGCAGCCAAAACAATAGGATATGAGAAGGTTCTTGGAGCCTGATTTTCCTCTTCTTCATGATTATCATTGTCCATGTTTAGTACTAGTTCTTCTCCCTGAGGTTCTAGGAAATTAGGTTCTATCAAAGGATCTACCTGAAACTTTTGTTGTAATTCCTGGATATAATCAGCAAGTGGAAGATTTGGAGGATCTAAGGGATTATTGATTTGCGGTGTAGTTTCCAAAGTAGGTTCTAGGTTTCTTTCTTCAACAAGATCTTGTGCCACCCCACTACTTTCCCCTACGGTTTGTTGTTGGGGTGTTTGCTTTATATATCTTCTTTTCAAATCTCTAGCTCTAACCATACAGATCTATCCTAAAAACTGCTTTAACTAAGTTTCCCTAATTAACACAATACATCCCCGGCAACGGCGCCAAAAATGACAAGGTGTCATTGTACCTCATCATTTAATCTGTTTTCAAATTCAATAATCCAAGGGTTGTGTCCTTGACTATCTACAACTAGGGATTCTACAATTACTAGTTTTCCTAGCTAATCTTAATAACTTCTACCAATTTGAAGAGATTAATTTGTCTACTTACTCTAGGAATTTAAGGAATGCTGAAACAGAATTGAACAGGAAGTTACTTAAAGAAATCTTAAAAAAATAGTAACATGCATCTATCTATCAAAATTAGTAGATACTTTTCACAGCAAAATCTGAAGTAATAAAGCAATGGTACTAGCCTTCTGCCTTGGTAGTGAGAGTGGGCCCTTGCTCCACACCCTTGGGGCTGAAGGCTATAGTGGAGAATTAGCACAAAAGAAGGAAATCTCAACTAAACTCAATCCAATTCCATTCGCTTTGCATTCATGAAAAATATTGATATCACAGAACTGAGATTACTCAGAATTAGAATAAACCAATCATTGTATATTTCTTCTATTGTTTCTATAAGTATATATGAAAATGAGTGATGACATATCACTTATCTTATCTACCAGTTCTTCTATGAGATGACATCCATCTCTTTATTACACTAGCTATCTAACTATGGAAGATAATCATGCAATAAAAGTAGACTGAGTGGAATAGAAGTCTACTTAGAATTCTATGTTTGAGTCTTAATACATTTGAGCAGCGAGGCCCTAAAAATATGGGTATTGAATCAATTCTATCCGTAACTCATGCAAAAACTTTATAAATATAAAAACTCTAGCAGTTTAACTAAAGATGACCCTCCACCACTCAGGTGATGATTTGATGAAATGAGAGGTATTATAATCACTACTGAGTGTGCCTAATCAGTAGCTTATGCTAGAAATATGCCTTGCTCTTAGGAGGTGCTAGAGATATCTACCCCTGTCTGCAGCTTCGGATGTATGTCTACAGCTCCAGAGATATGTTTGTAGCTCCGGAGATGTCTATAGCTCCGGAGATACCATTGTGGCCTTCTTTGTTTAGCTCCAGAGAGGCTTTCTCTTTCCTTCAAAACTTTTGGTGTCATGGTATTTTGGTATTGTCTCCAGAGATCATTGAAGACTATCTCCGGAGATGCACAAAATTGTTGTTCTTGGCATCTACACCTGTTGATTCAAAAAGAGAGAAGTTTTTGTATTTTTCCATCAATTCTATGCACATTAGTCTCTCAATCAGAAATTATGACCTTAACTAATCTATCTCAATTAATCATTATCTAGAATGATCTTGCTAGCTTATTTGGGTGTAGGCATTTACGAAAGATGGAATCAGGAAGGAGAAAAAGAGAGGTAAAAAGATGTATTTTATGGGTGTAACTTGGCACTCATCAACATCTGCATTCTTTTTTTCTCCAAAATTCTCCCCCTTTCTCTTACACATCTGCACTCTAATTTTTTCACATGACTTCTCTCCCCCTTTGACATCAATGGCAAAGGGCACATACCTTCACTCATCTGCTCTGATTAAATCTCTCTACTGAACTCTTTGACTACTCCCCCTTTGAAGTAGCCCTAAAAGCATAAATCTAGACCTCTGAACATCTCCAAACTAATGCACCATTATGCATCTTAGTTTAGAGCTAGAGGGGTGATGACCCCTAACTTTTCTCTGAGATACTCAAAATTATCCTTGGGCAAAGGCTTGGTAAAAATATCTACAATCTGATCCTTGGAAGAAACATACTCCAACTTGACTTCATTCTCTATTACTTTTTCTCTCAGGAAATGATACCTAATAGATATGTGCTTGGTCCTTGAATGCATCGCTGGGTTCTTTGATATGTTTATGGAACTTTTGTTGTCACAAAAGATTACAATAGGTTCTTCATACACAACTTTGATGTCCTCCAAAGTTTGCTTCATCCATAACACTTGAGTGCAACTACATGCTACTACAATGTATTCTACCTTTGCAGTAGACAGGGATATTGAATCATGTTTCTTGCTTAACCAAGATACTAATCTTTTTCCCAAGAAGAACAAACCTCCACTTGTACTTTTTTTGTCATCCATATCTCCAGCCCAATCTGCATCAATATATGCACTAAGAACAAAGTCACTATCCCTGGGGTACCACAAACCATAATCTATTGTGCCTTTTAAATATCTCAGAATTCTCTTGACTGCCATCACATGTGATTCCTTGGGTTGTGCCTAAAATCTTGCCACAAGACACACTACATGCCTTATGTCAGGTCTGGTTTGAGTTAGATAAAGTAATCATCCAATCATAGATCTGTACTTTTTCTGGTCTTCCATGGGTGAGTTATCATCTTTACTAAACTTACAACTAGTTATCATAGGTGTGCATACTAGTTTAGAGTCTTCCATCCCAAATTTCTTTAAAAACTCTCTCACATACTTGCATTGAGAAATGAAGATACCCTTAGCTGATTGACTTATTTGCAGGCTTGAAAAGATCGTCTCTCCAAACATAGACATTTCAAATTCATTTTGCATTTATCCAAAAAAAATTGAGCACATACCTTCATTACCTCCAAAAATAATATCATCTATAGAGACTGTAACAATCAAAGTTTGTTCATCATTGATATTGAAGTAAAGGTTACTATCTGTCATACCTTTATTGAACCCTATCTGTATCAGGTACCTATCCAACCATGCATACCATGCCCTAGGCACTTGCTTCAATCCATATAGTGCTTTCTTCAATCTACATACCATGTCCCCTTGCTCTGATGACTAAAATCCTTCTGGTTGTTCAATATAGACTTCTTCTTCCAACTCTCCATTTAAGAAGGCAGACTTCACATCCATTTGATAAACCATGAAATCTTTGTATGTTGCAAAAGCCAGAAACATCCTTATTGCTTCAATCCTTGCTACTGGAGCAAAAGTTTCTTCAAAGTCTATTCCTTCAACCTGAGCATATCCTTTGCATACCAATCTTGCTTTGTTTCTTACCACTTCACCATTCTCATTCATTTTGTTTCTGAAGACCCACTTTGTACCAATTGCATTCTTGTCTGCTAGTCTGGGAACAAGATCCCAAGTCTGATTCTTCTTTATCTACATCAATTATTCTTCCATGGCCTTTATCAAATTCTCATCTTTGCATGCCTCATCCACAGTTTTAGGTTCAATCTTAGAGATCAAACAAAAATTTATTTGTTCTCCTGCAACTTTTCTTCTAGTTAAGATCCCTTTTCTCTTATCTCCTATGATTTGATTTTCAGAGTGACTAATTCTTACATATCTTGGAGTTTTGGTAGTGCTTACTAGAGCTTGTTCTTCTTCATCTATGTTATCTTCATGTTGCAACACTTCTAAAACATCTGGATCATTTGACTCATATCCACTTAGTTCTAAAGATCTTTCTTTACACTCATCAACTTTGACATTTGCACTTTCAATGATTTTATTTAGCCTCTTATTATAGCACCGGTAGGCCTTACTCTTGGTGGAGTAACCAAGGAAGATTCCTTCATCACATCTAGCATCAAATTTGCCTAAATCTTCTTCTCTTTTGATATAACATCTGCTACCAAAGACTTTGAAGTATTTCATAGTAGGAACTCTACCATGCCACAATTCATAGGGAGTTTTTGAACTATTACCTTTTACTTGAACTCTGTTTAGGATATATACTGTAGTGTGAATTGCCTCTCTCCAATATGCTTCCTTCATTATGGTTCTAGCAGCTTCTTAAACTCTTCTATATTTCCTTTCAACAACTCCATTTTGTTGTGGAGTTCTGGGCACAGATAGCTGTCTCTGTATTCCATGCTCTTCACAAAAGAGATTGAATTCATTTGATGTGAACTCTCCTCCTCTATCAGATCTCAAACATTTGATTTTTAAATTCATCTCATTTTCAACCATTGCCTTAAATGCCTTAAATTTATCTAGAGCTTTAGCTTTCTCTTTTAAGAAGGTGACCCAAGTCATTCTAGAATAATCATCAATGAGAAGCATGAAATACCTATCTCCTTACAAACTTCTTACTCTGGTAGGTCCACACAAGTTTGTATGCACTAGCTCAAGTAGTCCTCCAATTGATTGATCCTTGCTTTTGAAACTTGTTCTTGTTTGTTTCCCAAATTGACGCTCCTTGCAAATAGGATTAGCAGGCTTCACAAGCTTAGGTAAATCTCTAACAATCTGTGTAGTACTAATCTTCATAATATTATCAAAATTTATGTGACACAACCTTCTATGCCATAACCAATTTTCATCAATCTGAGTCAACAAGCAATAGTTCTCAGTCCCTTTCAAGTGATAGATATTACCTCTGGTCTTCTTACTAGTTGTAATGACTATTCAGGAGCTTTCCCTGATCTTGCATCCATTGTCCTTGAAGCTTAAGGCATAGCCCTTGTCACACATCTGACCCACACTCAAAATATTGTGCTCACATACAAGACATCTTCAGTATTATGTTTGCCATCAAAAGAAATAGATCCTTTTCCACAAATCCTACCAGCTGTATCATCTCCAAACCTAACTAGTCCACCATCATATCTTTCCAAACTTATAAACTTACTTTTGTCACTAGTTATGTGGTGAGAGCAACCACTATCAATAACCCATTCGTCTTTGTCCTTGATGACCTGAGTAGCCAAAGCACTTTCCACTAGTTTTTCTTCCTTCATACAACTAGAAGAATTAGTAGACACAAGATCTTCCTTAATAGTAATGAACAAGTATCATTTATAGAGGAATTAGCATTATTTGGTTCACCATTATCTGACACTCCATCATCATCAAAGTCTTCAACATAATAACACTTTTTTTGGGTCCTAAGCCTATTCTCATATCTTCTTCTATTTCTTTCAATTCTTTTAGGACATCTGGAAGCAAAATGACCTACTTTACCATAGGAAAAACATTTAAAAGGTAATTTGCCTTTATACTTATCAGATCCTCTTTGCAGCCTATCCACAAAGTTGGCTTCAACTTCATCTATCTCATCATTAGATTCTACCTTATACTTTTATGATCTGGAAGTACTTCCAGGAGTACTGGCTTTGAAAGCAATCTCAACTTTTGGTAGAGCATCATCTAACTCCCTCATTTCAAAAGTAGTAAGATTACCAAACAACTGATCCCTGTTAACTATTTTTACTTGGATGAATTCTTCAATTGCGGCCACCTTGTGATAGTAGGATTTGGGCAGAGATCTAAGTATTTTCATGACAATTTCCTTTTCTTCGAGAGTTTTGCCTATGGCTTTTATCCCCGTAACAAGTTCACCAACTCTTTGCATAAACGCTGATATGTTTTCATCATTGTTCATCTTCAAGCTTTCATATTTCACTTTCAGACTTTGTAACTTGGCTTCCTTCATAGAGTCATCACCTTCATATAGATTTTTCAACTTTTCCTATACCTTATTTGCAGTTTCAAGATCTACCACTTTCGTTAGTATTGAATCAGTTAATGAGCTTAGCAGAGCATCCCTTACCTTGATATCTATCTCATATTCTTTGATTTCATCTTCAGTCATCGGTCCATTTTGAGGAATGGTGTATTCTATTTCTACAGCTTTCCAAACTTTGATACCAAGAGAAAGAAGATGGCTTTTCTCTGAGCCTTCCATAGAACATAATTAATTCCATCAAAATGTGGTGCTTCCTTCTTGTAAGATGTTTTAGATCTTCCTTAAGTTGTCAAACTTTCTTCTGAGGAACCTTACTCTGATACCAATTGTTGAGATGCATCGGACAACTAAGAGGGGGTGAATTAGTTGTCACAAAACTTAAACACTTCTACAATTTAAGCATTGATCACTTATCCACATTTATTAGGATTTAACAATGAGAGCATGAAGTCAGAAACTTAACCACAAAAAACAACATCAAACACAAGAGACACTAGATTTACATGGAAAACCCCAAGGTGGGGAAAAACCACAGAGAGGATTAACTCTCAATATATATTGCAATCTTGAAATAGTGATGTCCAGGCTTGATCACCCCTTAGGCCTAAACATACTAGCTTACTACCATGAAGAATAACTAGGTCTGGTAGGCTCATTATCTCAACCCTAAACCTAGCAAGATTACAATAAGGGCTATTAAACCCTGAGGATTGTTAAACCCTACTAGTGGCTTATTGCCAAATTCACTGCCACGATCGACACCTTTCTGTATTTTGAATGAACAATTCCTCTACTATGCTCTTCCGCTACTCTTCTCTTCCTCTTCTTTCCTCTCTGTCTCCTCTAATATGCCTTTGGACCTTTCTTAATATATTCCCATTTTTGCTCAAGGACAACTTTTCCATGACTCAACTACAAGTATTTATACACTACATCAACCTTGGAATGATCATCAAGGTCGGCATCAACCATTGGAACAATCTCCAAGGTTCATATTACAAACAGTTACAAAATAGGTCCTAACCTATTGCAACATCATGCAAAGGGAATACAATGCAGATCACACCATGCCTTAGCTGGGACTCAAACATGAACTTCTACACCACAACATGCTTCCACAATCTTCTAGAGATCTTCGCAATCATTGGGATCAATTAGGTCAGCCAAGACTGGTTACATGCTACATTATTTGGGAACAATCTTCATACACAAACTCAATTTCTTAATATAGACTAAAGTCCAGATAGGAATATGATTAGGAGACATCCACAAGTACGTTATAATCATTAGGAGCAACTGCACAAACCTTAACCACTTTATTCATAGGAATCTTCTCACCAGAACACACAACCTTTACTATCTTCGACTGTCATAAAAGAAAGATAGCTTGTGAACCACCAAACCATGAACCATTGCAATTGTAGTCATCTATCATCATCCCAGACTTCCCTCTAGAACCACAGAGCCAAATACTTTATTGTGGAGGAATGCGAAGCAATACACTTTCCTCCTGTCCCAACTGAACTTTACAGAAAAAGTAGGTTTCACTCTAGTGAACACGACTCACTCAGATCTTCATGTGGATAGATCAAACCTAGAATGTAGCATCCTCAAACATACCTCTAACTTACTTTCAATCCATAGACCATGATCTTCAAATAGAAATAAATGCGAAGCAGTTTACCAGATTGTTCTTCAGCATACAACTCACTGTCTGTACTACACTTCTCTGTAACTCACTTGTTTCTTCTGGAGAGGCTAATTTTCTCAATATCCTCAACATACAAGTCTTCTAAACAAGAAATAGAACAAGATACAATTGACACCAATGACAACAAGAATATGTTGACATCAATGACAACATTGATTAGGCACATACTTGCAACAAAAGGTGTTGGGTGCATTTGTCAACCCAAATGGCATCACTAACCACTCATACAGTCCATCCTTGGTTTTGAATGTTGTCTTCCATACATCCCCTTCTCTAATTCTGATTTGGTGGTATCCACTCTTCAAATCAATCTTACTAAAGTACTTTGCTCTACTCAAGCAATCTATCAAGTCATCCATACGAGGCAATGGAATCATGTACTTAATGGTTATCCTATTTATACCCCTTGAATCAGTACATATCTACCATTTCCCATCTTTCTTAGGTGCTCGTACTATAGGTACAACACACAAACTGAGGCTTTTCCTAATCAATCTCTTATCCAACAACTCTTGCACTTGTCTATTCACCTCTTCATTTTCCATAGGTGTCATCCTATATGGTTCCTTGTTTGGTAGGTTTATTCCTAGTGTCAAATCCATGCAATGACTTAGGCTTCTCATTGAAGGTAATCCATTAGGTAATTCCTTCATTAGTATGTCATTGAACTCACTCAGAATTTCTTGGACCTCAGTAGGAACTTCTGCCCCTTTCTCAACTGTCATAGTTTATGCAACTTGAGATAGGAATGCATAACTGACCTTTTCCTTTCTGATTTCCCTTAGGAACTGTTTTCCACTCACTAAACAAACCCTATTTCTTCTCTCAACATCCCCATCCTCATCCTTCAAAGGATTCAACACATACTCAACCCCATCCTTCTTGATGATAATGTAATTACTCTTGCCATCATGAATGGCATGCCTATCATATTGCCAAGATCTGCCCAACTAAAGGTGGCAGAACATCACACATTGTCTCATCTTTGTAATTTCCAATATGAAATTTGACAAGGTATTATTCACTTACCAATAAATGATGTCCATTTTACAGCCAAGATACTTTGTAAGGAGTGGGGTGTTTCAACCAGTTCAAATTTAACTTCTCCACCACTTCTTATGATACTAAATTTGCAATACTGCCACTATCCACAATGACCTTGTAACATTTCCCTCCAGACTTACATCTAGTTCTAAATAGACTTCTTCACTATTTTGGTTCCTCTTGTACCTTCTCTGGTGCTAGAAGAACTTCCTCATCTTCAAGGATTCTCCATTCTCAGCATCTTCTCCAAGCTTTGGTGAGGTTGCACTAGCCATACTCTCCTCCTTAGCTTGTGCTATATGGACTCTAGTCTCTTTTCCCTTGCCACTTCTCTATTGTACTTGAGGACAATCAAATGCCCTATGTCTAGCCTGTCCACACTAGAAACATGTTCCACTCAACCCTCTTCCTCTTCCAAAATTTCCTCTACCTTGAGGGTAATCACCCCTTCCTCTACCTGCTTGGATATTGGCATGTGAAGAACTTGTTTCTCCTTGCTTATCCTGAGATGCACGTCTAGGATTTGACTGTCCCTTCTTTTCAAAGATTTACCTCTTCCTCTAAAGCTATTCTGACTTCTAGAAATCTTTTCTTCTACCTTCAATGCAAATTAAGAGGCTTCCTCTATGCTAGTAATTCTGACCATACTAATTTCATCTTGGATTGAATAATGCAACCCATTAACATACCTGGAGATCTTCTCGGCATTATCTTCAATGTGACCAACCTTGATGTTTAATCTATAAAACTCTCCAGTATAGTCTTGCACACTTTTCTCCCTCTACTTGAGGTTTTGCAACATCTTGAACATGGTGAGCTGATGATCGACATGTAGAAATTTTACCTTCAACTTGGTTAACATCCTCTCCTAGGTCTTAATCTTTTCATTTCTCTTTCTTTGTCTATTAACTTGCACATGATCCCACCATAGAGATGCATGTCCTTTAAACTTTGAAGTTATAAGTTTTGCCCTCTTATGGTCTTCAATGGATTCCAACTTGAAATATTTTTCCATCTCTGAAATCCAGTCTATCAACTCATCTTGTTTTAGACTACCATTATAACTGGGTAACTCAACATGGGGTTTACTAGCAATCTTTGTCATTGCATTCAGAAACCTCCTCTCATACCCATCTTCTCCTTCTTATGCTTCCTCTTCACTAACCTCTTCCTCATTATCACTCACATATATTATGGGTACTCCTCTATATTGTGTTCTCTCCATTGCATCCAACCTAGTTGTGATGCCTCTCAATATCTCTACCAATGTTGTATCTCCAACTCTTGGAGGTGGTCCTCTCCTTCCTCTTACTTGATGTGTCATGTCTATAGATCCTCTGCAGTTGTAGGTTTCTTCTTCATTTGGCCTACAACAATCTCCTTAGGATCCCTTATGTAGTAATCCCACAACCTCAAGGAATTCAAAACATGGCTCTGATACCACTTGATGCAGTTCAAGATCTAGGGGCTTTGTCAAGCTACCAAATCAAGTAGCAAGAATGATAAAGACAAGACAACAAAACAAAATGATTCTTTATTCATATACAACAAAAATATTACAACAGGAGTACAAATGGCGTTATTCATGCATTGGCCTTAGCCTTACAACATTCCAAGATTATGACCCAACAGATCTTGCAATCTCAAAAAACTTTTGGAACCTCCAAAAAAATGTACTACAAATTCGACCAAGGAGAATCTCCTTTTCATAGTATGAAATCCATATATTTATAAACTCTTGAGGTGGCCACCGACCACCATCATGGCTTATGACAAGTGTCAAGTCCTTGTTGTCCCTAGATCCATTCGTACAGGCAATTAAAAATTGATTGTCACCTTTTGCACGGTTTGCAAGGATATTGGGCCTCACTGGACATTGCATTTTGCAAGGATTTGTAGGCTAACTAGACATTCAGTTGAAAAGAAAGTGAGCTTTTAGGTCCTCATTGGACAAAGTAGGGAATTTGTGCTTCAATGGATAAAGCGGGAGATTTGTGCTTCACTAGATATATCTGATTTCAAGTGAAGTTAGCACAAGGCAGTAAAGCGAGAAAGATGACCAACACTAGACATTTGGGGAAAATGACCATCACCGAATATGTTCGGTAAGGAGAGATTTTAGTGCAAATCTAGTTGCCTTGTATTTTAGCATTGAACCTTAGCAAAGGTTTGAAAGCTCTTCAGTGGGGATTTTGACTGGAACAGGATAGCAGAGGAATTAGGTGCAAGCAGACATATGTAGTGTTGAGCCATTTTAGCGCTTGGGACTCTAAGTCAAAAAAGTGGGTGAAAGGACACTCATAAGATCAGTGGGGAAATGAGCCATCACAGAACATATCTTGTGAGAAGATTTTTTAGCACTGATCCGATGCACCTCACTTTTAGCATAAACACCTTTATGAAAGTTTTAGCGGGAATTTTAAGTGCATCAGGATCTACAGAGATTTTGGGTGCCGCAAGATAAGTCCAGTGACAAGGAATTTTAGCACTAATCTGATGGCAAAGATTTTTAGTGCAAAGTGTTTGTAAGTGCCTGGTGGGGAAATCAAGCAGCACATGACATAAATATCCGGTGACAGGCAAAAACTTCGCTGAGGCATAACTTCTTCATTTGTTAGTGGATTTTCACCAAATTTAAGATGCAGATACCCATTTGGGCCTTCTTCAAGATCAAGTCATCACTTGGCCAAAATCTTCAAGAAAATTCTTTGAAATTGATCAATCAACTCTTGTAGCAACTCCTACAACAAAACAAACAACAAAAAAGTAAAGAAAATCTTTTTGGTTGATGAAGATTGCATGTGAACCTGGATGCTCCTACATCAGTTGTTGTGTTGAATTTGACTATGCTCCACCTTTATTTTCTTTTACTTTATTGAGTCATATATGAAATATACAAGTTAATAGTTAGTTCGATTATTTCCTACACCTTTTGGATGTCTTGATATTTGAAGACTCGTGCTAAGCTTCATGCTTTCTCAACTTGTGTGGGATCTCTATATGTTCAAGCCATTGATTTTTATATTCTTAATACAAACTAATGTGTTTGGATTGACATTGCATTTATGAGTGATGTAATATCATTATACATGGGTAGCATATAGTTATAGTGTATTTATTGATTCTACAAGGTCATTATAGTCTATTATGTAGATTTACTCATTCTAAAGTAGTTTTGTGTCAAATAAAGCTTTAAAGTTAACATTATAATCTCTTGGTAGAACCGATAGTTATGGTTGTGAATGGTTGATATGGAATAGTTAAAATTGTATCATAGACATATAACTACAAGACTAATTATTCAAATATTTGATATCTTTTTCCTATGTTTTGAATATTTTGTATTTGATCTCTTTTTCCTAAGTTTTGACTATTTTGTATGCTCACACTTGGCTAATAATGCGAGTAAAAAGAAAGTGTAGTAGACTTCATTTATCATAATTTCAATGTAGCAGCATCCCTATGATATTATTGTGTGTTGCACTTCAATGTATCTATTTAGAAAGTTTTGTAACTAAAATTAATATGAAGTTTATTAGTATGTTTTGTTTCAATATAACTAAATACTATAATTAAATAATGGAAAAGTTATTGTAAGTCTTGCCTTGTTCCTTGGTTTATGATTGAAGCTTGTAAAATGACATTGGTGGATAAATGATGGGGTTATCTTATTTATATTTTAATAGATAGTTGTATATTTTATAGTTGACTAATCTCTTATTTTGTGTTTTATTTGACATGAATTTAAGTTGGTCTATCTATTTGCTTCATAAATTTATTGCAAGTCAAATTTTGAGTCAAAATATTTTACAATCATTTGATTGTAGATTGAGTTTAAAGACTATTAAGACAATTCTATTTGCCTAGTTAGATTTAATATTAAATTATCTTTGTTTATTTTTGGACTCTTAGAATTTACTAGTCAAATCACTTTAAGATGATGAAGAATTATCTCTTTCTCTTAGGAATCTTAGAGGGAAAATACATGTGAGTTTTTCTTCCCTTTGTGATGCCATGCATAATAATGTCAACACCTTGTTAGATTGTCTTCACCTTTCTAGGTATTGTAAATAGGGTTACATCACACCTGGTTTTGTTATTATTTCTCATTGCCTTGAGTGGTGTGTTTTTATTCTATTACATGTGCAAAAATGTTGAGTGTGCATAATTCATTGATGTGAGTAGTGTACCCCTTAGTATCTAGTGTTGTAAACAAAAAAAAAGAGTTAGTTGCATTGTAAAAAATTGATATAGAAAAAATGGGACAAGAAATGGAGGATAACCCTAAAAATTATATAAATATCAAAGAAAAGAATATGGGAAATCATCAAAGAACAATGGATGATTAGGAAAATAAAAATGCTTAGTCCCATAATGTTTTTACCATAAGTTGGTGCTTGGAAACAATTGATGGTGACTTTCTTTGCAAAGGAGGCATTCTTTCTCCTTTGCAGATTACAGAAGAGGATATTCTTGTTAATAAATATAAAGGTAAATAGTTGTCATTTTCTACCACTCTTATGCGATCAGTGGATCATGAAATATCTGAGTTAATTGTTGCAAAGAAATATGAAACTAATTTATTTTGGAATGATCCTATGCCTCTTAAGACTATTGTTTGCAATGTGGGTTCTCAGTCCATTTTAGTGGAACTTGGTTCACAACTAATTTCACACGAGATATATTCAACACAAAACTTATGTTTTTTTAATCCAAGTGAACAAGAATACATCTATAGATTGGATATTGAAGAGTCTAATATGATATAGGAAAGTTCAATCAATAACTTGTATGATAATATCCAATTGATTCAACAAGTTCCTAAGTATTTCGCTAAAGGATGGCTATCATGGCATAACTTGTTATTTGTGAGTTTGATACATCATGAAGGTTTCAAACCTCCCATCAAGAATGTGAAATGGAATTTTGGTTCACAAACACTTCAAAGATGAAATCCATTGTTATGTATAGGCACCTATTTATCTTGGTCTATTAATGGATTCATGTTATCTTCATAGTGTAGTTTGAGGTAGGGCTCTCCTACCATGAATGTAATTTTACATAGGAGTTTTGTCATGTTTGTTTTATTTTAATTTTTGCATATCTTTCATTGTTCATCCCATCTCTAGGTTTTGAAAGTCCCTTTACTTTCTTGTCCCATTGTGTTATCCTTGACTCTATTTCACCTAATGGATAAGCACTAGTCTACTTTCTTGAGTTTCTAGGTTCTAGCTATGTCCTTTACAGTCCTTGTCCCTATTAGAGTGAGCTATTAACCTCATTTTTTGACCTCACAAATTTTAAACTTTTTTGAGTCCATTGAATTAACATGTGTCAACAAATCATTAACCCATATTTTGTATCATTTTCTAAATTGTGTCAAGATAGCTTGTTTGCCTTGAAAATCTTTAAATCTCCTCCTCATTTGACCTTTGTCATAAATGCTTTATATTTAGATTTATTTTTTCTCAAAGTGTCATAAGTTTACCTAAAATTGAATTGTCGTACCTTGTATATCTAGTGTCCTCAATGAAAGAGTTGGGACTAACTTTGCATAAAAGGAGAAAAGGATTCCCTATGGATTCAGAGTTAGTGATGTTGGAAGAAGGTCTGCAAGCTTGGATGGTGATATAGACATACATGTTTATTTCTACATCTCATCCTTGGAAAAATAGAGCATTGATTTTATTGATGGTGATAAAATATTTGATCTATTTGCGATTATTTTAAACCAATAGTTGAACTCTCTCTAAGAAAAATGCCATCCATTTAATTTGCAAATTTCACAAACTACTTATGCCAATAGATTGAGGCATCTTGGGCTAGAAGTTGTTTCCACTCACACTAGAGTGAAATACTTACATGAGAAGGCTATTTATAATGATATTGGAATCTACTTTGAAGAAAATAGATATGCAACTATTTTATTTTCTATGAAATTCTTAGAATGGCTTAATTATTTGAATGAAGACCTTGGTTCTTTCTCAGTACATTTGGAGCAACTCAAGGTTGTTCAAAGATTGTTGGCAATTAGTAAGTTGATCAATCAAGAAAAAAAGGATGCATTGAGCGTGTTATCATGTGTAGAAGGGTGAATCCATAATAGTGAGTCCCATTTGTGGGACACTAGAACTTGGTAGAGGTTAGGAGAAAAAAATTAAGAAACACCTTTGTTCGAAGGTATTTCTTGGAACAAAGGTACCTTCATTCGAAGGTAAGTTAGAAATCACCTTTGAATGAAGGTGAACCTTCATTAAAAGTTTTTAATGCAAAAGAACTTTGAATGAAGGCCATTTCCAAATAAGGAATAAAAGAGACCTTCATTTGAAGGTCCCTTTTTATTCTTTTTTCAAAAATTTCCATAAAAAGAAAAAAAGGGACCTTCATTTGAAGGTCCCTTTTTATTCCTTTTATGGAAATTTCTATAAAAGGAATAAAAGGGACCTTCATTTGAAGGTCCCTTTTTATTCCTTTTTATGGAAATTTCTGAAAAAGAATAAAAGGGACCTAGTCCCTTTTTATTCCTTTTACAGAAATTTCTAAAAAAGGAATAGAAGGGACCTTAGAATGAAGGTCCCTTTTATTCCTTTTACAAAAATTTCTAAAAAAGGAATAAAAATGGACCTTTGTTCTAAGGTCCCTTTTATTCCTTTTATGGAAATTTCAAAAAAAGAATAAAAATATTCCTTTTATAGAAATTTTTAAAAAGGAATAAAAAGAGACCCTCAAATGAAGATTTCTTTTATTCATTTTTTGGAAAAAAATTCTCATGGACCTTCATTCAAAGTTCCTTGGATAACTCTAAATGAAGGTACCTTGATTTGAAGGTTCTTCAAATGAAGTTCCTAGAAGTGACTGTGTATGAGGAAAAATCGATTAAATCTAAACTAATAAAACCAAAAACCAATCACATAAAGTGAACCAATCTAAGTAAAAGCCATTATCATAAAATCAAAGACAAAATGAAAGCTCTTACCAAAACCTGTATTGTTCCCTTTTGGAGAAGTGTGGATTGCTCAATCAAGTTGCAAAACCATAGCTGCAACAAGCAAGTAGTGTGCTCAATGTGCTCAAAGATCAATGTCAAAAGATCGTAAGGTTGCTCAATCGACGTGTTTTTGTATGCTTAAAGCTCTGTTAAGTATGCCTGAGAATACGATCGAAGAGAGAGGCTCAATGAAGGAGATGAGGGGGGTTTATATAGATCTCAACGAGGATCGATCAACGGTCCAAATAATTCAGAAGAATCAACAGAGGAGATCAGTTGAGGAATGTGCAACGAATAAGAAGAAGACAAGTGTCTTGCTTTCTTTTGCATGAGAGGAGTTATCAAGAATAGAAGAATGAGTTAAAGCAATTAATAGAATGTAATAGTCAGTTAAGTGATTTAAAACAAGAAGAAGAGATTTGCATGAGAAAAGAAGATATTTTGCTTTATTAAATATAGAAAGCTTGAGTTATTTTAGAGATAACTCAATTTTAGAAGAAAAAGCAATTTAAATAAATAATCGATTTATTTAAATTTAGAGAAGATATTATGGAAGAAATAATTAAATAATTGGAATTATTTAATTTAGAAGATTTGAAAGCAAATTAAATAAATAAATTTATTTAATTGTTGTGCATGATTTTGAAAGAATGATTTTGATTTAATTAAATAATGTAAATTATTTAATTATAGACAAGAGGGAATTTGTTGAATTAATTAAATAATTAGGTTTATTTAATTAATGTGGATTTGATTTTTGGAAAGAGGATAATGATTTAATTAAACAATATAAATTATTTAATTAATGGAAGAATAAGGTTGATTTTGCTGAAATTAATTAAATAAACGGGATTTATTTAATTAATGTTGAATTTTGAAGTTTTGGAAGAATTTGATGAAATTAATTAAATAATTAGATTATTTAATTAACGTTGTAATGCAGGTGATGCTCCAGATTTAGACGAAATGCAAGTAGTGGGATGCCCTGGTCATTTTAGGGTGTCTACATTTTGCCCCTCTTTGATGCAATGCAGTTTACAGCGTTGCTTCAAAGAAATTGATAGTTGAAGACATGATACAATTTTTGATGCCCCAGTGTAGGTAGTTGCCCCAACATAGCTAGCGTAGGGTGCCCCCTGAAGAGGAAAGATAGGAAAGCGACAGAAGAACTATGTTGACACTCGACTAGAAGATTTTGTTGGAGAGAGGTGAGGTTGGATAGATGATAGATAGAAGAAAGAAAAGAACATGAGAGAAAGACAGGTGATTGATCTTTGCTTGAAAAACTATATAAGGCCATGGGTGAATGGATGGGCGAATGATTAGCTTGTTGCATTGGTTTCATAGTTGTATATAAAGAGCAATCCTTATTTTTGATATAGCACGTGGATAGTTTGCCACCAAGGTATAAAAGACCAAGGTGCTGTAATATCCGAGTGCGTGGATGTTGACTCTACAAGTAAGGGAATTGAACTTAGATCTCTTTAGACATAATATGACCTTGTTGGAACATGTGAATGAGCCATAGTCTTGAACATAAAATAAACTTCAATACATGTAAATGCAAGAAGAATATTAATATGTAAGATGCTAGGTCGTAACACACACAAGATAAATAGAATGCTAAGAAAGATGCTAAAGATCATTCCTCAAACACAACATACAAAAAAAGCAATGACTATGCCCCCAATCTGTACTGCATCGCAACATACCAAGATTATAGATAAATCAAGGGAGCCTTGAATAGGTATTGGAAAAGGAACAAAAGATAAACCAAAAATCAAATTGACTGACTTACAAAGTAAACATACAGCCAACATATTCTCTTGCCAAAGAGGTTGCTGAGGATAGATTGGATAGGAAAGATAACAGCCTTATCGTAGGAACTCTGTGTCCGTTAAAGGGTGCTATCTACCTAAAAAAGATAATATCTTGCTGCAAGAAATGCCACATGTCGCAGGAGACGTGTGTGTTGGTCTTGATCATGGAACACTTTGCAGAAGACAAGCTTCTTGATCTAGGGCTTGGTGTAAGCGATACTTAGCTGATGTTGGCAATCGGTATGCAGGACAGTAGAAGACTCTAGAAGGAAGCTGCTTTGCTTCAATTTTGCTAAGGACTCTTGCTTTGAAAAGATGCACTAGCTTGATGCTTGAGTTTAGTCAAGTTGAGGCGAATGGGCTTTGATAAATGGAAGACCAGAAAGGTGACAGTGCAACTAGATTGAGATGGGTGGAGAATGATGGATTGTGTGTGCCTGAGTATTGGATACATCCTTCGTATTCCAGACTGCCTACATACCTTGTATCCACGAGATCAAGGCACACGACGATGAAAGATGAAAGTGATAAATATGTAGTTCTAGACAGAGTGATGAGATGGATCGAGGTGGAAAGGAGGGGATCTTATGTACCTGAGTACTGGAAACTTCCTTCGTATTCTAGACTACCTACATACCCATATCCATGGGATCAAGGTACCTTAAGATTGAAATGATGATAATATGTAGTTATGGTTGGTGTGATGATGTAGGAAAAGTGTGGAGAAGATAACAGCCTTCTCGTAGGAGCGATGTGTCCGTTAAAGGGTGTTACCTGTGAACAATGGGAAAGAGATTGAAGTGTGCATTGCGAACCACGAACAAGGAACCAATCCTAGATCTAAGTTAAGGAAAGAGTTGCCCCCATTCTGGTAGAGGAAAGACAAGGATCAAGACGTGGGGTGATGATGAGGAACATTGACGAATTTCCAAGCTATACTAGATAGGGAGATGGAAATGCAAACAAGGTCAATGGTTTTATTATGGATGGATGGAAAGGCATGCTTTGTGCACTGGACATGGAGTGGACAGGACTCGATAGACAATGGATGCTGACTCTACACATAGCACCTGTTTGCCAGGTTTTCACTATGGTACTTATCCAAGGCGCCTGTTTGCCAGGTTTTCACCAGAGGATGGATTTTTTTTGGATTTTTTTTTAAATTTTTTTTAAATTTTTTTGTTGTTTTTTTGTTATTTTTTGGTTTTTTTTGGAATACTCTGAGGATCAGGCATAGAACTTCTTGAGATGGACACTATTAAGTGGCTCATCTAGAGGAATGCCGTCAGGTGTAGCTAAAGTATAAGCTCCTGATCCGTATGCTACTGTCACAATGAAGGGACCTAACCAATTAGGCTCAAACTTGCCCTTCTTCTCTCGATCTGCTTGATTTCTCTGATTTTCTTTTAGTACAAGATCACCGACTTGAAACCATCTTTCTTTGATCTTTTTGTTGTAATTATGCCGGACGCGGCTTTGATAGACATGGAGATGATTAAGTGCGGCAAGGCACCTCTCATCTAAGAGTTCTAGCTCAGCTAATCTGTAAGTGCGATACTCCTCTCCACTGATCATGTCTTGCATGGATACTCTGAGGGATGGGATCTCGACCTCTATAGGTAGGATGGCTTCAGAGCCAAAGACCAAGGCATAAGGTGTGGCACCAGTTGGTGTTCTGATACTAGTGTGGTAGGCCCATAGGGTGGGATTGAGTTGCAAGTGCCAGTCACGACCAGCTTCATTGACTATTTTCTTGAGGATTTTGAGAATGGTCTTATTGGAAGCCTCAGCTTGGCTGTTACTCTGCGGATAGTAGGGAGTTGAAAAGCGATGTTGGATATTGTATTGTGTGCACAAGGCACAGACATCTTGGTTCTTGAATGGTCTCCCATTATCAGTAACGATGGCTTGGGGAATACCATACCCGCATATGAGGTAGTTTAGGATAAACTTGGCTATTTGCTTACCAATGATATAGGTCATAGGAATGGCTTCCACCCACTTCGTGAAATACTCAGTGGCGGTAATGATAAACTTGTGGCCATTTGAGGAGGAAGGGTGGATTTGTCCTATGAGGTCGAGACCCCATTGAGAAAAAGGCCATGGAGTTGTCACAGGTTGTAATTCATGAGCTGGTGCGTGAATCAAATCTCCATGCTGCTGGCATTGTAGACATTTCTTAGCAAACTATGCAGCATCTTGCTCTATTGTAGGCTAGTAGTAACCTGTCCTGAGTATCTTCTTAGCAAGATTAGGACCGATAGAATGTGCGCCATAGACACCTTCGTGTATGTCTCGTAAGGTAGCTTCAGCTTCTTCCACATTAAGACATCGTAAGAGGATACCATCGAGACTCCGGCAATATAGTGTATCACCCAGAATGATGTAACAGGAGGATCAACAGATAAAGGTTTTACATTGGGTGGATGATAGGTCAGGGGGAAAGGTTTTGTTCTTGAGGTATTCATAGATATCTTCGTACCATGGGGAATTGGGACCAACAAGTTTGCAGATGATTTCAGTAATAGGAATGTCGATAGCGGTTATCAACAATTGCTCAATCAAAATTCACACTTCTGTGTATTTGCAGGCATGTTAATCAGTGACCCTACAGAGGCCATAGAATCCGCAGCTTTGTTATACTCTCTTGGAATTTGCTCAAATGTGATGCTAAAAAAATGTGGTTTGTAGGCATCCACTAGTTGCCTGTAGGGGACCAACTTTTCATCCTTTGTTTGGTACTCATCTGTGACTTGGCGAATGACTAGCTGTGAATCTCCATATACTTGTAATTCTGTGATGTCCCATTGAACTGCTGTATTGAGACCTATAAGGAGTACTTCATACTCAGCAATGTTGTTGGTGCAAGGGAATGCAAGCTGATATGACTTAGGAATATAGTCATTTTGAGGTGTGACAAATAAGATGCCAGCTCCTGATCCATGTTGTGTGTAAGAACCGTCAAAATAGAACTTCCACATTATGGAGTTAGCAAGAGTGAAGAGATTTTCATCAGGAAAGTTAGCTACCATAGGAAGTGTATCTTTCATAGGTGCTTCTACTAGTTGATCCGCGAGGGCTTTTCCTTTGATTGCTTTACGATCCGTGTACTCAATATCGAACTCACTAAGGATCATGACGCATTTAGCTAGTCTGCCTGTGAGAGTTGCTTTTGCTAGTAGATACTCCAAGGGATCAATTTTGGCTATCAGTTTTGTGTGTTGGTTCAGCATGTAATGCTACAACTTTTGAGAAGCAAACACTACTACTAAACAAGCCCTTTCCATTGGTGAATAATTGAGCTCATATCCCACCAAGGTTCTACTAATGTAATAAATTGCATGCTCATTTCCTGTTTCATCATTTTGTGCTAGAAGGGCCCCTAGGGCCGAATTTGTAGTGGAGATGTATAATATCAAAGGTTTGTCTGCAACTGGTGGAACCAATATAGGAGGTGTAGCCAAATACTCTTTAAGTTGATCAAACGCTGCCTGACACTTGTTGTCCCATCGAAATGAGACATCCTTTCAGAGCAAGTGTTGAAAGGGTTTACATTTATCTGCTAGCTATGATATGAAATGCCTAATGGACTGCAACCTTCCTTGAAGACTCCTTAGTGCTTTAAGGTTCTTGGGTGGAGGCATCTCCACTATAGCCTTTACTTTTGCTGGATAGACTTCAATGCCTCTATGAGATACAATGTATACCAACAGCTTCCCTGATGTTACACCGAAGACACACTTCTTTGGATTGAGTCTTGGTATTTTTTGAGCCTGTCGAAGATCTATCCTAGGACCTGTATGTGATCTGCCCTAGAAGATTTAGCCAGTATATCATCAACATAGTCTTCCATGATGTGATGAAAGAGATCATGGAAGATCACTATCATTGCTCTCTGATAGGTTGCTCCTGCATTCTTTAGACCAAAAGGCATGACACACCAACAATAGTTACCCCATGGACAAGTGAAGGTTGTTTTATGTTGATCTTCCTCTACTATCCTTATCTAATTGTAGCCAGAGAATCCGTCCATAAGAGAAAGCATCTCGTGACCTGCTGTCAAGTCTACTATAATGTCAATGTTTGGTAGTGGAAATTCATCTTTAGGACATGCTTTGTTAAGGTCTCTGAAATCATTACACATGCAAATGCGCCCATTGGGTTTAGACACAGGTACAATATTTGAGACCTAATCTGAATAGTCGATTGGTCGTATAAACTTTGCATTTAACAGCTTCTGTATTTCCACCTTTACCAAGAGAGTGATCTGTGGGTGCATCTTTCTCAGCTTTTGCTTGACTGGTTTTACTTTTGGATCAACAGTGAGATAGTGAACAACTAGCTTGGGGTCTAACCCTGGCATATCAGCATAGGTCCACGCAAAGTTGATGGTTCTCTGTAAGAAGAATGTGTTAAGATTCCTGTGCTCTATTTCTGATAATGATGCCGCTAGGAATGTGGTCTTTGGATTTTGTTCTGTGCCAAGGTTTATCTCTGTAGAATCTTCCACTAGGAGAGCTGATTTCTCTTGATACTTGGATGGTAGGGGAAGGTCAAATCCTCCATCCTCAGGTGCCACAGTTGGGTTTTCACCTTTGGATACGTCCTTTGTTTTTATAATTTTGTGATCAGGAGGTGCCACAGTGTGGTTTTCACCTAGAGATCTTTCTTTATTTGTACTTTTGTGACTGGAGGATTTGGCATTCTTACCAAAATAAGCTGTTGGCTCTAGTTCCATTACAAAACCTGCTTTATGATTGCCAAGAGGGATACCTTCCCGAAGTCCCATGAACTTAGCTAAAGCTTCATCATTCTGAAATACATCTATAACGGGGGACCCTTGTTGGTCCCAATCGATAAGTTCAGGGTAGACAAGTGTTACATTCTGGGTGTTTGTGGTGGAGGTTAAGGATACGGAGGATAGCATAAAAATGGAGGATTCTACGAAGAGGTTGGTCATATGGAGGGAAGAGTCATCAATGATATCCTCTGTAGACGTCGAATCGGTAGAAAAAGTGTCAGCTACCTCGTCGAGGATATACTCGATGTCCAAGGCGTGTGGTACCTCCTTACCAGATCCTAATCCCTTCTTGTCTATCTTTTTTGTCACAACAATGGGTTCCATAGTTCCTTGATTCTGTTTCCCAAGGCCACCTTTGCCTTTATAGCCCATGTTTTTTACTATTCTTAAGCCATTGCCATATTGCTTGACTGGTATTGTAACTGGTTCTTTCTCCTTATAGAGCCAAGAAGAAATATCCTCAATAGTTTCCTCTTCCAATAACCGTCCATGTTGGAATTGGGTTAGGAATCCTGGGGGAGGAATAGCTGCTTTTTTAGTTACTTTGGCAATGGGTGGTTGGCCGTAAGATTTTGGAGATAAAGGCATCCGCCCTACACAACAAGATTGTGAGATATCATAAGTGCCAAAGCCTATATCCCGGATGCGAGCTGTGATTTTGGGGAGGGGTTTAGGTTCACTTGTAGAGGCTTGCATCAGAGTTTTAGGATCAACATATAGTGGGGATTCAAGGGCTTTGTCATTTTTAGGCACTTGGTTGCAATTTTTATAGCTGCCTTGCAAGACACGATAGAATTCAAAAGGATTAGGGTCTCCCGGGATGGTGATCTTCGTACCATTGTATGGGAACTTTAGAGATTGATGATACGTGGAGGGAACAGCCTTCATTGCATGGATCCATGGGCAGCCTAGGATAATATTGTAAGGTAGCTCAATATCAACGACTTGACACCTGGTTTCAAGCATGACAGGGCCGAGTTGTATAGGCAAGTGGATAACACCTTCTGAGCAGCATTCAGCATCATCATATCCCTTGATTGTAATACTATGATCAGAGTTGACATGATCCTCAGAGTATCCCAATTGCTTAAGTAACTTTAAAGAACAGATGTTGAGACCAGTACCACCATCTATGAGTATGTGTTTGATTTTGCACTTGTGGATGAGAACTTCAATATGAAGGGCAACATTGTGACAAGGATCATGGGATGGGAGATCTTTCTTAGAGAAGACCACATTGTAGGGTGAAGCAATGTTACCTACTATAGCTTGGAAATCCATGACTGCTATGTTGTTAGGAACTGAAGACTCTTGGAGGGCTTTTTCTAGCACTACTCTATGTGCAGGTGAGGATCGTAGAAGGTCCAAGATAGAGATTTGTGTGGGCATTTTCCTTAGATGTTCGACAAGATTATAATCAGATTGAGCCGAAAGACTGGGTATAGGACCAGGAATGGTGACACGACCATGACAAGTTGTAACAACGCAATCTGTAGATTTACCCTTGATTGTGAGGGTAGACACTCGACTCTCTTTGAAACGACTGACAATGGAATCAAAGGAAGTGGAAGCATGATTGATACCTTTACCTCTATCCTAAGGAGGAGGTGGACCATGATGAGGGAATGATTCCTTGTACATATCGAGATCTTTGTTTGTGTTTTGAGCCGCTTGTTCATTCTCAAAAGTGATTAGGTTGCCGTCGATGAGATTTTGGATTAGATGCTTGAGTTTCATACACGACGTAGTTCTATGTCCTTTGCTCCGATGGAAGTCACAGTATTTGTTTTCTCTATACCGCGCAGTTTTGTAAACCGGTTCACCATATGGGGGTGCATCTGGTAAGGTGATGAGTCCTTTCTATAAAACCTGTTGTAGGACAGACTCCATAGGCACTCCCAAGGGAGTAAATTGACGTCATGGAGGGTAATCTTGTTGAGGTCGCTCCTGTTGTCATTGTTGTTGATTTTGATATGGTTGCCACTGTTGTTGTTGTTGTGGAGCTTGACTTGGTTTGGAGAGCTGCAGCGGTGTCTGCAACATTTGGACATGTTTAGAATCAACCACACCGTCGTTAACCACATTTTTGTTTTTGTTCCAGTATTGGGTTTCTCATTCGTCTGTTGATGAGGAGCGTTGTCTTTCATTTCTTTAAAGATTTTGACCACACCCTTAGCAATGAGGGCCTTTTCAATGTTGATTCCTTTGTATGTGATTTCGTCAAAGGTTGTAGCACTGAGAATTTGCAAGTGGAAACCTAACTCTTGGTTGAGGTTCTGCACAAATATGCTAACAAGCTGTTTCTTAGGGATCTTGAAAGGGAATTTGCTAGCCATTTGTCTGCACCGTTGAAGGAAAGAAATGAAAGTTTCCCCATTTTTCTGTTTGTTGTTGCATAGATCAGTCATGGAAATCTCATGCTCTACATTGTAAGAAAAGTGGGTGGTAAACTTCTCTGCTAGCTCATTGAAAGACCTGATACCCATGGGTAAGTGTGAGAACCATTCTATAGCTTGACCTCCAAGACTGCGAGGAAAGAGATGCATAAGATATGTGTCGTTATGTGAGACCTCGAAACAAGCAAGACAGAATTCCCTGAGATGGTCTTTTGGGTCACATTTTCCTTTGTATTTGGCGAACTTGGGAATAGTGAAATTTTGAGGAAAAGGGATCATTGGTAATGACCGATCAAAAGGATAAGGACACACTTCTTCTAAAGAGAAGGTCTTCTTGGTGTGGCCAAATGTAAGATCAGATAGTTGTTGTTGTACTTCCGCAATTTTTAGCTCCATCGCTGTGGGAGGAGTTGGTAACATCTCCTATTGTCCAAAAAGTGGTTGGTGTTGCCCATACGGAAGATTATAATGTAAGCCATGCACACTGGTGTTATAAGGGTCGTAAGATTGATTGGGATCATACAGGTTGTACGTTTGGTTCAGATTGGGTTGGAGTTGGAGGTTTTGATTTGGCAGAGGTGGAGGTGGCGCTAGGTAAGAATGTTGGCTTTGTGATGGTTGAAGAAAAGTATTGGGTGGAGGAAAGCTAAAGTGCATTTGATTAGGTTGTGATGGCGGCACATAGCTTTAGGAAACTTGATGTTGGGAATGTTGAGAGTGGCTAAGCAATGTGTGAAAGAAGTTGAGCGAGAATGAACGTTGTGGAGGAGGGGCATAGGTAGAAGTGATTTGCGATGGTTGGGGTTGATTGAGGATGAGAGTAGAAGAATGTTGTGGTTGGGGTTGATTGAGGATGGGAGTAGAAGAATGTTGTGGTTGGGGTTGCATGACTCTAATTGGTTGAGAGACATGAAGGTGTGATGATATAGGAGGTGGCATTTGTTGAGACCCTTGTTGCATGGCTACATAATTATTCCCCGAATTGTAATTTGGTGGGAAACCTATCCGTGATGGGGTAACCAAGATTCCACTTGCGATTGGGGTGGACATTTTAGGAGGTGGTTGCATATTCGATCGAGCTAAGGTGGCTTGCTTAGCTAACTCTGCTTGACGTTGGAGAGTTTCTTGTTGGTTGTTATAGATCTCCATAGGAGTCAGAAGCGGTGATACGGCCCTCTCTCCTATTGAGTTTTGAAAAAGGGGATTCTGATACTTTGAGCCTTGTGCAGGTAAGGGCGTAGTCACCGTGGACATGGTTTACACTGCTTGTATGGCACTCAATGTGTTGTTTGTCTCCTTGAGAGAGGATAAATCAAAATCCTGAGGTAACTTGGCTCCTTGCTCTGCAAGTAAGCGAAAGAAATGATCCTGGTTCTCACTAAGGACTTTGTCAAAGGCGGCCATGACTCTAGGCTCTTGTATGAATTCGTCAAGATCTTGCTCATCTGCTTGAGAGGATTGACCTATTTCAAAGTGTTGCTCTTCTTGAGATGGGGGGACCTCTACAGTATAACCTTGTGGGACAAAATCCTGAGGCAAGCCGATGGTATATTGGGGGGTACTTACCAAAGGGACCCTACCTTCTTGAGGAGTGCTAGGGTGGTCAATGTGTGGCATGTTCGGAGAGCTGATTGGTTTTGCCGCAGGTGTACTAGGAGTAACCTTAGGAGTAATGTTGAGACGACCTGATTGTGGTGTGCGAGGAGGTGATTTGTGCTTCCTAGGGCCAACTTGCTTGGACTTCATAGTTTGCTGGAGCCTAGTGGTTACCATGGGATACACTAGGACAAAAGGTAATGCTGGGATTCTATGAGGTGCTTTGAGAAACGGACAAACTCTGATGCACAAAGTATTGGACCAAAGACGCTATACTGTTTGACCAAAGGCACAGGACTGTACAACTGAAAGCAAGCTACTGTGACACCAAAGGTGATGGACTGAGCTACCAGTAGTGAGTTACTGCTATGTCAAAGGTGAGCTACAGTAACCAAAGGTGAGCTACTATTATACCAAGGGCGTTGAAGTAGAGTTTTGCCAGAGGCAAGTTACTGCTATGTCAAAGGTGATCTAATGTACTACCAAAGGCGAGCTGTTGTAATACCAGGGGTGCTAAAGTAGTGTCTGATGCTTCTAAAAGGAAAAAATTTGATAGATTGTTTCTGTTTCTAATTTGGATTTGTTTGGCAAGAGAAAACACAGCAAACAATGTTGGCACACACAAGGGACTGACACAACAGATAGTGTATGTTCAAGGCTCCAAACAAGCCCAATGTTTCCACAAGTATAAGACAATTGCAATCAATAACAAGCACTTTTTATCCCTAGAGACAAGGTTTCATTGTAGTAGATCAGCTCACAGCTTAATACTCTGTCAATAAAAATATCATTCCATAAAGGTGTCAGATATTTAGTATCTTTGCGAGAGACGATAGGTAGGGATATCTCACCCTCCCCTTGGAAAGCTCAAGTAGGTCACAAGAGCTTTATGGCCAAGGGAATATTATCTCTTCTCAAGGGAGCCAATGGTGAGTATCTTAAGGGCTTAAATCGATTCCCCTTGCACTGATGATTACCGCAATGTTTAGAGGTAGGTCGGGTAGTCTCTATCTAAAATGATTCTTAATGACTTTGAGGGACCAACGCCTTACGAGCAATGTGATAAGCTACTAAAAGCTTTAACCAATCCTACTAAGAGTATCAAACACTTCGCTCAATGTGAAAATTGTTTCCACAAAGAGCTAGTACACCTCTTTTTAGTTTGGCACCACAAGGTAAGGCTGACGTCGGTTAGGACTTGGCTTTCACCTTATCCCTCTTATATAGCGGTTCAAATGAAAACTCTGCTTAGGGTCATCCCTTTTGGATGAAGTGCAATCCAAAAGCAGGCCCTTCTAAAGGAAGTACAGAAATGTAAGAGCAAGCACGTCAAACAGAGGTTCAATTGTCCCGTTATAAGAAAAATAAGGTGCAACTAATCTAGGCACACACACGTTTGTAGTTGTCAATTGTCCCTTATGAAATTGAAGTGTTTGGCATTCATGTCCATTGTCCCTTAGAAAATTGAGGTGTTTGTGCATTCGTGTCCATTGTCCCTTAAGAAAAGCAGTATGTTCCTAAGACTTAGATTGCAAGGAAAATGATTTGTTCAATTATCCTTTTAAGCATGCAATGTTTTTCTAAGACTTAGTGGGATAAATCAAGATTTCTTCAACGCTCGTCCTACATGAACATGTTAAAAACACCTATTTGCTCTGTGTGAGTAGTAAGAAACTGCAACAAGTCAGTTAGTTCCAAAAAAATTCACAAGTTAGCAAAAATAAATCAATTTGACCAAAAGCACTGCACTATCTTACCGGAAGCGACTTACTGTATTTCCAAAAGTGCTGTAAAATAGACCAGAAGTGTCATAGAATATTATCAGAAGCGCTGAAAAATACACAGAAGCGTTGTACTGTGCATCTAGAGGTGTGATACTGTTATGCCAAAAGTGATGTAATGTATACCAGAAGCGTCATAGGATATAACCAGAAGCGCTTTACTGTCTATCCAAAAGCGTGATTACCTTATACCAAATGTGCTGCATGGTCTCAGATCACAAAAAGATTAGCTCTTATCAAAATAACCAGATCAAAATGGGATTCCATGATTGATCTATTGTTCTGAGCAATAATATCTGATAGATCTGAATTGTGAAATCCAGAAAACTCAGAAAATGTATCAACACAATAGATTAACACAAATACCGAAGATACCCCTAAATAAAATAGCTTAGGAAGTATCAAAAAGCAGGTTTGAAAGATAAATACAATAGCTTGTCAGATAAATCCACAAGATATGCAATGAGAAAAACCTTGCAAAAACACAAAATGAAGTCAAAAACCTAATTTAGCCAAAAGCGCTTAACATGCTGCCGGGAGCGCCGTTTTGTGATACCAAAAGCACCGCTCTGTGCTACCAGAAGCGCCACAGTGCCCCCAGGGGCACTGAACTGTACCTCCAATAGCGCTTAATGATACTTGCAAAAGCGCTTTGAAATGTCGTTTGCGCTGTACCGTACTGTGACTTCAAAAAAAATAATTTCTCAAAGAAATAGAGGGATTAGTGGGTCCCATCGGGCGTGCCAGAATGTGTATGAAGAAAAATTGATTAAATCTAAACTAATAAAACTAAAAACCAATCACATAAAGTGAACCAATCTAAGTAAAAGCCATTATCATAAAATCAAAGACAAAATGGAAGCTCTTACCAAAACCTATATTGTTCCCTTTTGGGGAAGTGTGGATTACTCAATCAAGTTGCAAAACCAGAGCTGCAACAAGCAAGTAGTGTGCTCAATGTGCTCAAAGATCAATGTCAAAAGATCGTAAGGTTGCTCAATTGACGTGTTTTTGTATGCTCAAAGCTCTGTTAAGTATGCCTGAGAATACGATCGAAGAGAGAGGCTCAATGAAGGAGATGAGGGGGGTTTATATAGATCTCAACGAGGATCGATCAACGGTCTAGATAATTCAGAAGAATCAACGGAGGAGATCAGTTGAGGAATGTGCAACGAATAAGAAGAAGACAAGTGTCTTGCTTTCTTTTGCATGAGAGGAGTTATCAAGAATAGAAGAATGAGTTAAAGCAATTAACAGAATGTAATAGTCAGTTAAGTGATTTAAAACAAGAAGAAGAGATTTGCATAAGAAAAGAAGATATTTTGCTTTATTAAATATAGAAAGCTTGAGTTATTTTAGAAATAACTCAATTTTAGAAGAAAAAGCAATTTAAATAAATAATCGATTTATTTAAATTTAGAGAAGATATTATGGAAGAAATAATTAAATAATTGGAATTATTTAATTTAGAAGATTTGAAAGCAAATTAAATAAATAAATTTATTTAATTGTTGTGCATGATTTTGAAAGAATGATTTTGATTTAATTAAATAATGTAAATTATTTAATTATAGACAAGAGGGAATTTGTTGAATTAATTAAATAATTAGGTTTATTTAATTAATGTGGATTTGATTTTTGGAAAGAGGATAATGATTTAATTAAATAATATAAATTATTTAATTAATGGAAGAATAAGGTTGATTTTGCTGAAATTAATTAAATAAAGGGGATTTATTTAATTAATGTTGAATTTTAAAGTTTTGGAAGAATTTGATGAAATTAATTAAATAATTAGATTATTTAATTAACGTTGTAATGCAGGTGATGCTCCAGATTTAGATGAAATGCAAGTAGTGCGACGCCCTGGTCATTTTAGGGTGTCTACAGTGACCTTTCCACCTTAGTCCTTAGATTTTCCTCAAAGTTTTCTATTTCAAACCTTAGATTGGTCCAACAAAAGGAATCAACATGACTAGAAATTTTGCAAGATTGTATCACTTAGAGTAAACTTTCTAAAAAGTATAATTTTGAATATATTTAATTTGATTGTCTTTCATTGAACATCAAGGTCTTTGTCCTACAAATGTGGAAAAATAGTAAAATAGAGAAAAAAATAATGAAAAATATCTATGCACTAGGTATTGATGTCCTTGTTTCAACAAACAAAGAAAGAAGTTAATTTGGTTATATACAAAAAAAATTATACTATATGGTATAAACCTATGTCTAAATTATAATTAATATCACTTCAAAAATTAATAAAAAATAAAATATGCAACAAAAAATTACAAAAAAATATTAGTGCACTACATAATAGTGTGACGAATCTATATTTAAAATTTTATAATTTTTATTTTTCTTTCAAAAAAGTTATGCTATATGGTATAAACATCACTTTTTAAAAATGTTGCTAACAATAAAAAATAAGTTATTAAAAATTATGTAAAAAATTTCACTAATTTTTTTAAAAAAAATTAAATATGTTTAGAATCTACACACAAAATCTCAAAAACTACTAGTTCACGTCATCTTCAAATTATTAACATTGTAATTGTTAAAGGTGTAAGAAAGTGAAAATTTTGTTTAAATGTTGATTTCAATGTCCCACTTTGGCCAAAAAGTAAGATACACTATTGTGGGTTCACCTAGAATCAATCTTCACTACATGGGTATCTCCATTCAATCCTAAAACAAGATCTATTGGGATCTTTTGAGCAGATAAATAAACATAAAAGTTGTAGATAAAACATCTATAGTAAGCATTGATGTGTTGCATATGTGTTGGATGTCAAAAGTATAATGCAATGTTATGACAGGTTGGAAGTGATGAAATACGAACTTGCCCATACTTGCAAACACATGCTCTAATACCACTAATGAAAGAGGGGTCTCACACAACCCTCAGACAAACATATTCAAAATTAACAACAACAAACAAGATGCACAAATATTCAGTAATAGAATTTCATTTTCACCATTTAACTTGCAACATTGTTTGACAATTTCAGAGAAATTTGATTACAAAAGTTTGTGCAGCCATACTGGCTGAAGAAAATCATTACAAAAAAGATATAAATCTTCTTTGGGACATCAAACAACAGCAAAAACAAACTCCAGATGCTTCCCCTTTCAAACCATCCTCCTGCACTATAAAATTTGCTCTCCAATCTTCAATATTCAATAATCAAGTTTATTGTTCTTCAAAAATGGATTCCATAATCCATTTTCTATTATTGTACACCTTCAAAACCTGCAACAAAATTTCTTCTCACCTCCACCTAGGAAAAGCAACGCCTCCTTTTCCTTCCCCCCAAAAATCAGCCAGAATCATCCTTTAAAAATTGTCAAAACCCCTTTTTATAATGACTCCACAACCACCATTTTCTCTCTCCTCCAACTCCCACACCCAAATTGGGAGAATTTTTCTAAAAAAATTATGGACAAATAATATTAATAACTCAATAAAAGAAAAATAAAATCCACTCCCACAATTTGCTAAAAATAAGTGACAACTCAAATTCCCACTTCTAGAAAATAGGTCCTATTTTGGAAAAAAAAAAATGCCAACTCAACATGGGGGCCCAAATATTCTAGCTACATTTGAGGAGCATTAATGAGTTGTCTTCAAGTGTAACTCCCCCAAAATCCATGCCTTTATTAATTTTACACTCCAAAATTGTCTCCTAAACTATCTCCCACTCCTAGATTTCTAGATTTCTGCGACATTATTATTTTTGTAATATTATAATAAGGCTAATTTATTTAATATATTATTTAGGCCTAATATTGCATTTATTTTCCAACTTCCAAATTACCAAACTGTAGGAAATTAAAATATTTTCTTTTTTTGGTTTATGCGGGATAGCCCATTTGCCTGGATGCTCCTACATCAGACACACTAGGTAGAAAAGAACTCACAAAATGGAATTGGATGACTGAGTCACCCTTGTAGATTGTAGATAACCTGCAGCAAACTCCATTACTGCATCAAGTTTGGAAAAATCCTTCTTCTTTCTCCTCTTCCAACATCTACTTGGAACACTTCCCATACTTCTCCAATTACATTTCACTCTCTTCTTTCTTCTACCATACGTCAAATTCCTCCACCAAAAAATTTCCTCAACCTCATCTGCAACATCTGCATAAACTACATCATGGAAATCAAATATTTCCATCTTCTCTTCTACATATATTTCCTCTTCCTCACATTCTTCTACCTTATCATCTTATCCTATCACCATTTCATCTTCATTCATATCAACACATTCTTCATCATCACTAAAATCAAGAAAATTAAACCATACCACTTTTATTTCTGTTGTTACAATATTTTCCCTTTCACCTTCTACTGTAACATCTCCCTTATCTCTTTCTTCTTTCATACCTTCAACAAGTCGAGCTGCTGAAATCTCTTCAACTACATGCAAGCCATTTTCATCTACATCAACACCAAGTCTTACCTTGCTAATCTCCTCATTGCTTTTCTCTATAGCTTCATTTTTCTCATCAAACTCTGATGTAATTTCTATTTTGATGCCTTCATCAAGGCATGCTACTACAATCTCTGGCTTTTCTTCTTCATCCTCTTGTATGTGGATCTTATCTTCCCATTCTACTACAACCTCCTTCCTACCTACAAACAAGATATCACAAATAGAATCATGAAAATCAAACCATTCTTCTTCATGTTGTTCTAACACATCACCCTCCAGAAACTTATTCAATCTTCTTATTGTGTATGAGGAAAAATCGATTAAATCTAAACTAATAAAACCAAAAACCCAATAACATAAAGAAAACGAATTTAAATAAAAGCCATGACAAATAATCAATGAAATAAAGACTTTTACCGAAATCTGTATTGTTTCCTTTGGATTGAATGTGGATTGCTCAATGAAGTTGCGAAGCCATAGCTGCAACAAGCAAGTAGTGTGCTCAAGAGATCAATGTCAAAAGATCGTGAGAGTGCTCAATCGACATGTTTTTGTATGCTCAAAGCTCTGCTAAGTGTGCTTGAGAATACGATCGAAGAGAGGCTCAATGAAGGAGATGAGGGGGGTTTATATAGGTTTCAAGGAAGATCAATCAACGGTCCAGATAATTCAGAAGAATCAACAGAGGAGAATAGTTGAGGAATGTGCAACGAATGAGAAGAAAACATGTGTCTTGCTTACTTTTGTATGAGAGGAGTTATCAAGAATAGAAGAATGAGTTAACTGAAGAGATAAATCAATTAAAAGAATAAAGCAATCAGTTAAGTGATTTAAAACAAGAAGAAGAGATTTGCATGAGAATAGAAGATATTTTGCTTTATTAAATATAGAAATATTTAATTGATGAGCAAGAAAGCTTGAGTTATTTTAGAGATAACTCAAATTAGAAGAAAAAGTAATTTAAATAAATAATTGAATTATTTAAATTTAGAGAAGATATTTTGGAAGAAGTAATTAAATAATTAGAATTATTTAATTTTAGAAGATTTTGAAAGCAAATTAAATAAATAAATTTATTTAATTGTTGTGCATGATTTTGGAAGAATAGTTTTGATTTAATTAAATAATTTAAGAGTTATTTAATTTTAGATAAGAGGGAATTTGTTGAATTAATTAAATAATTAATTTAATTAATGTGGACTTGAATTTTTGGAGAGAGGATAATGATTTAATTAAATAATTAAAAATTATTTAATTGTGGAAGAATATAGAGGAATTTAATTTAATTAATTAAATAAAGAGAATTTATTTAATTAATGTTGAAAGTATGTGATTTAGAAGAATTTGATGAAATTAATTAAATAATTAGATTATTTAATTAACGTTGAGTGCAGGGAGATTAGGAAGAAATGATGAAATGCAAGTAGCGTGACAAGTTGGTCACTTTAGGGTGTCTACATTTTGCCCCTCTTTGATGCAATGCAGCATGTAGCGTTGCGTCAAAGAAATCGATAGTTGAATACATGATACAAAATTTTTTTTTATGCCCTAGTGTAAGTAGTTGCCCCAGCGTATGCCCCCTCGAGCGGGAAGACAAGGAAGCGACAGAGGAATGGTGTTGATGCTCGACTAGAAGAGGATGCGACCAGGAAGAAGAAAAAGTAGAAGAAGGGGTGGGAAAGAAAAACTAAAGGGGGGGACACTATAAATAGGTCCCATGGGGACCACAATCCTCATTTGCACCCTTGGAGATTCTAAATTTAGAGAGGAGAGAATTCAAACCTAGTTGGAGAGAGTGGAGCAGCCAGCGAGGAGAGATGCCGATTCCAGCGCACAGTCATCGGGCGGAGTTGGTGCGGACCTACAGGAGGCCAGCAGGAGCTCCGGCAACAGTAAGTGATCGAAAACCCCCTTTGCATTTATCGTTTAGGGTGGTTTTAGGGCTAGGTTCAGGGGGGTCAGTTAGGTCAGCCAAAAGCGCTTTAGGAGTTTGCGGCGCACCTGGTAGTCGGCTGGCGCGCTTTTGGCGCGCCGCAGTGCAAATGGTAGGCGGGTGCAGCGCGCTTGGTAAAATCAAGTCACTTTTGGTGGTTTGAGTCCGCGCCGCAGCGCAGTTGGCAAAATGCCGCAGCGCATTTGGTAGAGGGGTATAGCGCATTTGGCAGGGTAGGCTAGCGCGATTGGCAGGGAAGCGAAAAAATCGCATCGCTTCTGGTAGTGCAGAACGGCGCGGTTGGTATGGGAGTAAAGCGCTTGTGGTAAACGAGTCGCATTTGGCAGAAAAAAATGCGGCGCGGTTGGGCAGACAGTGTGGTGTGGTTGGCAGGGAGACAGCGCAGTTGCATATAACAAAGTGCTTTTGGCTAGATAAAAGAAAAGTTAGGGTTTAATAGAATGGGGGGACTTAGAAGAGGGACGCCTAACCTAGCTGACAAAAGGGAAAAGGGATGGCTGGGGGTTGCACAGCATAGCCCATGGGTAGATAGGATTTTGAGGGATTTGGTTACAGAAGAACTGACACGTGATTTGTTATGGATGCAGAGGATTTTGCCACCACTGATGTCGCGAGAGCGACATCACGCGATCGTACACGAGGTTGTACAGCTGACTTGGGAGGAGGATGCATTCTTGGAGCATGCGGGATTGTGGCATGTGGCCCTCCTGACACACATTAGGGCGAATCTCGCCCTAGTGACCGCAGTTGTAGAGAGGTATCACAGCGAGACTTCATCGTTCCACTTTCCGACGGGGGAGGCTACAGTGACACTAGAGGATGTATACTGCATCCTGAGGATTCGGATAGATGGGGAGATCAAGGACTTTGACCCGGCACGGGGTGAGGCAGGCTTGGAGGAGGTCTTTTGCACAGATGACCTGTGGATAGATGACGGGGAGATCTGATAGGCAGATGTCCCGAGACTCTGTGACCGGATCAGATGGATCGTGGCGTCACTGATTGGCAGCTTCCTGTGTCCAGACAGGAGATCTAGAGGACTATCAGTTGGCTGGGGGACAGTGCTATCAGGGATGTTCACCCATGGCAGACAGTATGCGTGGGGACCCTGTGTGTTGGGACAGCTATATCATGATATGCACCATTGTGTTTACAGGAGAGGCAGGAGCCTCTCAGCAGGGGTGACTCTACTACAGGTATGGGCGTGGGAGCACATTCCAGTGATCCGACCCATGGCACAGCACCACCGAGACAGAGGTGAGCCCTATGCATTTTTATATGACGGGGTGATGACACATCAGAGGATGGGATCTGTGAGCTACTAGAGGCGGCAGATTGACGAGATGGACCTATTCATATGGAGGCCCTGGTTACTATGCGAGGAGTGGGAGGATGAGCATGAGCAGCTCATGTATTGCAGACAGGCTCGCTATCTGTTCGGGAGACGGACAGATATGATAGAGAGATACCTTCCAGAGTGAGTTCTTAGGCAGTTTGGATTGCCGCAGGGACTACTCGTGGGGGAGGCCACACATGCCAAGACACGGAGGGAGGTTGGAGACTGGGACGCCGAGATCCCAGTGGCGACAGCATTGGCAGAGGTATGGGGACTTATCCCCGTGAGATGGGATTGGGACTCAGGGCTAGCAGACCCAGGGACACTGCCAGAGTATGATCAGTACTGGTAGACACACAGGCCGATGAGATTAACTACACCAAGTGTAGCAGGGGCAGTGGGAGAGGTATTGGTCCTTGGAGGGGAGGCCAGGATGAGACGATAGGCCAGGGCAGCCAGACAACAGGCCGTGGGTCAGTAGGTAGGTGGAGAGGGTAGCGGCCAGCAGGCTAATGTGGAGATGGCAGAGGCAGTGGGCCCGGTCATAGAGACTGATTTACAGAGAGCAGAGTGACTGCTGCAGGAGGAGATAGCCCGGAGGACTCGTTTAGAGCTCTAGATGGCACGACTTAGGAGAGACAGGGATGCAGCGCAGGCAGATGCGAGGTAGGCAGAGGCCACAGCCCAGGGACAGACACAGGCAGCCTCAGCAGCACAGACAGCCCTGGCACAGGTACAGGCACAGCTACAGGCATAGGTGCAGGCCTACAGACAATTACAGGCCTACGTACAGGCACAGGCACAGGTACAGGTGCAGCTGCTAGCCGCACCAGTAGCAGATGCTAAGGAGCTAGCACAGGCCAGGAGAGAGAGAGACGCAGAGGTGCAGCTGCGGTTGACGGTAGAGGCCACACTATTTAGAGTGAGGTGGGAGAGAGAGGAGGCACGCCGTGCACTGGGTGTAGACCAGAGGACCTTATACAGCGAGCTCGTCCGAGTGCAGGGTGAGCTAGTATCAGCCGGTTGGGAGGCAGAGTACTATAGGGGTTTGTATGTGGGTGCGGTACTGGCAGCTCAGCAGGCACTGAGCTATAGAGACAGGAGCAGGTCTGGGGCATCAGGATCCCGGAGGACAGGGCAGTCAGCGTCCTCAGTTAGAGGGCCACTTTTGCCACCAGGGGGAGGAGGAGGACCATCAGGGGGACCTCCACCCAGCACAGGGGGACAGGGGCCACAGTAGGAGGGTAGCTCTACCCACTAGGGCACATACACTTGCATATTGTATCATATTGTATCATTTTGGACAGATGCCTGCGTGCATGCTGACGTATATTTTGCGGGCTCTTGATAGCCTTGATGTACTATATTGATGTATATTTGGATGTATACATTTTGTATTATTGATGTAGACACCAAGATTTTGTATTATGATTACATGATATATATGATGATCGATTCAGCTCACTGTTGTTCATGCTTTTGTATATGCATTCCTTGATGTCATGGATGTGATGATATGTATGTATGATTATGGATTCATGTGATGATATATGTGGCTTATATGATGCTTATAGATGTATGGTGATAGAGATATATGATGATATAGATGTGATGACTAGTGATATCTGACATGTGGGTTTTGCAGATATGCACCAGAGAGAAGAACAAGAGGAGATGGAGACAGGGACTATTGATCGATTACTGCAATGAAAGCGATATAAAGGTTGTGGAAATAGATGAATGAGCTTGTTGTAATGGCTTCGCATTTGTATATAAAGAGCAATCCTTATTTTGATATAGCACGTAGATAGTTCGCCACCAAGGTATAAAAGACCAAGGTGCAGTAATATCCGAGTGCGTGGATGTTGACTCTGCAAACAAACGGTTTGAACTTAGATCCTTTTAGACAAAATATAACCTTGGTGGAACATGTGAATGAGCCGTAGTCTTGAACATAAAATAAACTTCCATACATGCGAATGCAAGAAGAATTATTAATATGTAAGATGTTAGGTCGTAACACACACAAGATAAATAGAATGCTAAGAAAGATACTAAAGATCATTCCTCAAACACGGCACACAGAAAGCAAAGACTATGCCCCCAATCCGTACTATACCGCAACATACCAAGATTATAGATAAATCAAGGTAGCCTTGAATAGGTAATGGATAAAGGAACAAAAAATAAACCATAACACAAATTGACTGACTTACAAAGTAAACATACAACCAACATATTCTCTTGCCAAAGAGGTTGCTCAGGATAGATTGGATAGGAAAGATAACAGCCTTATCGTAGGAACTCTGTGTCCTTTAAAGGGTACTATCTACCTAAAAAGATAATGTCTTGCTGCAGGAAATGCCATGTCGCAGGAGACGCGTGTGTTGGTCTCGACAATGGAACACTGTGCAAAAGACAAGCTTGTTGATCTAGGGCTTTGGTTAAGCGGTACTTAGCTGATGTTGGCCATCGGTATGCAGGACAGTAGATGACTCTGGAAGTAGGCCTCTTTGCTTCGGGTTTGTTAAGGACTTTTGCTTCTGAAAGGATGCATTAGTTTGCTGCTTGAGTTAGTCAAGTTGAGGTGAATGGATTTTGATAAATGGAAGACTAGAAGGATGAAATGCAACTGAATTGAGACGGGTGGAGAATGATGGATCGTGTGTGCCTGAGTACTGGATACATCCTTCGTATTCCAGACTGCCTACATACCCTGTATCCACGGGATCAAGGCACACTTACGATGGAAAAGGAACGTGATAAATATGTAGTTCTGGATAGAGTGATGAAATGGATCGAGGTGAAAAGAGGGGATCTTATGTACCTAAGTACTGGAAACTTCCTTCGTATTCCAGACTGCCTACATACCCATATCCATGGGATCAAGGTACCTTAAGATTGAGAAGATGATAATATGTAGTTCTAGTGAGGGTGTGATGATGTAGAAAAAGTGTTGAGAAGATAACAGCCTTATCATAGGAACTCTGTGTCCGTTAAAGGGTGTTACCTGTGGAAATGAGAAAAGATTGAAGTATGTGCTGCGAACCATGAACAAGAAACCAATCCTAGACCTAAGTTAAGGAAAGAGTTGCCCCCATTCTGGTAGAGGAAACTATAGGGGTGACTGCCGAAGAAGACACAGAAAGACTTGACCTAGGACAAGACAGTGTTAACTGTAGACACAGATCAAGACATGGGAAGATGACGATGGACATTGACAAGTTTCCAAGCTATACTAGATATGGAAAGGCAAACAAAGTCCATAGTTTTATTATGGATGGATGGATGAAGCGTGTTGTTTGCGAAGTAGACAAGGAGTGGACGTGACTCGATAGACGATGGATGCTGACTCTACACATAGCGCATGTTTGCCAGGTTTTCACTATGGTACTTATCCAAGGCACCTATTTGCCAGGTTTTCACCAGAGGACGGATTTTTTTGGATTTTTTTTTTTTTGGGAATACTCTGAGGATCAGGCATAGAACTTCTTGAGATGGACACTGTTAAGTGGCTCATCTAGAGGAATGCCGTCAGGTGTAGCTAAAGTATAAGCTCCTGATCCATATGCCGCTATCACAATGAAGGGACCTAACCAGTTAGGCTCAAACTTACCCTTCTTCTCTTGATCTGCTTGATTTCTTTGATTCTCCTTAAGTACAAGATCACCAACTTGAAACCATCTTTCTTTGATCTTTTTGTTGTAATTACGCTGGAGGCGGTTTTGATAGACATGGAGATGATTAAGTGCGGCAAGGCACCTCTCATCTAGTAGTTCAAGCTCAGCTAATCTGGAAGTGCGATACTCATCTCCGCCGATCAGGTCTTGCATGGATACTCTAAGGGATGGGATCTCGACCTCTATAGGTAGGATGGCTTCAGAGCCAAAGATTAAGGCATATGGTGTGGCACCAATTGGTGTTCTGATACTAGTGCGGTAGGCCCATAGGGCGGGATTGAGTTGCAAGTGCCAATCCCAACCAGCTTCATTGACCATTTTCTTGAGGATCTTGAGAATGGTTTTATTGGAAGCCTCAGCTTGGCCGTTACTCTGTGGATAGTAGGGAGTTGAAAAGCGATGTTGGATATTGTATTGTATGCATAAGGCACGAACATCTTGGTTCTTGAATGGTCTCCCATTATCAGTGATAATGGCTTGGGGAATACCATACCGGCATATGAGGTAGTTTAGAATAAACTTGGCTATTTGCTTACCGGTGATATAGGTCATGGGAATGGCTTCCACCCACTTTGTGAAATACTCAGTGGTGGTAATGATAAACTTGTGGCCATTGGAGGAGGAAGGGTGGATTTGTCCGACGAGGTCGAGACCCCATTGAGAAAAAGGCCATGGAGTTGTCACAGGTTGTAATTCATGAGTTGGTGCGTGAATCAAATCTCCATGCTGCTGACATTGTAGACACTTCTTAGCAAACTGTGCAGCATCTTGCTCTATTGTAGGCCAGTAATAACATGTTCTGAGTATCTTCTTAGCAAGATTAGGACCGGTAGAATGTGCGCCACAGACACCTTCGTGTATGTCTCGTAAGGTAGCTTTGGCTTCTTCCGTGTTAAGATATCGTAAGAGAATACCATCGAGACTCCGGCGATATAGTGTATCACCCAGAATGATGTAACGAGAGGATCGACGGATAAAGGTTTTGCGTTGGGTGGATGATAGGTTAGGGGGAAAGGTATTGTTCTTGAGGTATTCATAAATATCTTCATACCATGGGGAATTGGGACCAACAAGTTCGCAGATGATTTCAGTAACAGGAACATCGATGGCTGGTATCAACAATTGCTCGATCAAGAATTCACACTTCTGTGTATTTGCAGGCATGTCAATCAGTGACCCTATAGAAGCCATAGAATCTGCAGCTTTGTTATGCTCTCTTGGAATTTGCTCAAATGTGATGCTAGAAAAGTGTGGTTTGTAGGCATCCACTAGTTGCTTGTAGGGGACCAACTTTTCATCCTTTGTTTGGTACTCATCTGTGACTTGGCGAATGACTAGCTGTGAGTCTCCATATACTTGTAATTCTATGATGTCCCATTGAACTGCTGTATTGAGACCTATAAGGAGTGCTTCATACTCGGCTATGTTGTTGGTGCAAGGGAATGCAAGCCGATATGACTTTGGAATGTAGTCATTTTGAGGTGTAACAAATAAGATGCCGGCTCCCGATCCATGCTGTGTGTGAGAACCATCAAAGTATAACTTCCACATTATGGAGTTGGAAAGAGTGAAGAGATTCTCATCAGGAAAGTCTGCTACCATAGGATGTGTATCTTTCATAGGTGCTTCTGCTAGTTGATCCACGAGGGCTTGTCCTTTGATTGCCTTATGATCCATGTACTCAATATCAAACTCACTAAGGATCATAACCCATTTAGCTAGTCTGCCGGTGAGTGCTGCTTTTGCTAGTAGATACTTCAAGGGATCAATCTTGGCTATCAAATTTGTGTGTTGGTTCAGCATGTAATGCTGCAACTTTTGGGAGGTGAACACTACTGCTAAACAAGCCCTTTCCATTGGTGAATAATTGAGCTCGTATCCCACCAAGGTTCTACTGATGTAATAAATTGCATGCTCCTTTCCTGTGTCATCATTCTGTGCTAGCAGGGCCCCTAAGGCCGAGTTTGTAGTGGAGATGTATAAGATCAAAGGTTTGTCTGTAACTGGTGGAACCAATATAGGAGGTGTAGCTAGATACTCTTTAAGTTGATCAAACGCTGCCTGACACTTGTTGTCCCATCGAAATGAGACATCCTTTCGAAGTAAGTGTTGAAAGGGTTGATATTTATCTGCTAGCTGTGATATGAAATGCTGAATGGACTGCAACCTTCCCTGAAGGCTCCTTAGTGCTTTAAGGTTCTTGGGTGGAGGCATCTCCACTATAGCCTTTACTTTCGCTGGATCTACTTCGATGCCTCTACGAGATACAATGTATCCCAATAGCTTTCCTGATGTTACACCGAATACACACTTCTTTGGATTGAGTCTTACTTGGTATTTTTCAAGCCTGTCAAAGATCTATCCTAGGACCTATATGTGATCCGCCTGAGAAGATTTAGCTAGTATATCATCAACATAGTCTTCCATGATGTGATGAAACAGATCGTGGAAGATCACTGTCATTGCTCTCTGATAAGTTGCTCTTGCATTCTTCAGACCAAATGGCATGACACACCAACAATAATTGCCCCATGGACAAGTAAAGTTTGTTTTATGTTGGTCTTCTTCAGCTATCCTTATTTGATTGTAACCAGAAAATCCATCCATGAGAGAAAGCATCTCGTGACCTGCTGTCAAGTCCACTATTATGTCAATGTTTGGTAGTGGAAAGTCATCTTTAGGACATGCCTTGTTGAGATCTCTTAAATCATTACACATGCGGATGCGCCCATTAGGTTTAGACACAGGTACAATGTTTGAGACCCAATCTGAATAGTCAATGGGTCGTATGAACTTTGCGTCTAACAGCTTTTGTATTTCCACCTTCACCAAGAGAGCTATCTATGGGTGCATCTTTCTCAACTTCTGCTTGACTGGATTCACTTTGGGATCAACTGTGAGGTAATGAACTACCAGCTTAGGGTCTAACCTTGGCATATCAGCATAGGTCCATGCAAAATTGATGGTTCGTTGCAAGAAGAAGTTGTTAATATTTCTGTGCTCTATGTCAGATAATGATGCTGCTAGGAATGTTGTCTTTGGATTTTGTTCTGTGCCAAGATTTATTTCTGTAGAATCTTCCACTAAGAGAGCTGATTTCTCTTGATAATTAGATGGTAAGGGAAGGTTAAATCCTCCATCCTCAGGTGCCACAGTTGGGTTTTCACCTTTGGATACGTCCTTTGTTTTTACTATTTTGTGATCAGGAGGTGCCACAGTGTGGTTTTCACCTAGAGATCTTTCTTTATTTGCACTTTTGCGACTGGAGGATTTGGCATTCTCACCAAAATAAGCCGTGGGCTCTAGTTCCATTACAAAACCTGCTTTGTGATCGCCAAGAGGGATACCTTCCCGAAGTCCCATGAACTCAGCTAAAGCCTCGTCATTCTGAAATACATCTATGATGGGGGTCCCTTGTTGGTCCCAATCGATAAGTTCAGGGTAGACAAGTGTGACATTCTGGGTGCTGATGGTGGAGGTTAAGGATACGGAAGATAGTGTAAAAATGGAGGATTCTGCGAATAGGTTGGTCATGTGGAGGGAAGAGTCATCGATGATATCCTCTGTAGACGTCGAATCGGCAGGAAAAGTGTCAGCTACCTCGTCGAGGATATACGTGATGTCCAAGGCACGTGGTACCTTCTTACCAAACCCTAATCCCTTCTTGTCTAGCTTCTTTGTTACCACAATGGGCTCCATAGTTCCTTGATTCTGTTTCCCAAGGCCACCTTTGCCTTTATAGCCCATGTTTTTTACTATTCTTAAGCCATTGCCATATTGCTTGACTGGTATTGTGACTGGTTCTTTCTCCTTATAGAGCCAAGAAGAAATGTCCTCAATAGTTTCCTCTTCCAGTAACCGTCCATGTTGGAATTGGGTTAGGAATCCTGGGGGAGGAATAGCTGCTTTTTTGGTTACTTTGGCAATGGGTGGTTTGCCATAAGATTTTGGAGATAAGGGCATCCACCCTACACAACAAGATTCTGAGATATCATAAGTGCCAAAGCCTATATCTCGGACGCGAGCTGTGATTTTGGGGAGGGGTGTAAATTCACTTGTAGAGGCTTGCATGAGAGTTTCAGGGTCAACATAGAGAGGGGATTCAAGGGCTTTGTCATTTTTAGGCACTTGGTTGCAATTCTTATAGCTTCCTTGTAAGACACGGCAAAATTCAAAAGGATTGGGATCTCCTGGGATGGTGATCTCCGTACCATTGTATGGGAACTTTAGGGACTGATGGTACGTGGAGGGAACAGCTTTCATTGCATGGATCCATGGGTGGCCTAGGATAATGTTGTAAGGCAGCTCAATATCAAGGACTTGGCACCTAGTTTCAAGCATGACAGGGCCCAGTTGTATAGGCAAGTGAATAACACCTTCTGAACGGCGTTCTGCATCATCATACCCCTTGATTGTAATACTATGATCAGTGTTGACGTGATCCTCAGAGTATCCCAATTGCTTTAATAACTTTAAAGAACAGATGTTGAGACCAGCACCACCATCTATGAGTATACATTTGATTTTGCGCTTATGGATGAGAACTTCAATATGAAGGGCATTGTTGTGACAAGGATCGTGGGAGGGGAGGTCTTTCTCAGAGAAGACCACATTGTAAGGTGAAGCAATATTACCCACTATAGCTTGGAAATCTGCGACTGCTATGTTGTTAGGAACGGAAGACTCTTGGAGGGCTTTTTCTAGCACCACTCTATGTGCAGGTGATGACCGTAGAAGGTCCAAAATAGAGATCTGTGTTGGTGTTCTCCCTAGATGTTCGACAAGATTATAATCAGACTGAACCGGAAGCCTAGGTGTAGGTGCACGGATGGTGACATGACCTCGACGAGTAGTAATAGCACAATCCGTAGATTTGCCTTTGATGGTGAGGGTAGAGACTCGACTCTCTTCAAAATGACCTATAATGGAATTGAAAGACGTGGAAGCATGATTGATACCTTTACCTCTATCTTGAGGAGGAGGTGGACCATGATGAGGGAATGGCTCCTTGTACATATCGAGATCCTTGTTCGTGTGTTGCGCTGGTGATTCATCCTCAAAAGTGATTTGATTACCGTCGATGAGGTTTTGGATGAGGTACTTAAGCTTCATGCAAGATGCAGTTTGATGACCTTTGCTCCTATGGAACTCACAATATTCATTGTCTCTGTAACGTGCCGTTTTGTAGACAGGTTCTCCATATGGGGGAGCATCAGGTAAGGTGATGAGCCCTTTCTGCAAAGCTTGCTGTAAGACCGATTCGATGGGCACTCCCAAGGGAGTGAATTGACGTCGCGGAGGGTAATCTTGTTGGGGCCGCTCTTGTTGTCATTGTTGTTGATTGGGATAAGGCTACCTTTGTTGCTGCTGTTGTTGAGGTGGAGCTTGACTTGGTTTGGAGAGTTGCAGCGGTGTTTGCAATGTTTGGACATGCTTAGTATCGACCACCCCATCGTTGACCACGTTCTTGTTTTTGTTCCAATACTTGGGTTTATCGTTCGATTGTTGATGAGAAGTACTATCTTTCGTCTCCTTAAAGATTTTGACCACACCCTTAGCAATGAGGGCCTTCTCAATGTTGATATCCTTGTATGTGATTTCATCGAAGGTTGTAGCACTAAGAATTTGTAAATGGAAACCTAACTCTTGGTTGAGGTTCTGCACAAATATGCTAACAAGCTGTTTCTCTGGAATCTTGAAAGGGAATTTACTAGCCATTTGTCTCCATCGTTGAAGGAAAGAAATGAAAGTTTCACCATTTTTCTGTTTATTGTTGCATAGATCCGTCATGGAAATCTCATGCTCTGCGTTGTAAGAAAAATGGGTGGCAAACTTTTTCTAGCTCGTTGAAAGACTTGATACCCGCAGGTAAGTGTGAGAACCATTCTATTGCTTGACCTCCAAGACTGCGAGGAAAGAGACGCATAAGATATGTGTCGTTATGAGAGACCTCGAAGCAAGCAAGATAGAATTCCCTAAGATGGTCTTTTGGGTCACCTTTTCCTTTGTATTTATCGAACTTGGGAATAGTGAAATTTTGAGGAAAAGGGATCATTGGTAATGACCGATCAAAAGGATAAGGACACACTTCCTCTAAAGAGAAGGTCTTTTTGGTGTGGCCAAACGTAAGATCAGATAGTTGCTGTTGAACTTCTGCGATCTTTAGCTCCATAGTCGTGGGAGGGGTTGGTAACATCTCCTGTTGTCCAAAAAGTGGTTGGTGTTGCCCATATGGAAGATTATAATGTAAGCCATGCGCATTGGTATTATAAGGGTCGTAAGATTGATTGGGATCATGTGGGTTGTACGTTTGGTTCAGATTGGGTTGGAATTGGAGGCCTTGATTAGGTAGAGGTGGAGGTGGCGCTAGGTAAGAATGTTGGCTTTGTGATGGTTGAAGAAAAGTATTAGGGGGAGGAAAGCTAAAGTGCATTTGATTAGGTTGTGATGGCGGCACATAGCTTTGGGAAACCTGATGTTGGGAATGTTGGGAGTGGCTAGGCAATGTGTGAAAGAAGTTGAGCGAAGATGAACGCTGTGGAGGAGGAACATAGGTAGAAGTGATTTGCGACGGTTGGGGTTGATTGAGGATGAGAGTAGAAGAATGTTGTGGTTGGGGCTGCTTAAGGATGAGAGTAGAAGAATGTTGTGGTTGGGTCTGCGTGACTCTAATTGGTTGAGAGACATGCAGGTGTGATGATATAGGAGGTGGCATTTGTTGAGACCCTTGTTGCATGGCTACATAATTGTTCCCCGGATTGTAATTGGGTGGGAAACCTACGCGTGATGGGGTAACCAAGATTCCACTTGCGATTGGGGTGGACACTTTAAGAGGTGGTTGCACATTCAATCGAGCTAAGGTGGCTTGCTTAGCTAACTCTGCTTGACGTTGGAGAGTTTCTTGTTGGTTTTGATAGATCTCCATAGGAGTCAAAAGCGGTGATATGGGCCTCTCCCCTGTTGGGTTTTGAAAAAGGGGATTCCTATATTGCGAGCCTTGAGTAGGTAAGGGCGTAGTCACCGTGGACATGGTTTGCACCGCCTGTATGGCATCTTGGGCATTGTTGCTCTCCTTGAGAGTGGACACATCAAAATCTTGAGGTAACTTGGTGCCTTGCTTTGCAAGCAAGCGAAAGAAATGATCCTGGTTCTCATTAAGGATTTTATCAAAGGCAGCTATAGCTCTAGGATCTTGTATAAATTCATCAAGATCTTGCCCATCTTCTTGAGAGGATTGACCTATTTCAAAGTGTCGCTCTTCTTGAGATGGGGTTTGATCTATGATATAACCTTGTGGGGCAAAATTCGGAGGCAAGCCTGTGGTATATTGAGGCACATTTTTCAAAGGGGTTCTATCCTCCTGAGGATTGCTTGGTTGTTCAATGTGTGGCATGTTCGAAGAGCTGATTGGTTTTGCCGTGGGTGTACTAGGAGTCACCTTGGGAGTAATGTTGAGACGACCGTATTGTGGTGTGCAAGGAGGCAACTTGCACTTTTTAGGGACAACTTACTTGGATTTCATAGTTTGCTGTAGCCTAGTGGTGACCATGGGATACTCTAGGACAAAATGTAATGTTGGGAATTTGTGAGATGCTTTAAGAAATGGACAAAACTTCTGATGCACAAAGTACTGGACCAAAGGTGCTATACTATTTTACCAGAGGTGCAGGACTGTGCTACCAAAAGCGTGCTACTGTGGACCAGAGGCAACGGACTGAGCTACCAATAGCGAGTTACTACTATGCCAAAGGCGAGCTACAGTGACCAAAAGTGAGCTACTGTTATACCAAGGGCGCTGAAGTAGAGTGCTGCCAGAGGCGGGTTACTGCTGTACCAAAGGCAATCTACTGTACTACCAAAGGTGAGCTGCTGTAATACCAGGGCTGCTGAAGTAGTGTCTGATGTTTTTCAAAGGCAAAATTTTGGTAGATTGTTTCTGTTTCTGATTGGATTGGTTTGGCAAGAGAAAACACAACAAACAAGTGGTCAAAAAGCACAAGGACTGACACAACAGATAGTGTATGTTCAAGGCTCCAAACAAGCCCAATGTTTCCACAGGTCTAAGACAATTTGCAATCAATAACAAGCACTTTTTATCCCTAGAGACAACGTTTCATTGCAGTAGATCAGCTCACAGCTTAATACTCCGTTGATAAAAATATCATTCCATAAAGGTGTTGGATATTTAGTATCTTTGCGAGAGACGATAGCTAGGGATATCTCACCCTCCCCTTGGAAAGCTCAAGTAGGTCACAAGAGCTTTATGTCCAAGGGAATACTATCTCTTCTCAAGGGAGCCAATGGTGAGTATCTTAAGGGTTTAAATCGATTTCCCTTGCACTGATGATTACCGCAATGTTCGGAGGTAGGTTGGGTAGTCTCTATCTAAAATGGTTTTTATTGACTTTGAGGGACCAACGCCTTACGAGCAATGCGACAAGCTACTAAAAGCTTTAACCAATCCTACTAAGAGTTTCAAACACTTCGCTCAATGTGAAAATCATTTCCACAAAGAGCTAGTACACCTCTTTTCAGTTTGGCACCACAAGGTAAGGCTGACGTCGGTTAGGACTTGGCTTTTGCCTTATCCCTTTTATATAGTGGTTCAAAGGAAAACTCCGCTTAGGGTCGTCCTTTTTGGATGAAGCGCAATCCAAAAGCAGGCCCTTCTAAAGGAAGTACAAAAAAAGTAAGAGCAAGCACGTCAAACAAAGGTTCAATTGTCCTGTTATAAGAAAAATAAGGTGCAACTAAACTAGGCACACACATGTTTGTAGTTGTAAATTTTCCCTTATGAAATGAAGTGTTTGGCATTCATGTCCATTGTCCTTTAGAAAATTGAGGTGTTTGTTCATATATGTCCATTGTCCCTTAAGAAAAGCAGTATGTTCCTAAGACTTAGATTGCAAGAAAAGATTTGTTCAATTATCCTTTTAATCATGCAATGTGTTTCTAAGACTTAGTGAGATAAATCAAAGAGGTCTTCAATGCTTGTCCTGCATGAACATGTTAAGAAAACACCTATTGGCTCTGTGTGAGTAATAAGAAGCTGCAACTAGTTCCACCAAAAATTCACAAGTTAGCAAAAATAAATCAACTTTGACTACAAGCGCTGCACAATCTTACCAGACGCGACTTACTGTATTCCAAGGGCACTTTATCGCAGACCAGAAGCATTGCAAAATATTACCAGAGACGCTGCAAAATAACTAGAAGCGTTGTACTGTGCCACCAGGCGCGCAACACTGTTATGCCAAAAGCGATGTCATATATAGCAGAAGCGCTGTAGGATACCACCAGAAGCGCTGAAAAATAACCAGAAGCGCTGTACTGTTATGCCGAATGTGCCGCACGGTCTTAGATCATGGAAAGATTAGCTTTTGTCAAAAAGGACCAGATCCAACTGGGATTTCATGTTTTAATCTACTGCTCTGAACAATAATATCTGATAGATCTGAATATTGAAATCCAAAAAGCTCAAAAACTGTAGCAATACAATAGATTAACCCAACTACCGAAGATACCCCTAGATAAATCAGCTTAGGATGTATCAAAAGCAGGTTTGGAAAGACAAATACAACAGCTTGTCAAACAAATCCACTGATATGAAATGAGAAAAACCCTGCAAAAACCCTGAATGAGGTCAAAACCTAATTAAGCCAGAAGCACTTCACAAGGCTGCCGGTCGCGCTTTTCTGTGTTACCGAAAGCACTGCTCTGTGGTACCAGAAGCGCTGCAGTACCCCCAAGGGCGCTGAACTGTGCCTCCAGTAGCGCTGAAAGATGCTGCCAGAAGCGCTGTGCAATATCATTTGCACTGTACCGTACTGTGACTTTAAAAAAACAATTTCTCAAAGAAACAAAGGGATTAGTGGGTCTCACCGGGTGTGCCAGAATGTGTATGAGGAAAAATTGATTAAATCTAAACTAATAAAACCAAAAACCCAATAACATAAAGAAAATGAATTTAGATAAAAGCCATGACAAATAATCAATGAAATAAAGACTTTTACCAAAATCTATATTGTTTCCTTTGGATTGAATGTGGATTGCTCAATGAAGTTGCGAAGCCATAGCTGCAACAAGCAAGTAGTGTGCTCAAGAGATCAATGTCAAAAGATCGTGAGAGTGCTCAATCGACGCGTTTTTGTATGCTCAAAGCTCTGCTAAGTGTGCCTGAGAATACGATTGAAGAGAGAGGCTCAATGAAGGAGATGAGGGGGGTTTATATAGGTTTCAAGGAAGATCGATCAACGGTCCAGATAATTCAGAAGAATCAACGGAGGAGAATAGTTGAGGAATGTGCAACGAATGAGAAGAAGACATGTGTCTTGCTTGCTTTTGCATGAGAGGAGTTATCAAGAATAGAAGAATGAGTTAACTGAAGAGATAAATCAATTAAAAGAATAAAGCAATCAGTTAAGTGATTTAAAATAAGAAGAGATTTGCATAAGAATAGAAGATATTTTGCTTTATTAAATATAGAAATATTTAATTGATGAGCAAGAAAGCTTGAGTTATTTTAGAGATAACTCAAATTAGAAGAAAAAGCAATTTAAATAAATAATTGAATTATTTAAATTTAGAGAAGATATTTTGGAAGAAGTAATTAAATAATTAGAATTATTTAATTTTAGAAGATTTTGAAAGCAAATTAAATAAATAAATTTATTTAATTGTTGTGCATGATTTTGGAAGAACAGTTTTGATTTAATTAAATAATTTAAGAATTATTTAATTTTAGATAAGAGGGAATTTGTTGAATTAATTAAATAATTAATTTAATTAATGTGGACTTGAATTTTTGGAGAGAGGATAATGATTTAATTAAATAATTAAAAATTATTTAATTGTGGAAGAATATAGAGGAATTTAATTTAATTAATTAAATAAAGAGAATTTATTTAATTAATGTTGAAAGTATGTGATTTAGAAGAATTTGATGAAATTAATTAAATAATTAGATTATTTAATTAACGTTGAGTGCAGGGAGATTAGGAAGAAATGACGAAATGCAAGTAGCATGACAAGTTGGTCACTTTAGGGTGTCTACACTTATCTCTTTTCCCAATAAGAGATCTTCATCTTCACCTATTTTTTGTCAAATTTAGGACCTTTGAAACTCATTATTTCTGCATTCAAATCTTCTTTATTTTGTTCATCAAAAACTTCCATTTTCTCTTCTTCATCTGCTACATTTTTCTCTTCTTCCTCACTCACTTTCTCCATGTCTTCCTCATGGCATGCTACTGCAATTTCTTCCTTTTCATCATTTGCTACAACCTCTTTGCATTCCATTGGTGCATCTTAATTCTTCTTATTTTTAGCAACCTCTTCTACATTCTTCCCTTCGCTTTTCACATCTTTCACTTCCTCAATCATAGTTGCACACGATTTTTCATCTTGTTTGACCAATTCCTTACGTTGTCTTGCTTCCCATCTATCCACTCTCACTTTAATGTCTGCCACCATCTCAAGGATTGTCCTCTTTTCATATTGTATCCATCCATCCCATACCACGAGATTCTTCCTCAACAATATCCACATCCTATCGGCTGTAATCTGTCACACATCACACTCAATCTACAATTCTTCGTGGCTCTTTAGCTCTTGATTTCTCAAGGCTTCTCTACCTACAACAATCCTCACATGAGCTCTCCACAATTGCTTCACTCTCTCATAGGTCCTGGCATAGGCTGCCTCAATTTTGGTGCTCTATCTATGCACTCAAGAACTCTAGCTCTGATACCACTGATGAAATACAAACTTGCCCATACTTGCAAACACATGCTCTGATACCATTAATGAAATAGGGGTCTCACACAACCCTCACACAAACATATTCAAAATTAACAACAACAACCGAGATGCACAAATATGCAGCAATACAATTTCATTTTCACCATTTAACTTGCAACATTGTTTGGCAATTTCAAAGAAATGTAATTACAAAATTTTGTGTAGCCATAGTGGTTGAAGAAAATCATTACAAAACAGATATAAATCTACATTGGACATCAAACAATAGAAAAAATAAACTCCAGATGCTTCCCCTTTCAAACCATCTTCCTGCACTGTAAAATTTGTTCTTCAATATTCAATAATCAAGTTTATTGATCTTCAAAAATGGATTATATAATCCATTTGCTGCTGTTTTATACATTCAAAACCTACAACAAAATGTCTTCTCACCTCCTCCCATGGAAATCAATGCCTCATTTTTCCATCCCCACAAAAATCTACCAGAATCACCCTTTAAAATTTGTCAAAAACCCTTTTTATAATGACTCCACAACCACCATTTTCTCTCTCCTCCAACTCCCATGCCCAAATTGGGAGAATCTTTCCAAAATAAATCATAGATTAATATTAATTACTCAATAAAAGAAAAATAAAATCCACTCCCACAATTTGCTAAAAATAAGTGACAACTCAAATTCCCACTTCTAGAAAATAGGTCCTATTTTGGAAAAAGAATATGCCAACTCAACATGGGGGCCCAAATCCTCTAGCTACATTTGAGGAGAATTAATGAGTTGTCTTCAAGTATAAATTCCCAAAATTCCATGCCTAGATTCCCTCTTTGAATTTCCACTTCAAATTGCCTTTATTAATTTTACACTCCAAAATTATCTCCTAAACTATCTCCCACTCCTAGATTTTTGCAACATTATTATTTTTGCAATATTATAATAATGAACATTTATTTAATATATTATTTAGGCCTAATATTGTATTTATTTTCCAACTTCCAAATTACCAAACTATAGGAAATTAAAATACTTACTTTTTTTATTGATGTGGGATAGCCCATTTGCCTGGATGTTCCTACATCAGGGAGTGGAAGTGATGATGTGCTGATATGGTGTGTTGTTCAGAGGTGTTCAATGTTGTCAAAGGATAGTGATTGTTGTAAGATAGAAGCAAAGTGATGAGTATATGTTGAGGTGTTTAGAGAAGAAGACAAAGGAGATGGATCAGAGAAGTTGTAAAGTAAAGGGTAAGGTAATGGAAGTCATGTGCTATGTATACCAATTGGATCAGTATCATTTGTACGTAGTTGTACCCTATCTTTTGAAGATCATGGAGAGGTCAAATTTGTGATAAGAAGAATGTGCTAACCTAAAGATTCTTTTTGTGTTGAGAAATTCATGATTAATGTGCATGTTGCAAGTATGTGCTAATCAGTGTTGTCATTGATGTCAACATGTTTGTGTTATCATTGGTGTCAACTGTGCTCTTGTTTTGTTGCTTGATTGTGATGAGTTAGTCACTTTGTATTGCTTTGTATAAGTGATAAAGATGGTAAGAATATGTTCCTATTATTGAGTCTCCAAGTTCTTTTGACAAAATTTGATTTATACTGAAGACAGAGTTGTAAAGAAGTATTTTGTCTTACAGGATACTGTTTGAGTTTTTACTCTGCATTTCTTCTGTATTGAAGACTAGAGGATGAGATTTGGATATGTTTTAGAGAACTAGTTGAAGAGGTTAAATCCTTAGTTTGGTGCTTTGTAATGCTATGGTGTGAAATTTATGTTCACCAGTTTGAAGACTATGTTTGACAGTGTTTGCAGTGTGATTGGGAGAAAGTATTTTGCTCCACATTTCTTCACAATTTGGTTTTAGGTCATGTGGTTCTAGATGAGTGTTCATGAGGTCCATATATATCTTCTATCAAAAGGATTTGTGGTTTAGTGCTCTGGAAGGTTAGTTTCTTAAGTAGCAGAACTTAATAGTGTTTTTTGTGAGCAGTCTATGATTTGTCTTCAAGTGAGACTTGTTGTACCTAAATTTGTCAATTCTCAGGTGACTTATGTTGTTCATGGATGTTTTGAGATTATTGTAAAGCATTGTATAAGGTTTACAATTTATGGATTTGATCGTGAAAGCATGTGATCAAGAAGTTCCTGTGTTTGTGTTGTTTAGCCGACCTTGGATGGTTGTGGTTATTAAGGAGATGTTTTGATGATTATTTTAGTATTGTGTAGTGTGCATGGATAGATTTAGGTCTGAGCTAAGGTGTAAAGTGGCTCTCCTTCATTCCTTTTGGTGGTCCCCCTTTAAGGTTTAGGGTTTTAGGTTTGAAAATATATAATTCTTTACCCTTTGAAGAAACCCATTAAACCTAAGTCACAAAGTGCATGCACTTTATTTCTAATTCATTTTTTACTGCTTGTGGTAGGTTTTTGGTCCCTTAAGTTATAACTTTAAGCCTTCATACCCATTAGGTGACTAGCCCCGTGTCTTCAGTTTTACCTTCAATGGCCCATAAAAATTAAATCCATGTCCTAAGTTTTACCATAGGTTGTAAGGTTTAATAAATTGAAAATCGCAACATCACATCACATCATCAATCATGTCACTACCCCACTGTGCAGCAACGACATAGTGACACCTATCACAAAAATATATGCTTACGTCCCATTACATTAGGAATCCTGTGCTAGCCAACCATATGTTGCTAGATGTTAGTATAAAAAAGGGCTCCAGGGGAAGCTTTAATCTAACGGTTGTGCTTCGTAGCAAGGGTATCTTGCAGGAAGGAATCTTTGATGCGTGGTCACAAGATGGTGACACGTGGCCCTGTTTTACAAAGGAATTTAGAAGTGAATAAAAGAAGGACGCGTGGGGGCTTTATCATGCCCACACAGGGTAGGTAAAGTGGTGGCCCACTGTTGATAGTGATGCCACGAGGTGATGCCACGTGTCTAGGTAGGATGAAAGGTCATGTAGTCAGTAATGGATGTACATCCAATGTGGCTTGTCCTGATTGGTTGAATACTTTTCAAACATAATTATCAAGATTTTCAAATCTTGTGGGTGAATGATGACCGTGGATCTTGTAGTAAGGTATTTGAATCAATAACGCAGGTTTAAACTTTTGTGATGAATGTTGAAGGCACCCTGTGACACAAATGAAAGGCAATGGCCAAGGCTACCTCCATTAATGCAGTAGAAGCTAGGCTACAAAGCTTAAAGGGAAGAAAAGTTAGGGCTTTGTGCATCATTTCTTCAAGCACATATAGATTTCAGGTGCATAGAGAGTTCTCAAGTAGGGGAAGAGTGAAAATTGGAGACTCTGCAAGTTCAAACTAGTAACTTCATTCTGTCTTCTTGTGCCTGACATATTTTTAAGTTGATTGCTTGATTAAGGAGGTTGATAGTTTCCTGTGTAAGAACCCCTAGCTTTCTATGATAAGTCTAAAAAATGAGTCAAGATATCCAGTCTTCCACTTCTAAGTGTGGCTTAGATGAGGACCTTATGATTCAGCTTCTAGGTTCTTCTAGAAGAGCCTTGAATCTACACGGTCTAGGTAGGCCTGAGGATAAATTCCTTGATTATTGCTATAACTATAGAGATGCTATACTGATTGTTCCTGGTTGGGTCCTATTTGAACATTGGCATAGAAGAATGGATTATAAGGCCCCCATCTCTCATGCTTGGCAATTTGATCTGGCCAAGATTATTTGCTCCAATGTCTTCCCTAACCCTAACCTTGTTAGGCCAATAACAATGAAATATGATCTGAACACAAGGCTGGTCATAGCAGGAAATTATTTAAAAATAATCAAATTCACTAAAGGATACATTGCCACTATATTCAACTTGGACCCTGCAACTAAAAAGCTAATTGACCTAGCTGCTTGGAAGAAGAAATTATTAGATTTAGGACAGATAATTGAGAGGGGGTGAATCAGTTGTCCAAAACTTTCTTGCAATTAATCACTTAAATCTGTTTCTTAATTCAGTAGAATAATAATAAATCAATCATGGAAACATAATGCAACATTTCAAGAGCAGAAACACATTAACACATATGACACTAAGATTTTTAATGTGGAAAACCCGGTTAAGGGAAAAACCATGGGGTGACTAACCCAAGATTGTATTCTCTGTTAAAAGAATAGAAAGAACAAAATGGCACATGCCAATTAGGGCTCACTGCCCAAGCACACTGCTCACAAGAGACCCACTGCCTATAGGAGACACACTGTCTACAGAATAATAAGTATTACATACTTGAACTGAAAAATAGCATCCTCACCATGCTTGAGTCAGTTCCATTTAAGCCCAATACTTCTACTTTGCCTTTCGCTCTGCTCCTCTCTACCACACTCTCATCTTCACATGCTTATTGCAAATGACTTTACAACTCCTTATTTATATAAGACATTGACTTAGGGTTAATCATCCAAGTCGGCATACATTAAAGAGAAAATGCATAAATACAACATGACTAATTAAAAAAACTTCACACAGATCAACACACTATCAGCCACACAGATCTGAGACTTCAATCTTCCTTTAGGAACACGCCATTCTTCACAAAATATCTTCAAGATCATCCACAGGATGTGTAACTCATCCGGTCAGCTAGACTTAGGAAGAACATCATCATCTGGAAGTAATTCTTTAATTATGAACTCAATCTTCAATGCGGACCATCAACATGAACTAGACACAATCCAAAGACCTCCATAAGCTTGCCTGAATCACTAGGAACATCCACACTACTTCTGCTTACTGAAATCATTCTCTCCTTCATCGGGAACCTCAAGAACATAGTCTATTATCACTGTCATATTGGAATAGATGCTTGCGGACCTCCAAACCATGAACTAATTGAGTTGTCAATTCACATTGACTTCCTAAACACTCCACCAAATCCGCAGAACAAGATATTGCATTTTCGGATCTCACCGGACCTATCTGTCTCACTCTGTCACCTCTGAACATCTACCAAAATTGGTTTTACTTAAGTGGCCATAACTTCTTCAGATCTTCATGCGGACCTCTGAAATCTATAATGGATCATCTTAAGACACATATCTACAAACCCTTTGATAGGCATCCTCTGATCTTCATCTTAGCTGGGATCTTTACCTCATTGTCTTCACTATTCTTCTTTGTTCCTGATAGGACTAATTTTCTCAATATCCTCAGCATACAACTCATCTAATCCTTATCATCAATGCAACAGGAGTATGTTGACATCAATGACAACACTGGTTAGGCCCATACTTGCAACAATCTCCCCCTTTGTCATTGATGGCAACATATGATGTGAAAAACTATTTTAACCATCAAGACAAGAACTTCTCCTTACTGACACAACTCGCCCTATCAACAACAACCATTCACATGTCTTCTCTTCCTTTACTTCTCCCCCTTTGATCAGCAACTACTTGTTTTTGGCATGTCTTCTCTCCCCCCTTGACATCAATGGCAAAGGGCACATACTTGCATCACTTCAGAATCATACCAGTTGCTCCCCCTGAGTAGCAACTTCCCATCATCAATCTAGACCACAAGATATGATTGTGAGATCCGCCGGACTGATGCACATCAGTGCACCTTAATTCAGAACTGAAGGGGTAATAACCCCTAACTTCTCCCTGAGATACTCAAAAGAGTCCTTAGGTAGAGGTTTAGTGAAAATATCTGCAATATGATCCTTGGAAGGTACAAACTCCAATCTGACTTCATTCTTGTTCACATGCTCTCTCAAAAAGTGAAACTTGATGGATATATGTTTAGTCTTTGAATGCAACACTAGATTTTTTGATATGTTAATTGCACTTGAATTATCACAAAAGATTGTGATAGGTTCTTCATACTCCACTCTAATATCTCTTAGCATTTGCTTCATCCACAATACTTGAGTGCAACTACCTGCTGTTGCAATATATTTTGGTTTTGTAGTGGACAGAGATATTGCCTCTTGTTTCTTGCTTAGCCAAGAAACCAATCTACTCTTCTGGTCATCCACATCTCCTGCCCAATACGCATCTGTATATGCATGAAGAGAGAAATCATGATCTCTAGGATACCACAAACCATACTCAACTGTCCCTTTTAGATATCTAAAAATCCTCTTGATTGCCATGACATGAGATTCTCTAGGATCAGCTTGGAATCTAGCAACAAGACCAACAACATTTATAATGTCAAGTCTAGTTTGAGTGAGATATATTAATCCTCCAATCATTGACCTATACTTTTTTTTATCAGCCTTAGGAGAGTCATCATCTTTGCTCAATTTACATCTAGTTTCCATGGGAGTACTCATTAGTTTTGAGTCTTCCATCCCAAATTTATTCAATAATTCTTTCACCTATTTGGTCTAAGAAATGAAGATTCCTTTCTTTGTTTGAATGATTTGTAGACCCAAGAAGAGATTCATTTCCCCAAACATGGACATTTTAAATTCACTTTTCATTTGATTTGTAAAAGTTTTGCACATACTATCTCTTGCTCCAAAAATGATATCATCAACAAACACTTCAACAATCAAGATATTTTCATGATCAATTTTGAAGTACAAGTTACTGTCAGCAGTACCTTTGTTGAAACCAATCTTCAAAAGATTCTTATCCAGTCTTTCATACCAGGCTCTTGGGGATTGTTTAAGTCCATACAGTGCTTTCTTCAACTTGCAAACCATATCACCATGATCAGACAATTGAAATCCATCTGGTTGCTCAATGTAAACTTCTTCTTCCAAGTCACCATTCAGGAAGGTAGACTTGACATCCATCTGATATACTTTGAAGTTCTTGAAGGTAGCAAAGGCAAGAAATAACCTGACTATTTCAATTCTTGCCACTGGAGAAAAAGTTTCTTCAAAATCAACTCCTACTTGAGAGTAACCCTTGCAGACCAATCTGGCTTTGTTTCTGACTACTTCACCATCTTCATTTAGTTTATTCTGGAAGACCCATTTGGTTCCAATCACTTTCTTGTTTCTAGGTCTGAGAATAAGATCTCAAGTGTGATTTTTGTCAATTTGCATCTGCTCTTCCTCCATTGCTTTAGTCTAGCTTTCATCATTGCATGCTTCATTTACTGACTTTGGTTCAATCTTTGAAATCAGACAATACTCTTCTGAGTCTTGATCAATATTTCTTCTTGTTTGAACACCTTTGCTTTTATCACCTATGATCTAATCTTCAGAGTGATTCAATCTTACATACCTGGGAATTTTGGAACTCTCTTGCACTTCTATTACTTGAACAAGTTCATTCAAACTCATCTCTTCTTCCTGATTCACCGGATCAGTCTAAATCTAAATTTCAGAAGGGGCTAGGACTCCTTGGATCAAAACATCATTTTGATCATCTTCATCAAATTCATAAAACCTTGAGGGTTTTTCAATACCTTCATCAACCTTCACATTTGTACTTTCTATAATCTTTCTCAATCTCTTGTTATAACACCAGTATGCTTTGCTTTGAGTAGAATAACCCAAGAATATTCCTTCATCACTTCTAGCATCAAATTTGCCTAGATCTTCATCTCTTTTAATGTAACATTTACTACCAAAGATTCTAAAATACTTCACAGTGGGAGTGATGCCAAACCAGAGTTCATAAGGAGTCTTACCAGTATTTCTTTTGATTTGTACTTGATTAAGAGTATAGACTGCAATCCTTACAACTTCTCTCCAGTAGATCTGAGGAACATTTGCTTTCATCATCATGGTTCTAGATGCTTCCTGGATGGTCCAATTTTTTCTCTCCACTACTCCATTTTGTTGTGGAGTCCTTGGAGCAGACAACTGTCTTTTTATTCCATGTTTCTCACAAAATTCTATGAACTCACCGGATGTGAATTCTCCACCTCTATCAGACCTCAGACATTTTATGTTCAATCTGGTTTCATTCTCTACCATAGCCTTGAATATTTTGAATTTCTCAAGACCCTCTAATTTCTCTTTCAGAAAAGTCACCCACATCATCCGGGAGTAGTCATCAATTAATAGCATGAAGTATCTATCACCTTGCACACTCCTGATTCTTGCCAGACCACATAGATCAGTATGAAGTAAGTCCAATAATCTAGTAGAAGATTGTTCCTTACTTTTGAATGTGACTATGCTCTACTTACCCAACTGACATTCTTTGCACAAACTATTAGTAGGTTTCACCAGTCTTGGAAGATCTCTCACAGCCTGGGTGTTGCTTATCTTGATGATATTATCAAAATTCACATGACACATTCTTCTATTTAACAACCAACTCTAATCAATTTGAACAAATAAACAACTTTTACCAGTACCAACCAAGTGGAAGATATTACCTTTTGTTTGAGTACCGAATGCAATCTCTATTCCAAAACTTTCAAAGATCTTGTATTTTCCATTTTTGAATCAGAGATCATAGCTTTTGTCTACCAAGTGTCCAACACTGAGAAGATTGTGCTTCAGACCTTCAACATACAATACATTACTAGTTTTGTTCTTTCTATCAAAAGAAATGGTTCCTCTACCTCTGATTCTGCCAGCAGAATTATCACCAAATTTTACCACTCCTCCTTCATAGCTTTCCAAATCTATGAACTTATTTTTGTCACCTGTCATATGGTGGGAGCATCCACTGTCAATGACCCAATCATCCTTTTCTTCAACTTGGGCAATGAGAGCTCTTTCTACAATTTTATGATTGATAGATTCAGAGGGCATTGGATCTTCTTCCTTGATGGCAATAAACACCTAGTCACTTTCGGATTTGTTTCCTGTCTCTGATTCATCATTTGTTACTCCTTCATCATCATCATCTTCATGAACATAGTAACATTTCTTTTGGAACCTTGATCTGTTAGAATTTGGCCTTGAAAATCTTTCTAGACACCTTGAGACAAAATGACCAATCTTATTGCAGTTAAAACATTTAAAAGACAATTTCCCCTCATACTTACCGGATCCTCTTGCAAGTCATTTTGCAATAAGGGCTTCAAGTTGAGCAGCTTCTGCTTCATCTTCTTCCAGGTCTTTTCTTTCTTTTTCATACCATGATAGTTTCTTTGAAAAGTTCTCTCCTAGATCAAACTTTTTTTTCCTTTTACAGAGGCACTAGCTTTGAATGTAGATTTAGTCTTGGGGGGTGCATCTCAAAACTTGGTCATTTCAAATGTAGTCAATTTACCAACCAACTGATCTCTTGTGATACCTAGATAGGATCTAAATTCTTCAATAGCAGTAACCTTGTATTTGTTAGAATCAGGAAGGGATCTAAGAACTTTTCCAATAATCTCATCTTCATCCAAGATTCTACCAGCACATCTAATGCTGCAAATAGCTCATTTACTCTTGGCATAAACGTAGTGATATTTTCATCTTCTCTCATCTTCAGGTTTTCAAATTTTCCTTGTAGACTCTATAGCTTGGCACATTTAACATACTTGTCTCCTTCATGCAGAAGTTCCAGTTTTTGCCAAATCTCATATGCAGTTTTTAGATCAATAACATTTGTCAACTCTGAATCAGATTAGACACTTAGAAGAGCTTCTTTAGTCTGTAGATTGTTTTCAGCATCTCTGATTTCATCTATGGTACTTGAACCATTCTGTGAAGGAACATACTTCTTTGAAGCCATGATCCAATACTGCATTCCCATACATTGCAAGTGGCATTCCATGCGACTTTTCCAAAGAGTGAAATTGGTTCCATCAAACCTCAGACTATCTTTCTTGTAGGATGACATCCTGGATCTCCTCAAGTAGTTAAGCTCTTTTTAGAGGAACTTAGCTCTGATACCAATTGTTAGATTTAGAACAAACAACTGAGAGGGGGGGTGAATCATTTGTCCAAAACTTTCTTGCAATTAATCACTTAAATTTGTTTCTTAATTCAACAGCATAATAATAAATCAATCATGGAAACATAATGCAACAATTCAAGAGCACAAACACATTAACACATATGACACCAAGATTTTTAACGTGGAAAACCTAGTTAAGGGAAAAACCATGGGGTGACTAACCCAAGATTGTATTCTCTATTAAAAGAATAGAAAGAACAAAATGGCACATGCCAATTAGGGCTCACTGCTGGAGCACACTGCTCACAAGAGGCCCACTGCCTACAGGAGACACACTGTCTACAGAATAATAAGTATCACATACTTGAACTAAAGAATAGCATCTTCACCATGCTTGAGTCAGTTCCATTTAAGCCCAATACTTCTACTCTACCTTTCGCTCTGCTCCTCTCTACCACACTCTCATCTCCACATGCTTATTTCAAATGACTTTACAACCCTTATTTATATAAGACATCGACTTAGGGATAGAGCAAATACATAAATACAACATGACTAATAAAAAAACTTCATGTGGATCAACACATTGTTGGCCACACAGATCTGAGACTTCAATCTTCCTTTAGAAACATGTCATTCTTCATGGAACATCTTCAAGATCATCCGCAGGATGTGTAACTCATCCAGTCGGCTAGACTTAGGAAGAACATCATCATCCAGATGTAATTCTTCAATGTGGACCATCAACACAAACTGAACACAATCCAAAGACCTCCACAAGCTTGCCTGAATCACTAGGAACATCCACACTACTTCTGCTTATTGAAATCATTCTCTCCTTCATCTAGAACCTCAAGAACACAGTCTATCATCACAGTCATATTGGAATAGATGCTTACAGACCTCTAGGCCATAAACCAATTGATTTTTCAATCACATTAACTTCCTAAAAACTCCACCAAATCTGCAGAACAAGATATTGCATTTTTAGATCTCACCGGACCTATCTATGTCACTCTATCACCTCTGAACATCTGCCAGAACTAGTTTTACTTAAGTGGCCATAACTTCTTCAGATCTTCATGCAAACCTCTAAAAGCTTTACTAGATCATCTTAAGACACATATCTACAAACCCTTTGATGTACATCCTCTGATCTTTATCTTACCTGGGATCTTTACCTCACTGTCTTCACTGTTCTTCTTTGTTTTTGATAGGACTAATTTTCTCAATATCCTCAGCATACAACTCATCCAATCCTTATCATCAATGCAATAGGAGTATGTTGACATCAATGACAACACCGGTTAGGCCCATACTTGCAACAGAAATATCATATTGTTAAATGTGTTTATAGCATGTTCATGGATTACTTTGTCAGGACTTATCACAGTTTATGCCAGGTATTGGGAAAGGATGCCTCAGATAATATGCCCATTTCTCTAATTATGATGGCAATTGACATTCAAAGTTAAGGATCTCCTCAGATGTTCTAGGTTTGATACTAATGCACCCCCTGAGTTGAAATTGGTAATGGACATGTTGACACATTTTGAGGGAGTTGTCAATTTCCAATCGAGATTGGATAAAGTTTTGGTAGAGAAGAAGCAGGCTTTAGAAAAGATGAATACAAGGTGGTTGCCAAATATTTTGGAAGGTGATGGGCAAACTAAAGACTTAGACAAGTGGAAAATAGAAATAAAAGAAAATGCTTCCTAGCTAATTCCTACTTGTTGTATTGATGGCGATCCAATAATGAAGATGTTTAGCACTTGATAAGCTGCATATAGTTTAAATAAATTTTGAAATATTTTGTAAGGAAGTGAAGATTTTTTTTTATGCCCAGCACATCAGTCATAATGGTAGAATTGCAGAGATAATCTCATTCCATTGGCCATTTGAAAAGACATACAGTGAATGGATAGAAAAGTATGGGCCTGCATAGTTGATTTGAATGGCCAACCACCACCTACCCGGTCTTAATGAGGCAGATCTCCTTCAAGTGGCTAGACATTTTTGATGCAGGAGCATCCCTGGTTCAAGAGAAATCTTGTATCAACCAAAAACATTTATATTTTAGTTTGTTTGTGGTTTGTTTCTTTTCAGTTCAATTTAGACAATTCAGTCAGGAGTAGTTCTAGCTTGTGGTCCGATTTTAGCATTTCACACCTTACAGATCTGGGCTTAGCATCTCAATTCATTTGTCTACATCATATCAAGAATTTAGATCATTTGGATTAGTTATCAAAAAGTTATCGCTATCAGGAGATCCTCTATTTTCTCAGTGCAGAGCTCTCTAACAGTCATGAGTAATAAGCTAAAGGAGAAGGATTGGGATGATTGGCCAACTTGTAGATCCTTGTGATTCATTCTACAATGTTCCTTGGTTCATGGATGACCTTCCTCATAGGTCCGCACTTCATTGTATCCATTGGAGAAGGATTTTCAAGCCGATAGGTCTAACCTATCTAGGAACACACGTTACACATCTTCATCGCGATTCTGGATCTCTTGTGGCTAATGCAGAGGAATCTATTAGTCTAAAAATGATATATAATGATGTAATAGATCCTTATAAAAGTAGTTAGCAAATGAATCATAATTCTTAGTTTAGTTTGTGTGAAGGAGCTTCAAAGCTTTATCCTGCGCTTGTATGTAATCAAGCCCTTGAGCCCAGTTGTAATCCCACATGTTGTCAGCCATATTGTATTTGAATTCTTTGATATACTGAATGACTAAATCTACATTTGTTCTATATTCTTGTGTTATTTCCATTATGTTTACTCTTGATGTACGGTCTAGACAGTTCATTCTATGAACCCTCCTACTTTGACTGCACCAAGTGGTATCAGAGTGAAAGTTTGATTCTTTGGAGTGAATTGGCGAAGGGGGTTCCGTAAGATCTTGTTGTAAGAAGATTGCTGATCTGAGGCAAGTTAATTGTGCACAACCGATCACCAATTGAGAGGTAGTTGTCACTTGTAGCCCGATCACCGACTTGATGTAGTTTGCACTTGATCCTAGGAAGATGCCACCATGAAGAGTTCCTCTTGTTGGTACAATGGCTAATAGAATGGATGAGATGATGGAATTGATGAGAAAAATGTGAATCCATTTGGATTCTATTGAAGAAGATAGGTGAAGAGGATTGACACCTAGACCTAATGTTGAAAGTGATGATGAAGAAGAATTTCAATCTATTGAACAAAGTGGTGAAACCCTAGAAGGTCATGAAGAAGAAGAATCAGATCAATTAAAGATGTTGTGAGCTATTTCAAAGTTTGGGAAAAGACCTAGAGTTGATGTGCTGAACTATACTGGTAATTTGAATCTGGAAGAGTTGATTGATTGAATAAATGACATGGAAGAATACTTTGAATATGAGGAAATTGGAGATCTGGAGAAGGTGAAATTTGTAAAGACAAAGTTGAAAGGGAATACTGCTATATGGTGGAAAGAAGTTCAGTTGGAAAGAAATAGGAGAGGAAAATAAAAGATTACAAAGTGGCACTGGATGGTGACAAAGTTGAAGAATTAGTTTATACCTGTTGACTATGAGTTGGAGCTATTGAAGAGATTCCAAAACCTCAGATAGAAGGAGAAATCTGTGAAGGAGTACACTAAAGAATTTTATAAAATGATCATAAGAATAAGACACAGTGAAGCAAGCAAGGAGAAAGTGGCTAGATACATCAATGGACTGAGATTGAACATTCAAGAAGAGTTAAGTTTTGTAAGTATGACCTCTTTGGAAGAAGCATATCAATTTGCACTGAAAGTTAAAGAGAAGCTGAATAAGAGACATGATCAGAGACAGAGAGGTAGAGGAGGTAAATTTCTAAGAGGTAGGACATTTTCCAAAGGAGATAGATCTTATCCAAAGCATAACATGATGCAGAGTGGGACGCAACGGAGGCTAACTAACAGGAAGGAGTAGCCAACAATACAAACAGCATGATAAAATTCTCTATCGGCTGAACATCATCATCATATTTCCTAGAGACACCAACAGCATCATCACATTTCAACAGCATCATCATATTTCAACAGCATCATCATATTTCGGATGATCGCAAATATCCTCATGTCGACTACTATTTACCTCCTCCGGTTGCACTGTTCATCGGGTGCCAAATACAAGCGGCATCATCATGATATTCAATATCACCTTCGTCAGCAGGATATCCAAATATCCGGTTGCTCCAAATATCCTGATGACGTTGCACTTCAACAACTTGCCTTCGATGCTCCACTGCCCGACGATACAAGCAACAGCATCATGATATTGTTCATCCGGTTCCTCGAAACCTCCTGATGATGCTAATACAACTTCCTGCCTACGCCGATACCTTACCACTTAGTGACAACAGGATAAACTCGCATTGAGGGATTTCTTAACATCCTGATGACGATGACGTCATATCCTGATGACGATGACGTCACACATCATCCTGATGAACTCTTCAACACTTAGCCAAAAAAACTTAACTTTCACACCCGCATCCGTTAGCAATATGCGGATGATGAACTTTCCCGAGAGATGATCCTGACTGCGATATATACACTGAGTATATATCCAACTCAAAACATCATGATGCACTTGCAACATGCAAACTTCAACAACTTCATGACCCGATCCTGATGGCGATGCATTCGCAGATGACGATGCGGCTCGTTCCGACTGGAAACGCACATGCAGACTCCTGTGTATCCTTCCACTGCATGTAAACACTCAAAACCGCATAATTTCACAAAGATCTTGTGACGACCGGGCCGGATCACCTTCAAACCAAAATCTAACAACTTATCTTCTAGACCTAGCACATGAGGATGCTAGGCTGATTCACAGCATGCTCCTAACAGATCTCCTGAACAATGCAATGCAGGAACAGAAAACACAAATGCAACCTAAGCTATGATACAGGACCATTCCACCGATTTGCAGGATCAACCGGTGGAAGGGTTGAAGGAACCCATCAACTTGCAAAACGGAAAGGAAATCAAAACAGGATACAACTGATACAATCAGATAATGCAAAGATGAGATCTTATTCAATTGAAATTCAAATGTCCTGAATACAGATTCACAATGTCTGAACTGCTCTCAACTCAACACAACATCAGTATATCTATCAACATCAATCTCAATATCAATATGAACTGTTCTGTCTAAACCCTAACAGATCGAAGGTATATATAACAAATCCTTCGAGTACTACTAACTTCACTTCCCAGCGGCTGGGAGCTTCCAAGCGGCTGGGAGAGAGGACAACTCAGACTATCTTATCCCGATCTCTAACTGCCTACACATACTCCTATGCTGATCTAATACATAGCATCGGTCCAATGGACCTTATTACAAGATAAAGTCAAACATACTAAAAATAGACTATCCTGTCATCATGCTGATAATTATCCTACATCCTGATCATGTATGTCATCATGCGGACCTATATCCTGATCATGTGCGGGTGCTCCTGCACCATACTCCCCAAAAGAAGAAATCTCAAGTCCACTTGAGATGAGAGTATCAAGGTCGGCACCATGTTTCTGTATCTGATCTGCAGTCATCCAGACGGCTTCAGAATTCGGCTGTCCCTTCCAAGAGACGAGGTACTCCAAGTACTTCTTGTTCCTGGTCTGTTTGACCACTCTGGTATCCAAAACTTGCTGTAACTGTGGGGGATCATGTTGAGGAATGTCTTCAGCAACTGTATCCTGGAGGATATCCTGATCTGCATCTGAATTAGCCTTGTATGGAGTTAAATCACATACATTGAAGATAGGAGATAAACCGAGATCAGGTGGGAGTTGGATCTCATAAGCATTCTGTCCATGCTTTTGCAAAATCTGACATGGTCCAACTTTCTTTTGCATGAGCTTAGTATACTTCCCCTTAGGAAGCCTGTCTTTCTTCAAGTGAACCCAAACCAAATCTCCAACAGCAAATTGAACATCCTTCTTCTTCTTGTCAGCATACTCCTTATACTTTAAGGTGGTTTGCTGGAGTTGGGTCTTAACCTGATCATGAACTTCTTTGATTGCTTCAGCAAAAGCTTCTCCATCTGCACTAACAGGATCTGCTGTAGGTAGATCTCGCAGCTCCAAAATACCTCTGGGATGCATTCCATACACTACCTGAAAAGGCGATTTTCCTGTGCTCCTGTTGACAGTATCATTATATGAAAACTCAGCTTGAGCCAGAATATTGTCCCACTTCTCTCCATGCTGTTTTGTCAAGCATCTAAGTAGATTCCCCAAGGAATGGTTCACAACCTCAGTTTGTCCATCCGTTTGAGGATAATATGCAGAGGAAAAAGATAAATTGGTTCCCAGCTTCCTCCATAGGGTTCTCCAAAAGTGACCCACAAACTTCACATCCCTGTCTGAAACTATGCTCACAGGCAACCCATGAATTCTGACAATTTCCCTGAAGAATAAATCTGCAATATATGAGGCATCAGCAGTGGTTTTGCATGGCAAGAAATGTGCCATTTTACTGAACCTATCCACTACAACAAAGACACTGTCAAATCCTCTCCTGGTCCTTGGTAAACCCAAAACAAAATCCATACTGATGCTTTCCCATGGTCTGGAAGGAATGGGTAAGGGCTGGTATAACCCTGCATTAGTTGACCTGCCTTTAGCCTTCTGACAAATTACACAGGTTTCTACAAATTTCCTGACATCTGACTGCATCTTAGGCCAGAAATAATGCCTCCTGACCAGATCAAGGGTCTTGTCTAGACCAAAATGACCTGCCATGGCTCCACAATGCTTCTCCTTGATTATATTCAACCTCATAGAACACCTTGGGATACACAACTGTCCACCCTTGAACAGCAATCCATCCTGGATCAGGAATTCAGAGAACTCAGCATGGTATCTCTCCCCAAAAGAAGTACAGACCTGATATATTTCTCCAAAATCTGCATCAGACTCATACATGGTCTTGAGTGAATCAATACCAACACTCTCTAATTGAATCTGATTGACGGTGAGAACTCTTCTGCTCAAAGCATCTGCAACTTTGTTCTTAACCCCTTTCTTATGCTTCAAGGTAAAAGTGAAAGCCTGTAAGGTCTCTACCCACTTCATATGTCTGTGGTTCAGCTTCTCCTGGCTGTTGATGAAACTCAAAGCCTGGTTGTCTGTGAAAACTATGAACTCCTTTGGCAGCAGGTAATGCCTCCATTTCTTTAGGGACTGAACTAAAGCATACATTTCCAGATCATAGGATGAATACCTTTTCTTAGCATCATTGAGCTTTTCACTGAAAAATGCAATTGGTCTACCCTCTTGACTGAGTACTGCTCCAATGGCCATGTGACTGGCATCACACTCTACCTGAAAGATCTTGTTAAAATCTGGAAGTGCAAGGACTGGCTGCTGTGCCACCTTCCTCTTCAATGCCTCAAAGGAATCATCTGCTCCTTGAGTCCAAACAAACCTGCACTTCTGTCCTCCTTTGATGGTATCCAGCATGGGTGCACAAATATGACTGAACCCTCTGATGAACTTTCTGTAGAAGGTTGCTAACCCATGGAAACTTCTGACTTCATTCATGGTCTGTGGAGTTGGCCAATTCAATATGGCACTCACCTTCTCCTTATCCATCTGTAGCTTTCCTTGTGCAATGACAAAACCTAAATATGTGATCTCCTATTTCATGAACAGACACTTGTCCAAGTTTATCATCAGCTTCTCTTCATGTAACCTCTTGAGAACCAGATCTATATGCCTGAGATGTTCTTCTCTGGTGTTACTGAAAATCAGAATGTCATCTAAATAGACTATGACAAACTTACCAATGAATTCCTTCAGAACCTCATTCATCAGCCTCATGAAAGTACTAGGGGCATTAGACAAACCAAAAGGCATAACCTTCCATTCATATAACCCTTGATTTGTCTTGAATGCTGTCTTCCACTCATCACCTGGTCTAATCCTGATCTAATGGTATCCACTCTTCAAATCTATTTTGGTAAAGTACTTAGCATTTCCCAAACAATCAAGTAAATCCTCAATTCTGGGGATTGGAAATCTATACCTGATTGTGATCTTGTTGATGGCTCTGGAATCGGTGCAAAGTCTCCAAGTGCCTTCCTTCTTAGGTGCTAGTACAGCTGGTACTGCACATGGACTCAAACTCTTTCCAATCAGACCTGAATTCATCAATTCTTCAATCTGTCTGGCTACTTCTGCATTCTGTTCTGGGGTAAGCTTATAAGCTGCTTTATTTGGAAGTGTAGACCCTGGAATCAAGTCTATGCAATGACTGATATCTCTGACAGGTGGTAGGGATCTTGGCATTCCCTCTGAGATAACACCTTTGTACTTATCCAATAACTCTTGGACAGCTGGGTCTATCAACCTTGGCTTCTTCTCTTTCTTGGCTTCTTGCTGTTGTTTCTTATTCACACTCAGACATGGGATTAGGGCATATGCAACTGCACCTTCTGCTGCTACTTCTTTCATGAACTGTCTGCCTTCCATCAGCATGACCTTCACTTCTTTGCCTTTAGACTTCTCCTCTTTCTCCTTCAATGGGAATAACGTTACTTCTTTACCATCTTTAGTGATTTTATAGGTGTTTTTAACACCATCATGCTGTGCCTTCAGATCATACTGCCATGGTCTACCAAACAAAAGGTTGCAAGCATCCATCTTGGTGATATCAAACAACAACTTATCCTTATATCCACCAATCTGAAATTCTACCCAAGCCTGCTCTTCTACAGTTGTCTGCTGACCTTGAGTAAGCCATGAGACTTTATATGGAGATGGATGAGGCAATCTCCTAAGCTTCAGCTTCACCACCATCTCTTCAGACACAAAGTTCTCAGTAGAACCAGAATCAATCAAAACCTTACATGCCTTACCTCCTGCTTTGCAAATGGTTCTGAAAAGAGACTTCCTTTGAGGGGCTTCTTTATCAGGTACCTTCATGGTAGTTACTGTTCTTCTCATCATCAGGGACTCTCCACTTTCTGGATATCCATAATTCTCAGGACCATTCACACTCTGAAATTCATTAGAGCTTGTCCTACTTTGATTATCAGGTTCATTGACCAGATTTGTCCTCCTTTCTCCTGCTGAGCTTGTGGCCTTGTCTGGACATCTGCTGGCTATATGGCCTTCTTTGTTACAGTTGTAGCATCTGATGGATCCTCTGCCCTGGGATCTTCCTCTGTAAGGTCTTCTGCCTCTGAGGTTTCCTTGCTGACTGAAATTCTCTCTCTGATTCTGACTATTGTTGCCCTTGCTATTGTCTTGACTGGATTCTCCTTGATATCCCTGTCCATGTCCTCTGCCTCTGAAAGGACTTCTTCCACCTCTTTGTTGTCTTCCTCTTCCTCTGTTGTTCTGATCTTGTTTTCTCTTCAGCTTTTCTTCCACTTTCAATGCCAACTGAAAGCTTTTCTGCACTGTATCTGGGTTATGCAGACTCAAATCTTCCTGAATATTAAACCTCAATCCATTAAGGTATCTGGCTACCTTTTCTTTCACCTTTGTCTTCATACAGAGTTTCATGAACTCTTCTGTATATGAGCTGACATCTAGCTCCTTCTGCTTCAGGTTTTGCTTCCTTTTGTGTAACTGGATACTGTAATCCAAAGGAATATAAGCCTCCTTTACCAATTCCATCATCTTCTTCCATGTGGCAACTCTACGTTTTCCCTCCTGCACTCTATCATCCTGAACAAAGTTCCACCATGTTAAGGCAGCTTCTTTCATCTTTGACTGTGCTATCTTCACTCTCTGCTGTTCTGGTATCTCCTCTGTTACAAAGAAATTGTTCAGACAGTCTATCCATTCCATTACTGAATCAGGGTCCATCTTACCTGTAAACACTGGCAAATCCAGCTTCACATCCATGGTTCTCCTCTCCATGGCCTTGAGGGCGTTCAACAGCGGTCTCTGGTCTGCAGGAACGACCTCCTCGCTCCAATTAGGGATATCTTCTTCTTCCCTATCATCTTCTCTACCAGAACCTACTCTGCTCCTCAACTTTGCTAACTCATCTTTCAACTCCTGATTCTGAGCCTTCACGGCCTTGCTTTCTGCAATCTGTTTCTTCACCAGAACTGCCAACTCAGCGTTGGTCATCCTTACTGGAACCTCAGATGTTCCTTCTTCATCTGACATCCTGCTTATCCTTTCCAGAAGATCCTAACCTTTGCTCTGATACCACTATGATGCAGAGTGGGATGCAACGGAGGCTAACTAACAGGAAGGAGTAGCCAACAATACAAACAGCATGATAAAATTCTCTATCGGCTGAACATCATCATCATATTTCCTAGAGACACCAACAGCATCATCACATTTCAACAGCATCATCATATTTCAACAGCATCATCATATTTCAGATGATCGCAAATATCCTCATGTCGACTACTATTTACCTCCTCCGGTTGCACTGTTCATCGGGTGCCAAATACAAGCGGCATCATCATGATATTCAATATCACCTTCGTCAGCAGGATATCCAAATATCCGGTTGCTCCAAATATCCTGATGACGTTGCACTTCAACAACTTGCCTTCGATGCTCCACTGCCCGACGATACAAGCAACAGCATCATGATATTGTTCATCCGGTTCCTCGAAACCTCCTGATGATGCTAATACAACTTCCTGCCTACGCCGATACCTTACCACTTAGTGACAACAGGATAAACTCGCATTGAGGGATTTCTTAACATCCTGATGACGATGACGTCATATCCTGATGACGATGACGTCACACATCATCCTGATGAACTCTTCAACACTTAGCCAAAAAAACTTAACTTTCACACCCGCATCCGTTAGCGATATGCGGATGATGAACTTTCCCAAGAGATGATCCTGACTGCGATATATACACTGAGTATATATCCAACTCAAAACATCATGATGCACTTGCAACATGCAAACTTCAACAACTTCATGACCCGATCCTGATGGCGATGCATTCGCAGATGACGATGCGGCTCGTTCCGACTGGAAACGCACATGCAGACTCCTGTGTATCCTTCCACTGCATGTAAACACTCAAAACCGCATAATTTCACAAAGATCTTGTGACGACCGGGCCGGATCACCTTCAAACCAAAATCTAACAACTTATCTTCTAGACCTAGCACATGAGGATGCTAGGCTGATTCACAGCATGCTCCTAACAGATCTCCTGAACAATGCAATGCAGGAACAGAAAACACAAATGCAACCTAAGCTATGATACAGGACCATTCCACCGATTTGCAGGATCAACCGGTGGAAGGGTTGAAGGAACCCATCAACTTGCAAAACGGAAAGGAAATCAAAACAGGATACAACTGATACAATCAGATAATGCAAAGATGAGATCTTATTCAATTGAAATTCAAATGTCCTGAATACAGATTCACAATGTCTGAACTGCTCTCAACTCAACACAACATCAGTATATCTATCAACATCAATCTCAATATCAATATGAACTGTTCTGTCTAAACCCTAACAGATCGAAGGTATATATAACAAATCCTTCGAGTACTACTAACTTCACTTCCCAGCAGCTGGGAGCTTCCAAGCGGCTGGGAGAGAGGACAACTCAGACTATCTTATCCCGATCTCTAACTGCCTACACATACTCCTATGCTGATCTAATACATAGCATCGGTCCAATGGACCTTATTACAAGATAAAGTCAAACATACTAAAAATAGACTATCCTGTCATCATGCTGATAATTATCCTACATCCTGATCATGTATGTCATCATGCGGACCTATATCCTGATCATGTGCAGGTGCTCCTGCACCATAACAAGTTTAACAGCCCGTTGAGGAAAGATGATAGAGATAACAATGCTTACCAGAGAAATGATAAAAAAAATTCATCCTAGAAGAAACTATAATTCACACCAGAATGAAGGATACAGAAGAGAAGGAAGAGGATTTGATAAGAGAACATTTAGAGGTACTTGTTTCAAGTGTGGAGGTGAAGGACATAGAGCATTTGAATGCAATTAGGGTAGTACAAACAAGAAGACATAAAATAGTGGAAGAACATCCTATGTTGAAGAAGAACCTATTGGATCACCTAGCTTAGTTGGCAATCTAGAGAAAGGACAATCATTGGTGATGAGAAGAGCACTATTTCAAACAAAGTCAAATAAGGAACCATCATAGAGGAAGAGTCTATTCAGAACAAGATGCAAATCCGGAGGTAAGTGTTGTAAAGTTGTGATTGATAGTGGTAGCTCAGAAAACATAGTTTTAGAGGAGATGGTGACTAAGCTGAAGTTGGAAAGATTGAAACACCCTAAGCCCTATCAAATAGCATGGATTCAAGATGATCATAAGGTACTGGTGAGTGAACAATGTTTGGTGAAATTTCATATTGGATCTTATCATGATGAAGTCTTGTGTGATATTATGCCTATGGATGTTTGTCATATCTTGTTGGGTAGACCTTGGTAGTATTATAGAAAAGCAATGCATGATGGGAGAAAGAATACCTACACTATAACAACAAATGGCAGGAGAATCATTTTGATTCCTTTGGAGGATGATCCTAAGAGTGAAGTATGTGTGAATGCTAGACTCTATTTGGTAGATGGAAGGAAATTTTTGGATGGTTTGAGACATGAGAATATGTGTTATGCCTTGATTCCTAAGAAGCTTGAAGAATTGAAGAAAGAGACAGAAGAACAGTCAGAGGAGATAAGAGAGTTGCTGACAGAGTATGAAGACATCATATCAGATAATGTACGTAAAGGATTACCACCTATAAGGAGCATCAGTCATCACATGGATCTCATACCAGGAGCAAGTTTGCCTAAAAAAAAAGCACACCGGATGACACTTGTAGAGAATGAAGAATTGAATAGATAGATACAAGAATTGTTGAGAAAAGGTTTGACCAGAGAAAGTTTGAGTCCTTGTGCAATACTTGCAATGTTAGCACCAAAGAAAGATGGAGAATGGAGAATGTGTATTGATTCTAGAGCAATAAACAAGATCATAGTTAAGTATAGATTTCCTTTACCTATGATGAATGATATTATGGATTGATTGAGTGGAGCAAGATATTTCAAAAAGATAGACTTGAAGAGTGGATACCATTAGATCAGAATCAGAGAAGGTGATGAATGGAAGACTGCTTTCAAAACAAATGAAGGATTGTATGAGTGGTTAGTGATGCCTTTTGCATTGACAAATGCACCACGTACTTTCATGAGGTTGATGAATGAAGTTCTGAAGAAATTCTTGGGTAAGTTTGTGATTGTGTACATGGATGATATTCCGATTTTTAGTAACACAAAAGAAGAACATTTGTGGCATATTAGACAAGTTTTTCAGAGACTGAGAGAAGAGAAATTGTTGATAAACATCAAGAAGTGTAGTTTCATGAAACAAGCATTGGTATATTTGGGATTTGTAATTTCTGCGGAAGGATTGAAGATGGACCCTAAAAAGGTGAAATCAATTGTTGAATGGCCTACACCTGAGAGCATTGGAGAGCTTAGATCATTTCATAGCTTGGCTAGCTTCTACTAGAAGTTCATTAGAAATTTTAGTTTAATTTGTAACCCTATGACAGAGACAATGAGAGGTGATAGAAAAGATTTCAAGTGAACATCTAGAGCAGATAAAAGTTTTGAGTTGTTGAAGTAGAAGGTGATAGAGAAACCTATTTTGGCATTACCAGATTTCAATAAGGTATTTCAAGTTGATTGTGATGCAAGTGGAAATGCAATTAGAGTAGTGTTAAGTTAGGAAGGTAGATCTATAACATATTTAAGTGAGAAATTGAATGATGCAAGGAGAAGATATTTAGATTATGATTAGGAGTTCTATGCCATAGTTCAAGCCTTGAAGAAGTGGAGACATTATTTGTTGCCTAAGGAGTTTGTGTTATATACAAATCATCAAGCTTTACAATAATTGATTAGTCAAGGTAAGTTGAATTAGAGACATATGAGATGGGTAGACTTCATGTAGATTTATAGTTTTGTGTTGAAGCATAGGAGTGGAAAATCAAAGAAAGTTGTTGATGCCTTGAGTAGGAGAAGAAATTTGTTAACATAAATGAGAGTTGAAGTGTTGGGTTTTGATGAATTAAAGAACATGTATGAGGGAGACACTGATTTTGTAGAACCTTGGAGAGCATGTAAGGAACCTGTTGTGACAGATAGGAGCAAGTGGTTGGATTATTTCATTCAAGAAGATATGTTGTTCAAAGGAAGTCAATTGTGCATACCTAGAAGTTCAATGAGAGATAATTTGATCAAGGAAAAGCATAGTAGTAGATTGGCAGGACACTTTGGCATTGATAAGACAGTGGCTTTGGTAAGTGAAAATTGCTTTTGGCCTTAGATACATAAGGATGTTTGGAGATTTGTGCAAAGTTGTAGAGTTTGTCAAGTTACAAAAGGGAGTAGTCTGAACACTAGATTGTATAAACCTTTGATAGTACCAGAGAAACCTTGGGAAGACATAAGCATGGATTTTGTAATGGGACTACCTAAGACACAAAGAGGACATGATTCAATCTTTGTAGTGGTTGATAGATTTTCAAAGATGGCTCATTTCATACCTTACAAGAAGACAACTGATGAAGTGCATGTGGCTGACCTATTTTTCAAGGAGATTGTGAGATTGCATGGATTACCTAGGAGTATAGTTTCAGACAGAGATACAAAGTTTGTTGGATACTTTTGGAAGACACTTTGGAAGAAGATGAAGATAGATTTGAAGTTTAGTTCATCTTTTCATCCACAAACAAATGGACAGACAGAGGTAGTGAATAGGAGTTTGGGAAACTTGTTGAGATGTTTGGTTGGAGAGAAAACTAGAAGTTGGGATTTGATTCTCCCACAAGCAGAATTTGCATACAATAATTTAGTAAATAGAAGTACCAAAAGAACACCTTTTGAGATTGTTACTGGAGTGAACCTTAGAGGAGTGGTTGAATTGAGAGATATTAGCATGGAAGAAAAGAGGAGTGCAGAAGCAGAAGAATTTGTAGATCATACGAAGATAGTGCATAATCAGGTGAAGAAGCATTTGGAGAACATGAACAATAAGTACAAAGAGAAGGTAGATGAGAAAAAAAGACAAAGAATTTGAAATTGGAGATGAAGTAATGGTGTAGTTGAGAAAAGAAAGATTTCCAGTTGGGACATATAATAAGTTAAAGATGAAGAAGTTTGGACCTTGTAAGATACTCAAGAAATTTGATTCAGGAAATGCATATGAAGTGGAATTACCAAAGACATTGGGTATATCACCTATTTTCAACATTGCAGACCTTTACCAGTATCATGAAGCAGAGTTCAGTGATAGCATGGAAGAAGACTTGAGAAATAGTTACCACAACAAGCATCAGAACAAATTGAAGATATTTTGGACAACAAAGTTGGACGCAACACTAGAGGAAGATAATATAAAGAATATCTTGTGAAATGGAAAGGCAGATCAGAAGAAGATTCATCATGGATTTCTCAGGCTGAGGTACACCGTCTTGGTTCTCCCCCAGCCCTAGCAAAGTGAGGGACTCACTTTTTCAATAACCCTGAATGTCTGATGCAAGAGCATCCCTAGTTCAAGAGCAATCTTGCATCAACCAAAAACATTTGCATTTCAGTTTGTTTGCAGTTTGTTTCTTTTCAGTTTAATTTAGGCAGTTTAGTTAGGAGCAATTCCAGCTTGTGGTCTAGTTTCAGCATTTCACACCTTGTGGATCTGGACTTAGCATCTCAATTCATTCATCTACATCATATCAATAATTTAGAGCATTTGGATTAGTTACCAAAAAGTTATCACTATCAAAAGATCCTCTATTTTCTTAGTGTAGAGCTTTCTGACAGTCATGAGTAATCAGCTAAAGGAGAAGGATTGGGAGTATTGGCCGACTTGTAGATCCTTGTGATTCATTCTACAATGTTCCTTGATTTGTGTCCAACCTTCCTCATAGGTATGTACTTCATTGTATCCTTTGGAGGAGTTTCAAGCTGATAGGTCTGACCTATCCAGGAACACACGTTACACCTCTTCATCAGGATTCCAAATCTCTTGTGGCTGACACAGAGGAAGCTATTGGTTCGGAAATGATATATAATGATGTAATAGATCCTTAGGAAAGTAATTAGCAAATGAATCATAATTCTTAGTTTAGTTTGTACGAAGGAGCTTCAATGCTTTCTCTTGTGCTTGTATGTCATCAGGCCCTTGAGCCCAGTTGTAACCCCTCATGTTGCCAGCCAGATTGTATTTGAATTCTTTGATATACTGAATGACTAAATCTGCATTTGTTCTATATTCTTGTGTTGTTTCTGTTGTGTTTACTCTTGTTACATGGTCCAAACAGTTCATTCTGTGAACTCTCCTACGGTGACTACACCAATTTTCCAATTCTATCTACTTTCTCTCTTCTTCTCTCCATTGCAGTAAATGTTCTCAATGCTGAAATGGGCAGTGCATTGTATCAAACATTCTTAGAAATGACATTGTAATTAATGTTGAGTACACATTCTTGGTCTATAAAAGAACTGTGTTACTCATTTTTGTTGTTGTTGAAGATTTTGGAAACTTTTGGAGAGTAAATAAAATACAAGCTCTACTGGGTTGTCTCATCTCTTGTCTTGTAAGTCAATGAGTTATGTGTTGAATGTATTTTTACATAAGTTTTATCAGTTTCATGTTGATTATAAATGAGAAATGCTACATGCATGTATTATGTTAACTGTCTCCATGGTTGTATGTGTTCTTCTTTTGAGTCTAATAACTAAGGGTTATCTGAGATTCTAGAATATAGGTTTTCTATATTGCATGCTTAATCTTTTACTTCTATTCAAGGGATAGATTAAATATTTTGGGTTAAGTATGGGGAAGAATGTATTGCAGCAGGGATATATGTAAGTAGATTTAACAAGATACTCTATTTTGGGTGTTGTCTGTAAGGTAGATACTAACTAAAACCCTTGAAGCCTGGTTGTTAGTATTAGTTTATGCAAATATTTCACACATATATGTCAATGTGACTCCATGCCCTGAGATAGGCACTGGTCAGATTTGGTATTGAGTTTATGATTCAAAACCCAAGTCTTGCAACCAAGCACAAAACAAAAACTAAACAACATTTATAAACAATTAGGATTTTAGGAGTAGTTTAGGTTTCAAATCCTCTGAATTATAATTGAAAATTAAGTTCAAAGCTATCCCCTTTATATTTACCTCACAGTTTTGGTCTACATTATAGAGGGTTCATCTGCTTTATGTCAATACCTGGTTATAGTCAAAGATTTATCCTATAGGTATTTAGTAGGGAATACTCCCTAGGTTTTGCAGAGCCTAAAGAAGGAGAGGATACATTTAGAGTCTGTTTCCTATACTATTGGCCTCTGACCTGAGAACCCTATTGATAAGAGATGGCTACCTTATAGGGGAACTTAGGAACCATTAGTTGGAAAAAACCCAATAGATTTGGCAACTCTGCTGGGGAGTGCAAAGGAGTCTGGAACTTATGTTAAATCCCAGTTGTTGGTAGTGACTCCAAAACAAATCTCCCAACCAATAAAATAGAAGTTATATGGAAGGTAGAAGATCCTTGCACAATGCTTTGTTCTAATAATTACCAAGAAAAATGTATAGAAGAAAGGGAACTGCTCAACCCAATCATGAAGGCTCACCAAGCCCTAGGAATAATAATGACTCCCAGGATAATCTTAGATCTTCTGAATAGCAACCACCATATTTATCAAACATAGAAGCTAAGATTCAAGAAATGTATGAAAGACAACAAGCTGACGGGTCGAGGTTAATATCATAAGTGTTTCAAGGATGACATTTTTAGATCCCCTTGATAGATTTGAAGATACAAAATCCCCAAAGGATACTGATAATCCCAATGGAAAAGGACCATCCTCTTCTATGCCAAGAGATGATGAATTGGTAGAAGAAATTAGGAATCTCAAGGCAGAACTCAATTATTTACAAGCCCTAAGAATCAGAGATGATATAAAACAGAAGGTGTAAGTCTTGAAAATAGCTCAGCAAGATTCAATCCCCACCCTTAACAATACAAATCTGCTGAGAAACCAATAGACAAATGAGGTTCAAAACTAGCAAAATGATCAAAACATCCTTCAAAATGAACAGGGACTTAACTAGCACCTGAACCAAAACTGACAAAATAATCAGAGACAAAATATGAATAACAATAGGGTACCACAAAACAATGTGAGAAATCAGAATAATAATGTTAATGCTAATAGGAATGCAAATGGAAACCAATTTGGTAGAAGACCTATGCAGTTAGATAAGTTTAGATAGCTAGATTCCACTGGTATTCCTGGATACCCTAATCCTTTTGACAAGCATTTCAGGGTTGAAATACCCAAATTCTTTGGTAACAATGATGTGTCAGGTGAAGATCATTTAAAGGCTTTCCTCAATATAATGGATAACTTTGAAGTGGGACATGAAGACGTATTTATGAAGTTATTTATGCAATCTCTGATGGATGAGGCTAGAGAATGGTATAAGGGTTTTCCTAACCAAAGTATTACATAATGAGATGACTTTAGAAGAATTTTTAGAGAGCAGTATGGTGATAAGATTGACCCTAGTATTATTATTAATGAATTTACTGGTATTGCTAAGGGGTCAAATGAGCCTATTGTTGATTTCAATGCTAGATTCACCAGAGTGTTGAATAAATTACCACATCATATGAGGCCAAATGAACCAATGTGTATGGTGTTATACATAAATGCCTTTGATGCCAAAACAACATATGAGTTAAGGGATAAGAGTCCAACTAGTCTTAGGGATGCTTTTAGAATTGCAACAAAATTGAAAATAATAGGAAGGCATCTCGTAAGACAAATAGAAAAGATGATGTAAGGATTCTGCAAAACCCAAATAATAGGTCTTAGAATATTCAAGGTCATACTTCCACTTCTGAAGACAAACTTGATAAGTTGACATCTTTGTTAAGGACTTAAGTTATAAGCTTGCTAAGAATGAGAAAGGGCTCAATTCTAAGAAGAAGGTTTATCAGAGGCAAGAAAAGAGACCTCAGTTGCATGATATGTCATATAATACAAATTGGTACAATGGTAAACTCATTCCCAACAACAAACCTAAACAAAGGTCTCAAAATGTTAAAGAAACTCCTGATCCCTTGAAGAAGATTGTGAATATTGTTGAAGATAATCCCTGGTGCATAATTTGTCAAATGCCTCATTCACAGTTACAATGTATGATTGCTTAGTCTTTTTACAATGATGTTGTTACCTATGATAAATGTAATGAACCTCACTATGTAGAAAATCATAGTGTTAATATGCTCTTTGCAAGTGGAGATTACTCCTCCTCTAATGAGGTTGATATGGAAACAAATATGAATGAAGCTAAGTGCTACAATGGTGATATCCACCAACAGGATTTTTCTAATGATGAAGATCAGGATCATCAGGTTTATGTGCAGGATTTACATGTCTCTTTAGTTAATTTGAGGAGGCCTTTTGATGAAGAAATTAGAGCTCTTATAGCTTCTATAGTGCCCCAAGTTAAGAGTAATTATAACCTCAGAAATAAGGCTCAGGTAGGAGACTCAGGCTAGCTAGGTGGTATCTTTGCAAAACAACCTCAGTACAAGCATAAAGACTTTGAAACACAAAAGAAACAAGGTGATCACATTAAGAAAGATCCAAGGGAAAAATTAGGTCAAAACACTCAGTCTAGAAAATAAGGTTTCCCAGAATGTAGAAAGGACCGAAAGTTCACATGTCATAGATGACAAAAAACCATAATGGCTAGGGTGAGACAAACTCAAGAAAGAGTAAAAGCCAGCCTCAAGCTACAACTATTATACAAAATTATGCCCCCTTTAACATAAATCAAGATTTATCTTAGATGAAAGTCTCTGTCCCATTAATGGAAATGATAAAAATTGAGGAATACATAAATAAGGCATTATCTTTAATTTCAGGGGTAGCTCATCAAGCAGAACAAAGTGTTGATGATCACAGTAAAAAACAAGAATTGTGTGTTGATGAGGAAGAAGTTCCAGAGGTTTATCTAGGAATGACAATGACAAAGTGTCCTTCACAAGTAGAACCTTGTATGTATCCCTTGTTATCAATGAGAAGATAGTCAAGAATTGTATGCTTGATTCAGGAGCATCAACAAATAGTATGCTTCTAGATGTTATGCAACAAGTTGGGTTAAATATAGATAATGCATGTGGGAAATGTTATGCAATGGATGCCAAAGAGGTGCCAGTCATAGGAATTATGAAAAATGTGAACTTTATGCTTGCAGCTTATCCAGAAAAGACTTACAAAATGAATGTGACAGTAGTTGATATTAAACCACAATATGGCATGTTATTGTCTAGAAGGTGGGCAACATTTATTGGAGGAAGCATGCAATTGGATCTATCATATGCCATGATTCCCATGAATGGTAAAGATGTCAAGCTAATTAGAGAAGAAAGATCACCAGAAATAGTTGAGGATCAAGAAACAAAAGATTAGATTTGCTTTATGGATACTAATTGTGAGAATTTTAAGGTTATATCATGTGATCAAGATGAAAGCAAGAAGGAACCTATTGATAAAGAGTCTGACTAGTTTGGACTATGTACTTTGATGGCGCTTGCTCAAAGGAAGTCTCTGGTACTAGGGTGGTGTTTCTATATCCCACTACTAAAATTCTCAAGTTCTCTTTTCTGCTGAAGTTTGCTCGCACTAATAATATTGTAGAATATGAAGCTTTGTTGTTAGGATTGAATGTTGCCCTCAAGCATGGCATTAAAATGTTAAAGGTATTTGGAGATTCAGACTTAATAGTCTCCCATGTAAGAGATAAATATGCTTTAGAGAATAAGAGGTCAAAACAATATAAGCATGTTGTTTGGGATACTATTGAGTTGTTTGATATTTTTTCAATAAATTGGATAGAAAGGTCAAAAAATGTCATGGCAGATTTCTTAGCTAATATAGCAATTAGGCTAGATGATGTCACATTATCTGATATTACAAATGTTGAAGTAAAAATTAGACCTGTAGTGCCAGACAACATATGTAGTTGGTAGGTGTTTGATGATGATAGGGACTTATTGAGATTCCTGCATTGCATAGATAAATATGAAAACTAGGAGATTGATTTCCAAAATTTTGTAGAAGCTATAGATGGGAAAGAGACTCTTTTGGGGAAGGAAGTAGTACAACTTAAAAACAAATAAAATCCCCAGAGGGTTAGTAGCTTTAGAAAGAGCATTTGACAGTAGAGATCAGCTCGTCACAAAGGCATCTCCTACAAACAAGGATGATCTAGAGGAGGTGAATTTGGGGACATATCATGCCCCAAAAAAGGTGTACATTGGTAAGTAGCTTAAGCCACATATCAGGACAATGTTGATAGCATTATTGAGGAAATACAAACATGTCTTTGCTTGGTCATATAAAGATCTAAAGGTCTATAGAGAAGTTTTATTTCAGCATGAGATCCCTTTGAAGCCTAGAGCTAAGCCATTCAAATAGAAGCAAAGGCCCATTAATCCTACTTTGGCTCCAAAAATACAAGAGGAACTTATGAATCTTAGGGATGTTGGAATAATTGAGCCCATAATGCAATCAACTTGGGTGTAAAATTTATCCTAGTTAGAAAAAAGAATGGAGACATAAGACTCTGTGTAGACTTCAGGAATTTGAATGTGTCTTCTTATGGAAGAATGTCATTTGGACTGACAAATGCAGGTGCTACATTCCAAAGAGCAATGGATGTTGCTTTTGCAGGATTGATTGACTCAATCTTGGTTGTATATCAAGATGATTTAACCACTTATTCAATGAAGGAAGAACAACTTTGTATGCATCTAGTGTAGATTTTTATTAGAGCATTAGAGTATGGCATTTCACTTAATCCTACGAAGTGTGATTTTGGGGTAATTGAAGGAAAATTATTAGGGCACATTGTTTCTAAGGATGGAGTCAAGATTGATCTTGGAAGGGTTGTAGCAATTGACAAAATCCAAATACCCAAGACAGTGAAAGGTATCCAATCTTTCTTTGGGCAGATTAACTTTGTTAGGAGATTCATTCCCAACTTTGCAGAGATCACTAAGGACATATCCAAGATGTTAAAGAAGGGTGAATCTATAACTTGGGAAAGTGAGGCAACCCAATCATTTCAGAACTTTAAAGAAGCTATTAAGAGGACTCCTATCTTAAAATCTCTTGATATTTCTAAGCCATTCCAGTTGTTCTCATTTGCTTCCTTTCACACAATTATTGCATGCCTACTACAAAAAATGAGGATGGTTTTGAGCAACCTATTGCTTTCTTTAGCAAATCATTGCAGGTAGCAAAACTTAAGTATGACATCATGGAGAAGCAAGCTTATGCTTTGGTTAGAGTAGTTAAAAGTTTTTGACCCTATTTGGTAGGATCTTAGATTATTGCATATGTACCTCATGCAGCTGTCAAAGACATATTCACTCAGTAGGAGGTGATAGGAAAAAGATGCAGATAGATAAATAAATTGCAGGAGTTCAATATTGAAATACAGATAACTAAGATAGTAAGGGGACAAGGTCTAGCTAAGTTAATGGCAGAGTCAAATTTGGAGGCATGCCAAGTCAATATGGCCCAATATGGGACTGTAAACATGTTAGAGTTAGAATGGTATAGTGATATTGTGTACTATTTGCAAAATTTAAATTGTCCAGCTCATTTGAATGATAGCCAAAAAAGAACTTTGAAGCTACATGCTATCAAATATGTTATTGTCCATGGAGAGTTGTATTGGAAGACTCCTGATGGTGTACTTCTTAAATGTGTGGATGAACATCAAGGTAAGAATATTCTAAGTAACATGCATAAGTGAGTGTGTGGTGGACACTATACTGCCAAGACAATAGCTCACAAAATTCTTAGAGCAGGATATTGGTGGCCAACACTCTTCTTTGATGTACAAAAGATGGTAAGAAAGTGTGATCCCTATTAGTTATTTTCAAGAAAGCTCAAGTATGAAGGTGCATTACCCCTCAGAATTGTAACAATGGAGGCTCCATTTCAGCAATGGGGAATTTACTTTATAGGGGAGATCACAGAGAAATCAAGTGGAGGACATAGTTGGATTTTAGTTGCTACTGACTATTTACTAAATGGATTGAAGCCATCCCAACTAGGAAAGCTACAAGCAAAGTGGTGCTTGATTTCATTTTAGAGGACATTGTTATCAGATTTGGAGTACCAAAAAAATTGGTCACAGATAATGCCATGTGCTTTAGGTCTAGTGAGTTTATTGACTTCTGCAACAATTATGGAATCAATCCATAATTATTGCTTTGATGCGTTGACAAGGAAGAAGCACGCAAGATCTTAGAAGAATGTCATAGTGGAATCTGTGGAGGACATTTTGGTGGTCACACTATGGCATGAAAAATACATAGAGTGGGATACTTTTGGCCCTGTCTACAAGGGGATGCAATTAATTTCATGAAGAGGTGTCTAAAATGTCAGGCTTACGCTCATGTCCATCACACACCGACAAGAGATTTACAACTGATCATTATCCCCTAGCCCTTTTCCATCTAGGGATTAGATCTGGTGGGAAAGATATCTTCCCCATCAATGGATGGACATCTATTCATCATTACTATGAAAGAATATTTCACAAAATGGGTGGAGGCCATGCCTCTCACTATAGTCTCAAGGACTGTAATCGCTAAGTTCATACTGAATCAAATCATCTACTAGTTTGGAATTCCCCAAGTGATAGTAACAGATAATGCATCATCATTTAAAAACCTACAAGTAAGAGAGTTATGTGAGAGATTTCACATCAATCACAATTCTCCCTCAGTCTACTACCCTCAAGGAAACGGACAAGTAGAAGCTACCAACAAAACTTTGAAAGTGACACTAGTCAAAATCGTGAAGGATTCTAAGAGAGATTGGCATTTACAATTATATCCAACTCTGTGGGCTTATAGAACAAGTGTTAGGACTCCAATTGGAACCACTCCTTACACCCTCACTTTTGGGTTAGAGGTGGTATTACCATTGGAAGTAGAATTACCCAATTTGAAATTATCATTACAAGGATTGTTAGACAACGAAGAATATAGAGCAATAAGATTGGCCGAATTAGAAATGATGGACAAAACACGCTTGAGAGCCATTCAAAGACATGACTCTTATCTAGAAAGAATGAAAATGCAATATAAAAAAGATCATCCCAAGACCCTTTCAAGTGGGAGATCTAGTGCTCAGGATAGATAATCTGATTGACAAAATCACTGGTGAAGGACGAAAATTCAGACCCAATTGGATAGGTCCTTACATGGTCAAAGAAGACGTTAGAAATGGTGCATATCTCTTATACACAATGGAGGGAGAGGAATTTGGAGAAACAATCCATACCTTTCACCTCAAGAAATACTATGTCTAAAAACCAAAAAAATCATGAAACATAAAAACACAAAAAAATTATAAAAATCAAAAATGTCAAAAACAATTTGTTTCTGTTGGTCATGATGTTAGTCATTCACAAACATAGAATAAAAGTTACACAACAACCTTTACTCATCTTGAAAGATACGATGAATTCAAAGAATTCATGATCCCAAGTCTCCGTTGATTAGGTCTTAATCTACTGACGTTACTCAGTGGTTGATGTGTGTTGCTATTTTCCATTCAGGGGCCTTACGTGTTTCTGCACTGTTCATCATCATCATCTTCAAATATTCTGCTCTGGATGTTCGCTCTGCATAAGTCTCCAACAATTCTACCTCTGCACTGTAAATTTAGTCAAATAATGTGCATACAGGCTGATATTTGCATGATTTCTACCATTATTTATGATTCCTTGCATGATATTTTCAATACTACATGCATTTAACTCAAATATGCTAAGGATCTTCAGTTACCTACGAGATTTCAGCATATTTCACTGTTTCTGCTTGTTATTTATCATGATTTGCAGTTATGGTGATGAATTAATGAAATTAAAAAAAGGAAAAGGGTTAGAGAGTGAGATTCCTAAAATTACTGGACTTAGATCACTGATTCACATACAAGCTCCCATACTTGCAATGAAAAGAAGGAAAACTAGAAATCATACTTCACCAGGACAATCCACAAATCCGCATGATCTAGTGCAAAGCTTCAAAGGAAAGTTGACAACAACATGTAATGAAATGAAAGCGCTTCCAGTTGAACACAGCATTCATCAGTACATATCTAGAAATCAACAGAAGATTACGTAAAATTTACAATTAAGATGTAATCTGGAACTTCATCTTCATTCAGTATGCTCAAGAACAGGTACATTTACAGTGATCTGAAGAAAGAACCTTGACATTTCAACAATTCTATCCTCATTAGTCTCAGTAATCCGATCTCCTAATTTATTCTACAGTAATTGACTCTTTGCGCCAGATGCGTCTGTGTATTCTAATGTATTTTTTCCCTCTCTTAAAATGACAAGCTCTGGATGTTATATAGAGCGACTGCCAGAAAACGGTTACAATGATCCAAGGATCAGGATCTTCTCATAGCAATCAACGGTCCAGATGAAAAGCACATGCTTCATCAGTTAGCAAATGTACAGCTGGCACAGAATATTCCAGCATCTTCAACTTGATTCGGCCTCCAGCTGGCGAACAGCATATTTGACAATATCCTCCTCATTTCTGGCTCATGTTGCCTCCATGCGCAACTTTGTAATGCTCAGCTTCAGCAGCATCATCATGATTTCAACGCTCAGCTTCAGCAGCATCATGATTTCAATATTCAGCTTCAGCAGCATCATGACTTCAATGTTCAGCTTCAGCAGCATCATGATGATTTCCTGCAAGTAAACAGACAAACATTAAGTTCATCATCATCATGATAAACAACAGGAAATAAACGCTTTATTAAACATACCTCCCCATGTGCAGCTACAGGCAATCAAGCTTTACCTGTGAACAATATGCACTAAATGCATAAACGGCATAAAAACAACCAGGTCAACCCTCGTTGACCAAAATCAGGCAGTCGAGCTTTCAAATTTCTATCGCTTCATGTTTTTGCCCATTTTCTTGTATATCGGGTTCGAAATATGATGATGATGACCCCAGATTATACAAAGAAATAATCGCCTTTCAACCATCCTTAGAATCCGGCTTTGCATCATCATCATATTTGCATCGGCGTGACTACATATGATCAGGGTGACAATTTTACCTTAGGCCGACGGCAACAGTTATACCGACGCCAAAAATCATGATGATGACCAACTATATATCTTCAAAGTGGCCGCAGGATATCACAAAATATGATGATCCTCCTTTCCTAATTCCCTGATGAAAAGCACATCAGGATGTTTTGTTCTTGCACATTCGGGAAAGAAAGACATCGTCATCATCATCATGATGAAGACAAACAGGAGGACTTGGAAAATGATCCTGCCGCTGAGGAAAATCATGATGACGTCATCGTCATCATCAGGCTTGGTTAAAATGCAAAGGGATGACGTCACCGTCATGTTTCGTTAAGATCAGGAGGTAAATGTAATATCGGGTTCCCTCCAAGGAAGATGATCAGGTCATGAAAGCAGTATGACCCTTTTCGGCCAAGGCAATCCGCTCGAAAGATCAGGATGATGATGATCATCATCATCATATTCGCACTGGGCGATCTAAAATATGATCCTGCTGAAAGTCCTGATGACGCCATCAGGATATCCGGGGCTTGTGTTAATCCTCGAAGATGACGTCATCGTCATCATCATATTGGCGAAATGGATCATGCCTTGGAAAATATCCTGCCGAAGGAGAAAGTGATGATGACGTCATCGTCATCATCATATTTGCAAAATGTTATACTTGTCGGCAGGATGATACTACGAACTGTTGGGAGAGACGAACAAGATCATGATGATCTTGTTCAACATGACTTAAGAAATGAAAATCACCCTCCGCTTCGAAAGATAAGGTGATCATCATGATCACGCAAAAGGAGGTCAGGAGGATATTAAGAAATGTCGGGTCTCGAAAAATCATGATGATGTTGATCACCAAGACTGTCGTGCGCGCGCAAATTATGCAGATGGCAGATTTCTCTAAGTAAGGTGATATTACAATATCAGCATGATATTATAATATCGGGTGATGCTGGAATATCATGATGCTCGCAATGTTTCCAAGGTTACTCGACGGGTAAAACACACTAGCACTTAAACTTGACGTCCGGATGTTTCGACCTCAGGATATTATCGGAGAGCTTTTCAAATATCATGATGATGATGTTCATCATACAGCAATTATCAGGTTTGACCAAAACTTTGACTGCTCACAACTCCCTCATATGGACGAATTTTCAAGTGATGCAAAAGGCAAACCTGCATGAAATTTCAAGCTCTTTCTAACCATGAAGTCATAGAAACAAAATATGAACTTTGAGAAACTAACCTCATGATGATGACCTACCTCATCCTGACCTTCATGATGATGATGCACCTGACCTATTTTTACCAAACCGCCAGAAACAGACAACACAAGCCAAAACAAAAGTTGGGTCCCTATTTTGCCAAGTCAAAATGGGGCGTGTTGTGTAACCACACAACAGTTTCTTGCATTTTTTTATCATTCTATTCATCTTGCATTAATGTTAATGGCTTTCTCTTGTACTATTTTGTTTTTAGTAAGGAGTCTAATGTTGCTTAGATATACGTCATCCTTTTAGGACCTAGAGATTCCCCATTTTCACAATCACCATTATCCCCCTTCATTCCCAGTGATTCTAATCAAAGCCTAGCTCTTAGCTTTACACTGATCCCAGTATTAATGAGTCAAGATGTTAGGTCTAAACAAAGTTGGTATTCAAACCTACAGTGTTGAAAGGAATCTTGCAAGTAGACCTCCCCCAATTCTTCACCAGTATTAGAGAAGTACAAATAGATTACAAAAACTTTAGGTGGCGCTCAACCCCTTATCTTTCCTAGCCAAAAACATCAAGAGAATCAAAAATCTAAAGGAAGCAATCTAAGATTCGAGTGAATAAAAAATGGGTGATCAAAATAAGAGTGTCAAAAAGTGAGAATTGAGAGATCAAAGTATTGCATATCAAAAGTTCCAAAAGCATTCATTTCTTGAAAAGTAAAAAAATCCAAAAAAATGAGAAAAATCAAGTGAGGAAAATACAAAAAAAGAGAGAGAGAGATACAAAAAAAGAGTGAAAAAGATTGTTGAATGTCTGTATTCTTGGGTGGAGATCAGTCTAAGCTTGAATCCTCTAGGGTGACGTTCTAACAGATAAAGAAAGGTACAAAGCACACACATGCACTAGCTGAGCAAAACTGAAGAGTCTAGTAGTCTCTAGGATCATCTTCTACCATTAAGGGACCCCTGTTCTTTCCTATATATCCTTTACCCCCGGGTCTACCTTGCTTGCCATCATATGATCTAAGTCTAACAAACACCTATAAAATTTGCTGCTAGTCTAAGTTGAAAGCTTGTCACCTTATCTTATCTAGATAAGGATCAGTGTTTAGCCTTTAGTGAAGCCATAGTTCAGAAATGCTTCATTTTCATCCTTGCTCCCCACTTGAGTTATCCAATCCTATCTCACAACCTTGAATAGGTTTCTTTTATCAGGACAACACACAATCCCTTGGATCTAAAATCATATTAAAGAGCAGTCATGTTGTTTGTTCCACCTTGTATTCATGCCAAAATTGGAAAAAGAATCTCAAAGAAATAAAGTCAAATGTCATATCTCATGACATTTAGTAGAAGTAAATGTTTCATTTCATCATTTCTTGTGTTCCTGCATTATCATAGCTTGAACTGGATCTCATATATATGCCACAAAAAACTACAAAAACATGTCATCATTATCATACTTGCATCATTAAAAGGGTTGAAAAGTTCAAACACATAATCAAAAAGTTCTAAAACCTCCAAGCATGCACAAGAGATGAGTACAAATCCGATAGGCAAAAACCATAAAAAAGATTTAAACTTTCATAGATACATCCGAAGTTTGCATATACCAAGAGTATCAAAGAGCTAGGACAAAATTCTCTCAAAAGGGGTAGAGGCTCCCCATGCAAGGGGGCATGATTTCAAGAAAGAGAGTCAAGGTTGATTCCCTTCAATAGAACCCTCAAGACTTCCTCTCCTCCATCTATGAATACTACGCATCACTCCATGAGACCTATGAGAGTGAGGTTCTCTTCTATGAGCATGTGACTATGAGGGCCCTGCCATACTAGCATCACGTCGTCCAAAACTAAGGCGAGCCATCTCTCGCAGTACCTGATTCTCACCCTTGAGGGTGTCAACTTGGTTCTTCAACTCTGTATTTATCTGACATCCATGATAGACAGGAGCAAAAATGTTAGTGTGTCACTCTATAGTAGGGGGCACACCAAGATCATCTAAAAGATGGTCACAAGTCATCCTAGTGAAGGGAGAAGCCAATCCAAAATTAATTTCACAAATAAAGTCCCTCCACTCTCTAATGTTACCTAAAAAAGCAAATCAAGATAAGAACAAGTCAATTCCCCATGAAAAGACTATAACATCAAAAAATGTCCCCTTGGGGGCTTTTCCCTCATAACGTTTAGCTCTTGGGTCTTTTATCTACATTTAGGACATATTACATCATAATTTGACATCCCAATGAGAAAACCCCTAAGTGTCTTGGTAAATAGGACCTAGGGGGACCACTTGAGATAGACCCTACCCAAAATAGGGGGGAGGACTTGAGCACCTGTGCCCTAGTCCTGCCCTATTTTGGGTTAGTCCTAATTTTTGGGTGTCAACTTGTGACTATTATTTGGGTCCTATGCCAACACGATAAGTTTGAATTATGAAATTCTTGGTGGGAGTGTTTGTAGTTGCATATAAAAGCATGTTTAGGCATTCATTTGTAAACTAGAGCATTACTAGATTGTTATTATGAACTTTATGCATCTTAAAGGTGATTCAATGCTTTCATTGTGTTGTAAGAGTAGATTTATATTGTCTATGTGTTTGTATTTGTAGATTTGAGTATCCATCTCCTCATGGCATGAAGAGCTTCTTCCGCCCATGAGATCTTCACTACAAGGTGACATTCATTTGTGTTTTCAAGCATTTATCATTTGGTTTTTACCTCTACCTCCCAAGGCACGTACTCTCTATCTAACAACGATGTTTAGAAGACTTGAATGTCTCTCTAGGGCTTGACTAAGGCAAGCCTCTAAACACCACAACCCCCTCCCAAAGTTTTCATGATTGCAAGTTACAGGTGTTGGATCTAGAGAAAGTGAAGTTGTAGGAGGGTAGAACAAAGTGTTAGAATTGCAAATCAAGAAAGAAAATAGCTCCCTGGACTCGGTACAACAGGAATAGGTTGTAGATCTTGTTTGCAGACCCCAACAAAAAGCAGGGCACTGGACTTGGGTGCCCACTTTTTAGTCCCTAACTTTTCCACCTCGTAACCCTAAAAATAGGTCACATTTATTTATCATTTTACATCTTTCTATAGCAATAATTTCTGATATTTATCTGTTTACTATCGTATTTGCATAATTAGGGTTTTGATGTATAATTAAGCACAAGAGTAGGTAATTGACAATCAAATCATAAAAATCTAAGTTTCCCTACATCTCATAGTGACCTAGAGTCTGATAGTGCATGGCCACTCGGCCTTAGGTCCTTGAATGAAAGGGTGAAAGGAGGATATACACCAAAACTACCAAAAACTCAAACATCCAAATTCCACCCTTTACATTTTGGTGAACCCATATTATTGGAATTGTTTGCACCTTGATGAGTGTTGTGCTTTAGATTTACAGTAATTTCATTCATTCATATAGTCATTCATCTTATTGCATTGGAAAATTTACAAAAAAATTGAAAAATTGGAAAAATTGAAAAAAATTGCATGCTAGGGTTTTGCATGTTGTATTAATTAATTTGAATTTCATCAAATTTATGATTTTTTCATTAGATCTAATTTAAATTATAGAAAATTACAAAAAATCAATCACTTGCATTGCATTTTCATCATAAAATTGCTAGGGTTTTGTTGGAAATTTTGCATTTTGCATATAACCTAGTAATTCCAAAATCTAGGGTTTGTAAGTAAAATCTTGTTTAAGATTTTTCTATTGATTTTAGAGGCTCATTAAAATTTTAATTTGGCTGTAGTCTTGCATTTTAGAACAAATTTGCATTTAGATTTCAAAAATTTTCATTTTTGCATAGAAAAAGTCAACAAAAAAATAGCATTTTCTTGATTTTTCATTAGATTTGCACTTGCATTTTGCATGTTAGAGCATGGAAATCATTTTTCAGATCTGAGAGCATGTAATTTTCATCATATATCATCTTGCAAAACATTCGTATAGCATCAAGATCTCAAACCTAGGGCTTGAAAAACCTTGATTTTCACTAAATTTGGCCTTATCGACTCTCCAAATTTGCATTGTAAGCATGTTGTAAAGAATATTTCTGCACTAATTAGCTAATATCAGGGGTATTATCTGATTCCCCTCCTATAATTATTTACAACACCTTGTTATTGGCCTCTTGTATTGAAAATTTGGTGAAAAATTGCACATTTTTGCTATTTTTGCCTTAGGGTTTGACCTACTTCGCACCGTAAGCGTGTTGTGAAATGTTTTATGGATTGAGGTGATTGATATCATCAATATTATTTTCTACACCTCCTAAAATTATTTACAACACCCCTTTTTCTAGGTCTTGGAATTGAAAAATTGTGAAAATTGTCTATTTTTGCTATATTTTCACTAGGATTTGACCTTGAGTGGCACTTTAAGTGTGTTGTGACAGATATTTTAGCATTAAGTGGTTGTTATTACTAATATAATTTTATTTTCATCATCATTTTCCTCACAACACCCTTTGTCATGCTCTTTTGCATTAAGATTTGGTGAAAACCCACTTATTTTAGTGTGTTTTCACTATATTTTGAGTTGTCATCATCTTAGATTTGCATCAAGAGTGTGTTGTAAAGGATCTTATTATTGTATTGGACTGATATCAGACATATAATTTGCTTCCCCTGATCAATTTCCTTACAACACCTTTGCTTTTATATATTTGCATTGAAAAAGTACAAAAAATCAAGCATTCATGACTTCTCCTAAGGACTCAACTTTGGAAGATCTATTTGAGTACATTATGATTTATGATAATATTTGTAAATTCATTGATCAACACCCTCAAGTTTTGCACCAAATAGCATACATCTATGGCATTGACATGAGCAAAAGAACCACTTGTGAAATCCTTCGAACAATAGCCTATTTTGATAGCTTTCTTGCGACTGTGGACATTTTTCCTCCAATCATAGAGAATCTCACTAATTTCATGGATGAAAACAATCATGGAGAAAGTAGTGATAAGAACATTTTTCCCTCTCTCCCTTTGTTTCATGATGACATAATGCAAATCCTTTCTGAGACCTATGAGAATGATATAGCAATGGGTGATCTATCTAATAAAGAGACTTTTCCCAACATAACTCCACTTAGTGAGGATATATTGGCACAAGAAGAAGATATCATTGAAACATTTATCCATACTACTCTACCATCCCTTCCCACTCTCCCTAATTAGGATGAAGCTTTGGATCATGTAGGCTCTCTTTGTAACCATTTGCTTCAATTTAAGGAAAATTTACCACCGGATGTCCAAGAACTTCTCAATTACATGTTAAACAAAGAAACAGATTAGACATCCTTACTTGAACATTGACATACCTTGGAAAACAATGAGATTCTTCATCATATGGAAGAAAAAACTATTCCTTAAAGTCAAGGTATTCCAACACCCTATATAAGGACTGAAATGGACACCTATCGGGTTCCTCAACAATCTCATTCAAATGATCCTATAACTAACATAGAAAATGGAAACATCCCCGCTCAACCATCATTAAGGGATACCTTTCCTACATGGTTACCCTTGCAAAATCATGAACCTACAAAAGAGAGAAGAAGTGATAATGCCTTAACCATTGATATAAAGATAAAGATCCATGACAACCGCTAGCCTGGTGGTCCTTATCAGGTAAGTATATCTAACCCTTTATCTCTCTTGTGATGTGCTTCCCCCTGGATGTGTTATGTGTTTTTTAGGCCTCCTGGGATTACCCTTGATTCTCTTGTAAGGTCCAGGGTACCAGGTGACTGCCTCTATTGTGACCTTCATCCATTTGTATCATCATTCTTCTATATTGCCTCTCTCTGATTTCATTGTTGTGTGTTGTTTCTTATGGAAATAGTGTTCCAGTTGGTGACTTGGGGGCACCTTCCTACATGACTGTCCCAGAGGCACTTGTTTCTCCTCTCTTATTTATTGTTGCCCTTCCTCTAGTGTTTCTATCTAGCAGGCGGATGACAAAAAACATTTATACTGATGCAGACCTAGCATCTCTTTAGCGAGAAATCAAAAATTAGACTTAGTTCCTAATATGACGATGGGGTTGTATATCTTATTCAATGCTTGTCTAGTGGAAGCACTCATGCTTTCCACATAGTGATTATGATGATCTTTTGTCTCACTTAAAAACCTTAACAATACTGTTGCTCCATGCACTTTGTTTGTCTTTGAATTTAGCCTTGGTGGTACTTGATTCGGAGATCTTCATGATATAACCCCATGGTTATCCTCGAACTCTAAATTCATAGTATAACCTTGGCTCTCTGTGTGGTTAATTATATGCATTGATGTTGTTGTTTATCATGATTATGGACACTAAAATGTTTCTTGCAGGGATGTGTTTGTGGGAACATTTGGCAATCATAAAGTACATGGGGTCTTCGCACGAAGACCCCCACTAGACACCTTCCCTCCTTCCCTTCCCCTTTCTTCTGCAAAATTTTGGTTTCTGAAGCCCGGTTGAAGGTCCAAATGGATTCACCTCTGCCAAACCAAATTGGTGGATGGCAATCCTCGAAATGAGCTTTCCAACGAGTATAGTTTTGATATATTTTGATTTTATTATGATTGTTTTTTTTAGTTTTACTAAACATAGGTTTTTCACCAAACATCAAGTTCTCTGTTCTACAAACACAGAAAAATAGTAAATTAGTGAAAAAAAAATCTGAAAAATATGTATGCCCTAGGTATTGATGTCCTTGTTTCAACAAAAAAAAATTGAATTTCAATACATATAGAAAAAGTTATGTTTTATGGAATACGCCTATGTCTAAATTATAATTGGTTTGACTTCAAAACTTATAAAAAAATATTCAACAAAACATTATGAAACCAAATGCATGCCCTAGATATCGATGTTACCAATCTAAATTCAAAATAATTAGAATTTTATCCTTTGTAAAAAAAAAGTTATGTGTTATGGAGTACACATAACTTTAAAAAAATGTTGTTTGTTATTAAAAACTAGTTATCAAAGGAGACGCAAATTTTTTTACAATTTAACTCCTTTTTTTTAAAATGTTTTTAGAATATACAGAAAAAATCTCACAAATCACTAGTTTGCATCATCTTCAAATTTCTAACGGTTTAGCAGCTATAGCTGTCAAAAAGTGAAGATTTAGTTCCAAATGTTGATTTCAATCTCATGTTTGGCCAAAAAGTGTAACCCATTATTATGGGATGACCCCATGTCACCTTTGGGGGGCATGGGCTTTGCAAAAGTCTATGTTCCCTTATGTGTTTTCTTCCTACCTTAACGTGCTTGATATTGATACCTGATATCAACCACCTTAAGGTGGGGGCATATATAAAGTAAGCTATATATTGTAGATGTTAGCAATGTGCTTGTCCTTAGGTGCAGTTTAAAGAATTGTGTGATGAGTACATCCTGCACTCTAAGTTTGTTTACAATCAATCAATCAATCATTTAAGCCATCTACGGAGGTGAGATATCACGTATATCCTTTTTATTTTAAGTCCTCTATAGAGGCAGGGGTGGTGTATTTCTCAGAGCATATTGCATCATCCTATTATTTTCAAAAGTTTTCTGTGAAGACAGTGAGCTATTCTGTGACTAACTCAACCCTTAAGTGTGTCTTTAGTGATTTTTGTGGTGAAGCCCAATTGTCGATGTGTGCCTGTAATGTGCCTGAGATGGTGTTGAACCTAGAAATAGGAACACTCCATCGCTTGTCTGTTGTGTTTTCTCTATGTCTTCAAAGTGTGTTTTTTGACATGCTTGCTTTGTTTTGCATGTCTATTGCCCCATATGCAGTCTAAAGACCTGTGTAATGAGTACATCTTTCATTTTGGGAGGTTTTACGTGTCTTGCATGTGTGTTGCCCCATATATACAGTTTAAAGACCTGTGCGATGAGTACATCCTGTATTATGGGAGGTTTGTTTACTTTCCTGTACTTGCATCTGCATTTCATATATATGAGAAAAAGAAAAGAAATAATTCATGTCTTCTATGCATTAATGTGTCTTCTATGCATTCAATGTATTCTCCGTGTTTTGCATGACTGTAACTATCTTCTCCATATTTTGTGTGCCTGTCATTGTCTTCAATGTGTCTGGTGTGTTTTCTCCGTGATTGGTGTGTTTGTTGTGTTTGTTGACCATACTTTAATGCATGTATTGGCCTTGCATTTATACATACATTAAAGTGGGGGCTAAATGTAACGTCAAAAATGTTCCCTTAGGGGCTTTTCCCTCATAAGGTTTAGTTCTCAGGTCTTTTATCTGCATTTAGGACATATTACATCATAATTTGACATCCTCATGAGAAAACCCCTAAGTGTCTTAGCAAATAGGACCTAGGGGACCACTTGAGATAGACCCTACTCAAAATAGTGGGGAGAACTTGGGTACCTGTGCCCTAGTCCTGCCCTATTTTGGGTCAGTCCCAATTTTTGGGTGTTGGCTTGTAACCATTATTTGGGTCCTATGCTGACACAGTGAGTTTGAATTACGAAATTCTTTGTGGAAGTGTTTGTAGTTGCATATAAAATCATATTTAGGCATTCATTTATAAACTAGAGCATTACTAGATTCTTATTGTGACCTTTATGCATCCTAAAGGTGATTCAAGGCTTTCATTGTGTTGCAAGAGTATATTTGTGTTGTCTATGTGTTTGTATTTGTAGATTTGAGCATCCATCTCCTCATGGCATGAAGAGCTTCTTGCTCCCATGAGATATTCACTACAAGGTGACATTCATTTGTGTTTTCAAGCATTTATCATTTGGTTTTTGCCTCTGCCTCCCAAGGCACACACTCTCTATCTGACAATGATGTTCAAAAGACTTGAATGTCTCTCTGAGGCTTGACTTAGGCAAGCCTCTAAACACCACAACCCCCTCCCAAAGTTTTCATAATTGTAGGTTACAGGTGTCAGATCTGGAAAAAGTGAAGTTACAGGAGGGTACAACAGAGCGTCAGAATTATAGACTAGGAAAGAAAATAGCTCCCTGGACTAGGGCACCCACTCATTAGTCCTCAAAGTTTTGTGACAAGAAAACCTTTTGTACGATAGGAACAAGTTGCAGATCTTATTTGCAGACCCTGAAAAAAAGTAGGGCACTAGACTTGGGTGCCCACTCTTTAGTCTCTGACTTTTCTACCTCAAAACCCCAAAAATAGGTGCATAGTTATTTGTCATTTTACATCTTTCTGTAGTAGCATTTTCTAATATTCATCTGTTTACTGTCATATTTGCATAAATAGGGTTTTGATGTATAATTGAGTACAAGAGAAGGTAATTGACAATCAAATCATAAAAATCCAAGTTTCCCTACATCTCATAGCAACCTAGGGTCTGATAGTGCATGGCCACTCAGCCCTAGGTCCTTGAATGAAATGGTGAAAGGAGGATATACACCAAAACTACCAAAAACTCAAACATCCAAATTCTACCCTTTATAAAGAGAAAGGACAAAAATACAAAAAGTAAATAGATTAGACTTATGTGGATCACCGGACTACTAATCAGGGTCAAATTGTGGCATCACCTCATTTGAATGAGGAGGTCAAGGAACAATGGGAGGACCCTCAGGGATATGAGGAGCATCATCTAAATCATCAACATCATCAAAATCCTCATCCTCAGGAAGGACCTCATCTGATGAATCATCATCATCTAGAACATAGTCCTCATCAATAGACTCTAAATCCACAGCCACAATCAAAGATCAGGAAGGAGTCCCTCTCCCTCCCCTATGTCCTTGTCTTGAAGGTCTAGTAATGTAGACTCCAAGAGTTAAGGGAGTCCAAACTACAGTCCTTTGTCCAATCTCACCCATCTCCTAAATTGTCCTATAGCATGTGGACACTGGGGGCAAGTCCTTAGGAATGTCATCACCAAACTACTGTGAAACATGATCAACCCGATGGGTCTCAACTAGACCATTACAGTCTAAAATCTTAGATACTCCATGACAAAACTCCCTAACCTCACCATCACGGGCCCAGGATCCCTCCATGTCACGATAAGGATCAAAGATCATGTCCTCATCTGTAAGAGTAGCAATAGTGGGTAAAGAAGCATCAAAGTGACCAACATGCATCTATCTGGAATTAGAATGAGTTTTTGATAGGGCCTCATGTGCTCAAATATCAATGTCATGATCAAAGAAGAGTGGTTAAAAGCTAGATCCCCTCACCTTGAAATATGATAGAAGTCTTGGTAAACCATGGCCAAGATGTTCAGTCTGCAAGCATAAACTATGCCCTCCTTAATCTCATGAATGATGGGTGCCCAACACCATCTTAGATGAGATGAGTCCTTGTCTCCTGATAGCCTTGATGCAATCAACCCAATCAGGAACCACTTCAAAAGTGGAATGTGAAGTCATGGCATAGAAGTGAGTTAAACTCATGTCTAATCCCCAGGGAGGTTAACCCCCATGAATGCAACCCAGGAAGATTTGTCCTTGAAGGACTCACTAATTGGAAGAACTAAGGGTTGTCCTCTCACAAGAATCCAAAGTATATGATACACATCATATAGAGTGATGGTCCACTCTCCAAAGATCTATGGGCACCTGAATGTGTTTTTGTCTACATCCCAATAGGTCAGAATGTCAGAACATATATGAGACATAGGATGAATAACAGGCACGTGACAAACTCTAGCTAGACCTACCTTCCTCAGAATAGCACGATCCTCATTACTCAACGAAGAAAATATCCCTGAGAGCCATCCCTACTCTTGGTAGGCATTCCATCAGATACACATGTCCTACAAAATTAGAAGAGAACTTTAGATTAGATCTCGTAAACTCGTAAAAATCCCTAAAAATCATAAAATTACACAAAAACCTTATAGACAAAAAAGCATATAACCTTCAAATTTGTAATAAATAGGTGAAATATAGTAACCAAAACATGTCAGATCAAAGTGAAACAAGCATTAAATAACATAAAATTTTAGTCAAAATCAGCCAAACAAGGTCACCCCCGGGCGACCCCGGTGTTTTGCAGGATCTCCCCCGGGTGACCCTGCTGTTCTACAGGATCTCCCCCAGGCGACCTTATTGTTCTACAGGATCTCCCCCGAGTGACCCTATTTTCAAATAGGATCTCCCTTGGGTGACCCTGCCTGACAAAAGGGGTGACCCTAGAGGAGGATCCCTCAACCAAAAACTACTCTAAAAACTTCATTTCTCGGTGAATTTCAGAAAATGAAAAAACAATCTTGTTCAAACAACGAGATGGATACAATACAACAAGGAAAATCATCAAAAATAGACAATTTCAAGAGATTTTTCTCAAAATTCAAACTAGGGTTTAGAGAAGAGTTTTTCATTATTTGCATACCTGATTCTCTATGGCTCAAACAATTCATGGTAAGTTCCTCATTTCAGTTTTTATTATTTGTTTTGATATATTTAAATGTCAGACTAATACTAGTTATTATAGGTATGAATTGCTGGAAAATTGACAATAGGTGAGGCCTAGTTTAGGAATGGTGCCTACCTTTCATGTAGACTACCGTTCCCGAGGGGGAAAATATGTAAGCACAAAAATCATGCACAGCCTCCATTAGGACCCCTATGATGATTCAAATCCTTGTCACATACATGTAAGCGTGAAATAATGTCCTTTAAGTAGAAAACCTCTTGATGGCATGTCCTCTTTCTTGTCTTGTGTTGATTCCTCTTTGTCGATTTCTCTCTCTCCGTGTTTACGATGCTCTTCAACACTTGTTGTGATACTTGTAAATTTACATTTTCTAGACTTTCAACCTTACTTCTAAGCTTTTTAAGTGTCTTGTAGGTGAGTTTTCACCTTTCCCCTATGTTTTTCATCTTCTGTACCTACTAGAAGCCTTCTAAAGGTCCCCCTATCCATCCCCCACTTTCAGTTTTTAGTTTGCTCAACCAATCCAAATATCCCCCTATTATTTCCAGATGTCCCCTGAGAGATCCTACAGATGCAAGTGGAGATTTGGATTCTTGCACATGGCTGACCTATTTCCAGAGGTTGAACCCCTCCTTTTGCTCTCTTCTTTCATCTCCCTACCTACTTTTCTTCAAAAAACTATGTCCATCTTGGATCACCCCTGGGTGACCTAGGGTCACCCAGGAGCGACCCTAGTAGCAAAAGGGACGACCTTGCCATTTTTCCAGCCAAGGAAAAAATTGAGTTTCTCACTCGTTTTAGCTCTATTTTTGCTCGTTTTTCTTCTAGTTTGCATGATTTTTGATGCCTAATTTTGGTTGACTATTTCATGCACCCACACATGCATAATTAACTCCATTTGACCTATAATTAACTCCTTAATCAATCTCATGCATCCTCACATCTCTATTTCCTCTTTAGTAATAAGCTATAATTGATTTATCACTTTGTAGTTAGCTAAGTTCACTGGGTAATCAACCTTGTTAACTCCCCAATCAATCCTTGTTAACTCATCAATCGAATGAGTTAACTTCTCAATCAATCTCATTCCTCAAACCTATAAATACACCCCTCCCTCAAGCACAAAGGGAGGCAAATTGATTATGCACATAGCTCTTACTAGTTTTTGCTCTCCAACTTAGCATTCAAATGCTCTTACAGGATGAAGGTGCCTTTTTCTTTATTCATTGTTCAACCAAGCAATGTTACGTTGCTTCATTCTATGCCATTGTGCTCAATCAAATCTCTCATTGAGCTCATACAAGCTTCATCAAAGCTTCTTTTTGCTTCTTTGTGTCATTTTGTCATCAAGAGGATCTCCCACTGCTTCAAAAGGACTCGAGGTTGCTGATATCAAGGATTTCTGAGGGTAGTGGAGTCACACAAATCTTTGTTTCTCTTAGGTTCATTGTTTTATTCAATTCATATTAATTAGAAAACTAAATTTTCTCTTGGGAATAGAAAATTATTGCTTTTTCCTTGATAATTAGATCTTGCATGTTCGCATAGTTATTTTTGTAATTCTAGTTCTAGACTATTAGAAGCATTTTCCTTTATTAGATTAGATTACCTCAAAACAATCGAAAACCCAAAAACATAGATTAAGATTGCATTAGGAAAAATCATATTAGAATGCATACATATTTCCCTTTCATAGATTTAAAAGCACTTTTCATTTCTAAAATACTAAAAAAGCACAAAAATATGTTTTGCATATCATTTAGCTTTACATGCATATAGAAACCCTAGAATAGACAAAATTGCAAACCCTTGATACCATCATGAGGTAACCATGGTTAAACGATTCACTCAAACCCTTGATCATATCACAAGGTAAAAACAAGCCAAAACATATTCAAACCCTAGGTCAAAACCCTAAATCTAACTAAGGTTAGTAATCACACATTTACCTCTATCTAGATTCATGAATGTGCTTAGGAGTGAGGAGAGTAGGTGAGGGCTATTTGTGAGGAGATCGAAGAGATCAATCCACGACCACAACCAGAAACATTTGATCTACCACAATAAGACCCATTTGTCATCTTATTGTTAGAAGGAACTAGTCAACTCCAAATACAACAAGAACTCATCAATGCATTGAGAGATAAGAGGACATAAATGAACGAAATTGCTTACCCACACAAAGGTGGAATCTAAGAAACCCCAATAGAAGAAGAGAAACTAATGACCCTTTGGGTCATAGGGTTATCTCAACTACAACTTCAATCGAACAAAACAGTCAACTCAACACACAACAACAAAGGCCACAATACTTACCGACCCATCTCTGTGAAGTCCAGCTTTCCAACAAGCAAGACCCCCACCGTGTCTCATCTCCTCTCAACTGGCTACTTCCACATGAGTGAGAGTGACATGGCAAATCACCCCGTGGCAAGGAGGGAAGGGTCCATGTACATGCCAAAATCTAACCCGACAACCCCAAGCAACCGGAGTCATGATTTTGAGCGTACAGTCACTGCCATTTACCTTGCATTCGCTACTTTGGGCACTCCCTTTTGCCACCCCTACAAATATCCATCACTGCACAGTTGTCACCTTCACCTCTGAAATCGTCACCATCGGGTCTGAAACCCTGACCTTGGGAGTTCAAACTATCGTTCTCGACTTACACCTTCAACCCTATTCGTCAACATCCTAAACTTTGCAGTGTGGTCACCCTTAATAGTCTCATTGTCGTCTATACCCATGGTTTTTTGTATATCATCATCTATTCCGATGGAGTGTGGTCGCCATCTATGCCCATGTAGTGTGGTCACCGTCTAAACCTTGTAGTGTGGTCACCATCTATGCCCATGGTCTGTTGTGGACCTTAAACTCTTAGCCTGACCTAGACTATCAACCACTGGCTTTAAGCCCCTTTCGGTACAAGCCTCGATCACTTTGATGACCACTAGGTGGACGGTCAGTCATTTCATCTCACTTTCTTTTTTAAATTTTTTTTTGTCAAATTTTCACCCCTGGTCATATGGGCAACCAGGGGCACCGCTAGGCACAAACCATTGTAGTTACCTTAACCACATATGTGACAAAAAACCTATCAAACCACTAGAGGTTAGTTTGAACAGTCAGGTGACCCCTTGCCTTCTACATGCCCTAATAGGGCATTTTTTTCTTTTCTTCATAACTTGGGCATACAATAATGAAATTTCATGAAATTTGCAGCATTGGAGAGTTGGTTTGCCAAACTTCGTAGTGGTAAGGTCAATTTTAGGTAACAATTCTATTGTATTAGGTAATTTTTCAATCAAATTCAACATTACTTGTGAACTTTGAACGTGCATATCTTTTGTATTTTTCATCAAATTTCAGCAAACAAATTTGAAATTGCTTAGAATATCCTAAGTTTTTTGATGTTGTTGTTAGTTTTTCTGTGACTGATCACATTTTTTAGATATTTTCCAAATTTGATTATTTTAGGTTTCTTGGCGTTTTGTCTTGGTGGCTTGCAAAGGGGGTATATTACTTGTGATGTTTTCTATTTTACACACTTTGATTAGCAGGTTTATTTTGGTACTAATTTCTAGTCTGTAGATTTGTGGTGTCCATTGGAGGAGAATCTTGTTTAAAATCACTAATCTATTTTTTGCAGGGTTTCTTTCTTTTCATATGTGTCTTTTGTTAGATTAGGAACACTTCAATTTGGACCTAAAAAGAACAATATTATGTTTGTTTTCACACTCATTGGCTTAAAAGGAACAACAAATTACATATTCACTCATTGGTCTAAAAAGAACAACAAACTGCACATTTCACATTCATTGGCTTAAAAAGAACGACAACTTGCATTTTTCACATTCATTGGGGCTAAAAAGAACAAACTTGCATCATTTGTCTTCTTTGTCTTGTGATTTTGTTTATGTTTTGAAGAAGTGTATACTCTTCCCTTGCACTCTAAGTGATCTTAGGAACCAAAAGCTCTTCTCAACATTTTCATAAATCACACCACACATTTGATTTCTAAATGTTAATGAACTTTTGTTTAGTGTGGTCAAGTAATATGCTTATGCTCTCTCCATGCATCTTCATATGAACTTAGAGATCAAAAGCATTTACTTGTGTCTCTTTTGTAACCCTTTAGATAGGGCCTTCCTTTGTGACACATCCACAAAGAGAACTCATTGGTGACCCAAAGTAGTATTTCCCTCAGGCCTCTATATAAATAGATAAGGTGAAAGCCAAGTCTAAACTGTAATTAACCTTCGTCGTACAGTGCCAATCCAAAAGTGCAAGATACCCACATTTACATGAGGTATTTGTTAGTACCATTAGTAGGATAGGTTAAAGCCTTAACTAGCTTGCTGGACACTCATGAGGTGGTAAGTCCCTGAGTTGTGACTAGAAGACAAATTAGTTAGAATCCCACCATTTATGCTTGACTTTTATTGGTGTCACTCTCAGTGCAAGGGTTCCACACCCTAAAGTTACTCACCATATGAGCTCTCTTGAGATGAGATGGAAATCCTCGGCTTAGCATAAGCTACATGTATCTTTCTAGGGAAAGGGTGAATGGGTCATCCTTCTAGTCCTAGAGGCCCCTATCCATCCTCTCTCACAAAGACAAAAGTGTACACACCTCCTTAAGGGTGATCCTACATTGGCATTGAAGGAGTTTCCAAGTTGTGGGCCTGAGAGTCACGCCATTGGCCAATGACCTTAGGGATAGAAAGTGTTTTATGTGTATGAATTATCTTTGATTTTTTTTAGACCCGTGGAAATTTGGGGTTGGAAAGCCCTTGAACATATACATATGCTTACAAAGTCAAGAGTCACCAAAAATAGCCAATCTGATTGCTAGGTGTCTTCTATATTTGATGTGTCTTCTAATTTTTCAAACAAATTACCCAAACAAACATAGAAACGATACACCACAATCATAGGGGAACCTTTGAGCACATACCTTCCCTATAAAACTTAAATTACAATTGTGTCAACACACCTAAGACTCGCATATAATATTCGACCATACATTTCATTCCCTAAGATTTAGGTTTCATCCTATAGCTAGTTCATTCTGAATCATTGCATTTAGCTCACCTTAGGTTATCATAATCATCCCATCTCTTTTCTAGGATACCATTAGTTTCAATTTTCTTTGAGGTTGATAAATAGGAGAAATCATCATACTTGACCCCAATCATAGCTACAAACTTGGATTATGCAAGACCTTTTTATCTCTTTCCATAATCAACCAAATAAGTTGGGCCTAGTACTCACAAGTCTAGTCTAGGTCCATCTTTTTCCAATCATCAAGTGTGTCTCAACTAATGAGTCTAGCTTGAGCTCACTTTAATCACAATCTTCTTCAACATTATCATTTCAAGGTCTTAGATAAATCCAACTAGTATGTTGATAACGTCATAATTTGACATTAGTATCCCTTTGATCATTGAAACCTATTAGCTTCTAGTAAAGCTTTAGTCTCACTCATCACCTTAGGTGTAGTGGTATTTTTGTCATCCCTATATTTCAAAAAATTCTCAAAAATATTAGCATAGAACATCTCCACTTTGCATTGTCAACTTTAGTTTCATTTATCCCCACATCTCCATAAACACTAGTATAATGCATTTTCAATTTACATTACCATCCTTAGTTTCATTAGGCATATTTATATCCTAAAAATACAAAAAAAAGCATTACATTAGGGCATAGCCACCATGCATTTCCACCCTTCATTGCATTTGACAACCTTATCCCAAAAATACCAAAAATATAGTATAGCACATCTTGCACTATCATCCATAGATCATTCCATTTATCTCATCTAGCAAGTATTTTATGGTGGAAACACAGTTGAAAAAGAAAAGAAAGGGAGAGGAATCATTAGATCATTCCCTCGACAATCCTACCAACACTATGAGATTTGGAGCCCCTTCCAACGAACAATCCAAGGCACACATGCGGAACCCCTTTGAGAACTTTACCTTGCAAGAAAATAAACAAGGGGTGACACAACAAGAAATTGAAGAAGCATGCCAATATCCTAGGTTGTTGAGAATCTTAGATGAAATGATTGTGGAAAATCCACAAAGTTATCTCATGTGTCTATTGCAAAATGGTACTAAGCTTCCCCCAATAGTTGGCATCAATGTGACTGTAGGATCATTGCCAAACAATACCACACAAGGTCAAGGTCAAGCAACACCTTCCACTAGCCACACAAATCTTACACAAGAACATACCAACATTCCCATTGGGGAAACATCACAAGATTACACAATCTCCCATGTGCCTCCCCATTTGACACCAACAATGTGAATTCCACATCACAACCTTTGAATTTTGCAAACCCCTTTGCTTTGATAAACATGAATCAAAACAAGAGGACTCAAAGAATACACATAGTAACCTCATGAGCACAAACACATGGGGTTAACACCACATTGAATGCAAACATAAACCTTGGGGGCCAACCTAATAATAACATTAATAATCTCAACTTGGACCCCCTTAACCAAAACATCAATGTGTCTAGCCAAGGTGTTAGCACATCCTATGTCCACTCAAACCACATACAACAACAAGTGGACCTTCTTGGACTAAACAACAATGTGTCTAGCCAAGGTATTGGTGTGACCTATCAAAATACCCAAGGTAACCCTTTACAACAACAAGTGGATCCCAACATCCCTCTTCGCAATCAAACACTACAAAAATCTCACCACATTATCGATACATAAATCCTAACATTCCTTTCATACTAAACCATCAAAATCAAAATGCCACACCATTATACACTCCCCTCAACATGAACACCACTCCACTTTCCAACAAAGGAACTCAAAACACACCAATGGCTAATGTAGTCAATCCATACCAAAATGTAGTCGCAAACGTTGTCGATACATCTCTAACTCCCATAGAAGTACTTGCACATGAAATGCATATCTTAAAGCAACAATTCTCTAGCATGCAAGTATCAGAGGATAAAAAGACCTATCCTATGGAATACTTATGTCCTTACCCTTTCGATAGGAGCGTCTACATGCCTCCTTTCCCAAAGAACTTCATCATGCCAAATTTAAGTAAATATAGGGGGAAAGGTAGTCCTATCGAGCACATGAGAGAGTTCCATACAGAATGCCTAGAACTTGCCTATGATAAAACATAATTAATAAGACTCTTCCCAAGAAGCCTCATAGAACAAGCTCTTGAGTGGTTTACACATAGAAACAGATGTAAATGTCGCAAACAAATTCATATCTCATTTTTCTTACAACATAGAAACAAATGTAAATGTCGCCACCTTATGCCATATAAAACAAGATGGGGAAACATTCATCTCCTTCTTCCAAAGGTGGAGAAACTTAGCTAGAAAATGTCCATGTCATAACCCTGAGAATCAATTAGTCTAAATTTTTTTGGAGAACCTTAACAAGGAACTGATGCACCAACTGCAAATCCATTGTTGCACCTCCTTTGGAGAATTTGTTGAAAAGGGAATGGCCATTGAGAAGCCCTCATAGATAAGGGTACAATCAAAATCTTCAACAAGAACCAAAACACTCAAAACCCATCCTTTGACAAGAACAAGTTTCGGTCTCGAAACAAGAATGTCACCAATGATGGGGTAGTAGACATAAAGTAAATCAATAGGGTTGGCCCCATTCTCACACTCAAAGCACCACCCATGCCAAACAATCAATTGTCCGTTCAACAACAACCACAATCGCAACAACAAACAACTAATGCAATTCAAAACAACCAAAGAAGACTCTCCAAAGAACAATACCCCTCGGTGAAATTATACACCCCTGATGGAGCCTATTGAATCAGTCTTAAAGAAGTTGTTGAATCCAACCTCATCCAACTACCAGAGGTCAAACAATACGTCCAACTTTTAAACCTCCCTCATGGAATGACAATGACTTCTATGTGTTAGATTTAGGGCACACAACTGAGAGGGGGGGTGAATCAGTTGTATAAAACTTTCTCCCTTTTATATACTTAACTCCACATTGTTAATTAGTAGCATAATAGAAGATCAATCATGAAAGCACAATGTAACAAATCAATAGCAGAAACACATCAACACATGAAACACCAAGATTTTGACGTGGAAAACACGGTTAAGGGAAAAACCACGGGGTGATTAACCCAAGATAATATTCTCTATTAGAAGAATAGAAAGAACAAATGGCACGTGCCAATTAGGACTCATTGCCTGAGCACACTACTCACAAGAGGCTCACTGCCTACAAGAGACTCACTGTCTACAAAAGAATAAGTATTACATACTTGAACTAGTAATTAGCATCTCCACCATGCTTGAGTCAGTTCCATTTAAGCCCAAACCTTCTGCTCTATTTTTTGCTCTTCTCCTCGCTACCACATTCTCCTCTACACCAATACAACTTTGAAAGGACTTCACAATCCTTTATTTATACATGACATCAACTTAGGAACAAACATCTAAGTTGGCAAACAACCACAAGAACATTCACAAGGTGTATAATTCATCCAGTCGGCCAGTCATAGAAAGAACACCTTCATCCGGAAGTATTTCTTCAATTCTAGGCTCCAACTCTAATGTGGACCATCGACATGAACTAAACATAATCCAAGGACCTCCACAAGCTTTCTTGAATCACTAGGAACATCCGCATTTCCTCTACTTACTGAAATCCTTCTCTTCTTCATCCGGAACCTCAAGAACACAATTTGTCATCACTGTCACAAAGGAATAGGTTCTTCCAGACCTTCAAGCCACAAACCAATCTTCTTGACACTTCACAAGGACGTCCTCAACACTTCCTCAAATCCGTAGAATGGGATAATGCATTACCGGACCTCACCGGACCTATCTGTCTCACTCTGTCACCACTGAACACCTGTTGGAACCAGTTCTACTTGAGCAACCATAACTTCTTCAGATCTTCATGTGGATCCCTGAAAACTTGACTGGAGCATCTCAGGACTTATATCTACAAACCCTTTAAACCGCATCCTCTGATCCTCAACCTATCTTGGACTTTTACCTTGTTATCATCACTATTCTTCACTGTTCCTGATTGAGACTGATTTTCTCAAAATCCGTAGCACACAGCTTATCCAATCCTTCTCATTAATGCAACATGAGTATGTTGACATCAATGACAACACCGGTTAAACCCATACTTGCAACACTATGAATTTCATTGAACAAAAGGCCGTAAAACATCCAATTGCTACAAGCTAAAGAACATCATACATGACTTTATTGACTAAGGAGACATAGTTGTATATAACCCATAAACTTCCTCCAGTATCAATCACACTATCTTCACAAATTCCTTATAGGATCATGGATCAAGAAAAGCCTCCACTTCAGGAACTAAGCCACATGAGCATGTCAATTACAACAATGTCGCCTATGAATACATTTTCAACAATATTCATGCATATGATAATAATGCCTCTATGATCACCATCAAGTCTTGTCTAGAGTGCACTATCACCACATGTAAGGCCAAGTTAACATTGCAAAGTGCTCCATGCAATCCAACCAATCCATCTAAACCACAACCAAGGACCCAATATAATCTCTTGGACTATTTGAAAAAGACTCTGGCACAAATATCCATCTTTAAATTGCTTCGCCTATCTCTGGAGCATAAGGCTATTATATACAAGCACTTATGGAGTCATCCATCCCAACAGAGCTAAATGTGAATCAGTTCTAGGCCATGGTTGGACACCTAGCCACTACGAACAATGTGACATTCACCGAATAGCACTTACTCTCACACAAACCTAACCATATTGACCCCTTACACCTTGAAGTCTTCATTAATAAACACAAAATATGATGAGTCTTGGTAGATGGTGGAGCAAGATTAAATACATGTCCTTTAAAGTTGGTATTGATATTGGGGTACTCTGAGGCCTGCATCGACCTGACCAAAAAAATTGTCATCAAGGCCTATGATGATGCCGAACTTTCCTCCAAGGGGGTGATCACACTACTCATAAGGGTTGAGCCCACCACACAAAATACCGCATTTCATGTCTTGGATCCGGAACTTCCATATAATCTCATCCTTGGTCACCCATGGATTCATGCCATGAAGGTCATGCCATCCACTTACCACCAATGCATCAAATTCCCTTATAACGGCATGGAAATCACTATACCTGGTGATCTCAATGTCTTTCAATATTGTAGCCATCTAAGAGAAGTGCCTCAATAGTAGGTACCCGTAAATAAGGGAATTTTGCCATCCACTTCATCATGTTATGTTGACCCATCCACACTATCAAAATCCACCACCACATTCATTCCGCCACTTAACCCTAAAGTTTAGATCTATGATAAAGGATGCGGGGAATATAAGATGGAAGGCTCATACTACATCAGCAAGCTGCCCACATCACTAAAATCTCATAGAAAGCTTGGACCAATTAAACCAAAGGAGACCATTTCTGCCACCCCCACCACCTTTACAAAATGGGGTGAACTAAGCAAAGAAGATGTGAAAGAAGATATTTCCACATGGCTCTAAAAAAAGAAGACAAGGTCAAGCATGTCCAATTGCTCATTGAATAGTATGGAAAAGGGTATGAATTTGTGAAACAACAAAGATACGATGGGCATAGCGGGTTTGGACCTAACAAAAATGGATGAACCGAACCTCTTCAACCAACCATGCGACCTCGCAACAAGGGGTTGGGATATACATCATGAAGAGATAGTACTCCGAGTACTAAGTTACTTTTTGTAGGGATGTGAGTACTTACAAAGACATCAAGACATCAAAGGACCCTCCTGAGTCCAATCCCAAATCCTCCCACCCTAACTTACCCGAGGGTGCCGCATGGATCAACATTTTTGGGATCCTAAAAATACCTCTATATGTACCCTAACTCCCATGACTGTAAGCTAACTAAATACTGATGATGGCTTGCCCTTAGTCCACCCTGAACTCATCGACTAGGACCAACAAACACCGCCAAGCCTCGATTTATTTGAGAATGATAAAGGTATTGCTGAGTTCATGGGATTGCGAAAAGGCATACCACAAGGGGATCATAAAGTTGGTTACATCATGGATCTCAATAATTTAACATACTTTAGAGAGTCCACTCCAACTTCTAGTCACAAAAGTGAAAAGGAAAAAGAAAAAAGGTCTCTAGGTGAAAACCTAAAGGCACCTCTTGACCATCCAAAAATAAAAATAAAGGACGTATCTGAGGGTGAAAACCTCTTTGAGGTTCCCAAGGATGGAGGGTTAGACGTGTTTCCTATCACACAAGAGAGATCACCATTGTTGGTGGAAAAGTCAATAGAAATAAATATTGGTACAGATGAAAATCTATGGATTATCCACTTTGTTGAGTCACTGACCAAACAAGAAAAACTAGAATTTACCTCTTTCTTTTTAGCACAACATGTCAGCTTTGGTTGGTCATACCTGACATGTTAGGGCTCGACCCACAACTCATTTACATCACCTACCATTGTTGCCAAATGTGAAACTAGTAAAACAGAAATTGAGAAAGATGCATCAACAAATCACACTCTTGATAAAGATAGAACTGAAGAAGCTACTCGATGTGTGGTTCATATGACCAATAGACTATCTAGAATGGATATCTAGCCTTGTACTAGTCACAAAACCCAATGACCAAATCAGAATCTGTGATGACTTTAGGGATCTGAACAAAGCATGTCTGAAGGATGATTTTCTGTTGCTGAACATAGACATTATAGTCAACCTCACCGCTAGATTTGAAATGCTTTCACTAATGGATGGTTTTTCATGCTACAATTAGATAAGGATCACTCCCAAAGATCAACATAAAATAGCCTTCACTTGTCCATGGGAACATACTGTTGGAACGTCATGTCATTTAGCCTCAAAAATTGTGGAGCAACATATCAAAGGGCAATGATAATAATCTTTCATGATTATATGCACACCTTTATGGAAGATTGCATCAATGATTTATTGGCCAAATTAGTTACACGACATACCCACTTGGGGGTAAGTGCAAAAAGATGGGGGGTCAAAAAGTGGCCAAATTGTTTTCAAAAAAAAAAAAGCAAAATGTGAGCGCGTTATCACCTATTATAAATTAAAAAAAAACTCATCTCATTTCATTTCATTTCTTTTTTCTCCACTATTCCCGCAGTCTGCAAACCCTAGGAAGCGCGCTCGCGTTTTGGATTCCTCAATTCAACACAAAAATCTTATCGATTTGTTGCCAAAATGCTGCCACAACGTCGAGCATGCCAAAGGAGTGAGTTTATTTGTCTTTTTGTTTGAATTTGCTTCTAAATAGGTAGGTTTGAGTTGTTTTTTGATGTATATTTCGTTAATTGTCAGGAAATGTTAATGCACCTCCTCCTCTTCCTCCTCAAAATACACAAAATCCTACAAAACAACAACCTCCTCCATCCATTCCTCGACATGCCCCTGGAACACAAGAAAACATAATGGGGCAAATTGAAAACAATAAAAAAGAAATTGAAGATATAATTGCAAGGTTGAAAGATCCTTCCACTTCAACCTTGCATAGATCCACTCTTGCTCAATCTCTTGAATCTATGTTATCAAATGTAGATTCAATTAGCAAACAAATAACTAGTTGGATGGATAAGAGGAGAGAGTTTAGAGATTATTATGCAAACAAGCTGTCATACCAAGATGTGAAAAAATTACAAATTACAAAATTAGACTTGTGTTTGATTTTCACAAACCCACAAACAAATCAACCTCCACCCATTACATGCAAGAGGTTCCCTATCCATTGGTGCAACAACCAAGCGATAAGGGACAATTTTGGGCAGAGGTGGTGGATGGTTTTTGACCATCCTCCATGCAATAATAATGAGGTCCTGCAATACTTTTTGAGGAAACTCTACTGCGAGTTTGTCCTCAATAAAGTGCCAAACTATTTTGATATGCGGGACTTCTAGGGTAGAGGTGGGGGGTCAGCACAAGATAGACCAGGGGCACGTGTTGACCCACAGCGGGTAGTGAGACGAGTAATCAGCAGACTAGCCCATAAGCATATTTCTATCCCTTCCATTGTGAAGGAGAGTGTTGAGGTCGATACACTTCAGTCCTTTAGTGCCTTAACCTAGAGCATCATAGAGCATGCCAGTCCTACAGCACAGAGTGGGTTGGGAGATAGTGCGAGGAGTAGGGTCCCACCCCATACTTGTCAGACTTGCAGGTCAGCCTGTGGTTATGACCCCATAGATAGTTAGGACACAGGTGCATAGGCTACATCTGTAGCTAAGAAAATGGTGATGACAGATATCCTCCTGAGTGAGACTTTCGGCCTTGATACTCAGGTAAATATTAGCAAGTTTAGTGAATTTAATTTATTAAATTTTATTTTTGAAATGCAAGATTAACTAATTTAGTTTGATGATTTTAATAAAATTTCAGGGTCATAGTGTTGCAGTTTTTAGTGGTTCTCCACCTGCATATTACACTAGATCATCTACTATTGGGGTATGTAACTAGTAAACAATTATAAATATTACATGTGAATAGCATCATTATATGAATGGTATTCTAATATTTGATTTTGGATGTTGAATAGGTTAATATTGGAGATTTCACAGCAACACCTGCCAGTGGTGGTGGACTTCAAAGTTTCACAGAGGTAATAAAATAAATAGTTTAATGAATGAATTGTACTTACTAGATTTTTGTATGTGACTTGTGTGATTTATTGTGTGTACTTCCATGTTTAGATGAATGTATGTGTATGTTAGGAGCCATGATTTGCATCACTATTATAGTTTTTGTAATTGAATAATGTTGTTTTATTTCCAGATGATGCAGGCTGAGGAGACACCTCCTGATGTTCAGAGGGCAATGGAGCATGGTGTGACCTCTTTGATTCATAGCTCCATGGCATTAACAGGGGTATGAGGCAGATTAGTAAATTTCAATTTACATTCATTGTTAGAGTTGTTTATTTTTGAAAAATCAAAAGATTATTGATTTGAAGTTTAATTTCTATCTGGATGGTTTCTATAGGACATGACATCACCACGGCCTATTCCTGCTACTGAGGCAAGTGAGGACATAGATTATATGTTAGCGGTAAGTGATTATTTTGTTAAATGTTTCATTTTTTATAACATGTAATTTCTATATATTAATGTCTATAGTTTTTATTATAACAGCTAAAGATGCCATAAGAACTAAATAGGAGGAGTAGCCCTTGGGTTCATAGTAGACCACCCACATGTGCGTCTCCATCCCCTAGAAGATCAAAGGCTGCCCGTGATCTATTCTCTTCACCAACTAGAGGGGAATGACTTTTCATTGTGTTCCTTTGTTGTATGCCTATATGGCATTTGTGGACATATATTTTGTATTGTATATAGTTGACATTGTATGCCTATATGGCATTCTTGTAAGCCTATATGGCTATTTTGTATATATGTTATACTTATATCGACAGATATTGATGTATGCCTATATGGATATTTGGTTAATACAAATCTTTTTTATTGATGGCGTCCATACTTGCATTATAAATCCATGTTTGAATGGATATTTGTAGATGGCTACTTCAAATATTTAAAGTCCAATTGTATTACATATGATGTTTGTTGATGCAATAAGCTAGCTATTGTTATTCAAGTATCACCTAAACCTCATTTTGGAACTAAAAGATAAAAGTTGTATTTAAAAAAAAAAAAATGAATCATCATGTTGAATAGAAAATATTAATATTCTTTATGAGTAGCATACAATGTCAACTATATGCAATACAAAAAAATGAATCATCATGTTATTCTTTATGTTTGAGATCTTGAAAATGACTAAGTCTAGTAGCCTGATATCCTAAAACACTAGGATGAATATCCAAGTCATTAGTATGATTGCGCCTTGAGAAAAAGTCATTAAGATGAGTGCCTAAAGTAGACTTTCTTAAACATTCAAACATTGATCAACAAGCATGAAGGGTTAAGGCACAATTTGCAACTCATAAAGCGCGCCCAACTTGGAGAGAGCATTCATTTAAGATAAGGCGCCCATTGACACATGTTCCACCATAAAAGTGTGCCTAAGGTGGAAGGAGAACAAGCCTCTAGTAAGTGAAGCGCACCTATTGTCTAAACCACTTCATTATGGTGCCCTAGCATGAGGAGTATATAAGTCAATAGGAAATGGCACCTAGAATACAAATGAAGGACTGAGTGGCATTTTCAATAAGCATCAATTCACCTTGAGCTTTCAATAAATACATAAAATTGAGCCCCATAAGCCTAGGCGCCCTTTGCCTTCAAAAGAACCTTGTATTGGCGCCTTAGAGGAAATCAACTTACAATGACAAGTCTTGGAGGTTTCTCATTTTGTATGATGTCTTTTGAGATTAACTACAATGATTGAAAGTTAAGATGAGTGGAAAGAACCTATCTTGAACCTTAGGCACCCTTCATGTAATTTACCACCATCATGAGCGCCTAGATCTAAGAAGAAGGAGTGAATGAAGGATCTTAACATCAAGAAGCATGTTATCAATCAACTTGGAGAAGTCTTTGACAATAATTATAATGAATTGAGTACATGGAAGTAAAGGAAGTACATATCAACTCCAAAGTGTGCCTAATGATCAATAAGAAATTCTTCCAAAGCAAAGGCACTCATTGTGAATTTTCCTACTAGTTTTGGTACCTTGAAGTCTAAGTGCATGAAAATCATGAGGATGAGCACTTAGGGATGAGATAGTCTTCATAAGATTTTAAATAAGAACATCATCAAAATGCTCCTTGGTAGACAGACTTGAGACCATCATCAAATAAGACAAAATATCTATCTCCAATCTAGGCACAAATTCTAGCTCCTCCCAACTCAAATGAGCGCCCAAGTTGAAGTCAACTTTCATCTATACAACCCTTAGATTGTGCCTTGATTGAGGAAGGGATTTAAACCTCAAAATTTAATCATCTCAAGACAAAAGCTTCCTTAGACACTTGGCATTTGATTGAAATCATTGAGAATTAGAAAGAACCACCTAAGGATGTAAGGTGCACTTTTCACCCATACAAGCCTAAAATTGCACCTAAGGGAAATAACTTGATTTCATATCAATAGGTGAGTGCCTTGAGAGAAAGGATCACTCTAAGTCATTTTCAATTGTTGAAAGCACAAAAATGATAAAGATAAAGGCAATTGAGTTAGATGCACTTTAGCCTCTAAGGACACCTCAATGAGCGCCTTGGGTGAAATTGCATGAGATGACCTTTTGGAGTGAGTGCTTGAAAGATAGAATTCATTCTAAGACATGTCTCATCATTTAGAATTGCAAAATCGCAAGTATAAAGACATTTAAATCTAGGCACAATCTCCATCAGTACAAACCCATTATGGTGCCTAAGGGAGAAATTGCATTGAAAGATGCCTTTTGAATGAATCTCTTAAGGGAGATTGACCTCTTTAATCCATTACAATTGTTTGAAATCATTTAAAGTGATAAATATGGACCAACTTGTGTTAGGCACCCTTTGCTCTTCTTTTTACCTATATATGCGCCTAGATTTGTAGTAAGATTATTCCATGTTTAAAGAGGATTCCTTTGTGTTATAAAATGTTTATCATGAGGATTGATGTGTTTCTTAGTTTGTATTGTCAGAAGATTGAATGAAAAGGTAGGAGCAAGAGCTTGGAGTCACCTAGAGTCATCATGTAGCTACTCCAAAGGAGCCTTTCACATTCATTCATGCCAGAGAGTTAAGATGGAAGTAATCACTGCCAAGGAAACACAACTTCAAGAGGTAGCTGCTCCAAGAGGTCACAACAAGATATATTTCAAGTCTTCTTCATCAATGACATCACCAGTTGCATCATGTTTGAAGACTTCCATCTATCACTTCAAGTTCCATTCATCTTCAAGTATCAACTAGATTCTTTATCAATCATCGCTTCAAGATCAGCATGTAGCCACTCCAAAGGAACTTCTGATCATCATCAAGCATTCCAAAGACATCCATTCAATTTCAAGTCCATCTAATATATTCAAGCCTCCTTGAGAAGTCATCTACTTCACATATAAGGGAAAGTGTTATCATCAATATCTACACTTCAAAGGATCTTTCAAGTTGGAACACTTCTTCATCAAACATTCGAAGACATCCATCCAAGCTTTAAGTTCTTTCACAATCTTCAAGTCCAGGAGAAATTGCATCTAGTGAACTCATTAATTGGCGCCTAGGAGGAAAAGACCTTAAACTTACATTATTGGGTCAGTACTTTAGAAATTGAGCCATTCCTAGTCAATTGGAGTCATAGATTATCAAATACAAAGTCAAATTGGACTTAGGTGCCCCTTCATGTAATTTCCCACCATCATGAGTACCTAGATCTAGGAAGATCATCCAATTGCGCCTAGGAATAAGATACAAGTCCAAGACCTCAAATTTGAGCGCCTAGAAGTGTGATGGATTGAAGAAGCTACATTGGCGCCTAAGGGTAAGTTGTATATAATGACATCACCTAATTGAGCACCTAGGAGGTATAAAGCTTAACATTGGCATGAGGACATGCGCTTAGTAAAGGAGAGTTTCTCAAACATTTAAACATGTGAATGAAGTCATAGAAATGCACTAAGCCATCTAGGTGCCATTTTCCCTTTGTGTACCCTTACATTTGCACCTAAGAAGAAGTTGCTTCAGTTCATTGGAGTGTTTGAGTATTGAGGATTTCTTAGCAATGCTTTGCAACTTTACACTACCTCCTTCTGACGATTTCTGGGGTAGCAGAAAACCTTTCACCACAGGCAAACACCTCAGAGATATAAAAAACTAAGAGAGGCTATTGTAGAAGCACTCTACATGATCACATTGCCTCAGACGGAATGTTTCTAAGTAACACGGTTTTTGAGTAACATCTCGTCAAAGATTGCTACCTTTTTGCACTTTGGACTCTTTAGGGATATCATCGGTACAATGTAGCTCGGATTGTTTCGACATGTTTGGATGAAAAATAGGACCATGCCTAGCGTAAATGTACCCATCTAGATGTGTTGGAACAGTTAGTTTTGTCGCATCAGGAGCAGGATGAAAGTTACACCCCTTTACAACTTTACACTGCCTCCTTCTGACGATTTTTGGGGTAGCAGAAAACCTTTCACCACGGGCAAACACCTCAGAGATATAAAAAACTGAGAGAGGTTATTGTAGAGGCACTCTACATGATTGTGTTTCGTTAGACAAAATATTTCTAAGTGACAATTTTTGATTAACATCTTGTCAAAGATTGCTGCCTTTTTGCACTTTGGACTCTTCAGGGATATCGTTGGTACAATGTAGCTCAGATTGTTTCGACATGTTTGGGTGAAAAAAAGGACCATGCCTAGCGTAAATGTACCCATCTAGATGCATTGGAATAGTTAGTTTGGTCGCATCAAGAGCAAGATGAAAGTTACACCCCTTTGTAACTTTACACTGCCTACTTCTGACGATTTTTGGGGCAGCAGAAAACCTTTCACCATGGGCAAATACCTCAGAGATATAAAAAAATGAGAGAGGTTATTGTAGAGGCACTCTACATGATCGCATTGCCTTAGACAAAATGTTTCTAAGTGACACGGTTTTTGAGTAACATCTCATCAAAGATTGCTACCTTTTTGCACTTTGGACTCTTCAGGGATATCGTCGGTACAATGTAGCTCGGACTGTTTCGACATGTTTGGGTGAAAAATAGGACCATGCCTAGCGTAAATGTACCCATCTAAACATGTTGGAATAGTCAGTTTGGTCGCATCAGGAGCAGGATGAAAGTTACACCCCTTTGTAACTTTACACTGCCTCATTCTAACAATTTTTGGGGCAGCAGAAAACCTTTCACCACAAGCAAATGCCTCAGAGATATAAAAAACTGAGAGAGGTTATTGTAGAGGCACTCTACATGATCGCATTGCCTTAGACACAATATTTTTAAGTGACACATTTTTTGAGTAACATCTCATCAAAGATTGCTGCCTTTTTGCACTTTGGACTCTTTAGGGATATTGTCGATACAATGTAGCTCAGACTGTTTCGACATGTTTGGGTGAAAAATAGGACCATGCCTAGCGTAAATGTACCCATCTGGATGTGTTGGAATAGTCAGTTTGGTTGCATCAGGAGTAGAATGAAAGTTACACCCCTTTGCAACTTTACACTACCTCCTTCTGACAATTTTTGTGGCAGCAGAAAACCTTTCACCACAGGCAAATGCCTCAGAGATATAAAAAACTGAGAGAGGTTATTGTAGAGGCACTCTACGTGATAGATGGTGTCCCTACATGTTGAATTGCGGTAGAGGACATGTCTCCAACTATGGTATTCAAATCTCTCGTAGCACAAAGTTTTTACATTCGTTCTCTTTGTGCCGCCAATACCATATCTCTTTGTGATGGTTGTGGTTCCTCTTCAATTGGCATGTCTACATTTATCATGTCCAATTTCCTCTTCTCACGAAGTTCCCTCATAGCCATTGCTTTCTTTGCATTCTTATCTTCTATCTCTTCCTATGTTGGTTTAATTCTTGATCGTTTCCTCGGCAAGACGAAGAATTTGTCTGTAGCATGATAAAGAGACCAATATTAGTTCCTAAGAAATGAATACAAGATAATAGTGGGATTGTATTTTTATTATGTTGTAAGGATTTATTCTTGTATAGTTTGACATCATTGTATGTTAAGGTCTGTTTATTACACATAATTATTAAAGAGCCCAAGTGTAGAAAATATGCATGGCATCATGTGAGATTGTAGGCTGCATTCTTGATTGGGAATGTGTCTATTTTAAACATGTATGATAAAGCATGATAAATTAATTCAAATAGAATTAAGGAAAATGCAAATAACATGCATGTAAAGACTTGACATACCTAAAAAATGAAGATTCGAATGGAGAGAGTACCCAATTATGTAGTGTTTTTTTCTTCTTGCATCAAACTCCTCAACAATTTGAGTTTTTCACCACTTGCTTCCTTTTCAATGTTAAATTGAATAACACTCAAATATAATTACTAACAACAATACTATTAACCAATCTATAATGTTAAATTCCTAAAATTGAATCACAATTAACATTGCAACACTACAAAAATTGAAACTTCAATAGATATATATCAAACTTGGTGTGAAAACTATGTTATTTCTTCCTCAAGTTGGCAAAGTAGAAAAGGTGGTGGAAAGATCATGCAAAGGTGGTACAATGTGTCAAATATGCATGTGAACTTCTCAACAGCATGAAAGCACTTATTTTTTGTCAAAGCATGTGCAGAATCAGTATGAAAACAAAGCATGTGGGCCTGGATCATGGGGGTCAACACTTTTTTACCATTTCTATAGCAGGACAAAACATGAGCGCATTATAACATGCTCGCGTTTTGTCCTGCTATAGATTGATCACATCCTGTGCATTATCTTCCTTAACACAAGCAAGGATGACCACATCCTGTGCTTCATCAACTAACACTTCCAAGCCTTACAATTCCTCTTAAATATGGGAGGATCTATGACTGGAAGAGCCAAGCCACTTGGTCCCGCCTTGCTGAAGGATGACATTCTAGGAGAATTAGGAGATTTTCCTTTGGAGATCATATAATCTTTAAATGCTTTCCATCTTGGTAGGTCCTCTGCATCAGAGAAAAACCACTGATGGTGTCTAAGAAATAAGAAATTCTTCATCTCTTTGGTGATCCATTTCTCTTTCCAAACCTTCCCCTTCAGACTTGAATGACCACAAGGTTTTTGAGGGATAACTTTTCATGTTTCCTGCAAGAGCTTGCCAGATGCTCCGCCATATGATAGGCATAAAAATGAAGGGGAAAGCCCTCATAATCAAGTTCTTGATAGAAAATTCCCATCGAGGAAGAAAGACAGATCTTCTTTGGAAGCAGAAGTTCTAGTTTGTGACAAATCCTTATCCAAGCATAAATAGTAGGGGTTCTGTCAAGCGATTGCCAATCCACTTCCACAAAGTCTCCTGAAGACTTCCTGATTGATTCTAAAACATCCACACCCCAAAACTATGATCCCTCGACCCTCACCCCAATCCCTAAACCCTAAACCCTAAAGCCTCAACCCTCAACCCTCAAAGTCAAATCCTAATCCCTCAACCCTGCACTCTAATCCCTCAACCCTAAACCCTCAACACTATACATTAAACCCTAATCCCTCAAACCTCAACCCTAAACCTTATCCCTAAACTCTAATCCCTCAACCCTCAAGCCTAATCTATCATCCCTCAACTCTAATCCCTCATCCCTAAACCCTAAATGCTATCCCTATTCCTAGACCCTCAATGGGATTGATACTATACCTTAAACCCTAATCTCTTATCCCTAAACCCTCCAACCCTATCCCTAATCCTTATACCCTCGACACTCTACTTTAACCCTAATCCCTCGATCCTCAATCCTATCCCAAAACCCTTAACCCTCGAACCTCAATGTACTCAACCCTCAACATCAAACCCTAATCCCTCAACCCTTAACTCTGATCCCTCAACTCTTAACCCTTAAAACTTGAACCCTAAAACTTATCCCTACATGCTCGACACTCGACACTATATCTTAAACCCTAATCCCTTAACCCTCATCCCTAAAACCTCAACCCTAAATCCTTAAACCTTCAACCCTAAACCCTATCCCTAATCCCTCTACCCTCGACACTCTTATTTAACCCTAATCCCTTGACCATTAACCCTATCCCTCAACCTCAACACTCAACCCTCAACCCTCAACTCTCAACATTAAACCCTAATTCATCAACCCTAAACCCTAATCCCTCAAACCTAAACCCTATCCCTAAACCATCAACCCTCAATATTATACCTTAAACCCTAATCCCTATCCCTCAACCCTTAACCCTTAAAACTTAAACCCTATCCCTACACCCTCAACACTTGACACTATATCTTAAGCCTTAAACCCTCATCCCTAAAGCCTCAACCCTCAATCCTTAAACCTTCAATCCTAAACCCTATCCCTAATCCCTCTACCCTCGACACTCTAACCCTAACCTTGACATTAAACGCTAATCCGTCAACCCTAAACCCTAATCTATCAACCCTAAACCCTATCCCTAAACCCTCAACCCTCAACACTACACCTTAAACCCTAATCCATCAACCCTAAAACCTAATCCCTCAACCCTCAACCCTACTCCCTCATCCCTAAACATTATCCCTATTCCTAAACCCTCAACCCTCAACACTATACCTTAAACCCTAATCCCTTATCCGTAAACCCTAAACCCTATCTGATGTAGAGCATTGTGATAAACACATAACTTATACCAAATTTCAAAGCTTCTCTTCTAGATTGGTCCTCACAAGACCATAGAAGGAAACTTCAATGAACTAGTTTTAATGCATTGCAATGATTCACCCCTTCACCAGGGTATAAAAGGCATCTAAAAACATTAACTCCACTCACCAAGCACACCCAAACCACTCCAAGACTCAGGAGACTCCATCAATGCCCTCTTCACATATAGGCTGCTCCATTCCTAGTAGCCCTGTTTTATAGGATAGTCACACATAACTTTTGAGATAGTTCACCAAACAAAACTGTGAGAGCATATTTGGATACCCATTAAGATGTTCTCAAACATATCTAAAACTCAATACCAATTACTTTGTAAGGAACTGCTCAAAACAGGACTGACAGCGAGCTAAAATGGGCTTATTAGGCCTTGTCAATACAAGGGCTTATTGAAAGTGGGTATACCACGACTCCTCACACCTTGCATGTGCTTGGAGAACTTCACACCAGGTCTACACATGCTCAATGATCCATCAAAAATCCATTCCATCCATACTTTACCGTACTCTAAGTCTATGGCTCTTATATTATTTATAAACTCTGTTTTCAGGACTATTAACATAGAAAAATAGTCATAAAACTTGATTTCCTTGACATCAACCTTAGTTATCTAGTCAGAGACCTCAAGGACCTGAAGGGTAATACTAATACAATCATTTCCATCAAGGATTTACAACATGCAAAGGATAAAACAATGAAGAAACACAAGATTTCATGCCACTGATTGCCCTAAGATAGGGTATTGACAGTTTTCAGCAAAATACCAATATCTAACACAAAACAAAACCAATCTGCATGAACTGAAAAGGAAATGGAAGATGATTGAATATATTCTCACTTACAAACAACAAGACACCCATGCATGTTTGTACAGGGCCGTACACAGCAAGGAAACAGCAAATTTCTATAGAATACATAGAAAACAGTGTCTTTTGCTATTCCATTATCAAATCTCCAATCACCTCCAAGGTTACAAAGATAAATAAGGCCTTTTTAAAGGCATTACAAATGACTTTTTAGTTTCCCACTGTCTTGGAATGAACCATGACCTTTGGTATTCCCTCTTATGGCATCTTCTTTGCATTTTTATGCACTTTTACAACAAATTTAGTAACTTTTACAATTTCAACTTCCTTCTCTTACACTTGAAGGTTCAATTTTATAAATTTGCCAATTAAATGAATCTAATGAGCAAGGTGCTCCTATACCACTATCCCTCAACCCTTAACCCTTAAAAATTAAACCCTAAAACCTATCCATAAACCCTTGACGCTCAACACTATATTTTAAACCCCAATCCCTTAACCCTCAACCCTAAAGCCTTAAACCTCAATCGTTAAACCTTCAACCCTAAACCCTATCCCTAATCCCTCTACCCTCAACACTCTACTTTAACCCTAATCCCTTGACCATCAACCCTATCCCTAAACCCTCAACCCTCAACTCTCAACATTAAACCCTAATCCGTCAACCCTAAACCCTAATCTGTCAACCCTAAACCCTAATCCCTCAACCCTAAACCCTATCCCTAAACCCAACAAAACTGCTTTGCCTTATGTTAGGTTGTTAAACCCATCATTTTTGACACTCTTCTCTTAAAGATATTTGAGTTGCAAGAATATGTCAAAAAAATGGCTATGAACTTTTTTAATGTTAATAATGTTATATGGCATGTTTTTCTAGCCCATCTGGGGTTCATTATGCCAATAGGTGTACACACTATGAGAAAAGCTTTACGTATGGTACATCCACAGTGAGTAATTAATAGTTGAAATCAGAAGGATGATCATTAGGAGAAAAGATTTGCATTGGGGTACATCTATGTTTCTTCTTGTCCACCCCGCACTTAGGGGAGGTATATTGTTATGAAATAGGCAAATAATCTCCCATTGTTTATTGGCTCTATCCACAAGAACTACTAAACTATACCTTGAACCCTAATCCCTCAACCCTAAACTTTCAAGCCTAAACCCTATCCCTAATCCCTCTACCCTCAACACTCTACCTTAACCCTAATCCCTCAACCCTTAACCCTAATCCCTTGACCCTTAACCCTAAATGCTATCCCTAAAGCCTCAACCCTAAACCCTAATCCCTCAAGGTCCTAAACTCTAATCCCTTATCCCTAAACTCTAAATCCTATCCCTAAACGTTCAACCCTCAACCTTAAACCTTAATCACTCAATCCTTATCCACCCCTCTCCTCCCCTATCTGGCTCACTCCCATCTCTACCCTCCTCTGCTCTCGACACTATACATACATACATATAGGAATACATAGATACATACATACATACATACATACATATAGACATACATAGATACATACATACATATAGGCATACATACATACATACATGATTAATAGCCTTGAACATAAAAAAATTTAAGGGGAACATAACGCGAGTGCATTATAACGCACTCACGTTATTTCAAACATGACAAACAATACAAACTTTTGCGGAAAAGGAAAAATGCAAAGCAAAACGTAACGTGAGTGCATTATAACGTGAGCATGTTATAACGTGAGTGCATTATAATGCACTCGCGTTATGTTTTGCTTTGGGAATCCCAAGCCTTGGGCTTGGGATTTGCTTTGGATTTCTAACCCAAAGGCTTGGAGTGCCTTTTGAACAACCACAGACGTGTTTTTCCATATTCTTCAAGATTTCACATAATTTCATTCATGCTAACCCTCAGATTTGCACGTGTTTCAAGATCAAACAAATCGAACACCTAGGTAATGTTAGGCTTTCTCTTAGCTATTTGACGATGTGATTTTTTTCACATTTTAACAATGTTAAGCCTTTCATCTTTAATTTATTTTGTTTGTGTTTCCGTTTTTGGGCAAAAACCACTGTTTGGTCTTTTTTCCATTATAAATTAACTATTCATTGAAATTTCAAAAAAATTACATATTTAGAAACTAGACTCCATTCTACAAATACTAAAAAAAGAAAAAAATGATTTTCAATTAGTTTTCAAAATTTATAGGGATAGCACGGCCAAAATTTTGTTTTTAGGATGTGTCCACTTTGAAATTTAGTAAAAAATCAAATATTCATCAAAAAAATATCAGAAAAATTGGGCATAAACTACATGCTATTAGCTAATTTCTCATGAAAGCGATTTTAAAAATACCAAAAAAAAGTTGACCTTTTGAGGGAGCCACAAAACATGCTATGTTATTTTTTTTAACAGAAACAACACCAATTTCCGTGGCTCCCTCTTTTAAACCCCTTAATCTATGCCATTTAAAAAAAAATAGTAGTTTAGAAAGTAGACTCGGAGCACTATGAACATTGTTTTGGTTGCATCTCCAAATTTTGAGTGTAACTATGCTCAATTTCTCATCCAAGGCCAGTATATCCTAATTTCAGAGAAAAAAAAGTGGCCACTTAAGACCCCTTTTTGGCCCCCCATATTCTTGCACTTACCCTTGGATGTACTAGACAAGGTCTTCACATGCCTGGAAGAATATAAGGTCAGATTGAACCCTAAGAAATGTGTGTTTGGAGTTACTTCGGGCAAACTACTGGGGTATATCATCTCTCAATGGGGAATTGAAGTTGATCCTACTAAAGTGAAAGCCATCATGGACATGCCTCCACCAACAAGTCTCAAACAACTACGTAGCCTACAGGGAAAATTACAATCAATTAGGAGGTTCATTGCATAGCTCGCTGACAAATGCCACCCATTTCAACACTTACTCTGCAAAGGGGTGCCCTTTGTATGGACTAAACATTGCCAGGATGCTTTTCAAAAGATTGAAAATTTTCTTTTGTCACCTTCGGTCCTCATGCCTCTAATATTAGGACAACCTCTTTTATTGTACATATCAACAACACCTTTAGCACTGGGGGTACTTTTGGTGCAAAATGATGAACAAGACAAGGGAAGAGCTATTTACTATATCAGCAAAACGTTAGTGAGGTATGAGCTTAATTACATTCCTATAGAGCATGCATGCCTTGCAGTGGTTTTTGCCACTCAAAAATTGTGTCACTACATGTTGAACCATAAAACAAAGCTCATCATAAAGATTGACCCCCTAAAGTATCTACTCAACAAGGCATCCTTGACATGACAGTTAACTAAATGGGTCATAATATTGAGTGAATTTGATATCGAATATATGGATCGCAAAGTAATAAAGGGGCAAGTTATCGTAGATCAGTTGGTAGAAGTACCTACAATAGTAGATCATCCTTTAGTTGTAGATTTCTCTAATGAATCCGTCTTTGCCATAGAAGTTTCGAAAACATGGACATTATTCTTCGATGGTTCTTGCATAAATCACGGCTCAGGCATAGGCATTTTGTTCATCACTCCTCAAGGAGATGCTATCCCTAAGGCATTTCGCACCTTTCCTTGCACAAATAATATTGTTTAATATGAGGCATCTCTCACTGGGTTGCATATGATTGTCAATTGCAAAGTAAAGAAATTACAAGTCTTTCACGATTCACATCTAATCATCAGGCAGGCCAACAATGAATACAACACAAAAGATGAAAAACTCATGCCATACAAAAGGATGGTTGATAGCTTTAGACTCTACTTCGACATAATGGTCTTCGATCAGATTCCTAGGGCTCAGGACAGAGTAGTCGATGCAATGGCTACAATAGGATCTCTCTTGGACATCCCAAAAAATGCTCCTCAATTTGAGTTCTTGGTGGAACAACTATTGATCCCCGCCTTTGACATACCTAAATTAGAGCTAGTGTGTGAAATCATTGGTTCCACATACTCATGGTACAATGACATTTACACCTACCTGAGTGACCAAACCCTTCCTACTAACCTATCGTCCAATCAACACAAATCCTTCATTCACCAAGCTGCTAAGAATGTCATCATCGGTGACACCCTTTACTGCCATGGCTTTGACAATACCCTCTTGTGATGTCTTAACACTGAGGAAGTACAAATGGTCTTATGCAAGGTACATGAAGGTATATGTGGAGCTCACTCTAGTGATCCTACTCTCACCAAAAAGATCATAACAGCTGGATACTATTGGGCAACCATGGAAAACAATGCATACCACTTCGCTAAGAAATGCAGATAGTGTGAAATACATGGAGATCTCATGCATGCACCAGCCCAGGACCTTCAACCACTCATGTATATCCATGGTCATTCTTTCAATGGGGACTTGACCTCGTGGGAAAAATCCATCCCACCTTTGCCATTGGCCACAAGTTCATCATCATTGCCACTGAATATTTCACAAAGTGGATCGAGGCAATTCCCATGACATACATTATTGGTAAATAGATTTCTAAATTCATTCTCAACTACATCATATGCCAGTATGGTGTCCCTCAATCTATTATAACAAATAATGGTTGACCTTTCAAAAATTAGGACGTCCATGAACTTTGTGAAAAATTCCACATTCAACACCATTTTGCTACTCCATTCTACCCCCAAGGTAATGGCCAAGCCAAGGCATCAAATAAAACCATCATAAAAATTATCAATAAGACTGTCAATGATGTTGGCCATGATTGGCACATCCAGCTTAATCCTACCTTGTGGGCCTACTACACTAGCATCCGCACACCCACAGGAGCCACCCCATATTCCCTTGTTTATGGTTCTGAAGCCATCCTGCCCATTAAGGTCGAGTTGCCTTCCTTGAGAGTATCACTGGAACAATTGGTGGATGATCAAGAGTATACAGTATCCAAGTTGCATGAACTAGAGCTGTTGAATGAAAGGAGACAAAATGCACTTGCTCATTTACAAGCATATCAGAATCATCTCCGACGTAGTTACAACAAGAGGGTTCGAGTTTAACAGTTCAATATCGGAGACTTGGTCCTAAAGAGAACCCCAAGAATCAAATGGAATGGGAGAAGCTAGGAAAATTTGAGCCAAATTGGTTGGGGCCCTATGTTATCACTGCACCATATGGATCCGGTGCATATCAACTTGGCACTCCTGAAGGTGAACTGCTATCAGAGTTGATTAACAGCATGCACCTTCATAGATATTATACCTAAAAATTAAAAAATTAAAAAATCATGATAAAATAAAAAAAGTACAAAAAATACAAAAAAAAAAAAGCAAAAAATAGTCCAATAGTGAAAGCCACTTTGGTGGCATTGTTGGACAACAAAAATAGTAAAGTGAAATAATTCATCCAAAAGTAAAAACCACTTCGGTGGTGCTTTGGATAAGTACCATGGTGAAAACCTGGCAAATAGGCACCATGTGTAGTTAGTCAGATTCACTCCATTGTCTACCATCACTCTATCTTGTCTTTTGTTTTCTGAAATAAACCCTACATAATCCACATCATAACCACAATAAACCATGTCATCCTTCTCATGGCCTAAGAATAAGTTGACATTTAGCGTCTTCCTAACTTTCCTAAACACTTCGTCATCATCCCATCCCGTCTTGGTCATAACTTTATCCTATACCTAACTGGGGGTAATTCCTGATCGTAAAAATTAGTATTGGAAGACACCTTTCATATAAGCCCAAAAATCCAAAAACATCAAATATTTCAAAAAAACCCAAAAACATTTGGATATTTTCAAAAATACAAAAACATTTCAAAAATCCAAAAACATCAAAAAATCACAAAAAATCAAATAACCAATCAAAAAACCCCAAGCAATAAACCATGTCAGAACCACTTAGTCGAACTACATCACCTCTGAGCTTTCACGTAGGCAAGGCCATCTTCGATGAGCCCCTGAGGCTTCCCACCCCTAGGTCTTAGGTCACACAAAGTTCAAATGGTCGAACTATGTTGTCCCTACGCTTTCGCGTAGGCAAGGCCATCTGCAATGAGCCCCTGAGACATTCGGTCGATCCCTTAGGGCCCATTGGGTCAGTCTTACAATAAATGGTCCCTTTGTCACAATGGACGCTCTGATTAGACCAAAACAATCAATCTTTTAAAGAAACATGCACTTGAAACCAATCTCACAATCAATAAGACAAGCTATCCAATCAGCTAAACTGATCAGTTGCTATCAACTATCCTTATCAATTATCACATATCCTACACAGAATGAGGCATCGTCAAAACTAGGACTCTATGCCTTATACGACATGCATCATTTCTAAAATTAGACATCAACAATCATCACATGGAAATCATCCCACAACTTGTGGCATCTTCGAAACCAAACCGCATGTCTTATACGAAATCTCACACTCCTATCATATGCCTTATACATGTGGTCACACTGTCAAAACTAGACTTAGCATCTTATATGACATGCTTCATATCCTGAAACCAAGCCCTAATCATCCCTTCATAATCAAACAAGACACACATATCACTTGGCAAGCAATCTAATGGTTGTTAACTATGTCAGTTTAGTCTGTCTTATCCTTTATTGGATTGTTGTTTAGTCTCATTCTTATGCTTCTCAAGGCAGTCCCGAAGTGATGAAGAGAAGCGAGGATAGAACGAGACCTTCTTTGATTTTTGTTTGTGGTTTGTCTTGGTAAAATGACTAGGGCAACTCGGTGTCTTGCATGTGATTGGGATTCCATTGGCTATAAATCAAAGACATCCTATGCATAGGAAAGAATAACCACTTCCTTGCATAAGGATTTGCATACCTCAAGGTTATTTCATCGCATGTTCCAACAAGGTACCACGATTACTAGTCAGAGTCAAGCATTCCTTGTCTATCATGTGCCTATTTTACAAAGGACCACATTGTACACTTTGGTCTATGCCTTGCCACTGTATCTGTCATCCCTTGACATAATAAGTTCGATGATGATAAGTAGAAACTACAAGTAACAAGCTCAAAAATCTATCAAAGAAAATTCTCATTCCATTCTTCTAGACAATCTTCATTCCTCCACCATCTCTCTCGCACATCTTCATTTCTTCTATTCATTCTATCATGATGGTGTACTTTTTGGGAAATTTCCTAAATTTTTTAAACCTTTTTTAAAAATTTGATGAATTTCCTAAGGGGGCATGCTATCTCACTTCATCTGGGGCATGTTGGGGCATGTCCAGGGCATATTTTTGAATTTTTATTTGACACAACGTCAGAATTGACATTGTATCAAGGAGGGGCAAAATGTAGACACTTAAAAATGTCCCCTTTACTCGCAAGCATAACAGTCATGTCAATTTCAACTATTAATTAAATTTTTTTAATTATTTAATTAATTCAATTCCCTCCTTTCTAATCATTTGTCTATGTTTCTTCTATAATTAAATAATTAATTTTAATTAATTGATTATTTAATTATTCATACTCTAATTCAATTAATTTAAACAAATAAACATTTGTTTAAATATAACCTCACCTAATGGAGAAAAACCCCTTTAGTCAACTAGGGGTTCACATGCATTATCTCAATAAATTAAATAAATTGGGAAAATTTATTTAATTTAAATTCCCTCACACCTCATCATATTTTTGAATTTTAAATTCACTCTTGTAATGTAGTGGAGGGAAACCCTAATCAATCTTCACCCTCCATTTTGCTCCAAAGTCAACTTTGAATCTCAACCATCCATTCAAACATACTCTTCTATAAAACATCTTTCTACAGCAATTTTCAACATGACACAACCCTAAAATTTGTTGTACACTCTCTAACATCTTTCCATTTTCACTCATTTGAGCTTCTCGTGATCATTGTAAATCTACAAAATTTGAGAACACTATGGGAGATTGAGGAGGACAATGGAGATTAGTCAAGTTGTAGCTTAGAATCATAGTTTATTTTCTATTTATTTGACTGATTCATGGCTTGTTTGCACTCCATTGGTAGTTAGGGTTTGATGTAGCTTGTTTTATGCGTGCTTGAAAATTTAAATCCTAACATAGAAACATGTATCAAAAACTTGTAGCAAGCCATAAGGGAGGCTACTGTATTATACCAATTTTTTTTGCAATGGCCTACTACTACCAAAAATCTAAAAGATCAAATAGATACCCTAGAAGTAAAAATAGCATAGACTACAAGGACATATGATCAGTCAAAAGATATGATTGGAGAAATAAGGGTACAAATTGAGACAACCCACACACAGTTGCAGCAACTGTAGGATCAAAGGGAGTAGATGAAGGGGTAGGTAAAATATCTAAGAGAGGTAATCAGCCTCCCTAGATAGCCCACTTAATAGGCATATTATTTGAGGCCAAACTAAATGTGTAGAAGACACAAATCCCAGCCAATATGGGAGATGCGGAGAAAACACACATTGAGATAGAGGCCCAAATCTAGGTGCTACAACAAACTAAGTGATAGTGGAACACTACCTTGAGCTAGTTGAAGGTGATTTACAAGAATATCCTACCCTAGAACTATCGTCTCATGTCTTGAGGATAAGACAGTTGTTGGTAGGGTATGTACAACAATAGAGCATACAACAGATCCTACCGCAACTCACTGCAAGGAGAATGTAGAGGACAAGGCCAACATAGGTAGTGACATTTTGCAATGGACATGTCCCTATTGTAACATATAGATATGTAATAGATAATAGGTAAGATGTAAGAAGAGAGATGTAAGAGAATATGTAAGAAGAGATATATGCAAAGTAGAGACACAGACCTACCATTTTGTATATAATATTATAATGAATATATATAATGGAGATATAAGGATCTGATCTAATATCTAAGTGTATATGAATGTGTATGCTGTGTATGAATGATGTATTATTACTGTATGTTATAATTCCTTACTGTTCTTTATGAATCTCTTACTATATCTTCTGGGATATAAACTAGCTTTAAAGATTTGACTGAGGCCTAGATCTCTAGACTGAGTCCTCCCCATTTTTTGCCAACAATGACCAAGCCCTTGTGGATGATATTGAGACATATTTTTCTCCATATTGTATGAACACATCCTCATGGGATGATTAGTCTATTTGGTTGACATACATTGATGCCCCATCCACAATTAAGTATACTTTTGTAATATCATGTTACTATTCTAAAGTTCAGAGCTACTTATTTAAGAGCTTCTAATGATTATTTGTAGTAGGTTCATATATGTATTTTGGATTCACTTCATTGGGACCAATTTCTACCAAACATCTCGTGTTTGTTTATAGAGTCCCTCATTTTGGAGCTAGATGACATTCTTGAGGACATTCAACTCCTCTTTGATGGTAGTCATTTCATCACTATTATCCCATCTTCCTTGTCTTTGGATCTTGTGCCTTCTAACTCTACACATGAGATTGGATTGTTTCTACCTTTGTGCATTGAGGCATCTTTTGATATTCACATGTGAACACTTGAGCAGAGTTCTGAGATAGGATACATCATGAGAATTCCTACCTGACCTTACTTCTTCGAGTGGAAATTACTTCAACATTCACCATGAAAGTTGTTTCTTCCTAAGGGGAGAAATGTTATTTGCCAGAAATGGATCATCTTCCACATTCATATACAAACATCCTCTTTTGGGACAGCGTCTACTTCATTGTGGGGGGTTTTCATAGTCTCTTTCACTCTCTATTCTAGGGGTGTTCTCTCTTTATTTGTGGGGGGCTTCTTCTCTTGGGGGGGAATTCTTTGTGTATGGGTACCTCATTAGGCTTCATTTTCTAGGACCCATCTCTTCATCCATCTAAGCTACACTTAAGGGGGTGTTAGTGTAGGTTTTTATTTTCCTAGTGAGTTATTTATTTTCCTATTTCCTAAGATTTTCCTACACTTTTGTTAAATTTTATTAGGTTAATAAAGTGAGTTTAATTAGGTGAGTGGGTAGTTTGAGGTGTCACCATCCTATGAGGGAGTTACATTTACTATGTTTAGACCATTTAGTGGGATCTCCCTATTGGTAAGTTTTGCCACCTCCACCCTTCTCCCTAGTCTATATAAACTCACTACCTAGATTGTATTTTGCATCTTGTATGGTAATTATACCAATATCTTGTAGCCTTTTCTTTGAGCTCGTAATGCAATTCTATCATCATGACAATTGCATATCTCTTGGAATCACTAGTTTGCTTTTGTTTATGCATTTACAACTTTTGTAACTTAGAATCTCTCTTAAAAAGTTCTTGGGATAGAGGAGGGGGTATTTATAGGTGGGAAATGAAAACAATAGGTGGGATTGATTGAGGAGATAACTAGAATTGATTGGGAAGATAATTGGGTTTGATTGGGAGATCACAAGAGTTGAAGAGAAGAGAACAAAAGATTGATTAGAAGATTACTATGGAGTGATTGGGAGTGAACGAAAGAGTGATTGAGAGTTGAGAATTAGTTAGGGGAGTGATTTCTCATTTGTGCATGAAGGATGTCATGCTTGCGACAAGCCCACTTGTATGCTAACCATACAAGTGGGCTGAAAATAAAATTTTCTAGTCAAAACATATGACAATAGAATTTTGAAAAAAATAAATTTTAATTTATTTGTACCTATGGCTCACTTATAGAGACGCTATCATGAAATGGAGTAAGCTAATTATCTCTCCAATCAACAACTTCCTATTAAATACAATTGTCAAGTTAGGTCTAAATGGTAAAACCCTATATCTAATGACTAAAACTTTGACTATAAGGTAAAGGAATTAAAACTATAACTAATTTATTCATGACTAAAACATAGTTGCAAAACTTTTTAATCTAATTATAATAGGTGATCTAATGGTTAAAATTCAATAAATTAAGTACTTATCGTGGTTTCACTTACCCACCATTATTTTTATCCCAAATAACTTCAAAGGTAACAATTTTAATAAGCAAACATTAATGATTAATTATACTCACTTTTTACACAAAATACAATGCTATAAAAAATATATATTAATTTAACAAAAATTCACATAGGTACATGGTGAAATTATAAATCCATATTATAGATATTCTCCATAAAAGGAACAAGACTTTGGTTAAATAAATATTTATATACATGAACATAAAAAAATAAAATCTTTCACGTTCAAATTAATTAAACATAAATATACCCAAACTACCATCTTAGAAGTTTCTAAAATAATTTTACCTAACTAATATATTTCTAATTCCCATGGCTTTCACTTAATGGAATTGCCATAGCAAGCATAATTGTTATTTCCTAATTCCAATTACCATTAAATAGGAGTTAGACTATAGTACTACTAACTAACTTCATCATGATTACCTAACACTAATTTAACAATTATTATAACTACATTTTACAAATCTCACTAACATAAGCTAAAGAAGGAAATAAATAAGTACCATAAAATCACAAGATTTATTTAAAGAGGTTAAATTTTGTATTTCAACTAAATAATTAAAGAAATAATTCCTTTACATTACCATCTAAAGAATAACTGATTTACCCCTATAAGACTTATCTAAAAAATTAAATAATTTAAATATAATTAAATAAGCATACAACCTAGACTTAATTTTACTTGGCATAAATAACTCTGACGCCCTATATGGAAACTTCCAAGAACACTTAAGCTAGCTAATTCTTCAAATTGAAAATAAAAGATAGACAAATTTAAATAATCATTAACGATTCTAATATTTACCTATAATTAATGATCTCACTCAAGGCCTAAATTTGATGGTTGTATGGCCATATTTAGGCATTTTTCCTGTAAAATACAATCAAATTTTTAAAAATATTGTATCATATGAAAGGAGAGATTTTGGATAGAATGTCAAAATATATATAAAATTGTGATAATATATATATTTAGTTTATATATAATTTTATTTATATTAAAGTATGTCATAATATTTTGAGGGCATCTTTGAATGGATAACCGTCATTAAAAAATTGCTTGACAGGCAGGTCGACCGTCAAATTTAAGCCCTAGTCTCACTCTACAATATTCATTTGTGAAAAGAAAGGTTATTAGTCATGCCTAATACTTTTCCACACATTAATTTATAGTTAATAAATTGATAACATCTAAATAAAATTACCAAGTTTATACTGATGAAAAAATGAACCATAATATAAATAATATTATCTACCCATGGAAAAAAATAATTTCTTAATCCTAAAAGATTTAACTCAAAATTAACTATTTGTGAAAAACAACTTAAATTTAGAAATTCCTCAAACTTCCTAACCTAATTGCTACATTGCTAAAATCACATAAATCCATTTTCATAATATAATTCGCCCTCATTTCTTCTCTTCCTCTTGCATTTCATTCTCTTCTATTTTAATTTATTCCCTTCTGGTAAAGGTTTATTGGTTGTGATGTGGAGGTTGGATCTACGGAGCTATGGAGAAAAAGTGACAGGAACAAATAAGAAGTATTATCCTCTGATCAAAATGCATGTAGAGGGGAAAGCTATTAATTTTCAGGAGATGAACATGCATGCTTTAATAAAATACATTTTATATATTTTTATTCACATAAGATTATTAGTTGCAGCCTTACATCATGTATACAGCAGCAGGAATTTTAGTGTATTTTATTATTATTTATTTTTATTTATTTTTGTGGTGAAGAAGTAATAAAAGTGTAATGAAGCAAGTTAAAAATAAAATAAAAATATTTAATATATGTTATTTTAGGGGGAACCCCATCATGGGAAGGTCATAGCAATGTATAACTATATATATTAAGGAATACGCCCATAGGAACAATTGTCGGGCACTATAATGCTCACATATAAAAGTCTATCGAGTAATTAATTTATTTTAATTTCAAACTCTAAATTTTTAATTTATTTTTCCTTCTTTTCTTTATATCATTAAACGCCTTTTTAAATAATGTAAAGATTCAAGTATTTTTTTTAAATATGTATATATATACCTAATATTAACTATTTACAGTAAGTATAACGGTATAAGTGAAAAAGAATACAATGTGTGAAACGAGTGTAGGTGCACAGCTGGGATGCGGTAAGGGTTAGCAAATTGAACTCGATGGCAGGAGGTTGTGCAAATCAATGGCCAATGCTTGGGGTAGGGGCAAAAAGAGACTTGTTTTTGGGAGGCATTAGTACGCCTTCCATTCCGGCACGTCCCTGGAGTGCTCTAGTTTGCCCAAGAAAACCCTAGTTGCTGCTCCTTTGGGGAAATCCACTATGGAGAATGTTGTTGCTCCTTGTGCCTTCGATCCTCTTGCTGTGAATGACACAAGGGTTTCTACTGGAACCGTGCCCTTCACCTCGGTTGATGGGTGCAAAAATAGGGCTAACCCATTTCATGTATGCTCTGACTATTGTCGTGAGCATGCTAAACTGGTAAACCCTAATCCCCCCAATCCTCTAGTTTCTTCTGATCCCCCCTCCTCTGAAAATGGATAGTGGCTCTCAATCTGGTGGTGCTCACTTTTCTTTTGGGGATTTAGTTGTTTCCTTCTCCAATGAACCGACATATTTTTGCATTTATGATGGTTGTATTGTTGCAATTACTGAGGACTGTAGTAATCATTCTATGGTTTTGATATGCATGCACAAACATCCTTCAGTGGATTTAGTTTTTGATTGGATCAAATGCATCTGGAGTAACATATCTCTCCCTATCGTTGAATCTTTGGACTTTGGTTTTTTTCCTAATAACGTTTTGTTATGTGGAGGACTGTAACTTTGTTTTGTAGAAAGGACCTTAGTTTTTCAATAGTTCTGGTCTCTTTATTTCTCCTTGGTCACCTTTCTTCAACCTAGCTACAGTGAAGATTACTCTTATTCCTATTTGGATTTGTCTTTACAATTTGCCCTTGGTTCTATGCAATGTGGATCTGCTCAATAATATGATCAACTAGGTGGGGTCTTTTCTCAAGCTTGATTCAAATTTGGTGGCTTCGGATCGTAGATTCTATAGGGTTTATGTAATGGTGGATATCTCTAAACCCCTCTCTCATTCTATCTGGATCCATTCTTCACATGGTGTTTGGACTTCATTTTTAAACTATGAAGGTTTACCTTTTTGTTGCTTCCACTGCAATAAGCTTGGTCATATAATTGATGCTTGCTCTCTTCATTGTTTGGTTGGGGCAAGGAATGTTTGCTTGAAGAAGTGGGTCAAAAAGGGTGGTGCTTCGGATACTAATTTCATTTGGAGGAATCATGGTAAGTTTTTTGAACCCCCCAAGGAGCAGGGGCCAATTTTAGACCAGCTGACAAATCCCTTTTCACTTTCAATTATCTCTATCCATGAGAGCCCACCTAATTCTCCTTCTGGGATCGAGGAGGATGGATCTGATTCTAATGACACTTTCCCTTTCATGGAGGACTTGGAAGAGCAAATTCATGATTGTTTTGATGATTTCACTTTGGATCCACCTCAGAAACTTGGGATTCATCAACCTGTAAGTGGCAAACTAAAACCTTATTGTGGCTCAAAATGAAAGGTTGGGAGGAAGTCTGATGCTAAAAAGCTTCGCATTGAAGGTTTAGAAGCTGGCTCTTAGCAGACCTTGGATGCGCTTCTCTTTCGAAACACTTGAAGGGCATATTTTTTTGGCACCTAAGCTTTGCCTTCTCTTCTTATGTGTCTTTGCATCTATACTGAAAACTTGTTTCAGTTGTTTATTCTTTTGTAGGCTTCTTTAGTTCTCCTCTTTCTTCCTTTGTTCTTCTAGAGGCTTCTGTTTCTCTCAGCATCTTCTTTTCTGCGTGGCAATTATTTGTAATTTTTTCTATTACTATTTTAATAAAATCTCTCTTACGAAGCAAAAAAAAATATTAAATATTTATAAAAAATAAATTCAATGTATTAGCAATGCATAAATTTATATATGAAAATATATAAATATGTGAAGTGCATATAAATAATTTAATTATATATATATTACTTCTTAGTCCTATGAATAAATATATTAATCAAAATAGATGAACTTGAATGAATATAACCCATATATGTATAGATATTTATATTCACCAAATTATGTATATATATATATATATATATATATAATGAAATATTTGTATATAATTAATGTTAATTTATATATACACACAAAGAATAAATTTATCCAATGCATATCCGATGCAAATAAAGAATACATATCTAAATAATTAGGCTTAACTAATACACTTATATGCTTCTAAATCAAAAAATGAGACAAGGAATTCCACATAAATAAGAAAGGTAAGGTATTGAGGTATTGATTTCAGAAATAACTTGTACATTTTACAGTGATACAATTTATTCCAAGAAATATCATCTAATTCTACCATTATCAAAATAAATAATATACTTATATCTAAGGGAAGACAATTACATTTTGTAAACTTTCACTCATTTATTGCACAGATTCTTATCCTTGATATGATACACTGGATGACTTCAAACCACAATAAATGTTTACATAAAAAAATACACCAAAAGAATTCATTTCATTTCTTCATAATTAGATATGAAATAAGGAACTAACTTTGCAATTTCAAGAACTTAATGATACAGTATATTTCCATGCATGACAATAGCACAAATGACCATTGGAAATATAATAATAACAATTTTATACAAATTATACACAGATAACATGAGATTAGGTATCTTTTATATGCATCACTAACTAGCATCATGCCACAATTTCTTTACTAGTTTCCTCAATAGGTCAACAGGTTTATACTGCAATAGGTCTTCAAAACTTCTACAGATCAACCCTACAACAAAGACAATAGGGATGGATAGGACTACTCTCCTCCCTGCCATAGGGGTTGATTCACAACCCCACCCCCAAGCTAGAGGTTTTTAGGAATGGGTTCACAATCATGCAAGCACATATAACATACACAGGAAAATAATACACTAAATCCACAACATCAGACAAAATAAACCCCAAAGGCATAACACAAACAATGGGATCCATTTGGATTCCATAAGGGAGAGAGGGGGGAAAAGTCTTCCCTTTTGGGCTTGAGAGACACAACTTTCTTCCTTCACAATGCATGCAACACAACAAATATCATTTTCCCAACCACCACAGCACCTCCATCCAAACACCCATCCACCACCACATACAACACTAACAACTCCAAAGACAATCACCACACCACCCAATACCATCATCCTTCCAAACCCATCACCAATCATCCATTCCTTCCACAACCCCCATAACACCTTATCAATAACATATAAATATATTTCTTTAAACAACCCTGTACAAGAATAAACACAATTATAGCCAAAATCAGCCATACTAGCCCAAGAGAGGTCCACATCTCTCTTCCACATTAAATGGGAGGCCCTCATCAGAGTCAGAGTGCCACTCCCAGAACAACCCATTCCCATAGAAAACACAAACACATGAAAATTCTAAAAATTCCATTTACAAATGAGATTTCATACAAATGACATTTCATAACAAAACCTCATTCAACAGAAGAAAACAACAAAGCTTTTACCTCATCTCTCACCAAGTTAGGGAGAGCTCTTCCTTCTCCTCTTTCCTCTTCCCGTGTATCTTCCCCTCCCCCCAATCCAAAATTCAACCACAATATATAAAACCCAACATGCAAACCCAAAGTATTCCACTCATATAATTGACCCCCTAAAAATAAAATATCACATTTCCATAATAGCCAAAAGGAGAATCTTCTTCTATTTCAAATCTCCATAATAATAAATTGCCTTAACTCTTCCCTTACCCACAACTTACATTATCAAAAAATTTAAATTTTCTTTTCCACAATTTTTCAAAGAACAATAATAAAAATAAATAAAATAATGCAGATTTTGTATTGTGGAATGGATTTGTATGAATTAGGGCTCTCCCTAACTTGGTGAGTGATGCAGAGCCACTTGCAGAAGTGTTTAAAAATGGGTGCCAACTAATTACCCAACATACATTCTCCTAAATATGCATTCTAACATACATCTGCAATATACAATCGCAATATCCTTCAGTTGACCTTCTGTTGCCGGTTCTGCTTACCACTTCTACAGGTCGCACCTTGTATCTTCGCCCAATGTATATGCACGTTGTATATTTGCAATATACAATCGCAAGATACAACTTCAAACATACAAACAAAACCTTGACCGATGTTGACCCACTTGTATCAAACCGTTGTACATTTCCAATGTACATTCAACACATGCAACCAAAAAGTACTTTTGCGGGATACACACATTCATACATATGCGGGATACACAGAAATGAAACCCGATACTCCTTTGTAATATACACAGAACTTGTATATCGAGAATGTATATCTTTGATGTACATTTGCAACATGCATTTTAAAGATGCATTCAAAACATGCAAGCGAAAGATGCATTCTCCCGCATACTTTGCCGATTGTATATTTGACTTAGCCGTTGACCACCTTGTATGTCGAAACCCTTGTATATTTGTAATGTATGTTTAACACATACAAACAAGACATACAAACTTTTTATCAACCTGATATGTCTACAATATGCAAACTTCAATAGAAGAAAGTGATATACTTAGAATGTATATCCGGCATACAATTACTGTATATATACCAAATGTATCTCTAAATGAAACCCCACAAATCTTCACTGTTTGAACTCTGCAAAACCCTACGATTATTCAGATCTGTTTCCTTAACAATCTTAACACAGATTTAACCTTTCTCAACCTAGCACATGAGGATGTTAGGGTTTAATCAAGCATGCTGCAAATCGATCCTATAAACATGAAATGAACAAATAGAGCAACTAAACCAAAAACACAAATCAATATGTACACAGCCATTCCACTGATTCGAATGAATCTAACCGGTGGAATGGATTAGAAATCCATCTTGACAGCAAACCCACAGATCGATGACATAATGGAATCGAACAAAAACATGATCTTCTTTTTATTGTGCTCTCAGAGATGAATACAAATATCTGATTTCATAGCTGAACAATTCAATTTCACAACTACTGCTCTCGGATCTATATCATCTATTCTATATCTGAGATTGACCCAACTAGGGTATTTATCTACTCACAAAGAGTAGTACAGACTTGATTCCCAACGGCTGGGAGACACCTCCAAATGGCTGGGAGGTAACAACCTCTAACAACCTAACAACCTTGTCATCTACAGATCGACAAGTGTCCTAACAACAAACTACAATAATAGAAATGGTCAAACAGACCTTATTACATTAAATGCCCATTTAGGACCTTATTGGAAACATTAAAATAAGCATAAAACAATTAAATGCCTCATGGAGGCCACTATGGATTGGGTGCTCCTACACCATACACCCCACCGTGAAAAGAACTCATGTCCCATGAGTTAGGTCTTGGTTTTGATCCAACAGCACACTCCACTACCTCATATATGTTCCATGATTTCTGGATTGCATTGTAGGTTCTACTCATGCCATTCTTTCTTACTGTCATCTCTGCCTGAACACCTGCATTATAAGCCTTTGGTAATGCTTCTTGTACTGCTGCTATGGCAGAACATGTTGACCTTTCAACTTTTGTTGGTGCTAGAGGACAAACAATTGTCCCTACTATAATAACATCCTTGTCTTGCCAATCAAGTTGTGGCTGCTTGTAAACTTGTTCTTTAACCTTCTGTTGATCCATCTGATCTCCATCAGTCAAAACTAAAAGTACCTTCAAACTTTTATCCTTAGCAACTCCTTTCCCTGAAGTATCCTCAACTGCATTTATGCCTTCTGCTGTAGGCATCTCCACAAACTCTTTCTTTCCCACTAAAATGATTTTGGTTGCCTTCTGTGCTGTAGCATCCTCCTGCAATGGTATCAACACAATAGTTCTCCCATCCTTCTTGATGGTGTATGTGTTAGCATATCCATCATACAATGCTCTCCTATCAAATTGCCATGGCCTACCCAAAAGTAGGTGTCAACATTCCATGGGCCATATGTCGCATAAAACCTTACCCTGATATTCTCCAATCTAAAAATCAACATATGCCTATTCATATACCCAAAGTGATTGACTGTCACTCACCCAAGATGCTTTCTAAGGATTTTGATGTGGAATCCTTTCCAGTTTTAGTTTATCCACCATTTCCTAAGATACCATATTATCTGTTGAACCAGAATCTATTACTACCTTACATATTTTGCCTTTGCTTTTACAATTGGTCTTGAAAAGAGCCCTCTTTTGTATCATGTCCTCAGATGTCTTCAAAATGGTTCTCCTTAGCATCAATGCTTCTCCCTACTCTGGATATCCATAATTGTTAGGAGCTTTTACACTTTGATAAGTGTTTGAGTTTTGCACACTTGGACATTCAGTTTCTTGGATCAGATTTGTCCTTCTGTCTCCCATTGAACTTGTTGCTTTTTCTGGACATCTACTGGCTGTGTGGCCTTCTTGATTGCAACTGTAACATTTGAGAGGTCCTCTGCCCCTAAAGTTTCCTTTTTTATTGTAACTTCCCCTTTGAGTTTGACTGTTGTCTCCTTTGTTGTTCTCTTGATTAGATTCACCTTGGTATCCGAATTCATTTCCTTTGCCTCTAAAAGGACTTCTTCCCCCTCTTTGCTGTCTTCCGCTTCCTCTGTTTTGCTCTTCTCCTTTTCTTTTCAATTTCTCTTCTACTCTCAGCACCACCTAGAAACACTTATCCACAGTTTCTGGTGTCAAGATGGTAATCTCATCTTGTATACTATACTTCAGGCCATTAATATACCTGGCAACTTTTCCTTTCTCATCCTTAGCATGTCCACACCTTAGAGTCAATTTATGAAATTCCTCTGTATAGGTGGATACATCCATATCCTTCTGTCTAAGGTTCTGCATTTTCCTATATATCTGCACTTCATAATCTGCTGGTAGGAACTGAGCTTTGATCCTCTCTACCATCCGACTCTAGGATGAGATCATGCTCTTGCCACTCTTCACCCTTTTCTCCTTGGGTGTAGTTCCACCATGTGAGTGCAGCACCCTTCAATTTTGTCTTTGCAAACTTGACTCTTCTATTTTCCGGTACATCTTTGTACTCGAAGTAATTGTTCAAAGCCTCAACCCATTCGATGACTTCTTCTGCATCCATCTTTCCACTGAACATAGGAATCTCCATTCTTGATTTAGATGATTCCTTACCAAGTGATTTTATAGCCTCCAGAAATTGTTTCTGGTCTGCAAATATACTTGTCTGTTCTAAGGTTGTTTCCTCTTCCCCATCTTCTTCTTCATTAGACTCCACGTCTGGTTTCTTGCCTTTTCCTAAGGTCTTCAACTTAGCCTGGAGTGCTTCCTTGACTCCAGTCTTGATCAGTTCTTCCATCTCCTTGAATTTCCTGACCACTTCGGTGGTCATTCCCTTTGGAGACATGTCACTAGCCCCTTCTTCACTTTCTCTGTCTGACATAAACATTTACAGGTAACACCAACATTGTTGCAAATCCTCTCATCCAACAGCAGATCCTGGAGAAGCACTACCACTCTATCTTGCAGTGGCTTCACTCTGCACCCTCTTCCAGCCAAATCTCTATTGGGGAATGGTCATAACCGACCTTAACATCTTTTGTCCACACACTACAGGAATCAAACTCATCAGCCTTCAGAAAATTAAATACTTAAAAACCTCTGCCCAGAGCTTTCGCTAGCTCTGATACCACTATGATGTAGAGCCACTTGCAAAAGTGTTTAAAAATGGGTGCCAACTAATTACCCAACATACATTCTCCTAAATATGCATTCTAACATACATCTGCGATATACAATCGCAATATCCTTCAGTTGACCTTCTGTTGCTGGTTCTGCTTATCGCTTCTACCGATCGCGCCTTGTATCTTCGCCCAATGTATATGCGTGTTGTATATTTATAATATATAATTGCAAGATACAACTTCAAACATACAAACAAAACCTTGACCGATGTTGACCCGCTTATATCAAACCGTTGTACATTTCCAATGTACATTCAACACATGCAACCAAAAAGTACTTCTGTGGGATACACACATTCATACATATGTGGGATACACAAAAATGAAACCCAATACTCCTTTGTAATATACACAGAACTTGTATATCGAGAATGTATATCTTCAATGTACATTCACAAATGTACATTTGCAACATGCATTTTAAAGATGCATTCAAAACATGCAAGCGAAAGATGCATTCTCCCGCATACTTTGCTGATTGTATATTTGACTTAGCCGTTGACCGCCTTGTATGTCAAAACCCTTGTATATTTGTAATGTATGTTTAACACATACAAACAAGACATACAAACTTTTTATCAACCTGATATGTCTGCGATATGCAAACTTCAATAGACGAAAGCGATATACTCACATAGTGTATATCTGGCATATAATTACTGTATATATACCAAATGTATCTCTAAATGAAACCCCACAAATCTTCACTATTTGAACTCTGCAAAACCCTATGATTGTTTAGATCTGTTTCCTTAACAATCTTAACACAGATTTAACCTTTCTCAACCTAGAACATGAGGATGCTAGGGTTTAATCAAGCATGCTACAAATCGATCCTATAAACATGAAATGAACAAATAGAGAAACTAAACCAAAAACACAAATTGATATGTACACATCCATTCCACCGATTCGAATGAATCTAACTGGTGGAATGGATTAGAAATCCATCTCGACAGCAAACCCGCAGATCAATGACACAATGGAATCGAACAAAAACATGATCTTCTTTTTATTGTGCTCTCAGAGATGAATACAAATATCTAATTTCATAGCTAAACAATTCAATTTCACAACTACTGCTCTCTGATCTATATCATCTATTCTATATCTTAGATCAACCCAACTAGGGTATTTATCTACTCACAAAGAGTAGTACAAACTTGATTCCCAACAGCTGGAAGATACCTCCAAATGGCTGGGAGGTAACAACCTCTAACAACCTAACAACCTTGTCATCTACAGATCGACAAGTGTCCTAACAACAAACTACAATAACAGAAATGGTCAAACAAACCTTATTACATTAAATGCCCATTTAGGACCTTATTGGAAACATTAAAATAAGCATAAAACAATTAAATGCCTCATGGAGGCCACTGTGGATTGGGTGCTCCTGCACCAGTGAGAGTGAGTGATGCAGAGCATCTAGCAAAAGCTTACAAACAGGGTGAAAAACCCATTAAACCCACCAAATAGCTAAAATCTTGACATACAGCATGTATGTTTAAAACCTGTTAGCATCATCATATTTTCTCTGCCGACCGATATCCCTTCTGCAGCATCATGATGTTCGGCATCTATCGACAGCATCATGATGTTCGGCTTCAGCAGGATATAAAATATCGGGTTCCTCCAAATATCCTGATGACGACAACCTCATGCACCTCTCTTCAGATGCTTACGTCACCCTGATATTCGACCAACTCACATGATCAGGATCAGGATGTAACTTATCGGGTCACATTTGAACATCATGATAACGGTGTTCAACTTTTATGCACATGACGAATATTCCACTGAATATTCCTTCCGCCGGCTAACACTCCGCGCCGATCACCCCGATATCCTGCGCCTATGCCAAACACTTAATGTTTTGTAGGATAAACCTTTTATCAGGTGATATTTGAGATATCCTGATGACGATGACGTCACATGCACCCGATGTCGATGTCACCTGGATATGAGGCTCCTTTATATACTCCGTAGCATGATATGAATTGTCAGGTTACACTCTAATATCCTGGTGATGATTTATGTGATCCTCGGTTACCTGATATTCAAACAAAAAATGATCCTCCTCCTTCCTTTGGCAAATGTGACTTTGACTCACCGTTGACTCATTTGATTGTACCTTTGCCTGCATGTATGCTCCAACATACAACAGCGATATGTAGATGATGGATACACACCAAATGATCCTGACGGTGATATATATAGGAAGTATATATCCAACCTATATCATCCTGATGCACTCAAAACATGCATTTTCCCTAAGTTTCAAAACCCAATCCGGATAGTGATATACACATATATGCAGATGCGATATACACAGTCTGTAATGTCGCATGTAGAAGTTGTATATCCGTCAAATGCATAAAACTCTCAAAACTTCATAATCTCACATAGAAACATGATGATTGGGCTAGATTACCTCTTGAGCGATTCAAACTTAGAAATTTATCCTTCCAAACCCTAGCACATGAGGATGCTAGGATAACTCACAGCATGCTACCAACTGATCCCGCGAACATGAAATGCATGAATATGAAAACAAAAAGGAAAACTAAACTCCTGTACATGACCATTCCACCGATTCGGAGAATCAACCAGTGGAAGGGTTAAATGAATCCATTCGCCTGTAACCAAAAAGAATCAATACATAGATAGCTTGTAAACCAGACAAATGAAACCAATGGGATCTCTTACTTTCAGTAACAGAAATGCATACAAGATTCACAGTCTCACTGTATCACAAATGTCTCTACTTCTGCTATGCTAAAAACTCACCAAACTATCAACTATATCTACTATGTCTAAAACCAACTGATCTAGGGCATATATAGTAATCCTTGCGAGTACTGCCAACTCGATTCCCAGCAGCTGGGAGACTTCCGAGCGGCTGGGAGAGGATAGCTAAGACAACTAGCATAACAACTTCTAACTAACATGCACATCCTCCTAGATCGATCTAAAACATACGCATTGATCCAATGGACCTTATTACATCATGAAGTCAAACATACTAAAAATAGACTCATACTAAAAATAGACTTATGTTCTGTATTGCAGGGGTGCTCTTGCACCATACTCCCTAGAAGAAGAAATCTCAAGTCCACTTGAGATGAGAGTATGTAGATCTACACCATGTTGCTGGATCTATTCTTCAGTCATCCACACTGCTTCTGAATCAGGTCTGCCCTGCCAAGACACCAAATACTCCAAATAGTTTTTGTTCCGTGTCTTCTTGATCACTCTGGTGTCCAAAACCTTCTGCAACTGTGGTGAATCATGCTTTGGAATGTCATCAGTTGTTGTATCCTGTAGTAGTTCCTGTTTTGCATGCTTGTATGGAGTTAAATCACATACATTGAATATAGGTGATAAACTAAGATCTGGAGGGAGTTGTATCTCATAAGCATTCTGTCCATGCTTTCTCAAAATCTGACATGGTCCAATCTTCCTCTGCATGAGTTTAGTATATTTGCCCTTAGGAAGTCTTTCCTTCTTCAAATGAACCCATACTAAAGCTCCAACATCAAACTGTACATCTTTCTTCTTTGTATTAGCATATGCTTTATACTTCAAGGTAGTTTGCTGTAGCTGGGTCTTTACTTGATCATGAACCTCTTTTATGGCTTCTGCAAAAGCTTCTCCCTTTGCACTAACAGGGTCTACTGTAGGTAGATCTCTCAATTCCAAAATTCCTCTTGGAGGCATACCATACACTATCTAAAAAGGTGATTTCCCTGTACTCCTATTGACAGTATCATTATAGGAAAATTTGGCCTGAGAGAGGATATTATCCCACTTTTCTCCATGTTTTTTGTCAAACATCTGAGTAAATTCCCTAAGGAACGATTTACTACTTCAGTCTGTCCATCCGTTTAAGGATGATATGCAGATGAAAAAGACAAATTTGTACCCAGTTTCTTCCAAAGAGTTCTCTAGAAGTGACCAATAAACTTCACATCCCTATCTGATACTATGCTCAATGGCAATCCATGTATTCTAACAATTTCCTTGAAAAACAAATCTGCAATGTATGAAGCATCAACAGTAGTTTGGCATGGCAAGAAATGTGCCATTTTGTTGAATCTATCCACTACAACAAAAACATTGTCACATTCTTTCCTTGTCCTTGGTAAACCCAAGACAAAATCCACACTTATGCTTTCCCATGGTCTGGAAGGAATGGGTAAAGGCTGGTATAAACCTGCATTAGTTGATCTCCCTTTTGCTTTCTGACATATCACACATGTCTCTACAAATTTTTTGACATCTGATTGTATCTTAGGCCAATAATAATGTCTTCTAACAAGATCAAGAGTCTTATCCAAACCAAAATGACCTACCATAGCTCAACAATGTTTCTCTTTAATGACATTCAACCTCATAGAACACCTTGGAATACACAATTGCCCACCTTTGAACAGCAATCCATCCTGGATCAGAAATTAAGAGAACTCAGCATGATATTTATCTCCAAAAGAAGTACATACCTGATATATCTCTCCAAAATCTTCATCAGCATCATACATGGTCTTTAGTGAATCAATTCCAACACTCTCCAACTGAATCTAGTTGACTGTTAGAGCTCTCTTGCTCAAGGCATCTGCTACCTTATTCTTGACTCCTTTCTTATGCTTCAGTGTAAAAGTGAAAGCTTGTAAAGTTTCTACCCATTTCATGTGTCTGTGGTTCAGCTTTTCTTGGCTGTTTATGAAACTCAGAGCCTGATTATCTGTGAATACTATGAATTCCTTTGGCATCAAATAATGCCTCCATTTCTTGAGTGACTGGACTAAAGCATACATTTCCAAATCATATGAGGAATACCTCTTTTTAGCATCATTAAGCTTCTCACTAAAAAATGCAATTGGCCTACCTTCTTGGTTGAGTACTACTCCAATGGCCATGTGACTAGCATCACATTCTACCTGAAAGATTTTATTAAAATCTGGAAGTGCAAGGACTGGCTGTTGTGCCACCTTCTTTTTCAATGTTTCAAAAGAATCATCTACTTCCTGAGTCCAAGAAAATTTGCACTTCTGTCCTCCTTTTATAGTATCAAGCATGGGTGCACAAATATGACTAAACCCTCTTATAAACTTTCTGTAGAAGGTTGCTAACCCATGGAAACTTCTAACATCATTCATAGTCTTTGGAGTTGGCCAAGACAATATGGCACTTACCTTCTCCTTATCCATTTGTAGCTTTCCTTGTGAAATGACAAATCCCAAATATGTGATCTCCTCTTGCATGAACAAACACTTGTCCAAATTTATCATCAGGTGCTCTTCATGTAACCTCTTGAGAACCAAATCTATATGTCTGAAATGTTCTTCCTTTGTGTTGCTAAAAACCAGAATGTCATCTAGATATACTATGACAAACTTACCCATGAATTCTCTCAAAACCTCATTCATCAATCTCATAAAAGTACTAGGTGCATTAGACAAACCAAAAGGCATAACTTTCCACTCATACAACCCTTCATTGGTTTTGAATGTTGTTTTCTATTCATCTCCTGGCCTAATTCTGATCTGATGATAACCACTCTTCAAATCTATTTTTATAAAATACTTAGCACCTCCCAAACAGTTAAGTAAATCCTCTATCTTAGGTATTGGAAACCTATACCTGATTGTGATCTTATTAATAGCTCTGGAATCTATGCAAAGCCTCCAAGTGCCTTCTTTCTTTGGTGCTAGTACAGCTGGTACTCCACATGGACTTAAACTTTTGCCAATCAGACTTGTGTCTAACAATTCCTCAATTTGTCTTGCTACTTCTGCATTTTGTTCTAGAGTTAGCTTATATGCTGCTTTGTTTGGAAGTGTAGATCCTGGGATTAGATATATGCAATGGCTGATATCCCTTACAGGTGGTAGGGATCTTGGCATTCCATCAGAAATGATACCTTTATACTTATCCAATAGCTCTTGGACAGCTAGGTCTATGAACCTCTGTTTCTTCTCCTTCTTGAGTTCTTGCTGCTGTTCTTTGTTCACTACCAGACATGGAATTAGGGCATATGCAACTGCACCTTCTACTACTACTTCTTTCATGAACTATTTTCCTTCCATCAGCATTACCTTCACCTCTTTTCCTTTTGATTTCTCCTCCTTTGTTAATGGTAGTAACTCAGTCATTGTACCATTCTTAGTGATTGTATAGGTGTTTCTACCACCATCATGGCATGCCTTCAAGTCATACTGCCACGGTCTACCAAATAAAAGATTGCAAGCATCCATCTTGGTAATGTCAAACAATAACCTGTCTTTATATGCTCCAATCTAAAATTCTACCCAAGCATGTTCTTCTACAACCATCTGCTGACCTTGGGTAAGCCATGAGACCTTATATGGGGATGGGTGAGGCAATCTTCTAATCTTAAGCTTTGTTACCATTTCATCAGATACAAAATTTTTAGTAGAACCAGAATCAATTAAAACTTTACATGCCTTACCTCCTGCTTTGCAAATGGTTCTGAAAAGAGACTTTCTTTGTGGGGGTTCTTTGTCAGGTACCTTCATGGTAGTCATTGTTCTTCTCATCATCAGAGATTCTCCACTCTCTGGATATCCATAATTGTTAGGAGCATTCACACTCTGAAAAGCATTAGAGCCGATTGCACTTTGACTATCAGGTTCTTGGATCAGATTTGTTCTCCTTTCTCCTGTTGAACTTGGTGCCTTTTCTGGACATCAGCTGGCTATATGGCCTTCTTTGTTACAGTTATAACATCTGATAGATCCTCTGCCCTGGGATCTTCCTCTAAAAGGTCTTCTGCCTCTGAAGTTTCCTTGCTGGTTGTAACTTTCTCTCTGGTTTTGACTGTTATTTCCCTTGCTATTGTTATGACTAAATTCTCCCTAATATCCATGTCCATGTCCTCTGCCTCTGAAAGGATCTCTTCCACCTCTCTGCTATTTACCTCTTCCTCTATTGTTCTGTTCTTGTCTTCTATTTAACTTCTCTTCCACTTTCAATGCCAACTAAAAACATTTCTGAACTATATCTAGATTATGCAGATTCAAATCTTCCTGAATGTTGAACCTCAATCCATTAAGGTATCTGGCTACCTTTTCTTCCTCACTTTCTTTTACCTTTGTCTTCACACAAAGTTTCATGAATTCTTCTATATATGAGCTAACATCTAGCTCCTTCTGCTTCAGGTTTTGCTTCCTCTTGTGTAATTGGATACTGTAATCCAATGGAACATAGGCTTCCTTCACTAAAGCCATCATCTTCTTCCATGTAGTGACTCTACACTTTCCCTCTTGTACTCTGTTATCTTGTACAAAATTTCACCATGTCAATGCAGCCTCTTTCATCTTTGATTGGGCTATCTTCACTCTCTGTTGTTTTGGTATCTCCTCTGTCTCAAAGAAATTGTTCAAGGAGTCTGTCCACTCCATCACTGAATTAGGATCCATCTTTCCTGTAAACACTGGCAAATCCAGTTTCACATCCATGGTTCTCCTCTCCATGGCTTTGAGGGCATTCAACAGTGGCCTCTGGTCTGCAGGAACGACCTTCTCATTCCACCTAGGGATCTCTTCTTCTTCCCTATCTTCTTCTCTACCAGAACCTACTCTGTCCCTCAATTTCTCCAACTCATCCTTCAATTCCTAATTCTGAGCCTTCACAGCCTTGCTCTCGGCAGTCTGTTTCTTTACTAGAACTGCCAACTCAGCGTTGGTCATCCTTGTCAGGAACTCTGATGTTCCTTCTTCATCTGACATCTTACTATCTTAAATCTTCCCCAAAAGATTCAACCTTTGCTCTGATACCACTATGATGCAGAGCATCCAGCAAAAGCTTACAAACAGGGTGAAAACCCCATTAAACCCACCAAATAGCTAAAACCCTGACATACAGCATGTATGTTTAAAACTTGTTAGCATCATCATATTTTCTCTGCCGACCGATATCCCTTCTGCAGCATCATGATGTCTGGCATCTATCGACAACATCATGATGTTCGGCTTCAACAAGATATAAAATATCAGGTTCCTCCAAATATCCTGATGACAACAACCTCATGCACCTCTCTTCGGATGCTTACGTCACCTCGATATTTGACCAACTCACATGATCAGGATCAGGATGTAACTTATCGGGTCACATTTGAACATCCTAATAACGGTGTTCAACTTTTATGCACATGACGAATATTCCACCGAATATTCCTTCCGCCGGCTAACACTCTGCACAGATCACCCCGATATCCTGTGCCTATGCCAAACACTTAATGTTTTGTAGGATAAACCTTTTATCATGTGATATTTGAGATATCTTGATGACGATGACGTCACATGCACCTGATGTCGATGTCACCCGGATATGAGGCTCCTTTATATACTCTGCAGCATGATACGAATTGTCGGGTTACACTATAATATCCTGGTGATGATTTATGTGATCCTTGATTACCTGATATTCAAACAAAAGATGATCCTCCTCCTTCCTTTGGCAAATGTGACTTTGACTCGCCGTTGACTCGTTTGATTATACCTTTGCTTGCATGTATGCTCCAACATACAACAACGATATGCGGATGATGGATACACACCAAATGATGATCCTGACGGTGATATATATAGGAAGTATATATCCAACCTATATCATCCTGATGCACTCAAAACATGCATTTTCCCTAAGTTTCAAAACCTAATCCGGATAGCGATATACACATATATGCAGATGCGATATACACAGTCTGTAATGTCGCATGCAGAAGCTGTATATCCACCAAATGCATAAAGCTCTCAAAACTTCATAATCTCACATAGAAACATGATGATCGGGTCGGATTACCTCCTCAGCGATTCAAACTTAGAAATTTATCCTTCCAAACCCTAGCACATGAGGATGCTAGGATAACTCACAACATGCTACCAACTGATCCCGCGAACATGAAATGCATGAATATGAAAATAGAAAGGAAAACTAAACTACTGTACATGACCATTCCACCGATTCAGAGAATCAACTGGTGGAAGGGTTGAATGAATCATTCGCCTGTAACCAAAAAGAATCAATAAACAGATAGCTTGTAAACCAGACAAATGAAACCAATGGGATCTCTTACTTTCAATAACAGAAATGCATACAAGATTCACAGTCTCACTGTATCACAAATGTCTCTACTTCTACTATGCTAAAAACTCACCAAACTATCAACTGTATCTACTACGTCTAAAACCAACTGATCTAGGGCATATATAGTAATCCTCGTGAGTACTACCAACTCGATTCCCAGCGGCTAGGAGACTTCCAAGTGGCTGGGAGAGGACAGCTAAGACAACTGGCATAACAACTTCTAACTAACCTACACATCCTCCTAGATCGATCTAAAACATACGCATTGGTCCAATGGACCTTATTACATCATGAAGTCAAACATACTAAAAATAGACTCATACTAAAAGTAGACTTATGTTCTGTATTGCAGGGGTGCTCCTACACCAGTGAGGTAGGAGTTCTTGTATTTTCTTCTTCTTTCATTTGAATTTGATTTAATATGTTTATGTAAAATCTTTGTGGTAGATGGAATTGTTATGTGTTTGCATTTCTATGGGAAAGGGTTGTATTGGGAGTGGCACTCCAACTCTGATGAGGGCCTCCCATGTAATGGGGAAGAGAGATGTGGACCTCTCTTGGGTTGGTATGGTTGATTTTGGCTATAATTTGTTTTTTTCTACATAGGGGTGTTAAATAAATATATTTATATATTATTGATATGGTGTTGTGGGTTGTGGAAAGAATGGGTGAATGATGGAGATTATGGAAGGTGGATGATTTTGGGAGATGTGGAGATTGTTTATGGAGAGTATGTTGTTGTATGTGTGGTGATTTGTGGTGTTGGCAGAGGTGCTATGGTTGTTGGGAAAATGATATTTGTTGTGTTTATGCATGTGTATTTGAGTGGGCATGACAAAAAAAAGTGATTGGGAAGATAATTGGGTTTGATTGGGAGATCACAAGAGTTGAAGAGGAGAGAACAAAAGATTGATTAGAAGATTACTATGGAGTGATTGGGAGTGAACAAAAGAGTGATTGAGAGTTGAGAATTAGTTAGGGGGGGTGATTTCTTATTTGTACATGAAGGAACTCTCAATCAAACACCAAAAATGGAAGTAAACTAGGTGGATCTAAAAAAATCATGCATGCCAACACACAATAAGATCACCCCTTTTAGGAAGTGGGTCACCCATTTTGCTAGGGTAGGTCACCCATGTGACCCTACAACTTAAGGATAGGTGGCCTAGGTGACCCTAGAGTCTTTTGGGTGATCCTCTTGTTAAAGATCTGAAAAGGGTCATTTGGTAATTGTGAGCTCCTAGAACTCAATTTAGAGGTTGGAAAAGATGGTCAAAAGGGAAAAACACTATAGACATGTCACCAGTGTGAAATTATTGAGAGGAGTGTATTTCATGACTTTATGGGCCATGATTTGGACCTTTATATCATCATTAGACCACCATGTTGGTCTGTGCTCATTTGCTTTACTTATAGAGTCTCCCCATGCAAGTAGCAAAGTAAGCTAATGAAATGTCAAGTGGAACACCATAGTCAATAAAGGGCTCCAAGTTAGCCATAGGCCCTCTAAAGCTCCTCTTTTCCCACTCAAGCACAAATAAAGTTTCAAATTATCAATTTTTACCTATACAATTTTGTTTTTAACCCATTTGGTAGGTTGTTCATGTAAAATGGAGCAAAGAAAGAATCTTTAAAACCCCTACGTTGATGGTCCAAATACAAGACAATATTGTTCAATAGACAAGTGTGGGTCCCACATACCTATTTTAGGAAGTGACACGTACCTTTCATGTAGATTACCATAGCCGAGGGAGCAAATATGTAAGTGCCTAAATATTTATAAGCGTATATGGTAACCCAATGATGATATGATGGTTTAGCTCATGACCCACATGATGAATGAGTATTATTTCTCTCTACCTTTCTAGCCTTGATCAAAGTGTCTAGTTAGCCTATAGGACTCTCCCTTATCCTTGTGTCTTCCTCCCCAATCTCCTTTTCTATCCTTTTGCTCTTAGTTCCTTCAAAAACTGTATTTTTCTTCTCCAATTCCATAGGTCACCCTAGACTATTTAGGTTGCCCATGGGTGACCTACCTTGGTAAAAGGGGCAACCCAGGCCCCTGAAATAGGTGACCTTGTTATTTTACTTGATGTGAAAAGATTCAAATTTCACCCATTTTCCCACCATTTTTTGTCCTAATGAGCAACCCATTTGAGTTAGGATACACCTACTCCCTGTTAACTCTTGAGTTTTCTCCAAATCATGCTCTTGATTGCCTAGTTAGCCTCTCGTAATTATGATCTTGATTGATTTCTTTGAGCTTATAAAAAGAAGCTCCCTGCCCATTCCAAAGGGAGGGATTGAATTATAATAGGAGTCTAATATTTTTTGCTTTTCTAGAAGTTGTGTCATTGCCTAGGTTACAAGTCCCCTTAGAATCCCCAAAGCCAAAGTTCCTCTATCTCCATTATTATTACAACCTCCATGCTATCTCCACATCTTTCATTTCTAAAGCTTTCAACATCCCCATTACAATGGTCTCTTCTATTCCCTTTGATCCTAGTTTTCCATCCTATCCCCTTTCTTCTATCTAGTGAAGCACCCCAAGTGAGTGGCTGAGTATAGATTCAACATAATGCTTCTTACATAGGTTCCATTGTTTTGTTTAGAATAGCTTCTTTTGAAAGTAGCTTAAATTAGATTTATTTTAATAGTCAATTAATCTCAAACTTGCCTGAATTAGTGACATTTCATCACTATATCATATTTAGAGTAGTTAGAGATTTTTCATTGTTATTAGAATAGATTTATTTATGCAAGTAGTTTAGATTAAATTAGATTTGAATTCTACATATATTTTGGAAAGCCCTCAATCCCAACACGAGGCACTTATTAGAAAACCCCACAATTCCAACACAAGGCACTTATTGAAAAAGCCCTTGATTTCAACACAAGGCAAACAACATCCAAACCATTGCATTCAAAAACCACAAAAACAAAAACAATTGATTACACTACATTTAGATCACATTAAGGTTGTTTAAATTGCAAGAAGTTAATTAGTTCACATTTCATTTTGAGAAAATAAAAAAACAAACTAGAATAGGTTTGCTTTTGCATGCATTAGATTAATTCATTCAGATAAATTGTTTAAACTCTCAAGGACATGAAAAGTAAGCAAAAGCCCTCGATCCAAACATGATGCATTCAACAAAGGAAACAATAAGAAAAATCCAACATCCAATATTTAATAGGTGAAATCAATCAATAACAAGCAAAAGCACAACAACACCTCTTCGATGATTCACACAACAACATCAAACTCCATCCCAATGCATAAACATCATAGTCTATTACCAAGCGCTCCTCGCTAGAGAAGTAAGTGAACTTACCAATGCGACTCCAACTCCATGCAACAACTCACTACCATCTGTGACACTCCTTTTCCACAAGAAGAGAGCAATCAACTAGATTCTCCCTTGCTTAGTTGACTTTTCTTGGAAGAGTTGGACTGATTCAACTAATTCCTTTAGTAAAAGTTTAGCGCATGTGGTCCCAGATCTAACTAATTACGTGTTGCTTGGGTTGATTTTAGACAACACAAGAACACATAGAATTTTCCAAATTTGTGACTCTTTCCAACAAGTTTGGGCTCATATATTATGGTGGATAAAGGAAAATAAAAAATGGAGTAAAGGGCTTAAGAGCCAACCATCATAATGATTAGAGGGACCCACAGTGCTTGTACCAACATCCACCAAATGTAACATATTAAACAAAGTTTTCATATTTTTTGGTATTGATGTGAAGAAATAAATTCCTCTAGTGCTTTGGTGAATGTTACGAAACATGTACATTATTTTTTAAAAGCTTTATTGTTAGAACATCTACTTCAAAATAAAGCACTTCACTTTGCAAATTGTAATATAGATGAGTTTTTTTTAATTTTCCAAATTTGTGACTCTTTCCAACAAGTTTGGGCTGATATATTATGGTGGACAAAGGAAAGTAAAAAATGGAGCAAAGGGCTTAAGAGCCGACTATCATAATGATTAGAGGGACCCATAGTGCTTGTACCAACATCCACCCAACGTAACATATTAAACAAAGTTTTCATATTTTTTGGTATTGATGTGAAGAAATAAATTCCTTCACTTCCTTAGTGAATGGTATGAACCCTGTACATTATTTTTTAAAAGCTTTATTGTTAGAACATCTACTTCAAAATAAAGCAATTTACTTTGCAAATTGTAATATCTTTGAGTTTTTTTAAATTTTTCAAATTTGTGACTCTTTGGGACAAGTTTGGGCTCATATATTATGTGGGATAGAGGAAAGTAAAAAATGGAGCAAAGGGCTTAAGAGCCGACCATCATAATGATTAGAGGGACCCGCAATGCTTGTACCAGCATCTAAACATAACATATTAAACAAAGTTTTCATATTTTTTGGTAGTATGGGAAGAAATAATTCCTCCAGTGCTTTGGTGAATGGTATGAAACCTATACATTATTTTTAAAAAGTTTTATTGTTAGAACATCTTCTTCAACGACCATTAATAAAATTAAAAAAAACATTAAAATAAAGCACTTTACTTTGCAAATTGTAAATATTGTTGAGTTTTTTTTTTTTTTAAATGTTAGGGTTTGCTTGTTTGTGTTGCTTCCCACGTTTCGACGAACACGCGTGTAGGTACTTAAATATTGCTTCCCACGTTTCGATGAACGCGCATATAGGTACTTAAATATTGCATGAATTAACGCCGAATCCACTTCACTTAATTACATATGTGGAAATGAAGAGAGTTTGTAATGTTTGTATTAATTACATGTCGGCAGTTCTTCGGTTTCCAAGATCTAAATTTGATTTGGAAAGTACGTTCCTTATTAAATGCCTCATTTTTTATGCTCACCAATTACAACTCATTTGCCAGTTTTAGGTACGACCTTAACTTTTGAATGCCCACCGTTTTTCATGCTATTCGCCATCTTTAATGCTTTATTCCTTAAAAGGAGGGATTTCCCTCCGTATAACATACCTAATGTGTGATGTTTCATTGATCTCCCGATTGGGAGGGTTAGCAAAGTATATGCTTTCAAACACCTCACTTCCTACTAAAAATGATTCACATTAATGTAAGTTTACAAGTGCCATTTCTATTTTGAGCACACAAAATTTATAGTGATTTAAGATGCGATTTATGAAGATTTGAGATGTACAAGTGGCATTTAAAGTGATTTAAAATGTGTGGAGATTTGAGATGTGTGATTCACATTTGAAGTGATTTAAGATGTGATCTATGGAGATTTGAGACATGTGATTCGCATTTGATGATGATGACGATGTGTGTGGTTAGTATCCCTCTTTGACATATTTTTAAAAATAGTTAAAACTACAAAATTTAAATTATAACCAACATAATGAAAAAAACATATATGTATATAATATTTATTACACTTTTAAAAAAAATCAAAACAAAAGAATGGCCTCAATGGTAGCATTTTCAAAAGTAAAATCAAAAGTCACATACAAAAGTAAAATAGCACAATATAGAAAAAATAAAAACTAGTATAAATATCTTTAATACATCTATATAATAGTCACATATGAGTATGGAGTTAATTTTTTTACATAAGAGTTATTTTATTTTACTTTAGAAGTATTTAAGATTTTTATTTTATTTTATTTACTTGTTTCCTTTATTTTTATTATTATTAGAACTATTTAAGAATTATTTTATTTTATTTGCATTGTTTACTTTATTTTTATTATAATTATTTAATAAGCCACCTCTCAAGCATCTTGAAGTGTGGGGAGCCAAAGACCAAATCACACTGGTTTGGAATTCATGGAGAAATCTACAAAAATTCAAACTCTATAGTCCAAATTGTACAGTCTCCAATGGCTTGGACTTTGGCACCCAACTCACAACTTACTACCTACAAAGCCCACTCAAACTTCCTAGCCAAAATTGGAAGACCTCGAACTTCAAAGTCTAACTTGCAATCCGTAGTTCGACCTTTGGAGTCTAAACTACACTTGCAATGTACATGATCTATCTCCACTCCGAGACTCGTCAGGCAACCTCCTTGGACTTCAAAGTCCGAGCATCCTCATGCACTTCAACAATTTGGACTTTGGGTTTTGAGGAGACATTTTTAGTTCGAATTGTTGCAAGAAACTTTACAAAGCAAGGACAACGAGCATAAATGTTATGATCAATAGAGCATAACTCCTTTGTTTTGCATTTTCAGATGTTCCATTTGCATTTAAAGTGATTTAAAATGTGATCTATGGAGATTTGAGATGTACAATTTACATTTAAAGTGATTCAAGATGTGATCTTTGGAGATTTGAGATGTGGGATTCACATTTGATGATGATGATGATGTGTGTGGTTAGTATCCCTCTTTGACATATATTTAAAAAGAATTAAAACTACAAAATTTCAATTATGATAGACATAATTAAAAATAACATATATGTATATAATATTTACTACACTTTTCAAATAAAATAAAACAATAAAATGACCCAAATAATGAACGGTAGCTTTTCCAAAACTAAAATTAAAAGTCATACAAAAGTAAAATGGCACAATGTAGATAAAATAAAACTAATATAGATACCTTAAATACATCTATAGAATACTCACATATCAGTCATGACTTTTTTTTTTTTTTACATAAGAGTTATTTTATTTTATTTTAGAACTATTTAATAGTTTTATTTTATTTTATTGTCATGCCCACATTTCTCATGCGGTCACGACACACATCACACATGTCATGTCTACATTTGTCATGTGGTCATGACACAAAATATCAAAAAATTTACCACACTTCCCTAGAAACCCCCTCGCACGCATAAGCGTGCTCGGTGGCGTTACACAATGGCATAAATATGTCAGTTGAAGACAGGGTAATGCGTTCACTTGCGCATACCATTTCACAATGAAGGCCAACTAGGGGGTCGATGCGACGCGGTTAACGTCGCCAATAGGGTTAAGATCAACGATCGAAACTAACCTAAGTGAATGATGGGATTTTGAGGTAAGTCAAAATCAAAAGCCAAATTCAAGTGCATGAGAAAAATATAATTTAATACCAAAACCTAATGTTGATAACCAGCAAAAATAATAATTTAATCCTAAGCAAGGTTAAATTTCACTAACCTAGCTAAACCCTAAATTCTGAAAAAATCTGGTAGCATAATGCCTCTCGAGCGTAATTAGGGTTTATTATAATAAAACTAATTTTGATTGAAAGTTTACTGGGTTGGTTTTAGATTACCTACATTACACTAGTTAAATTGGTAGAACAGTTCATTAGATTAATTATAAATCCCAAAACTCATTAATGAAATCTCTACAAAGATGTCTAAAACATTTTTCAACAAAACTCGATTAATTTTTTTTTCTTCGTGTTCTCTATCAATCAGAGTTATCACTGCATCCTTTACATTATTCCTAATTTCTTGGTAGACCAGATCATGGAAGCATGTTATACTAACTTCATTTAGATAGTTTACTAGGTTTTCCAAGTTGGATTAAAATGACGTCTTTATTGGGCTAATCAAATTGCTCTAGATTAATTAAATTAATTACTAAACTAATAACAACTGAATTTTCACTAACCTTGTTGATAAAGGTTTGCAAACAATTAATTAATCCCATTGTTTTAAATTAAAAACATCTCAATAATTAAATAGCTATAAAGTTGAATAAAACAAAAAAATTCCCTTTTGCAATAATCAAATTAAAATCATTAATCTAAAAATTCCCTTTAACCAAAAACTATCCTATTTAATAAAATTACCTTACCATTAAGCAACAAATGATAATAGCCACTTTTAAATAAAACAAATAAATAAAAGCTCCCAAGTCAAATGAGAGGGAACAAAATAATAATTCTAAAATTCAAAAAGAACTAACCCTAAAAGCCAAATAAACTAATATTATCCTTAAGGGAAAAAGCCCTAAGCCTAACTTGTCTCCTCATTCTCTTCTTTCTCCATCTCACAATTTTCTTCTTTCAAATTTTGTTGCAGGATGTGGTGATGGCTTCCGGGGATGGAGTTCAAAGTAAGAGGTATACCCATTTAAAATACCTGTTTGTATTTTTTTTGATATATATATAGCAGTGATGAGAATGAGATATACAGTTTTAAAGGGCTGAATGGCCAATACCCATGGAGGCAAACTGTATTTATTAGATGCCGCCAGAAATGACAATGCAAGGTAATTATATTTTATTTTGTTGAAACCCCATGTTATTTTATGTGGCAGGCGAATGAAGTGGGGAGAGGTGCTGTGAGGAGACAGTGGCGAGAGGTGATGGCGTGGTCTCTGGAGGGGCTACGACAGTGGGGGTTGGAGAAATTCGAAACCCCCAACCAAAACAATTTTTTTTTTGCCTGTTTAAAATCTGCGATTTATAAACAATGAAAACATAGTGTATTTTCGTTTTCTACACAACATCTTTTTTTTTAATGGGTTGTATATATATATATACACACAGAGTAAACATAGATTCATATCAAAAACCTCAGTTTATTATTTAGTACAATATAACAGTAGTAACAAGGATATATGTGTGTGTGTGTGTGTGTGTGTGTGTGTGTGTGTGTGTGTGTGTGTGTGTGTGTGTGTGTGTGTGTGTGCATACCTACATACATACATACATAAATACATATATATGTATATGTATGTATTTTCAAATATATATGTTGTTCCAAATCTCACAGTTCTTTTTTTTAATGTATTAAAGCAAAGAAGCACATTTTTTTTTTATATAACAGATTTACATAGAGTAAATGAGCATTTTTTTTGTAAAAACATATTTCCACATAATCAACTCTTCAATTGATCTATTCATTATTATTATTTTTTTAAAAGCAAATGCATTTAATTAAATCCTTCAAATAACAACAACTAAATTTCATTCTCATAAGAAAAATATAAAATTTACTTTTTGACTCACAACAATAAAACAACTATCCTTTTTAAAAAAAAAAATTAAACATACAAATGAAACCAATATAAACATGTTTATCTTTTAGTGCTCTACTTTTCTTTAAATCATAAGGCATTTAAAATCTACAAACTAAATCTTCTATTTCAAATGTAAATAGTTTATTTCAACACAAGTAAAATCATACTCTTACAACATGAGAGAGAGAACAAGGTTCTTCTCTTTTGAAATCTCAAAATGATACAAAAGCCGAACTTGGCCATGCTCTCTCAAGAGCTAAAAAAAATAAGATAACAACTCTTAAGAACATTGATATTTTCAACTTCACCTAGCTCCAAATAACCTACAATAACACAAAAGGGGGAAGAGGCCACAATAAAATGCTCTCCTCCCTACCATTGACTCACTCATGAGTCACCCCCGAGCTAGGAGGTCATCCTCACACTAGGAAAACTCAAACCACAACACATCAATGCATTCGACACCCAAAAACAAATTACTCCCATGGCTATCACAACACAAAACTCACTCAAAGTGAGTTTAATGGGGTAGGGGAGTGGACATCACTCATCTCAAGAGTGTCACTCCTAAAACTTCCCAAATACATAAATCTCTCAAGGCCTCAAGCCCACACTTATACACATGATTTCACAATTTTCTCTTGGCTCTCAAGCCATATCACAAATTTCTCATAAACACATATTTCTCAATTTCACAAATTGTCCTCAAAGCTAAAACTCCATGAAACCAAGGATGTGACCCCGAGGAGGTTCACTCCTTCCCCACCCCACACATGTTGAGCATCTTCTCCCAAGTAGGAGAGACTCTCACAACTCCCATACAATTTTTCCCCACAACAACAAGTAAAAACTCAAAATGGAAACTCACACATAGTATCACACAAGTAAATAAAATGCATAAGGGAAGGCATTAGCCTTGAATCTTACCTTATAAAGCCCAATTGGAAGATAGTTGAGAAGAGCTCCTCTAACTCCTCTAAGTTGAGCCACCAATTTTCCTCTAACTTTTTCCCCAAGATAATTAAAATAAAAAAATTGCCAAAATTTCAACAGCATTACAAAAATTCATCATGCAACATAGTTGATCTTGGTTCCTCTTGGAACTAGATCCATTTCACAAGGGAAAATAACACAGTGTGTGGGATGATCTCTGAATTTCTGTGGCTTTGTTAGAAACACCTGCACATTCAAATGAAATGTTAATCCGACATGTATATAATAGCCGAAGCAAAGTGAAGCAAGCACATACATCACATGTTCATATAAGCATCAAGGAAATCACATTATAATTAAATTCTAAATTTTGCATTTCAAACATCCATCGCAGATATAATTACATAACAATTTCCCATAATTACATAACAATTTCCCAACTAAAATCACATGCATAGTATCCAAAAAACATCATAATTTATAAACCATATGTCTAACATCAACAGTGAACCAATATCAAGGTCTAATCACATCGTAATCTTGCTAAACATAATAAATCCACATAAAACATAAAGTCTAATAGTCTTAAAATTCGGGATCAACAGTCCCACAAGTCTAGTAAGTATCACCAACAGTAAAATAAAGTAGTCAACTATAAGGGAATGAAAAGGTAGGCCTAACATCCTCCCCCCTTGGACTGTACTTCCTTCTGGAAGTCGTCAAAAAGGTGAGGATAAAGGGCCCTCAATCTCGTTGCATCCTCCCATGTCACCGTGACCTCATCGTACATGTCCCACGAAACCCTAACCTGGTCCAACTGTCGACCTCGAAGGCCTAGCATCTGATGAGCCAATATGAGAATTGGCTCCAAAGCCAGCTATCTGTCTGTCTCTACCTGAAGAACACTCCAATCCAATATATGAGATAAATCATATATGTAACGCCGTAAAACTAAAACATGAAAAACATCGTGGATACACGACAGGCTAGGTGGCAAGGCTAGATGATAGGCTATAGGTCCTATCCATTCCAAGATCTCAAAAGGTCCAACAAAATGAGGTGGGAGCTTAGAGCCCTTTCCGTAATGGATTGGACTCTTATGTGGTCACACTCTTAAGAACACTTTGTCCCCAACTAAGAAGCCCTGATCTACCCTCTTAGCATCAACATACTTCTTCTATCTATCTTGTGCCTCCTAAAGTCTCTACCTAATCAAAGTCACCGGCTGCTCCATATCCTAAACCAATTCTGGTCCTATCGCAACCCTGTCCTCAATACGGTCCCAACTCAAAGGTGTCCTGCAAGGTCTATTGTACAAGGCCTAAAAAGGAGGCATACCCAACGAGTTGTGATGCCCATTATTGTAGGAAAACTCAACTAAATACAGGTACTCCTCCCATCTACTCTAGTGATCCATGACATACATACGGAGCATATCCTCAAGAACCTAATTAACTCTCTCTGTCTGTCCATCGGTCTCAGGATGATAAGTAGAACTAAAGTTGAGTTGTGTGCCCAATGCCTCCTACAAGGCTCTCTAAAAGGCTGAAGTGAACACTGAATCCCTGTTAGAAATGATACAATGAGGTACCCCATGTAATCTAACAATTTGATCCAAGAATACTCTCGCCATAGATGGTGCATTGTACGTCGTGCGTACAGGTGAGAAATGTGCCACCTTGGTCAACTTGTCAACTGTCACCATGATGGCATCATGGCAGCATGATGACATAGGAAGACCAACAATGAAGTCCATGGAAATGGTCTCCCATTTCCACTCAGGTATCTCGTGAGGGTATAAAAGACCCACTGGATGCTGATGCTCAACCTTGACCCTCTGGCACTCAAGGCAACGAGCAACATATTCTGCAATATCCCATCTCATACCTGCCCAATGGTATAGTTTTTGCAAGTCGGCATGCATCTTCTTCACCCTTAGATGTGCTGCATAAGGCGCTCTATGAGCCTCTACAAGAACTATTGCACGAAGGTCACCCACATGAGGTACATAGATGCACTGTCGATGTCTAAGCAATCCATCTGGCTTAAGGGAATATCCTACAAATTTGCTCTAAAGGGCCCTCTGTGACTGGGTCTCCTGCTGTACCTCAAGAAACCACTCGTCCTCAGGCAAATGCTGAATGATGCGCTCTCTCAAGTCCACACTCAAGGTCAAGGTTAGGATCTCGTGGCGCCTTCGACTCAAAGCGTCAACGACTACGTTCTCCTTCCCTTTGATATAGTGGACATCAAAGTCATAATCGCATAGAAAATCCATCCAACACTACTAGTAGGCATTCAAATTCGGCTGTGTGAATATGTACTGCAAACTATGGTGATCCAAATGAAGCTCAAAGCAACGACCCAAAAGAAAGTGTCTCCAATGAACAAGAGCATGAACCACTACTGCGAGCTCTAAATCATGGGTAGGGTAGTTTAGCTCATGTGTCTTGAGCTTACGTGACTCATATGCAATCGCTCTACCACCCTGCATAAGCACGGCTCCCAAACCCTCAAGTGAAGCATCAGTACAAACTACAAAATCCTCTACAGGATCAAGAACCGCTAAGATGGGAGCATTGCTAAGACGCTCCTTGAGGACCCCAAAGGCCCTCTCGCATTGCTCAGTCCAAGTGAAGCTCTTCCCTTTTCGCTGAAGGGATGTAATGGGGTGCGTTATCTTGGAAAATCCCTCTACGAATCTGCAGTAGTAACCGACTAATCCCATGAAACTCCTGACGTCTGTCACACTAGTGGGTGCTCGCCAATCTTTGATAGCTTTAATCTTCGATGGATCTACAGAGATGTCATCACTTGATAGGATGTGCCCCAAGTACTATACCTCTGTCCTAGAAAAGGCACACTTTGCCAAGTTGCCAATAAGTTGCTGCTCTCTCAAGCATTGCAAAACCTAACATAGGTGTTCCTCATGTTCCTCCTCAATCCACGAATAAATCAATATGTCATCAAGAAATATAATCACAAACCGATCCAAGTAGGTACGAAACACCCCGTTTATGAGACTCATGAACACTGCAGGGGCATTCATCAAACTGAAGGGGACTACGGTGAACTCATAGTGGTCGTATCTAGTCTAGAAAGCGGTCTTATGAATATCTGCCTCTGTGATACGCAACTGATGGTAACCGGACTTCAAGTCAATCTTAGAGAACACCCTGGCTCCCTGCATCTGGTCAAAGAGATCATCAATCCTAGACAAAGGATAATGGTTCTTCACCATCACCTTATTCAACTGCCTATAATCCATGCATAACCGTAGTGACCCATCCTTCTTCTTCACGAAGATAACCAGAGCGCCCCAAGGTGAAATGCTCGGTTGGATGTGCCCCTTTTTGAGCAAGTCCTCAAGCTACAATTTGAGCTCTGTAAGCTCATGAGTGGTCATCCTGTAGGGTGCACGAGACACTGGCTCAGCACCTGGCACTAAGTCAATATGAAAGTCTACCTCACAACGGGGTGGCATCCCTGGTAACTCTGATGGAAACATGTCGGCAAACTCCCTCAAGATGGGGTGATCATCTAATGATGCCTCAAGCTCATCCTCTGATCTGTCACTAACTATGATAGCGAACATTTGACATCCCTTCCGCATGCAGTGCTTAACCTGCTAAATAGATATTATACGAACTACCGTGGGATTCTGAATGCCCACTATCTCAACCGATGCACCATGATCATCTAAGCAACTAATCACCTTTTGGCGATAATCTAGCTTGGCTCTATGAGGTGCAAGCCAGTCCATACCCAAAACCACACTATAGGATCTTGATGGCATAACTCTAAGGTCACAAGATGTAGTGGACCCCAAAGAGATCTCGCAATCCCAAACCAAGGTATCTACTGACATCCTGGCCCCAGAGGCCAACTCAACCTCCCACCTAATGTCCTACCTAGAAGCCACCAGCCTACAATGTTCCACTAACGATGTAGACAGAAAAGAATCAGTAGCTCCAGAGTCAAAAAGAATAGAAATGGGGGCACCCCCAATCATACCTGATGTCTCAATCACGGATGCTTGATAGTCAGCCTGGCAGTTATCAATTGCTGCAAACATGTGGTGGGACTTACCCACATCCCCTACAGTCTGCTCTGACCCTCCTGAACGGGGCTGTCCCCCTGCTGTAAAGCCCTATGGGCACTCTCTGGCTAGATGACCTGCTCCACCACACACATAGCATGGGCCCCGAGCATGTATCTATCCCGACTGAGTCTTACATGACTGTTGTTGTCTAGATCTACCTATGGAACCCTATGAACCCTTGTATGACTACTGAGACCTCGCAGGCCCCAAAAGTGGTCTTTGCTGCCTCTGTTCTCTATGTGGGCCCTGTTACTGCCATCCTCGATTCTGCCCTCCCTGTGCCCTCTACTAGGGTCTAGACCTCTACTAATTCTGTTGCTGTGGAGGTCTAGGAGGTAACGACAGAGAACTAAATCCTCCTTTCTGTGGTGGTAGTGGTGGTCTACAATAACTCTATTGGTACTACTACTGCCCACGATCTTGAAGTTGGGGGCGTGATCCCTGCCCTCGTCCCTGTATTTCCTTAGCTATGTATGCCTTCTCGGCAGCATCACTTAACATTTGGGGGTCTACCATGTGTACATGCCCTGCTATGCTGTGGTTCAATCCTCTGATGAACTTATGAACTAGGAGTTTCTCATCATGGAGATACTCTGTATATCGAGACAACTCCGTGAATCTACCCTCGTACTGAGCAACAGTAAGCTTTCTCTACTAAAGATTGTGAAACTCATCTATGAGATGTTGTCTGTAGTGATCTGATAAATACCGCGCGTTGAAGCGCTTAATGAAGGTCTCCCAAGTGAGTGTGTCCAATGATAGATGATGCTTGCACTCCTCAGTGCACCACCAAGTAGTTGCTGCATCTCGCAACAGGTGGACTGCCACACATGCCTTCATGTTGCCCTCGTAAGGATGCAACGTAAAGCATCTGTCTAGACTGATGAGCCAAGCCTCAGCTTCGGCTCCCTCTGTAGTCCCAGCAAAAGTAGGAGGATTCAACCTCAACACATTCCTGATGGGGTCTCCTCGGTCTCTATGCCCTCTAATGGGCTCATCTGCATAATAATCATACAGCCTGTGAATGATCTACTCCACTCACATTGTCTCCTCACACCTATCATGATGTGGAGGGCTCCTACTATGGGCCCTGTAGGTTGATCCAACCTCCTCTACCGTCATATCTGGTATCTCCACAAATGGCTCCACACGTGACTCTACTCGTGGCTCCACACAGGGTTCCTCTCGCAAATCAATGCAGGGTTCAGCACGTGGCTCTATGTGCGGCACATCTTCAGCCGATGGTAGCCTAACACTGCATGTAGTGCCTGAAGTATTTGTGGTCCAATGTCTGGTATAAGTAGGACCTGTGGTGCCTGACCCTCGACCAAAGAATCACTGTGCACCGTGATGGATGCAATGTGGCATGATCATGCTTGCCGAACTTATCGGGGAGGCATCCTACAAAACAAGGTATCACTAATTAATCAAATTTGCAGAATAAGTAACGTTCCCAAATAAGCCCAATGTTTAAACTTAGGCTCTGATACCAAATGTCATGCCCACATTTCCCATACGGTCACGACACACATCACACGTGTCATGTCTACATTTGTCATGTGGTCATGACATGAAATATCAAAAATTTTACCATGCTTCCCTAGAAACCCCCTAGCACACGTAAGCATGCTCGGTGGCATTACACAATAGGCATAAACATGTCAGTTGAAGGCGGGGTAATGTGTTCACTTGCGCATACCATTTTGCAATGAAGGCCAACTAGGGGGTCGATGTGGCGTGGTTAACGTCGCCAATAGGGTTAAGATCAACGATCGAAACCCTAGGTTAACCTAAGTGAATGATGGGATTTTGACGTAAGTCAAAATCAAAAGCCAAATTCAAGTGCATCAGAAAAATATAATTTAATACCAAAACCTAATGTCGATAACCGGTAAAAACAATAATTTAATCCTAAGCAAGGTTAAATTTCACTAACCTAGCTAAACCCTAAATTCTAGAAAAATCCAGCAGCATAACGCCTCGCGGGTGTGATTAGGGTTTATTATAATAAAACTAATTTTGATTGAAAGTTTACTGGGTTGGTTTTAGATTACCTACATTATACTAGTTAAATTGGTAGAGCAATTGATTAGATTAATTATAAATCCCAAAACTCATTAATGAAATCTCTACAAAGATGTCTAGAACATTTTTCAACAAAGCTCGATCAATTTATTCTTCTTCACGTTCTCTATCAATCAAAGTTATCACTGCATCCTTTACATTATTCCTAATTTCTTGGTAGACCAGATCACAGAAGCATGTTATAGTAACTTCATTTAGATAGTTAACTAGGTTTTCCAAGTTGGATTAAAACGTCTTTATTAGACTAATCAAATCACTCTAGATTAATTAAATTAATTACTAAACTAATAACAACTGAATTTCCACTAACCTTGTTGATAAAGGTTTGCAAACCATTAATTAATCCTGTTGTTTTAAATTAAAAACATCTCAATAATTAAACAGGTATAAAGTTGAATAAAACAATAAAATCCCCTTTTGCAATAATCAAATTAAAATCATTAATCTAAAAATTCCCTTTAACCAAAAACTATCCTATTTAATAAAATTACCTTACCACTAAGCAACAAATGATAATAGCCACTTTTAAATAAAACAAATTAATAAAAGCTCCCAAGTCAAATGAGAGGGAACAAAATAATAATTCTAAAATTCAAAAAGAACTAACCCTAAAAGCCAAATAAACTAATATTATCCTTAAGGGAAAAAGCCCTAAACCTAACTTGTCTCCTCATTCTCTTCTTTCTCCATCTCAAAATTTTCTTCTTTCAAATTTTGTTGCAGGTTGTGGTGATGGCTTCCAGGGATGGAGTTCAAAGTAAGAGGTATACCCATTTAAAATACTCATTTGTATTTTTTTTGATATATATATATATAGCAGTGATGAGAATGAGATATACAGTTTTAAAGGGTCGAATGGCCAATACCCATGGAGGCGGACTATGTTTATTAGATGCTGCCAGAAATGACAATGCAAGGTAATTATATTTTATTTTGTTGAAACCCCACATTATTTTCTGTGGCAGGTGAATGAAGTGGGGAGAGGTGCTGTGAGGAGACGGTGGCGAGAGGTGATGGCGTGGTCTCTGGAGGGACTACGGCAACGGGGGTTGGAGAGGTCCGTGGGGAAGGGAAAGGGGGGAGTGTGGGGAGGGGTGGAGTCCCCACCCACATCCCACATACTGGGGTGTAGGTGGGGGCTCTGCCCCCTCCCCACACCCATTCACAAGCAGTGGCGGTGGGGGGGGTCGAACCCCCCCCACCAAAACAATTTTTTTTGCCTGTTTAAAATTTGCGATTTATAAACAATGAGAACATAGTGTATTTTCATTTTCTACACAACATCTTTTTTTTTAATGGGTTGTAAATATATATATATATATATATATATATATATATATATATATATATATATATATATATATATATATATATATATATATATATATATATCAAAAACCTTAGTTTATTATTTAATACAACATAACAGTAGTAACAAGGAAATATATATATATACACACTACTATATACATAGTTACAATTCTTTTTTTTTTCTAAAAAAAAATCAGTAAATAAAGAATGTCAAATTTGTTTATATATATATATACATATATATACATTCCAATATATATATATATATATATATATATATATATATATATATATATATATATATATAAAACTGTATTTTCAAATATATATGTTGTTCCAAATCTCACAGTTTTTTTTTTGAATGTATTAAAGAAAAGAAGCACATTTTTTTTTATAACAGATTTACATAGAGTAAATGAGCATTTTTTTTGTAAAAACATATTTCCACATAATCAACTCTTCAATTGATCTATTCATTATTATTATTTTTTTAAAAGCGAATGCATTTAATTAAATCCTTCAAATAACAACAGCAACTAAATTTCATTCTCATAAGAAAAATGTAAATTTTACTTTTTGACTCACAACAATAAAACAACTATTCTATTTTTTTTTTGAAAATTAAACATACAAGTGAAACCAATATAAACATGCTTATCTTTTAGTGCCCTACTTTTCTTTAAATCATAAAGCATTTAAAATCTGCAAACTAAATCTTCTATTTCAAATGTAAATAGTTTATTTCAACACAAGTAAAATCATACTCTTACAACATGAGAGAGAGAACAAGGTTCTCCTCTTTTGAAATCTAAAAATGATACAAAAGCCTAACTTGGCCATGCTCTCTCAAGAGCTAAAAAAAATAAGATAACAACTCTTGAGAACATTGATATTTTCTTCAACTTCACCTAGCTCCAAATACCCTGCAATAACACAAAAGGGGGAAGAAGCCACAATAAAATTCTCTCCTCCCTACCATTGACTCACTCATGAGTCACCCCCGAGCTAGGAGGTCATCCTCACACTAGGAAAACACAAACCACAACACATCAATGCATTCGACACCCAAAAACAAATTACTCCCATGGCTATCACAACACAAAACTCACTCAAAATGAGTTTAATGGGGTAGGGGAGTGGACATCACTCAACTCAAGAGTGCCACTCCTAAAACTTCCCAAATACATAAATCTCTCAAGGCCTCAAGCCCACACTTATACACATGATTTCACAATTTTCTCTTGGCTCTCAAGCCATATCACAAATTTCTCATAAACACATATTGCTTAATTTCACAAATTGTCCTCAAAGCTAAAACTCCATGAAACCAAGGATGTGACCCCGAGGAGGTTCACTCCTTCTCCACCCCACACATGTTGAGCATCTTCTCCCAAGTAGGAGAGGCTCTCACAACTCCCATACAATTTTTCCTCACAACAACAAGTAAAAATTCAAAATAGAAACTCACACTTAGTATCACACAAGTAAATAAAATGCATAAGGGAAGTCATTAGCCTTGAATCCTACCTTATAAAGCCCAATTGGAAGATAGTTGAGAAGAGCTCCTCTAACTCCTTCTCCAAGTTGAGCCACCAATTTTCCTCTAACTTTTTCCCCAAAATAATTAAAAAAAAAAATTGCCAAACTTTCAACAACATTACAAAAATCCATCATGTAACATAGTTGATCTTGGTTCCTCTTGGAACTGGATCAGCTTCACAAGGGAAAACAACACAGTGTGTGGGATAATCTTTGAATTTCTGTGGCTTTGTTAAAAACATCTGTGCACTCAAATGAAATGTTAATCTAACATGTATATAATAATCGAAGAAGTGAAGCAAGCACATACAACATCACATATTCATATAAGCATCAAGGAAATCACATTATAATTAAATTCTAAATTTTGCATTTCAAACATCCATCGTAGATATAATTACATAACAATTTCCCAACTAAAATCACATGCATAGTATCCAAATAACATCATAATTTAAACCATATGTCTAACATCAATAGTGAACCAATATCAAGGTCTAATCACATCGAAATCCTGCTAAACATAATAAATCCACATAAAACATAAAGTCTAATAGTCCTGAAATTCAGGATCAATAGTCCCACAAGTTTAGTAAGTATCACCAACAGTAAAATAAAGCAGTCAACTATAAGGGAATGAAAAGGTAGGCCTCACATTTATTTACTTGTTTCCTTTATTTTTATTAGAACTATTTAAGAACTATTTTTTTTTTGCTGTGTAATATGATTTCTGTATATATTGATATCAAAACCAGAGATTACAGTTTCAAAGATTTTTTAAAATCAGCTTGATGGCTGCAACCATACTTCTCCTATACTTGCCCATAACATTTCTATACAACCACGTAGGGCCATGCATATGCTAACTATCAAATACTAGGATTAAAAATAGAAAGGAACAAAAAGTAAATATAGATGAATACAAACCCATAGCCACAGAAAGACCAAGACATAGAACCCAGAGACAACAAAACCCCAAAACCTGACTACAGTTGTCAAACTTGTAACCTTCCGCCCTCACACCTCTAGTTCATAGTTATGCAGTTTTAAATTGAAATCTTTAACCCAGTCAATCCCTGTGTCTCCAGAATCTCAAAAAACTTCAACAAATAGTTAACCCCAACTCGAGCATGTTGTCTGTACCGTACCAAATCCTCACCCTTCAAATGCAGGATAAATGGAAAATATTTAATGATGCTACCTGGCTATTGTAGGAGAGGAATGTCTCTAGGACGAGGTAGACTAGCTCCAAAAGTTGCAATCTCCAGGGTTTCCTCCAACCCTCCCAACACACTGGGGATGAAGAGTCTTCGCGTCCCCATCTCGACCCTTGTCTTTGCTACGTTTAGATCAAGCATTGCTGCTACAAATTGTGAGCTGATATCAGAATCAACTCGATAACGCTTGATTCCTTCCACAAATTCCTTCCCCAATATCATTTTTACCGCCCCAAAACCAATTCATCCTGACATTTTATAAGACGTTAGAGATGCAGATCAGTGATTCCGCCTAAGAAAGCCATTTGCCTCTTGGCACGTACTAGATGGATGGGGGTATCCATACCTCTGCACCTTATCCAATCTGCTGAGAATAGAAGCACCTTGGGTTTAGCAGACATTTCCAAACGGTTTAGAAAAAATGGAGAAGGAAAGCTATTAAGAAACTACCGCTGTACTGAAGACGTGCCTCCAAATAATAGCAACTATCAAGGTTAAAGCAAGAAGTTGAGTATACATTTAGTGAAAGTCTTCTGTAGATGAAAAATGCCGCTTGGAATGGGTACTTGTTTTGAAAAAAATAGGTACCCATTTAGGATCAGGCTGAAGAAAAATGGGTACCCGTTTCAAAATGAGTACCCATTTTCAAAAAGTATTTTTTTTATTTTTTTACATGCCTATGGCTAATTTTCTTATTTTTAGAAATAGGTACCCGTTATTTTTAAAATGGGTACCCGTTTATAATGGGCACCCATTTATAACAGGTACCCATTTCTAAAATTTTGCAATTTCAAACTACCAATTTGTATTGGTTTTAGGCTTGGAAACCCAAGCCTTAGCTTTAGACCTGCAACTAGGACACCATGAAAACAACAAGAGAAAAAACTAGTTTCACCACTATGGTTGACGACTTTTTTTTCAAAATATTTTAATGAAATTAAAACCCATTATAGATCTGAAAGTCTAGTTTTCAAATATGTAATTTTTTCTACTATTAAACATAATTTTCTATTTATTATTTATTTTCTAAACAAACTAACTCATAAACTTGAAATAACATAGGTTACTACTTTTTTTTTAATAAGTTTTGATTTTGAAAGTTTCTTAAATTTTTTTTTATGTCTAACCAAACTAGACATCATTCTCTACATGATGAAAAAAAAAATTAGGTGAATTGATTAGTTTAGCTTAAATTATGTTGGCCGTACACAAGGGGTTTTAAAAAATACTAATTAGGGCCATTAAAAAATTATTAATAAAAAAATATTTATCAAAAAATTACAAAAAATATCCTGACCAAAATTCAACATCCTAAGAATCTTTTCACAAAAGGAATTAGAAAAATAAATTAATTTAGGTCAAATTATATTGGTCGTACACATTCATACTTTTGTAAAAAAATAAGGGACTTTTAAAAAGCTACTTTTTGTACATCCAATAAAAAATGCATTTGCATCATCTAGGTATTAGAAAAAATTACATATTTAAAAACTAGAATCAAAACCCTACATTTCTTATTTTTACATCATCTTAATATTTTGTGTAAGTGCTTCAAATTGTCACTCCAAGTACGACAAAATTTGAAAAAAGAAAAAACACTTCCACTTTTTGGCCAAAAAGTGAACTCATCTTCTTGCACTTACCCATCAAATATCTTGCAGATCTAACTTGTCTAGATCCTCTAAAACATCGTCCACTCATGAGAGCCAACCCATCTAGCAAATCTCATTAGAGAAGGACAACGCGAATTAATGATTGTAAGTTTTCTGGCCTCTTGAAAACATGAGTACCTTGTTGAACAAAAAATACCCTATGCTTGCCTCCTAGACCAATAGAGACCACTGAGTCTATAGAGTCTTTGTCTACTTGGCAGCCACCTATAACCCCGATTGCTGAGTTGTCTAGCCCTATAGGACTCACTGCATCGACATCCCCAGTCCTTCCACACCCTTATGTGTGGAAGGGCTCTTGCCCAACCACCCACACTATTTTATGTTATTTGCATTGTTTACTTTATTTTTATTATAACTATTTAACAAACCACCTCTCAAGCATCTTGAAGTGTGGGGAGCCAAAGACTAGATCACATTGGTTTAAAATTCATGGAGAAATCTACAAAAATTCAAACTCCATATTCCAAATTGTATAGTCTCTAATGGCTTGGATTTTGACACCCAGCTCACAACTTACAACTTGCAAAGCCCACTCAAACCTCCTAGCCAAATTTGGAAGACCTCAAACTTCAAAGTCTAACTTGTAATCAGTAGTTTGACCTTTGGAGTCTAAACTACACTTGCAATGCATAATATCCATCTCCACTCTGAGATTCATTAGGTGACCTCTTTGGACTTTGAAGTCTGTGCATCCTCATGCAATCCAACAAGTTAGACTTTGGGGTTTGAGGGGAAATTTTTAGTACCGTTGCAGGAAATTTCACAAAGCAAGGACAACAAGCATAAACATTATGATCAATAGAGCATAACTCCTTTATTTTGCATTTTGTTAAAAAATGGTCTAGACCAAGCACTTAGACACTAATCCAAATTTCCACAATTGCAAACATTCATTCTTATAATCAAACAACATAGAATCTTTTTCCAACTTGGGGTTTTTAATGCAATTTTTGTCAAATTTAAAAAATGTAAAAATATACTTATAAACCCAAGGGCAACGAAAACATTCCTTTACAATTACATATAAAATTTAGAAAAAAAATTGCCATAGTTTTGGCATAAAATGTAATTCTTTCAGATGCATGCAATGAGAATTTTTGAATTGATTTCCATCAATTCAAAAATCAATATAAATAATCTTTCCTACAAAATGAAAAACCATTGCACCCACATAAGGTGGACATGACATAAATAAAAGAAATTTAAGTTACAAGGAAGGGAGAATGAAACCATTACCTTTCACCCAAGACTACCACAAAGAAATAGGGAAAATGTTGCCCCAAGGGAGGCTCCTTCTACAACCATATCCAAGAAATACCCCTATAAATCCCATGCCAAAGATCCAAGGGATGAACTTATGAACCCCACAATAATAGCAACAAAAAACAAGACAAAGAGGAGGGGCAAAATGGAGCAAAGCCACCTTCTGCGAAAATCCAACCCCAAAATGGGCTTTTTCCTTCTTTTATGCCCAAAATCAATTCAAAATCCCCTTTTTCCATTTTCCAAAACAATTTAATAATTATTTCTATAAAATAACTTCTACAATTTTTTTCACAAAATAAGGTTATTTTAATTAAATAATTTCAGTACCATACACAAGGGGAAAATATTTATTTTTTATGGACATAAATGATGCAACTTTTGACTAAAATATAGGTTCATTAAATCACCCAACAAAATTAATTAAACACATCAAAACATTTGAAATTATAGTTTACTTCATTATCAACATATATCCACCTTGAAAGCACACAATAAATCTATATATAATTAATTAAATAAATAAATTCACATAAATTGGGCAAACACACAAGCACATTTATGTGTTTCCACATAACTTAAGGATCTGCAATCATCTAATTTGGATTTGGGTTCACAGGGCTACATAAGACACATCTCATGGCTTGACTTCAAGAAAGATAGGAAACATGTAAAACACAACACATCTTACCCAAGTTGACTATCTCTAATTTAATCACCACTAGGGATAACCCATGCCTGCACACTCAAGGAAAACATCAAGTGTACCTATCTAATACAAAATAGGTGAAGCACAACATAAATATCCATCAATGATATAATATGAAAATATACATCCACTAGAAATCATCTAATCACTAGTATAATTCAAATATAGAAATGTGAGATACATAATCATGATGCTGAAAAATCCAAGTAAGATCATATATCATCACGAAAATAGTGGAATTGAACACTATTGAATCCAACATGTCAATCCACACATATAATCCATATACAAAATTCATACACGTCTATGGTAATCCACATGAACATCACCAACAAGTACAATATAACACTAAAATATAAAATGAGATAACCATATACATATCCACATACGTGAATCCAATCATATGCTTCATACACCTCAATGACAATATAAAATGATGTCATCAACGGTAAGTGCCTAAAATTGCACAAGTTGACATGATAGTATGATGATCATTTGGTAATCTAGCTCATGACTCTTAAAGGCATGACTTATATCTTCTTAGTAGTACTTATGATTGATGATGTTAGCCCTCAACCTATTTAGCCCCTTATCTAGCTTGTTCATCCCTCGATCTGAGTTCCAAGTCTTCAAACATACAAGAAACCCTTATACAAATCCTCAACTAGAGGTTCACCCAAGAGACCCTAAGATCACTCAAGTGACCTAAAATTAAGTAGTAAGGTTTCTTAGATGACCTGTGTTGGAAAAAGGGGTGACCTAGTTCTTGAAAGGGGCAACCTTGTCATCTTTTGACATGTGTGATTTCTTTTAGTTTCAGTTAGTTAGTTTTTGTTTTTTCTTGTTATTAAGATTCTTCTCCAATCTTGACTTAACCGGTACCCCCCTAACTGATTTTCCTCTCCCCTTGACTCTCAATTATTATTTTGTTATCTCTCAATCATTTTTTTTATCTCTCCATCAGTCTCCTGTGATCTTTGAATTCATCCTTCTATTAGCTCCAAATCAAGCCTACCATTGGTGTTTCTTTTCATGCTATAAATACTTCCTCTCCCTTGATTTTAGAGGATATTATGTATTGTTGCAACTTGGATTTATTCTATAAAAAGATCTCATTATATAGAATCACCCTTAGGAACTCTATCATTTTTGCTATTGTAATTCTCCCTAAGCATCTTATGCTTCTACATGACTCCAACTGCCTCTTCCATTTAATTCAAAGCTTCAAAGCTTATTGAATCTTGCATACAACTCTCAGTTTGCCTCAAGACCCTAGTTCTTTCCCCATCATCAAGTGGAGGTTCCAACTATTGTAGAGGAGGATATGAAAAAAAAATAGATCCCTGAGGACACAAGCCTGCATCAACACCACTAGTTTTCATAAGTTCTTTATTTTTGAAAATCATCTTATTTTGATTTAGTAATTAAAAAACCACCTTTCCCTCGAAGAATAAAATTCCTTTATCTCTTCTTGCCTAGATTAGAATATCCTACTTTACTAGATTAGATCTTAGATATAATTACCTATTTTGTTATATTAGATCTTAGATTAAATTCATTGCATTTGCTTTCATTAGAATAGTTTATATATAGAAAATGAAAAAAAAAAACACCAAAAATGGTAGATAAATTGCATTAGGGAAAAGCCATATTAGATCTTGCATTCATTTAGAGTTACATGCATTTAGAGATTTCATAAAAGTCTAATAATAAAACATGCAAAGACAAAGCCCTCAATCTCATCATGAGGCATTCAATAGTTCAATGCTCAATAGATTGCAAACATTAAAAAACCTTAGTCATCCCTCTTTCTAATTCAATATTTGCACTTCATGTGCCTTGGAGAGAGAGAAAATTCGATCAAAGCAATCTTAGATAAGATCAAGGAAAACTTCCTAGCTTAGGGAAATCTTGCTAAAGAAATAGTTCAAGAACAAACTCAAATCCTACAACAAATAGAGAAAAATGGAACAAAGGCCAATATCACATGAGAATATTTCAAATTTAGGGTTAGATCATGTAAGTACTAAAATTGTGCTAGGCCTACATGGTAGTCTGATGATGATAAAGATGTCCTAATCACAACCACGTAGGCATGAATTACATTGCTCTTAGTAGTTTCACTCTTGATTACATGTCCCTTATGTTTTTACCTTCCTTGACTATCTTTTTCAACTCCCACTTTGATTTTCCATGCCTCATGTTTTGCCTAGTCACCTGTATTGTTTACTTATTTAAGGTCATCCTTGGTGTTTTAGGGTCAGCCTTGGTGTTCTTGGATTGCTCCTTAGGATCACCCTACTGTTCTTGGGTCACATGAGAGACCCTGATTGGAAAAAGGGGCAACCCTATCATTTTTTAATGTGTCCATCATTTCATGTTTTTATCCTCTCTACTTGTATTTTAGCCATTCTAACTCATTATTTTTCATGCCAACTCATTTATTTCCTTTCTCTCTTTCTAAATTGAACTCATGATTGAAATTTATCTCTTTTAATTTGTTTTCATTATCTCTTTATATCTCTTATTTATCTCTTCGACTATTCAAGGATTGTTTCCATTTTTTCTTGAGTTGCACTTTCTTTCTGATCTTATCTCTTCTCCCATTCCTTCCCTTCTTTAACTATAAATATCCCTCACCCCTTCATTATTAACACACATGAATAAGTAACATCACTTCTTCACAAGATTCTTTAAACTTCTTCATATGCCTTCGAGCCTCTTAGTTTAGTTTTTTATTTTTATTTTGCAAATCTTTAAAGATTTCCCCTAGGAGGTTTTTTCATGTATTATTTCCTTAGATAAGCATATACATGTTATGTCAAAAAAATGCACCCTTGGGGGCTTTTTCCTTTTAAGGTTTAGCTCCCGAGTCTTTAGATTGCATTTAGAGAATCTTGCATGATAATTTAGACTCCTAATGAGTAAACCCTTGGGCCTTGTGACAAATGGGACCTAAGGGGGACTATTTTGATGATCTCGAAACAAAGATAGGGGGCTGGACTTGGGTGCTTGCGCCCTAGTCCAGCTCTATTTTAGGTCTGCCCTAAATTCAAATGTTGGGTTTGTGACCATTATTTGGGTCCCATGCCGACATCATAAGTTTTAATTACGAAATTCTTGGTAGGAATCTTTGTAGTTGCATATATAAGCATGTGTAGGTTATCATTTAGAAACTAGAAGATGTTTATGATTGAAAGCTATTGGCATACTTGTGATTTTCATTGTGTTGTAGAGCATAGCATTGTTATTGTGTTTGTTTTTGTAGGTTGGATTACATCTTCTCCTCATGGCATTGAAGAGCATCTTCCTTCCATGAGATCTTCATCATCAAGGTGACATCTATTGTGTTTTATCATCATTATCATTTGGATTTTTACCTTTATCCCAAAAGGATATGCACTCTCTCTAACAATGGTGTTCAGAAGACTTGAATGTCTCCTCAGAGCTTGACCAAGGCAAGCCTCTAAACACCACAACCCCCTCCCACACTCCTTGTGATTGCAAGTTATAGGTATTGGATTTGGAGAAAGTGGAGTTGCAGGAAAGATTGGAGGACATTGAAGATTTAGGATTTCATGACATGGGCACTATCAACATTGTCCTCCACATCTAAAGCTATAGAAACAGACTGGACAATGACAATCAGGGTTTGCATAGCTTCTTACATCTAGCAGAAGATTCCCCAGTGGATTAGGGTACCATCAACAGTGTCCTTTGCATCTGAATTGCTGGAAACTAAAGGTACAATGGAGATCATTTTTGGAAGGAGATCAAGATTCTACAAAAAAAGTTGCATCTTAGACTTGGGCGCCATCACCATTATCCCTGACATTTCTAGTTTTTGGACTGCAAAAAATAGTGAGTTAAGGTTCTCTACCCTTTGTCCTATTTCAATAACATCTATCGTAAATTGTAGATTTACTTACTATTTTCCTTAAATTAGGGTTTTAAGAGCATAAAAGCATTAATTAGAGATATTGTGTGATAACTTCTGAATTTCCTAGCTTTCTCTTGTGGCAATCCAACTTGATAGGTGACTTTCCTCTCGAGTGGAGAGGCAACCCAGTTGAAAAGCCCTTGGAATGTTTAGTGGAAAGGAGGATTCAAACTAAAACCCCAAAAACATAACCCCCCTCTTTTCACACCTAAACATTTTGGTGAATCCATGTTTTTAAACTTTTTGGCACCTTTCTAAGTGTTGTTTGATACATTTACATTCATTTTGTAATGTCAAAAAATGTCCCCTTGGGGGCTTTTCCCTCATAAGGTTTAGCTCCCGGGTCTTTAGTATGCATTTAGGGCATCTTAGTTCATATTTTGGCATCTCGATGGAATGAGACCAAGGTTCCATGGAAAATTGGGCCTAGGTGCACCTCTTGAGCTGTACCCTGCCCAAAATAGGGGGGAGGACTTGGGTGCCTATGCCCTATTTTGGAGTAGCCCCAATTTCTGGGTGTCAGTTTGTGACCGTTATTAGGTCCCTTTGCCGACACGGTAAGTTTGAATTTACAAAATCTTGGTGGGAGTGCTTGTAGTTACATATATAAGCATGCTTAGGCATTCATTTGTAAACTACATTTCAATTAGATGGTAATTGTGATATTCAAGTATTCCTAAGGTGATTCAAGGCTTTCTATTGTGTTGCAAGAGCAGACTTGTGTGTTTTATGTGTTGATATTTGCAGATTTGAGCATCAATTTCCTCATGGCATGAAGAGCATCTTCCTCCCATGAGAGATTCACTACAAGGTGACATAATATTGTGTTTTCATCGTTGATTCCTTTGGTTTTAGCCTCTACCTCACAAGGGCATGCACTCTTTATCTGACAGCGGTGTTCAGAGCCTTAAGTGTCCTCTAGGGTTTGACTGAGGCAAGCCTCTAAACACCACAACCCCCAAACTAAGTCTTATGATTGTGGGTTATAGGTGTTAAATTTGTGAAAAGTGGAGATGCAGGAAGGATTGGCAGGCATCAAGGATTTGGGATCTGAAGAAAAGTAGGACATAGGAGCACTTCCAGGACTTGGGTGATCACTCTGGTGTCCTCCGCATCCAAGTTTTGGGAAATAGAAGTTACAGGGCTGATCAGTGTCGCAAGGAGGTCTGAATCCCATGAAGAAACTAATACCTTGGACTTGGGTGCCCGCTCCAGTGTCCTCGACTGTTCTGTTTCGAAACCCCAAAAATAGGTATTCTATGATTCGGTATTTTACTCCTATCTGCAAGAGCTTTTTCTATCATTCGTCAATTTGTTGTCATATTTGCATAATTAGGTTTTTAATGGTTAATTGGGATTTTAATGCATAATTAGGGTTTTAATGGTTACAAAACACAGTTTCATCCAGAAGCTCTACACTCTCATATCATGGACTGTGGAAACATCATGTCTACAATAGGGTTTTAATGGTTAATTAGGCATAAGAGAAGGAAAATTAATAATTAAATTCTCTAATCCAAGTTCCCTACATTTGTAAGTGACCTAGGGTATAATAGTGCTCGCTACTCAACCCTAGATCCTTGAATGTTAAGTGGAAATGCGGATTTAAACATCAAAACACTAAAACATTAACAAATCTAATTTTCCCCTAAACATTTTGCTAAACCCATGTTTTTGGACTTAAATTGCAACTTGCTGAGTGTGTGTCTTCATATTTGGATTGATTTCATTCATTCATATAGTCATTCATTTTATTGCATTGTGAAAAATTCAAAAAAAAATTGAAAATTTTGGAAAATTCAAAAAAATTGCATTGTTGGGCTTACTAAATTGCATCACTTCTTCCTAAATTTTCCTAATTCATGATTTTTGTATCAGATCTGATATAAACTATAGAAAAATACAAAAAATTCAAAATCTTTCTTTGCATTTTCATCATTTAGTTGCTAGGGTTTTGTGGAAATTTTGACAATTTTTATATAACCTAGTAATTCCAAAATCTAGGGTTAGTAAGAAAAATCTTTTATTAGATTTTTATACTAATTTTAGAGGCTGATCCAAATTAAAATTTGTCTATAGTATTTCATGTTAGTGTAAATTTGCATTTAGATTTAAAATATTTGCAGTTTTGCATAGAAAATTTCAACAAAAAACTAGCAATTTTGATGCATTTTCATTAAATTTGCATGGGTGTTTTGCATGTTCAAGCTTGAAAATCATTTTCAGATCTGAGAGTATTTAGTTTCCATCAAAATCAGACTTCAAAATATTCACATAGGATTCTGTCCCAAGATCTCAAACCTAGGGCTTTGAAAATAATGATTTTCACTAAATTTGGCCTTATCGACTTTATAAAATGGCACCATAGGTGTGTTGTGAAAGGTATTTTGGCATTATTTTTCTTTTATTAGGGTAATCATTTGCTTCAACTCATAAAAAAACTTCACAACACCTTTTTAACAGGCTCTTGTAGTGAAAATTTGGTGAAAAACTACACATTTTTAACTATTTTTGCCCTAAGGTTTGACCTAGTTTGTACTCCAAGTGTGTTGTGATAAATTTTATGGATTGAGGTGACTGATATTATTGATATTGTTTTCTATACCTCCTAAATTTACTTACAATACCTCTTTTGCTAGGTCTTGGAGTTGAAAAACCGTGAAAAATAGCCTATTTTTGCTATATTTTCACTAGGGTTTTACTTTACATGGCACTAAAAGCGTGTTGTGTTGGATATTAATGTGTTGGATATTTTGGCTCTAAGTGGATATTATTACTAATATTATTTTTTGTCCATCATCATTTTCCTCACAACACCCTTTGTTATGCTCTCTTGCATAGAGTTTTCGTGAAAAAAGTGCATATTTTGACATATTTTCACTATAAATCAACTTGGCATTATCTTGGATTTGCATCAAGAGTGTGTTGAGAGTGAGATTATTGCTTTTTTGGACTGATATTAGACATATAAATTTTTTCCCTTGACTGAAATCCTTACAACACCCTTTGTCTCACCTATTTGCATTGAAAAAAGTACAAAAATCAAGCATTTACAACATATCATAAGCCTACAAGGTGAGCATATTGCTACATGAGTTTAATAACTTGCTTCCCTAAGAGAAATATTCCTTTAATAAGAAGCATAAGACACATGAGATCTAGTGTTCTTGAAGAAGTTGGTACTTTGAACACCTTCTTTACAAAAGGAGAAACCCAAATGTTACAATACATTGCACCTATTACAAGTACAATGGAAGAACAAACTTTTCATGATGTTGATGATACTATTGAGGCAACAGGATATGTATTAGATGAGAAAATAGAAAAATTGGATAAAGATTTAGCCCAATTTCAATCATTTATGCAAAACTAGAGAATAACTGAAGAAGTTGTCCCTACAATTCATAATATAAGAGAATTGATAAAAGAAGGACAAGATGGTGTTAATGCAATTCGTGGTCTAGTACATATTGTACAAACCAATATCATGCCAATGACTAAATGTACACAAACAATAAATAACACTTTATCACCATCTCATACTCAAGTTTCCATACCTATACCAAATACGGGAATATCTACTTTTACATCAACGATCTTAACAACTAATGCAAACGCTTGTAGTAATGCTACCACTGGTATTGGAGTATCTAATGGCACTAATTACAAAGCTATGGGATTTAATTATCAGTATTTGATTCCTAAAGGGACCTCTTCTATGGATAATTGTTCTCAACCTCCTATCTATTCCACTCATTTCTAGCCAACTATTACCTACTCACAACCATCTTCAACCTACCAATATGTCCAACAACCGTTGACCTATTCCCAGCCTCTACCTATCACATCTCAATATCAATCACCTCCTCACTTTGGTTCTAATTCCTCACAACAAACCACACCTCCAAATGATGCCATCCTAAACCAACTTTTATAGGGCATGATTGCTTTGCAACAAAAGGTAACAAATTTGACAAACTCTTTGTAGCCTAGTCTACCAACATATCATGCTCGTAATCCATTATCCTATGCAATCTTGAGAACCCCTATGCCTGAGAGGTTTGAGACTCCTTGCTTTGAAAAATATGGTGGAAAAGGAGATCCCAATATCCATGTGGTAGCATTCACATCGATGTGTAGTGATTTCTATTTTGAAGAGGATTTGTTAGCAAAACTTTTCCCATGATCTCTCAAAGATACTACTTTAGAACAGTTTTGCTCTTTGCCTCCGAATTCAATACGCTCCTTTTTGCAGTTGATTGATCAATTTTTACAACATTTTCAAGAAAATATTGGACCCCAAGTCACTCTTATTGACTTGGTTCAATGCAAACAAGGTTCGAAAGAGAAGTTGACTGAATTCATTAGTTGGTATCAAGGCCTTTATGCATAGATTTAGTATTAGATGAAAGATGAGGATGTTTAGAAGATATTTATTACAAATCCACAACCTAATATTCGCGATAAGATTCTCTTGATGAAATATAACTCCTTTCAACATTTATGCACCACCCTTCTTGATTATCAACTTTCATCTAGTCAGTATGAAAACCAAAACTCATCGGTTCAAGTTGGTCAATCCATAGGCCGATCATCACAAAACAATTTTAAGAGGAACAATAATAGGAGTTTCATCAAGATTAATGGACCAAATACAAATGTGCCTGCTATAAATAATCCAAAGAAACCATCGTATCAACCAAGAAAGTTTACTTCGATATCTGAGTCCTATCATTCTATCATGAATCAAGCTGTGAGTAATAACATTCTGAAGCTTCCCTCGATCAAGCTTGTTGATCCTAGTATGCAAGGACCTTACTTTGATTCTAATGCCTTTTGTCATTATCATCAGACACAAGGACATGACACTGAATGATGTATGCATCTTAAACATGAGATACAAGACCTTATTGATTCAAATGTCATCCAGGTATCGAGTGTGAATGATAATGGAAATAAGTCGGTTGCTCTGCCGAATCAGAATTTACAAATCTTCACTAATCCTTTTCCTAAGCACATTGAAAATAATATGGTGGAACAAGATTTAGTGGAAGTAGACGAGGATGATTACTTGGACTATGATAATATCGTGGGAATAATTGAAGTGGATAAGATACAAATAAACAATCCACCTCGTCCTCAAAGAAATGGAATTTATGCTGATGTTCCTCCTCTGTTATCCTTATATGGATTGGGAGATAATCAAGATACATCTAAAAAATAAGAACAACAACCAATACAAATGAGTAAGATGGTATAGGATGATTCCCTCCCCGTGCTAGAAAGATTCAACAACGAAAACTCGATAAAAATCAGAAAAGAGCTAGACGACTGTCAAAAATTGGAGAAAATAGTGGTTCCCCTCCTAATAAGAAACAAAAAGTTATATTTACACAAGGAGTAACAAATCAAGCATCACACAATCATAAGAACCACTCAAAATTTGTGCTCAACATGATCGAGTACCTCTCCAAGAGGTTTGCAAGTTCCCAAATCTGATACGAAGATCAAACAGGTAAGTATCTCTAACCCTTTATCTCTCTTGTGATGTGCTTACCCCGTCATGTGTTATATGTTGTTTAGGCCTCTTGGGATGACCTTAGATTCTCCCATAAGGTCTAGGATACCAAGAGACCACCTCTGTTGTGACCTTCATCTATTTGTATCATCATTCTTCTATATTGCCTCTCTCTGATTTCATTGTTGTGTGTTGTGTCTTATGGACATAGCATCACAGTTGGTGACTTGGGGGAACCCTCCTACATGACTGTCCCTAAGACACTTGTTTCTCCTCTCTTATTTATTCTTTCCCTTCCTCTAGTGTTTCCATCTAGTGGGCGGATGATGACAAAAATTTATACTGATGCAGACCTAGTGTCCCTTTCGAGAGCAATCAAAAAATGGACTCAGTTCCTAATATGATGATGGGGTTGTATATCTTATTTGATGCTTGGCTAGTGGAAGCACTCATGCTTTCTGCGTAGTAAATTTGATGATGTTTCTATCACATTTACAAACCTTAACAATACTGCTACTCTATGCACCTTTGTTTGCCTTTGAATCTAGCCTTAGTGGTACTCGATTTGGAGAGCTTCGTGATATAGCCCAACGGTTATCCTCAAACTCTAAATTCATTGTATAACCTTGGCCCTTTGTGTGGTTAATCATATGCATTAATGTTGTTGTTTATCATGATGTTGTAGACACTAACATGTTTCTTGCAAGGATGTGTTTGTGGGAACATTTGGCAATCATAAAGTACATGTCACCTCTGGGGGGCATGGGCTTTGTGAAAGTCAGTGTTCCCTTGTGTGTTTTCTTCCTACCTTAACATACTTGATATCGATGCATGATATCAACCATCTTAAGGTGGGGGCATATATAAGGTAAGCTGTCTATTGTAGATGTTAGCTATGTGCTTATCCTCAGGTGCAGTCTAAAGACTTGCTCGATGAGTGCATTCTGAATCCTAAGTTTGTTTGCAATCAATCAATCATGTAAGCCCTCTACGGAGGTGGGATGTCACGTATATCCTTTTTTTATCTTAAGCCCTCTGCAGAGGCAGGGAAGGTGTACTTCTTAGAGCAGATTGCATCATCCTATCATTTTCAAAATTCCTCTGTGGAGGCGGGGAGCGGTTCTGTGACTAACTCAACCCTTAAGCGTGTCTTTGGCAATTGTTGTGGCAAAGCCCAATTGTTGGTGTGTGCCTATAATGTGCCTGAGATGGTGTTGGACCTAGAAATAGGTACATTACATCGGTTGTCTGTCATGTTTTCTCCATGTCTTCAAGTGTGTGTGTTTTGTCATGCTTGTTTTGTGTGGTGTGTTTATTGCCCCATATGCAGTCTAAAGACTTGGTCAATGAGTGCATCCTACATTTTGGGAGGTTTTGCATGTCTTGCATGTGTGTTGCCCCATATATGCAATCTAAAGACTAGCGTGATGAGTGCTTCCTGCATTATGGGAGGTTTTCGTTACTTTCTAGTATTTACATTTGCATTTCATATATATGAGAAAAAAAAAAGAAAATATATCATTTCTATCTTCCATGCATTAATGTGTCTTCTATGCATTGACTGTCTTCTCTATGCTCTGCGTGACTGTAACTATCTTCTTTGTGTTTTGCGTGCCTGTTTCTATCTTCTATGTGATTGGCGTGTCTTCTCCGTGCTTGGTGTGTTTGCTATGTTTGTGACTTTACTTTAATGCATGTGTTAGCCTCATGTTTATACATACATTAAAGTGGGGGCTAAATGTAACATCAGAAAATGTTCCCTTGGGGGCTTTTCCCTCATAAGGTTTAGCTCTCAAGTCTTTAGTATGCATTTAGGGCATCTTAGTTCATATTTTGGCATCTCGATGGAATGAGACCTAGGTTCCATGGAAAATTGGGCCTAGGTGGACCCCTTGAGCTATACCCTACCCAAAATAGGGGGGAGGACTTGGGCGCCCGCACCCTAGTCCTACCCTATTTTGGGGTAGTCCCAATTTCTGGGTGTCAGTTTGTGATTGTTATTAGGTCCCTTTTCTGACATGGTAAGTTTGAATTTACAAAATCTTGGAAGGAGTGCTTGTAGTTGCATGAATAATCATGCTTAGGCATTCATTTGTAAACTAGATTTCAATTGGATGGCAATTGTGATATTCAAGTATTCCTAAGGTGATTCAAGGCTTTCTATTATGTTGCAAGAACAAACTTATGTGTTTTGTGTGTTGATATTTGCATATTTGAGCATCAATTTCCTCATGGTATGAAGAGCATCTTCCTCCCATGAGAGCTTCACTACAAGGTGACATAATATTGTGTTTTCGTCATTGATTCTTTTGGTTTTTGCCTCTGCCTCACAAGGGCACACACTCTTTATCTGACAATGGTGTTCAGAGACTTAAATGTCCTCCAGGGCTTGACTGAGGCAAGCCTCTAAACACTACAACCCCCAAACTAAGTCTTGTGATTGTAGGTTACATGTATCGAATTTGGGAAAAGTGGAGTTGCAGGAAGGATTGGCAGGCATCAAGGATTAGGGATCTGAAGAAAAGAAAGACACAGGAGCACTTCCAGGACTTGGATGCTCGCTCTAGTGTTCTTCGCATCCAAGTTTTAGGAAACATAAGTTATAGGGCTGATCAGTGTCAGAAGGAGGTCCGGATCTCATGAAGAAACTAGTACCTTGGACTTGGGCACCCGCTCCAGTGTCCCTGACTGTTCTGCTTCGAAACCCCGAAAACAAGTATTCTGTGACTTGGTATTTTACTCCTATCTGCAAGAACTTTTTCCATCATTCGTCAGTTTGTTATTGTATTTGCATAATTAGAGTTTTAATGGTTAATTGGGCATAAGAGAAGGAAAATTAATAATTAAATTCCCTAATCCAAGTTTCCCTACATTTGTAAGTGACCTAGGGTATGATAGTGCTCACCACTCGACCCTAGATCCTTGAATGTTAAGTGGAAAGGTGGATTTAAACATCAAAACACTAAAATATTAACAAATCCAATTTTCCCCTAAACACATTCATCTTATTACATTTGAAAAATTACAAAAACAAATTGAAAAATTTGGAAAATTTGCAAAAATTGGCATATTAGGCTTGTATTTTTGTAAAATTTAAATTAATTGGCGTATAAATTCATTTGATTTCTATTCTTTTCATTACAACTAATTTAAATTATATAAATTCATCATTTACAATTCATTTGCATTGCTTTTGTATGCTTGATTGGTTAGAAATTGCTTGAAATTTTGCATTTTTTATGAAAACTTAGTTTTGCATGAGCTAGGATTGCAGTCAAAATCTTGTTTCAGATTCTAATACCTTGTTAAAACACTCATTAGGTCTAATTTATAATTGTAGTGTTGTATCATAGTGGCCTCCTTGCAAAATTTCATGTCTAGGGCTTGAAAACTTGCATTTTTCACTAGATCTGGCCTTATCATCTTGTTAGATTTTCACTCCAAGTGTGTTGTAAGGGATTTTTCTTCACTAATTGTCTATTATTAGGGTTATTATCTGATTCCCCTTCTCAATTTCCTTAAAACACCCTTTCTTTTGGGCTTTTGCATCGAAATTTGGTGAAAATTTGCATATTTTTGATATCTTTGCACTAGGGTTTGATCTAGAGTGGCACTATAGGCATGTTGTAACAGATTTTTTTATCATTAGGTGGCTGTTAATACTATTATAAGTTGCTTTCCATCATCATTTTCCTTACAACACCCATTGCCCTACTCTTTCGCATTGAGATTTGGTGAAAAATCACATATTTTGGCCTATTTTCACTAGGTTTTGACTTATTGACTCTCTAGAGTTAATTCAAAAGCATGTTGTGAAAGGTATTTTTTCATTAGTGGACTGTTTTTAGGCATATCATGTGCTGTCCCTCTTGAAAATATTTACAACACCTCTTCTTTCATTCATTTGCATTGAGAAAAGTTGAAAAATTAAGCATTTTAGAACATATTCGACATCACTTTTGTATTTGCTTTTTGCATAAGTTTTGGAAATTTGATTTGATACTCCTTGGAAAACTTAAACATGGATTCTCAATACAATAATAATTCTAGGTTTGTTCCTAGGCCTCATTTGAAAAGAAGAGCCCCTGAGCTTGAAATAACATTCACACCTCATGACAAAGAAATGGCAGAAACCAAAGGGCCTCTTTATATCACAATAAAGAGAATGGAACAACCTCTGCATGGAACATTAATAGATCCTAATTGCATGACAAATGTGGTCATGGAAGATTTCCTCATTAAACATGAAATGGTGCAAGAATCTTATGAACCGTCGAATTTGAGAATTAAAATACATAAGGGAGCTTTAATGAAACCAATTGGCAAGATAACTCTAATGGTCTTGGTCTATGATAAAGTTGTTGATCAGTCATTTGATATAATCCCCTTATCCGACCTCTTCCATGTAAAACTTGAACATCCTTGGCTTAAAGCTATGAATGTTGTTCCTTCTACCATTCACAAATGTATAAAATTTCCTTTACGTGGAGAGATCCGTACTATTCGTTGTAATGATTATCAACCTCTAGCTAAGGACAAGAACTTTATTCTTGATTTCTTTTGGCCGCAACCTGAAACAGATCCTGAGCCACAAAGAAATAGAACTTTCATAGAATACAGAAAATACAAAGCAAAACAACTAGCTCGAGTGGCCAGGTCTCCTTTGCAACCAATAAGAGAAGAACAAGAAACAAGCATAAAACAAGATTATTATGGCTTTGATGAAATTTTTGGCTTAGGAAATGTGGATAAGGAAAGTTTGCATAACCCACCTCGTCCATAGAGAGATGGCATTTATGCTAAGGTCCCTCCCCTGTCATCCTTATAGGGATTGAGAGGCTTTCATTGACAATAAAATATTCCACCAAGACCAATGCGATTTGAACATGGTGCTTCCTCGTCTACTGTGCAAACTATGGCAAAACACAATGTTGTTCTCAAAATCAACTATGCTCATTTTTGTAGACAACCCCTACGAAACTTGTTCTTTTCGTAGCCTACACTCTAAGTTTGCAAATTGAGACAAGTACTCTTGGCCTCATGTGAAGTCATCTGACATCCTAGAATAGTTTGTGACATTCCCTTAAGTTGATTCCTCAAAATTTGTGCAAATCAATTAGGTTTCAAATCGATCAAAATATCAATTTTGATCATTTTAGGGTGTTAGTAGGTTTTTTTGAGTCTTCATGTGCATAAGCAGTTAAAAATACCACTCTTGCATATCCTTGATCTTCCAAAGTGTAATGTCGGCCCATTTCGCTGCTTTTACATGCATGGTTGTTTTTTGAATAACATGTATGGGCGGTGAAAATCACCGCCCATACATGGTCCTTGTCAAAGTTTGATGTGAAATGGCGGTTGTAGGGACCACTCTTGCACAATACATCCAGCTAATGCGTGGTTGGCCGTTTTCACCACCTTAGCATGATCTCATCAAATCTTAAACTTAAGTGTCATTAATGGCACTCGTGTCACCATTAATACATTGTTTTAAGCCTTTTTAAAGCATTTTGGTCATTGTTCTTTTTAAATTTTTATTCTCAAACTTGTTAAAATAAGCCATTTAATCCTCTACAAAACTGGTCGAATAGCAGAATTCGTGGATTGTGTAGACTTCGCGCCTAGGGTTTTTGCTATTATTGTCAGGTAGGATGACATTTCTCCTACTTTCATTGATCATTTTTCCTCCTTCTATTAGGGTTTGTTTGTAATAGGAATGCTTGTTTGTGATTCATGTAATTATTTTTGTTTGATTGGAGTAGTCATTTTGCATGTTTGAGTTTAAGTTAAAAAACCCTAAGTAGAATGCTTTTGTATTTTTCTTCGCCGTTTTCCTTTTCATTATCAACGAATTCATCATGCCCTAGTCTTAGTGCTAGCAGAAGATTTTAGATATTATCCATGAGAACTTGTTTTTCCAGTGTTCCCCCATATGTATTGACAGTCTTTTCTGCCGCCGATGCGTATTTTCGGTTTGTCTTCCCATATGAAATAGCGGTCTTTTTGACCGACTCTACACAAAGCTTTTCCTCTATATGCATCGGCGGGCAATTTTTCCGCTTGTGCATACACCTTATCAAGCTTGCCTATGCCCTCATGTAAGGGCGGTTAAACTTGCCGCCCTTACACAAACCTTGTATTACCTCATATGCAATGGCGGTAGAAATTTCCACTCTCACAGATAACTTGGAGTTTCAAGAACATATGCTTGAGTGGTCATCCTAACCAACTTCACATTAGAAAGATTTTCCCTCATATGCATTAGCGGGCATTTTTGTCACTTATGCATATCCATCAAACGTTTGTTCCCTCATATGTAAGGGCGATCAAATTGATCACACCTACATCAAACACATTTTCCTAGAACATATGCAATGGCAGAAAATATTTTTGACCTTGCATATACATCGAAGTTTTTCCAACATGCAGGGTTAGTAAAATTTGCCGCCCTGACACCTACAATTCATCCCTCTAATGCAAGGGCGGCAAATTTTGTCGCCCGTGCATTTACTCTCTCAATTTTCTAACTCTGAGAGATTTTCAACTTTGCTTTCCTCAGCCTGCTTTCTTCCATTTTTTCAACCCACTTGCGTTCTAGTCCTTTCAAGTGTATCCCCGTAGTCATGATCATCGACATGCAATTTTCCTAGATTACCAGTATTTCCCCTAATTGCATGATCATGGCTTTTTGTTGCAGTTTCTTCTGTGGATTTTCTTTCTGCGTCGACATCCTTCTGGTGTTAGCTTTTTTAGATGACTGAGTTGTCTCCAAAGAAGTCGAAAGCAATGAAGTATAAGTATCAGGGTGTTTTTCCAATCACCTCGGTTACTTCCAATGTTGATGACATTCGGGATATAGAGATTGGCCATGTAGACATGGCTGAGTTTGTGAAAAGAACTAAGTCTAATAACCCTAGTTTTGCAATGAAGAAGATTGTTGATAGCAACATTCACATGGTGTCATCTTTCCCAGTGGTAGCTCATAATACTGAGTTTGTTCTTTAATGCGCTCAGTTCTACAACAGAGACACTAGGGTAGTGGTGGATACGAATGACAATGTGATAATCAGATTGGATCCAAAATTCATTGATAAAGTTTTTATGTGTCTTGCTACTACAAAAGTTGTAAAACTAGATTTTGCTAAAGCCCAAAAGGAATATGATAAGAATTCTGAGAAGGCAAAGAAGACAATTAACACCAAATGGCTTAAGATTTCAAGGTCAAACTTATCTAGGTGGCTGAGGAGTTTTCCTAGAAGTGATTTTATTGAGGAGGTTGGTGATCTCATAACTCTTCTTAGCAGGATAAGGGGGCTGGCTTCTTCCTCTCTTTTTCATGAATGGATGTACCCTTTTATCAAGATTATACTTCAAGGAAAGCAAGCAATCTTTTGGGGTGAGCAAATCAGCAATGCTCTGCATGAGCAATTGACTAAGGTATCCACTACTTTCAAATTCTATATGACTTCTTATCTTGTGTATATAGCAGCCTCAAAGAGGATTTTTCTACGTTTGACATCCGAAGGAGATAGGAGAGTGGTTCCTGTATATCAGTACTATCCTCAACTGACATTGAAAGGTTCTATTCACCACTTTAGGAGGGTAAATGATGCTTTCTTCGCAGTGTTCTTGTGTCTTTTTGACCCTCAGTTAGAGAAAAGAAGAGTTTTAGACAAAGCTTGGTTAGTGGTGAATGATTATGGATGCATGTTCTTACAATTTCCTACTTTCTCATATTTAAGGGTTGGCTTTTTCCAAGGTTATCCTTATATGTTGCCAAGGTTTCCTTCAGATAAACTTGTTCTAATGGAATTATGTAGACAAATGATTGTCGTACATAATACAAAAATGGAACTCAAGAAACCAGGATTCAGATATCCAGTTGAAGTTGGCAAGTTTTTAGTGTAAACTGCTACAAAGCCTAGAGCCATGGAAACTAAAATGCAGCTAGTGACCATGAAATAGTTCAAATGAAGACCAGGGTTTGATTACAGGGGTATAAAAGACAAGATCAAAAGGAAGACCCAGTTTCATGAGCCAATGGTTGAAGACATCTGGGTGGACTTGAGAATAGAAGAGGATATCAGAAAATTGGACTATAGCATGTTGTCCTTGGAACAGATTGAGTATCTAGGATTGACTGATATTCCTAGAGACCTAGTGGATGATGAAGAGTTGATTGATCCTAGGTATAACACTGAACAGGTTACTGGTTCTCCTCTTCCTTCTATCCAATGGTCTCAGAAAGAATTGACTTCTCTAAGGAAAAGGTTTGAACCTATATTGGCTAACACCAACAAGTGGTTAGCAGGTAAGGGAATTGCTTTGAAAGAATTCCTTATAGGATCAGAGACTGAAGGCCAAGAACAAATAGGTAATAAGGTGGAGAATAGAACAAAGAACAAGAGTGACATTCCCTCTTCTTCCAAGCCACATAAACCCAAGATCAAATTTGTGTCAAAGAAGTCAAAGGCTGTAGAAGAAGAATCTGAGGTAGAAGAAATGGAAATTGAGAAATAGAATACTGATGAGCCAGCTGCCGAGGAAATGGAGGTTGAAAATAGACTGACAGAAGGACAAGGAGATGAAGTTTTGTCTCCACAGGAGAATATACAAGAGGATATCGGAGTTTCTTCTCCTTTGTCTAGTATACCTATTTCAGTTCCTCTATCTACTTCACCTATTGACATCCCATCTTCTGAATCTCCATCACCTTCAAAAATAATTTTTGATAATCCTCAAACTGCTTTGGATGATGTTCTTCATTCTTCTGAGTCTATTCCTAGTCTGTCCTCCTCATCTTTTGATATTGGAGATTCTTCAATATTTGATCACTTTGTAATGGGTTCTGAGCAAGTTTCAAATGTGAATGTGTTAGGTGCAGTGTTTACTAATACTCCACCTATTCTTTCTACTTCTAGTACTAGTGCAGTTCTAGTAACACCAATAATGGAAATGGATCTGAATGTGAGTACTTCTGTGCTTCCTCCATGGTTGTCAGCATATACACCTAAAAGAAAGAAAGAAGTCATTTCCCCAAATGACTTTGATTTTGGTAAGCTAGTGCCTACTAAGGCTAAGACTCCAAAGAAGCCAAAAATTCTTTCAAGAGTGCTGGGAGACAAAGGTCACAAATTTGTGGAGATTGCAAGGCCCCCACAGGATGCTACCGTAGAAAGTTTCAGTATGAATGATTACTCTATTTCTAAGATTGAGCTGGCCAAAATAACACATAAGAGTGCAAAGACTGATATGTAGTCAGTAATGGATATTTTGATTCAGAAGTTTGACAAAGAAAGGGAGATGAAGGATCATTATAAAGCAATGGTAGAACAATTGTCTACAGTGGTAAGGAAGATTACTTTGAATTCAGAATCAGTGACTCCTTAGGTTGTTTCTGTAGAAGATCCTATCATCCATAAAGATGAAAAGACTCACCTTAAGGGAAGAGTGCTTGAAGAATATTTGGAAAGGATGCGCACACAAGGAATCTCTCTAAGCAAGATGGAGAAAATCAGGGCAGAACTTGATGATTTGATTAATGTAATTTCTCAGGATATTGAGCATTTAGAACATAATCATGATAAGTGGGTAGAAATGAGGAAGTTGAAAATAAGTGCTTTGATATCAATTGGTGTCATTCCAAATAGGGATTCATATACTGAAACTAAGGAGGCATTTACATATCAGAGACGTGTGCTAAAAGATCTGATCAATGACCTAGAAATTGCAAGGAAGCTGAGTGACCAAAGTGATGTTAGTCTCTTGCACAAGTTGGAGGAGTTGCCATGCAATTTGGTGTCACAGGATAATCAATTTCTTTCTGTAGAGGAGATGGTCCAAGAATTTGAGAATATGTTTCAGAAGAAGTTTGAGGATAAAACATTTTTAGTAGCCTCTATGGATAATATTCTTGATAATTAGTTAACTTTGGATAATCTGAAGGCCAAGTTAACTAGCCATGCAAAATCAATTACCACAGTCAGAGATGCAATAGTCAGAGCCTAGATGATTTTCAAGAACACAGTTAGTCCAGACAGTCTTGGGATGCAAGCAACATTCACCATGTATGATTGCCACATGAAGAAAGAAGGCAATGCAAGTTGAAGCAACTTTTTCATTACTTAGTTTATTTTCTACTTTTTAGATGTACTTTTGAAATAATTTTGGACATATTTACATGTACTTTTCTCATATGTAATTACATGTAAAAATGTAGGAAGTCCTAAATAAAAAAGGACTCCTTTGTTGAATAAGTCATAGTTAGTTTTTCTTTTCCTATTTTTGCTCTCGGTTTCTCTTATAAATAAAGAGGACCCCCATTGTAATTATCATCTTTTAGTTATTGAAGCAAAACTCTGCCAAATTGAAGAGCATTTTGAGACTTTGTGTTCAAATTGTAAATCATATTTTATCAAGTGAATAGAAAAGCAAGTGATCTTTCAATCTTTGCATTGGAATAACTTGTGGTGTATTGGAAATTGTTCTTATGTCCTTTTCCTTATGCTATCTTATCTATTTGATCAAATTGTAGTGTGAGTGTGAATAATCTGGGGGATGTTCTAAAGCTGATTTTCTGAGACTTTGTGCTACAAAAATTATCTTTAGCTTGTGATTTTATGTTTTGAAGTAAAAGATATTGGAAAGAATTTGAGCTACTATTATCTTTCATGATCGTATGTTTTGTCATAGTATTCGGTGAAGACTTTGAGCTACATCTTATCCTACTTGTTTCTAAATTGTAAATCAGTAAAAGAAGCAACAATAGACTTTGTGTTCTCGTGGGTTTCTTGGTTATTTCAATTTGTAATGTGAAAGTACTCTTTTATATTATAAACATCATTTATGAAAAAAGAGAAATGGATGACATGGTTTCACCATCAAATTAGTTCTTAGTGTAAATAAGTTTGTAATAGTTAATAGGGAACCTCCCCTTGCTAAGAGGAGAGATTTATCTCATTAAATTGTGGTTGATATAACCATTTTGTCTTTAGTTAGTTGAAGACAAAATATTCACCCAACATGTTTTGGCGACTCTATTGGGGAAGGAACGCGCAACTTGAAGCCTCACGCTCTGAGTTGAAGCACTATAGTTCTTTTCCATTATTTCAGCCTATTTTTAAAATTTTGTTGAGTACATTGCATTCTGGCAGACTCATGGTATACAAGAAGCAAGAGAGCTCAAGGTATTATTGATCCTGTATTTGATTTGATGCATCAAAATAATTTTGGTCTTTTACCTCCACGACCTCGACTTCAACGAACTAAGAGTTTTCCTCCTACTAAGGCTAGGTCTCCAATACTAGGTGAAGCTTCTAGTTCTACTACTAACAGAGTTTTGTCTATTCGTATTCCACAAAGGTTTGTTATCCCACCCTTTAATCAGTCCACCATGGTGTCTCAAGGCCCTTGGGGTAACACTTTTGGTCCTTTGAATTTAACTCCACCATTGCATGAACTACCTCGTAGTTTGAGGAAGAATTTTCCTAAGTTTTATGGTGATGGGAAAGTCCACCCAGATGAACATGTTGCAACTTTCTGCATAGCTTGCGGTGTATTAGGTGTGGAACATGAGGATGTAGTAGTAAAACTTTTTGTAGAAACACTGCAAGGTGCTACTGCAGATTGGTTTTATGATCTTCAAGACCAAACTATAATGAGTTGGAACACTCTCAAGACCAAGTTCAAAGCCAGGTTCAAACCTACAAAAGATGCACATGCCTTGTTAGCACCGCTGACACAGATGAAGAAAGAGCCACATGAACCCATGCGAGACTTCATCACTAAGTTTAATAAGCTGACAAATATGGTTCCTACAACCGCTCAGCCGACAACGGAGAATCTTAAGTGTTTTTTCATAAATACTCAGCTTCCTGAGGTAAGCTTTCTGCTAAGACGGGCTGGTCCTGCCGATCTTCCCACAGCCCAAATTTTGGCTACGGAAGTGGAAGATGATCTTATCCTTGAAGGTAAGATCAGAAGAGATTCTAACAGAAACATAGGTCAGTCTTCTACTGATAATTCTTCCACGAACACCACGGATCCTATGGTGCAAAAGCTGGCAAATGAATTACTAGCTTTGAAGAAACAAATGTCTCAAGGTATGTCCGCTCCTTCCTATAGGGATATACCAAGGAGAACATTTCCCAATCATTCATACAAAAGCAATGTTGCCAAAAATCAAGGGCAACCAAATCATCTTCCTCCCACACAGGGGAAGCTAGCCATTGAAGCAGTACCGGTCAACTCAGCAGTTGGCTATTATGAAGCAGAACATGACCATTCTTTCCAACTCAAGTTGGATTAGGAGAATGATGTAATATTTTTATAGAAGAAGAAGAAGAATTAGCTGGCGACTCTACCATTGGCTTTTTGAATTACCAAGATGAAGCTGAAAAAAAAGAAGTATATGATGAAGCATATGCTATTTTTACTAGGTCCCAGATTCTATGAAATCAACAAGTTAATAAAGGAAAGGAAGAGAGGAACCTCATGTAGTGATCTCAATTGCCAAATGGGAAACTCCGTTACCTTTCCAGTCGAAGGACCTGGTTGGTGATAAGCAAGTAAGTACATCTAACAATCCTATGTCTTCTACTTCTGTCTCTCAGACCGGTACTACCCCTAATAAAACTCAGAATGATGGATTTCCTTCCTATGTATCTAGTTCATTTCAGCTATTTGATATAATAGATCATTCTAGGAAGACCAAAATCCAAATGTCTGAGGTTGAGTATTTACAAGCTAATCCTGAACAGTTTGATAGGTTACCTAAATACGTCAAAAACAAGACTGTCCCTATAGGACAAGATTCTCCCAAAGTTTCCCATGATTCCTCAAAGAACAAATCCACCCAAAATAATCTTGTCACTACTCCCCTTGTTGACCTAGGAAAAACAGAACCTTTCTATGTTTCTCTATTGGTAAATGGTCACAAGTTGAGCAATTGCATAATAGATTCTGGGGCATTCGATAATGTCATGCCTGCCAAAGTTGCGAATGCCCTTGGTCCCACCTTAACCAAGACCTTTGGGAGATGTTTCTCCATGGAAAATAAGCAAGTGCCATTGTTGGGCCAGATCAAAGATGCCCAATTTGCATTTGCAGCCTTTCCAGACAAGAGGATCAAGATGACTGTCCTAGTGGCTGATGTTCCAACCTCTTATGACATTCTGCTGGGGTGTAATTTTTGTAAAGATGTGGGTGGAGAACTGAACATGGACCTATCTGAAGCAAGGATACCTGTTAAAGGTGTCATGTAAAAGTTGCTTCCTGAGAAAGAAGCAAAATATATTGTTACCCAAACAACAAATCCCAAAGCCCAAATTTTGTTTGAGTCCTTAGGAATGGGTAATTATTTCTTGTCTACTGAAGATACTTCTAGTTCATTAGACGAGAGCTCTAACATTTCAGATGCAGAATCAGAAGATATTTCTAGTAAATCAGATGAAAGTTTAGATGAGAGCATAGTGATACCAGAATCTTCTCTTTCTGATGAAGAAGAATCTACTAGTAACAAAAACATCAAAGTAAGAAATTAAAATGATGTTTGGGTTTTAGAATTTGATGGTAGTTGTTCCTCTACCAGTTCTGGAGCCAAAATTGTTTTGATATCTCCACAAGGTGATATCTTCCCTTTCTCGTACAAGCTGCAATTCAACAATACTAATAACACCACTGAATATGAGTCATTGTTGCTTGGATTGGAGGCTGCTCATGCTAAAGGTGTTAAAAATCTTCATGCTCAAGGAGATGCCGAATTAGTGGTTTGCCAAGTGAGAAATTTATATCAGACCAAAAATGAAAGGTTGAGGCATTACCATAACCATGTTTGGGATTGCATCAAAGGTTTTGATGCTTTCGACAGTTCTGTAGTACTGAGAGAGTTTAATGATCATGCTGATTCATTAGCTGTCTCTGCCACCCTCATGGTTCCCCATAAAGACTTCAAAGGTAACAAGTACACAATTGAGTTGGTTTTCTGACCAAGTGTACCAGATAATGCTGACCATTGGCAGGTGTTCAATGGTGATAATCAAATCATAGCTTTCTTCAAAAAGATGGATAGCTTTGATGAGCTCTATTTTGAATGTAGTGAATCTCCACCACGAGAATACGTTTCTGAAGTAGATTCACAAATTGGTGAAGAGTTTCTTCAACTAAAAGGGAATAAGATTCCAAAAGGTTTGGTTTCCCTAGAAAAGCTATTTTATAAGCATGACAGATACATTAAATACTAGCAACGACTTGATTCAAATTTGTCTATGGAATTTGAACAAGTAAATTTGAGTTCTGAGGCAGATCCCAAAATGGTCAACATTGGGAAGTGTTGCATTGCCGATGAGAAATTTAAATTCACTACACTTCTTCGCCATTACATCAATGTTCTGGCATATTCTTATGATGATCTAAAGTCCTTCAGGCCTAAGGAGATTCAGCATGAAATTCCTCTCAAGGTTGGGTCATTGCCTCACAAGTAGAAATAGAGGCAATATAATCCCAAAATATCAGGTACTATTCTTTCTGAGATTCAGAAAATGTTGAATGCAAGAATTATCTTTCCTATTCATCATTCTACCTGGATCGCAAATATTGTCCCTGTAAGAAAAAAAGAACAGAGAGATCCATATTTGTGTTAATTTCAGGAATCTCAACCAGTCTTCTCTAAAGGATAACTACCCCCTACCCATCATGGACCAAGTGTTGCAAACTTGTTGGTAAATAGATTTGTTGCTTTTAAATAACCTTCGTGAATGACTCTCTTTTGCCCTTGGATTAGCAACAACCTATTCACAACAGTTGAAGAATGGCAGGACTATGTCGATTCCTCTCTGCATTTGAGAGGGGTAGCTCCCTTGTATGATAGGGGTATATGGATTTTCTAGGATTATAAGAACAAAACAAATTGAATAACGAAAACACATGAAGAAATGAGAAATAATATTATCGATTCAAGTTCCACACATTCAAGTTGAGATACCAAAACTTAACATGATAATCTTTTCCACATGCAACATTTAAAGGAAAGCAAATGGTTATCATTGATGAAACATATGACTATCAACAACAACACATAAGATTGAATTGAACACACATCCAAAACATTTCTCTATTGCTTTCTTACTTGAATAATACTATTCGAGTCCTTCATACAATACCTTGTGAAAAAGTGGAACCCCTTTGATTGAATTACAATGTTGTATTTATAGGTGAGGTTAGTAACCACTTAAGGTAACTACCTTAACCACTTTTTGTAACTACTTGGTATAACTACCTTCATAAGTGCACTAACCTTTAATAACTAACTTTCTTTTGTAAAGATAGTTACTTAGAGTAACTACCTAACTTAGGCACTTAAAATAACTACCTTTTTCAAAAGAAAACTTAATTTTGAACTTTTAATCACAATAAGTGAAACAAGTCACTTTTTCAAAAAAGGTAACTTGAAAATTATAGCTTGAAAGGAAAACCAAGTTATTGGTTTTCTGAGGTAGTCACCATGTCTCCTTTCAATCCATGAGTCACTTGTTGGAACTGAGATCTATCAACAACAATATTGCCTTCGAAGATGCCCAACTCAATTAATGACTGAAACTTCACAGATCTACTAATTGTGATTGCTAAATTCAGCCTTTCCATTATGAAGATATGGAGTTCCAAGTGTTGCATTGAAACTTGTTTTAATCATAATATCTGTGGAATATAATTTTGAGATGCAAACTCATTATTCCAAAAATGCTCAATCTATCGAATGTTTTGCAACTTTGAATAAGTGTCACTAGTCTTTAGATGAATAGCACCCATGTAAAATCTCCATGTCACATAATTTCTTTCAACTGAATGGGATTCTCTCTCCAAAATAACACAAACCATTTTGAAGATTTCATTTGGTGCATCTCAGGTGCATAAGAGCATTTTCAACCAAGTATATGACAATGCTTTGATGGGATACCATACCTTACAATCTTAGCATTCCATGAGATGACATTTCTTTGAGGTGGCATTCTATCAAAGAGTTCACGGACCTTGTCTATGCTTCCATATTCACGCTTCATGCTATGTAATTACAATTTGCATTACAGCCATAACATTTAAAACTGTAATGATACCCAAACAACACGTTCCCACAGACAGAAATGGCTTGCAGAGAATAAAATTAGATGAGCTTTTTCTTATTAATGGATTAAACCCAAAATCACCAATAGTCCTTGCAAGAACAAAACCCATTCATGAAATAGTGGAAGCGGTTAGCATCTCTCACAACAATTACTCTTGCAACAATCTTAGCAATAAACTTGGTTGTAGTTTGGCATTCAATGCATACTCAAATGTTCTTTGACAAGTCTACATAGACATTCCAAACCAAATGCAATTGCTAACTTTTCACAATGATGACAAAGAAATAATTATTTTCAGGTCTTCTTAGACATCATCAAGTAAATGTCTTGAATTTTGAAGATACCCAGCCTTCATCTCCCAAGTCAAATTTTCCAACTTGGCATAGATCCCTTGTATCTATGGATGTGATCTGCCTCTTGCACAAAAAGCATTGTACCATTTTATGACTTTTAGTCCAACTACATCCAGGGCTCTTTTTAATTCCTCCATCTTTCATTAATATTCTTGTCATTTTAACTTCATCCCACCTTTGATGGTGACTTCCTGCATCTATAAGTACTTGTTAAATGAATTGTAGCTTTCATCCATTGCATTTCATATGTGAGTGTGTCTGTGTATGGTTCTGCCTGTGCACTCTAACTAGGACATCTAAAAATTTGGAGTCACCATCCAATTGCATCTGGTTCAAAGTCTTCAAGATCTTTTCAACAAAACCATTTTGCGTATATCTTACAATCATTGTAGTCCATTTTTTTAGGGCCGTCTGTCTGTCACCGAGTCTCTATTTTTGCATTTGCAGACATGTGTACCACAAGATTTTGAACTATAATATCTGATAAAACTCATCTCCATTATGGTGCAGTTGGGAGGATTTTGCAAAGGTCGTGGAAATTAGCTTTTCACATGCCATGTAACCATTGCATTCATGAGACCACAATTTTGTGAGGTGCTGCATATGAAATTTTCTGCCTGCCATAGCATTTCAAACTATAATATCTGACAAAGCTCTCAAGTTCGCATTATGCTTTGTAGGATGCTCATACCCTAATTTACGGCTCCCATTTTGGCACAGGTTGGGAGGATGCTGGCAAACATTTTGGAGTCTGATTTTACACCTACTCGCTGCATTCCCTTGAATGTTTCTGGAATCTTTTCAACAAATTCACTTTGTGCATACCCTACACTCATTTTATTCCTATTTGAATGAGATTTATTTCAAGGACCTCGTCTTGCTCGATCTTGCAAAACTTGAATGTTCAATAAAATCTTCTTTTGATCATGTTTCATTTCATCTTTCCAAGATGGTTTTCCTTTGTAACAACTTCAAGTAGTTATAAAAACTAATTCCTCCAAAACATGTGGGAAATCCTTTCATCGGGGTTTTTGGAAACTTTTTTAACATTTGAAAAGTGTCGATTAAGGCAATCAAAACTTACATTTAACTGATCAGATATGTATGAGATTTTGGTAATTCAAAAATGAGACCAACAAAACTGTAACTGGTTCAGAAATGCTGTCTATGTTAGATAATTTTTCAGGATATAATCAAGTAGAGGTCAGCGAAGCAGATCAGTATAAGACTGCTTTCACAACACCTAGGGGCACGTTTGCATATCGCAGGATGCCGTTTGGTCTAATCAATGCTGGCGCTACTTTCCAGAGAGCAATGGACCTTGCTTTCAGAGATGAGATGGGGAAATTCATTGTGGTGTATCTTGATGATTTGACTATTTTCTCCAAACAATGTCAAGATCATGCGTATCATTTGTGACAGGTGCTAGAAAGATGTCGACAAAATGGTATTTCTCTTAACCCTAAGAAATCAATTTTTGGGGTTACAGAAGGTAAACTTCTTAGTCATATTGTGTCCCGAGAAGGCACTAAAATTAACTTAGAAAGAGTCAAGTCCATCCAAAGTCTTACTCTGCCTGCTAGTAAGACTGCAGTTCACTCTTTCTTCGGAAAGGTAAATTTTCTGCAGAGATTCATTCTAGAATTCACGGAGAAAACCCATCACATTGTCAACATGATGAAGGGTAAGACTACTTTCCATTAGAGTGCAGAAGATAAAGCAGCATTTGAGGACATCAAGAGGGCCATAGCTCATGCTCTAGTTCTAGTATGTCTTGATTATACCAAGGATTTCATAGTATATAGGTATGCTTCCAAGCATACACTTTCAACCATTCTTGTTCAGCAGAATGAGGAAGGTGTGGAATCTCCTATTTCATTATGAGTTGTCCTCTAAAGGCTCATGAATTGAAATATTCAAATATGGAGAAACTTGCTTATGTGGTGGTCAAGGCGGTAAAGCATTTCTGGTTTTATATTTTGAATTCACATACTATTGTTTTGGTGCTCGACACAATAGTGAAGTTGATCCTGACTCAACATGAGTTTGGTACCAAGAGAGGCCCAATTGGATTGCCAAGATCCAAGAGTTTGATCTTGATATCAAACCTACCAAGCTTGTGCGTGGTAGAGGTTTGTGTCAGTTGATTGCCAATAATGTACCAAAAGAGATAGGGGATGAAGAAGAAGTTGAGGATATGCTGACTATTCTTTTTGTCACTACTACAGATGAGTGGTATTCAAATATTGCTCATTTTCTTACTTATGGTGAGTGTCCTTCTCATCTATCCTATAAGGAGAAAAGAACTATCAAATTGAAGGCTGCTAACTATGTCCTATGGGATAATGGTTTGTATAAAAGAATTCTTGATAGAGTTTTTCTCCATTGTGTGGATAAAACACAACAAAACAGACTTCTGGAGTCTTTTCACAATTTAGCTTGTGGAGGACATTTTTTCGTGCCTGTGATGGCTCATAAGATTCTACGGGCTAGGTACTATTGGACCACACTGTTTTAGGATGCGTACATTTGGGTATGTAGGTGTGAGTTATGTCAACAATTTGTTGGAAGGCCTAGGTTGGCTGCATTACCTCTCAAGCCAGTTGTAATTGAAGAACCTTTTCAGCAATGTGGCATTGACTTCATTAGTGATGTGAACCCACCGTCAAGTGCAGGAAACAACTTTGTTCTCACCGCAACTGATTATTTTACCAAGTGGGTGGAAGCCATCCCAGTAAAGCATGCTACTTCTGAAGTGGTATGTAATTTTCTTAAGGAAAATATTATTTCCCGGTTTGGAGTCCCAAACAAAGTTGTGGCAGATAATGCTACTTGTTTCTCTTTCAACGAGATCACTAGCTTTTTCTATGAATATGAGATCATTCTTTCTCACTCTTCAGATTATTATCCACAAGGAAATGGTCAAGTGGAATCTAGTAACAAAAAACTGGTTACTATTATCAAGAAACTGGTGGAAGATAATCAGAGAACTTAGCGTAAAGTGTTGTTTGATGCTTTATGGGTAGACATGATTACCCCCAAAAGGGTGATAGGTATGTCACCATTTCAACTTCTGTACGGTTTGAATGCAGAAATACCTATTACTTTGGAATTGCCAGCATTGAAGTTGGCAAAGGTAGTAGAAGATAGAACTTTTGAAAGTTCTATTGACAAAAGAATCATGTACCTCACTGAACTTGAAGAATAAGGAGCTATGGTAGTAGACCTTATTGCTGAACATCAAAGTCAGGTGAAGAATCTTTTTGACAAGAAGGCGAAGGCTCATGATTTTCAAATTGGAGATCAAGTCTTGTTATGGGACAAGAGGAGAGAACCAAAAGGAATGCATGGGAAGTTTGATTCCCTATGGAGAGGCTCGTTCATCATTCATCAACTTTGTGGTGAAAATAGCTTCTTGTTGGAGTATCTTGATGGAACACCATTCTTGCTGCCTCATAGTGGACAACATCTAAAGCACTTCAATCCTTGAAGTATCAGATAAGTTTATTTATACATTTGTATAGTTTCATGTTTTTGTTTAGTCTTTTGTGTCTTTTTCTTTTTGGTAGCTTGACTCTATGGCCCAATGGCATGGATGAAGGTACTTAGAGACTAGATTCTTCTCCCTTTGATTGTTTCAAAGTTTGATTGAAGGAAGTTCCCCAGTTAGAGCTAGTTGTTGTTCTCAAAATCATGTACGCTCATTTTTGTAGACAACCCCGATGAAACTTGTCCGTTTCGTAGCCTACACTCTAAGTTCACAAATCAAGACAAGTACTCTTGGCCTCGTACAAAGTCATCTGACATCCTTGAATAGTTTGTGACATTCCCTTAAGTTGATTCCTCAAAATTCATGCAAATCAATTAGGTTGCAAATCGATCAAAATATCAATTTTGATCATTTTAGGGTGTTAGTAGGCTTTTTTGAGTCTTCATGTGCATAAGCAGTTAAAAATACCACTCTTGCATATCCTTGATGTTCCAAAGTGTAATGTCGGCCGATTTTGCCACTTTTACATGCATGTTTGTTTTTTGAATAACATGTATGGGCAGTGAAAATCACCACCCATACATGTTCCTTGTCAAAGTTTGATGTGTAACGGCAGTCGTAGGGACCGCTCTTGTACAAGACATCCAACTAATGTGTGGTTGGCCGTTTTCACCGCCTTAGCATGATCTCATCAAATCTTAAACTTAAGTGTCATTAATGGCACTCGTGTCGCCATTAATATATGGTTTTAAGCCTTTTTAATGCATTTTGGTCATTGTTCTTTTTAAATTTTTATTCTTAAACTTCTTAAAATAAGCCATTTAATCCTCTGCGAAACCGGTCGAACCACAAAATTCGTGGATTGTGTAGACTTCGCGCCTAGGGTTTTTGCTATTATTGTTAGGTAGGATGATGTTTCTCCTGCTTTAATTGATCATTTTTCCTCCTTGTATTAGGGTTTGTTTGTAATCGGAATGCTTGTTTGTGATTCATGTAATTGTTTTTGTTTGATTGGAGTCATCATTTTGCATGTTTGAGTTTAAGTTTCAAAACCCTAAGTAGAATGCTTTTGTATTTTTCTTCACCATTTTCCTTTTCATTATCAACAAATTTGTCATGCCCTAGTCTTAGCGCTAGTGATAGATTTTAGATATTATTCGTGAGAACTTGTTTTGCCAGTGTTCCCCCATATGTATTGATGGGCTTTTCTGCCGCCGATGCATATTTTTGGTTTGTCTTCCCATATGAAATAGTGGTCTTTTTGACTGACTCTACACAAAGCTTTTCCTCCATATGCATCAGCGGGCAATTTTATCACTTGTGCATACACCTTATCAAGCTTGCCTATCCCCTCATGTAAGGGCAGTTGAAACCACTTCCCTTACACAAATCGTGTATTACCCCATGTGCAATGGCAGTAGAAATTTCCACTCTCACAGATAACCTAGAGTTTCAAGAACATATACCTGAGTAGTCATCCTGACTGACTTCACATTAGAAATCTTTTCCCTCATATGCATTAGCCGGCAATTTTTCTGCTTATGCATATCCATCAAATGTTTGTTCCCTCATATGTAAGGGCGGTCAAATTGACTGCCCCTACATCAAACACATTTTCCTAGAACATATGCAATGGTGACAAATTTTGCCAACCTTGCATATACATTGAAGTTTTTCCAACATGCAGGGTCAGCAAAATTTGCCACCCTGACACTTGTAATTCATCCCTCTAATGCAAGGGTGGCACATTTTGCCACCCGTGCATTTCCTCTCTCAATTTTCTAACTCTGAGAGATTTTCAACTTTGCTTTCCTAAGCCTAGTTTCCTTCATTTTCTCAACCTGCTTGCACTCTAGTCCTTTCAAGTGTATCCCCATAGTCGTGATCGTCGACATGCAATTTTCCTAGATTACTAGTATTTCCCCTAATTGCATGATCATGGCTTTTTGTTGTAGTTTCTTTTATGGATTTTCTTTCTGTGTCGACATCCTTCTGGTGTTAGCTTTTTCAGATGACTGAGTTGTCTCCAAAGAAGTCGAAAGCAATGAAGTATAAGTATCAGGGTGTTTTTCCAATCACCTCGGTTACTTCCAATGTTGATGACATTCAGGATATAGAGATTGGCCATGTAGACATGGTTGAGTTTGTGGAAATAACTAAGTCTAATAACCCTAGTTTTGCAATGAAGAAGATTGTTGATAGAAACATTCACTTGGTGTCATCTTTCCCGGTGGTAGCTCATAATACTGAGTTTGTTCTCCAATGCGCTCAGTTCTACAATAGAGACACTAGGGCAGTGGTGGATATGAATGGTAATGTGATAATCAGATTAGATCCAGAATTCATTGATAAAGTTTTTTATGTGTCCTGCTGCTACAGAAGTTGTAAAACTAGATTTTGCTGAAGCCCAAAAGGAATATGATAAGAATTTTGAGAAGGCAAAGAAGACAATTAACACCAAATGGCTTAAGACTTCAAGGTCAAACTTATCTAGGTGGCCGAGGAGTTTTCCTAGAAGTGATTTTATTGAGGAGGTTGGTGATCTCATAACTCTTCTTAGCAAGATAAGGGGGCTGGCTTCTTCCTCTCTTTTTCATGAATGGATGTACCCTCTTATCAAGATTATACTTCAAGGAAAGCAAGCCATCTTTTGGGGTGAGAAAATCAGCAATGCTCTGCACGAGTAATTGACTAAGGTATCCACTACTTTCAAATTCTATATGACTTCTTATCTTGTGTATATAGCAACCTCAATGAGGATTTTTCCAGGTTTGACATCTGAAGGAGATAGTAGAGTGGTTCCTGTATATCAGTACTATCCTCAACTGACATTGAAAGGTTCTATTCACCACTTTAGGAGGGTAAATGATGCTTTCTTCGCAGTGTTCTTGTGTCTTTTTGACCCTCAGTTAGAGCAAAGAAGAGTTTTAGACGAAGATTGGTTAGTGGTGAATGATTATGGATGCATGTTCTTACAATTTCCTACTTTCTCATATTTAAGGGTTGGCTTTTACCAAGGTTATCCTTATATGTTGCCAAGGTTTCCTTCAGATAAACTTGTTCTAATGGAATTATGTAGACAAATGATTATCATACATAATAAGCAAATGGAACTCAAGAAACCACGATTCAGATTTCCAGTTGAAGTTGCCAGGTTTTCAGTGTCAACTGCTGCAAAGGCTAGAGCCATGGAATCTGAAATGCAGCTAGTGACCATAAATTAGTTCAAATGAAGACCAAGGTTTGATTACAGGGGTGTAAAAGACAAGATCAAAAGGAAGACCCAGTTTCATGAGCTAATGGTTGAAGACATCTAGGTGGACTTGAGAATAGAAGAGGATATCCGAAAATTGGACTATAGTAGGTTATCTTTGGAACAAATTGAGTATCTAGGATTGGCTGATATTCCTGAAGACCTAGTGGATGATGAAGAGTTGATTGATCCTAGGTATAACACTGAACAGGTTGTTGGTTCTCCTCTTCCTTCTATCCAATGGTCTCAGAAAGAATTGACTTCTCTAAGGAAAAGGTTTGAACCTATATTGGCTAACACCAATAAGTGGTTAGCAGGTAAGGGAATTGCTTTGAAAGAATTCCTTATGGGATTAGAGACTGAAGCCCAAGAACAAATAGGTAAGAAGGTGGAGAATAGAACAAAGAACAAGAGTGACATTCCCTCTTCTTCCAAGCCACATAAACCTAAGATCAAATTTGTGTCAAAGCAGTCAAAGGCTATAGAAAAAGAATATGAGGTAGAAGAAATGGAAATTGAGAAACATAATACTGATGAGCCAACTGTCGAGGAAATGGAGGTTGAAAATAGACTGACAGAAGGACAAGGAGATGAAGTTTTGTCTTCACAAGAGAATGTACAACAGGATATGGGAGTTTCTTCTCCTTTGTCTAGTATACTTATTTTAGTTCCTCTGTCTGCTTCACCTATTGACATCCCATCTTCTGAATCTCAATCACCTTCAAAAATAATTTTTGATAATCCTCAAATTACTTTTGATGATGTTCTTCGTTCTTCTTAGTCTATTCCTATTCTGTCCTCCTCATCTTTTGATATTGGAGATTCTTCAATATTTGATCACTTTGTAATGGGTTCTGAGCAAGTTTCAAATGTGAATGTGTTAGGTGCAGTGTTTACTAACACTCCACCTATTGTTTCTACTTCCAGTGCTAGTGCAGTTCCAGTAACACCAACAGTGGAAACAGATCCGAATGTGAGTACTTCTCTGCTTCCTTCGTGGTTGTTAGCATATACACCTAAAAGAAAGAAACAAGCCATTTCCCCAGATGACTTTGATTTTGGTAAGCTGGTGCCTACTAAGGATAAGACTTCAAAAAAGCCAAAAATTATTTCAAGAGTGCTGGGAGACAAAGGTCACAAATTTGTGGAGATTCCAAGGCCCCCATAGGATGCTACCATAGAAAATTTTAGTATGAATGATTACTCTATTTCTAGGATTGAGTTGGGAAAAATAACACATGAGAGTGCAAAGACTGATATGCAGTCAACAATGGATATTTTGATTCAGAAGTTTGTCCAAGAAAAGGAGATGAAGGATCATTGTAAACCAATGGTAGAACAATTGACTGCAGTGGTAAGGAAGATTACTTTGAATTCAGAATCAGTGACTCCTGAGGCCGTTTTTGTAGAAGATCCTATCATCCAGAAAGCTAAAAAGACTCACCTTAAGGGAAGAGTCTTGAAGAATATTTGGAAAGGATGCACACACAAGGAATCTCTCTTCTTACAGAGCTAGCTGAGAAAACAAGCAAAATGGAGAAAATCAGGGCAGAACTTGATGATTTGATTGATGCAATTTCTAAGGATATTGAGCGTTTAGAATAGAATCATGATAAGTGGGTAGAAATGAGGAAGTTAAAAATAAGTGCTTTTATATCAATTGGTGTCATTCCAAATAGGGATTCATATACTGAAACTAAGGAGGTATTGACATATCAGAGCCGTGTGCTGAAAGATCTAATCAATGACCTAGAAACTGCAAGGAAGCTGAGTGAACAAAGTGATGTTAGTCTCTTGCACAAGTTGGAGGAGTTGCCATGCAATTTGGTGTCATAGATTAATCAATTTCTTTCTGCAGAGGAGATGGTCCAGTAATTTGAAAATATGTTTTAGAAGGAGTTTGAGGACAAAACATTTTCAATAGCCTTTGTGGATAATATTCTTGATAATCAGTTAACTTTAGATAATCTGAAGGCCAAGTTAACTATCCATGCAAAATCAATTACCACAGTCAGAGATGTAATAGTCAGAGCTCAGATGATTTTCAAGAACACAGTTAGTCCAGATAGTCTTGGGATGCAAGCAACGTTCACCATGTATGATTGCCACATGAAGAAAGAAGGCAGTGTAAGTTGAAGCAACTTTTTCATTACTTAGTTTATTTTCTACTTTTCAGATGTACTTTTGAAATAATTTTGGACATATTTACGTGTACTTTTCTCAGATGTAATTACATGTAAAAATGTAGGAAGCCCCAAATCAAAAAGGACTCCTTTGTTGAATAAGTCATAGTTAGTTTTTCTTTTCCTATTTTTGCTCTCAATTTCTCTTATAAATAAAGAGGACCCCCATTGTAATTATCATCTTTTAGTTATTGAAGCGAAACTCTACCAAATTGAAGAGCATTTTGAGACTTTGTGTTCAAATTGTAAATCATATTTTATCAAGTGAATAGAAAAGCAAGGGATCTTTCAATATTTGCATTGGAATAACTTGTGGTGTATTGGAAATTATTCTTATGTCCTTTTCCTTATGCTATCTTATCTATTTGATCAAATTGTAGTGTGAGTGTGAATAATCTGGGAGATGTTCTAAAGCTGATTTTGGAGACTTTGTGCTACAACAATTATCTTTAGCTTGTGATTTTATGTTTTGAAGTAAAAGATATTGGAATGAATTTGAGCTACTATTATCTTTCGTGATCGTATGTTTTGTCATAGTATTCGGTGAAGACTTTGAGCTGCATCTTATCCTACTTGTTTCTAAATTGTAAATTAGTAAAAGAAGAAATGATAGACTTTGTGCTCTCATGGGTTTCTTGGTTATTTCAATTTGCAATGTGAAAGTACTCTTTTATATTGTAAACATCATTTATGAAAAAAGAGAAATGGATGACATGGTTTCACCATCAAATTAGTTCTTAGTGTAAATAAGTTTGTAATAGTTAATAGGGAACCTCCCCTTGCTGAGAGGAGAGATTTATCTCATTACACTGTGGTTGATATAACCATTTTGTCTTCAGTTAGTTGAAGACAAACTATTCACCCAACACACAACAATGACAAAACAAGCAATAAGACAAGAAGAAATAGACTAGCAAAAGAAAGGAGGAGGAAACATGCCTTTGCCCAATGGATCACAAATAAACAAGAGAACATTCAACCTAATGTTGAAATAAATCAAGAAGACCTTAAGGATGAGCAAAATAGGAACAACAAAACTTGGGCTTTAGTGCCTTACACACCTCTTTCATCTACCATTTGAGACTGGGAGGATGATGACTTCCTCAATGATGAATTCTAGCATGAGCCTCTCTATAGGTAAGTATCTCTAACCCTTTACCTCCATGTTGTGTTTCCCCCATGATGTGCTATGTGATGTTAGGCCTCCTAGGATGACCCTTGATTCTCTTGTAAGGTCAAGGATACTAGGAGACCACCTCTATCGTGAGCTTCTTCTATTTGTATCATCATTCTTCTATATTTCCTCTCCTATGATTTCATTGTTGTGTGTTGTGTCTTATGGACATAGCATTGCGGTTGGTGACTTGGGGGCACCCTCCTACGTGATTGTCCCTAAGACACTTGTTCTCCTCACTGATTCATTGGTTACCTTCCTCTAGTGTTTCCACCTAGATGGTGGATGATGAAAAACATATCATACTGATGTGGACCTAGTGTCCCTTTAGCGAGTAATAAAAAAATGGACCTAGTCCATGTACATGACGATGGGGTTGTTACATATTATCTGACACTTGGCTAGTGGAATCACTCTATGTGATTTCTCTATCTTGATGTTGATGTTGATGTGTTGTTCTCAAAATCAGCTACGCTTATTTTTGTAGACAACCCTCACGAAACTTGGTCCATTTCGTGAATCTACACTCTAAGATCGCAAATTGAGACAAGATTCCCTTGGTCTCATGCAAAGTCATTTGACATTCTAAATTGGTCTGCGACATTCCCTTGAATTGGTTTCTTGATATTCGTGAAGATCGTTCAAGTTGTAAATTGATTAAAATGTCAATTTTAGTCATTTTCAAGAGTTAGTGAAAATTTGAGTTTTGATATGTAACGACGGCATTTTTCACCACTTTTACATGTCTCCTTTTTAAAGTTCTTAAATATGCAATAGCAGCATTTTTTGCCACCCCTGTATATCTCTTTTTAAGTTGTTTTTTCTACATATGTAAAGGTGGCACTTTTTGCCGCCGTTACATATTTCCCCAATGTATACATGCACTGTCAGCCAGTTTCGCCGCTATTACATGTTTGATGCCATATATGTGGGGTCGGCTGATTTTACCACTTGAGTGAGATTTTCTGGATCTTGAACACTGAGTGCCATTAATGGCCGTTCGTGCCACATTAATAACGTATTTTCAAACCTTTAAAAAGTCTTTTGTTTAGCTTTTTAGTTATTTCATTTTCTCCTTCCACCTAGCCAATCTCAAGAACTCCTTTGCGCCGATTGATTACGCTGAGCTCAGAGTGGATCAAATTCCTCGCCACCACTTCTAGGGTTTTCCTCCGTCGTTAAGGGTATGTCTTCCACTTGTTTCTATTTTCCTTCCTAGGGTTTTTGTTTGATATGATGGTTTGTGTGGTCATTTCAAATGTGTTTGGTTCATTGTTCGTGTTTTTGAGGCCTTTAGAACAACTAAGTCTTCATACCCTGAGTCTTTCACTAAAACAAATGTCAGCTGTTTTAGCTGTTGGTCTTTCAATACTTACCATATATCTAGGTATGGGGAGTGGTGAAATTCACCATTACACAACGATCCTTTAACTCTTACCATGTGTAGTATTGGCAGCTTTCACCGCCCTTCCTTTAGATTTCCTTGTGTGTTATGCACCATCAGCCATATTAGCCGCCCTTACACAAGATTCCTCTGCCAGAACCCTTGCACACTCCGACTCCCATCTTACTTGCCATAGCGGTGAATTCTGCCACCTGAACATCTATTGTTGACATTTGATCTAACCTACAGAAGCGGCTGAAACCCCTGCTCAAGCATCTAAAGTCCCAAAACTTTGGCATTTTTTTCATTTACCTGCAATGGCAGCTAAATCACCTGCTCCTACATGCATATCTTCCAAGTGACTTAAAATGTAATGGCAGTATTTTTCACCGCTTTTGCATGTTAAACAACTTTCCTTAACATATGCAAAAGCGGCATTTTTAACCGCCTATACACATCAAAATTCATCCTACATGCAGGAGCGGTCATTTTGACTGCTCATGCATATTTTCCTAACACTGGAAAAATTCATCTTGCAAAAACTGAAAGCCCGCTTTCACCATCGTCTTGATTTGCGTGCGCTCAAGCCCTTCGAACACGTGCTTTCCTGTCCATAATCATCCAAACGCAGTTGTCCCAATTTATCCAATTTTTCCCTCGACTACGAGATTATGGCTTTTTGCAATCCTCAACCAGTGTTTGTGGTGAATTTCAAACTCAAAGTTTTCTTCAGAGCTCATGACAGAACTGTCTCCATCAAAGGCCAAAGTCATGAAGTACAAATACTAGGGTGTCTTTCCAGTGACAACAGTACAATCAAATATTGATGAAATCAGAGACACAAAAATTGGGCATGTGGACATGGCAAAATTCGTGGATAGAACAAAACAGGCAAATCCCTCTAAGCCCATGCAGAAAATCATTGACAGCAATATCTATTTGGTTACATCATTTCCTGTCTCTGCACATAATCTTGAATTTGTTCTGCAAGTGGCCAATCATTACAACAGAGACACCAGGGCTGTGACAGATACTCAGGGAAATGTAATCATGAGATTGGATGTAGAATTCTTCAAAAAAATCTTCATGTGTCCACCCATTGAAAATATTGGATGGATTGACTTTGCTCAGGGTCAATAGGATTATGATAAGGATGTGGAAGCTGCCAGAAGATACATAAACAACAAGTGGTTAAAGATTCCTAGAGGTAATTTGACCAGATGGCCAAAGGATCTTCATAGGAGTGATTTTGTAGAGGAAGTGTACGATCTGATTACTCTATTGAGTCGCATCAGAGGACTCCCTTCTGCCTCCAAATTCCAAGAATGGATGTACACTTACATCAAGGTGATTCTACGGGGTAATCAAAAGATATTCTGGGGAGAACAGATTAGCAATGCACTGCACGAGCAACTGGTAAGAGTCAATACTACCTTCAAATTTAATATGATCTCTTATCTTGTCTATGCTGCTGCAAGCATGAGAAACTTTCCAGGCTTAACTCAGGTAGGAGACAGGAGATTGATCCCAGTATATGAGTATTATCCCCAAATTACTCTGAAGGGATCAATTCATCATTTCCGTAGTATCAATGATGCCTTCTTTTCAGTATTCATGTGTCTATGGGATAATGAATTGGTTCAGAACAGAGTCTCAGAAGAAGCTTGGCAGGTTGTGAACTCTTTTGGTTGCTTGTTCCTGTAGTTTCCCACCTTCACATATCTTCAGGTAGGGTATTATTCTGGTTAGCCTTATATGCTTCCACAGTATCCCAGTGACCACATTGTCCTTATGGAGCTATGTAGATAGCTGATTGTGGTGCACAAAAAATAGATGGAGCTGAAGAAGTCAGGGATAAAGTTTCCCATTAAAATTGGGAGGTACTCAGTTCAATCCACCAATAAAGCAAAAATAATTGACTCTGAATTGCAACTGGTCACCATGAAGACCTACAAGAAAAGAGACCACTTTGACTTCAGAAGAGTTTAGGATAAGATCAAAAGAAAGTCAAACTTCCATGTCCCAATGGTTGAAGACATATGGGCTGATCTCAGAACACAGAATGAGATCAGAAAGCTAGACTTCTGCAGACTTCACCTAAGTCAAATAGAAGAACTAGGCCTCGTTGATATTCCAGATGGAATGGAGGATGATGACGACATTCTAGATCCCAAGTACAACATAAAAAATGTTGAGGCTTCACCTCTTCCAGAGGTGAAATGGTCAATCATGGAAGAAACATCCGTTAGGAAAAGGTTTCAACCAATACTGGCCAACACGAATGTATGGTTGGAAAGTAAAGGGGTTAAATTGAAGGAGTTTCTCATAGGATCAGAAACAGAAACATAGGAGCAAATAGGTAAGAAGTCTGAGAACAGAACCAAGAACAAGAGTGACGCCCCTTCTTCTTCCAAGATATGCAAACCAAAGATCAAATTTGTATCCAAAGGAGGGAAGAAGAAGGAAATTGAAGATACTTCCAACGCCACTGAATCAAATGTTGAAGATGTTGATGTTGATCAAATGGATATGGAAGATGTTGAGGCTGGAGAACAAAATATTCAAAAGCCTAAGGATGATCAACAAGGGATAGTATTTGATAAGTCTGATGAAGAGGATGAACTTGAACAAGGGGAAGATGAGGATGCAGGAAAGGAGCAACTTGGCGATCCACCCCAATCACTTGAGAAAGATCTTCCCTTGGGAACACAAGTCTCTACACCTCCTCTTCATGTTCCAGTTTCTGGAAGTTTCCCAGTAATTTCAAATGCTCCCCTTTCACCTATCTTTGTTGTTTCCTCTGATAATACCCCTGTTTATGTGAAAACTAGTTTTGGAACTATTTTTGATTCTTCTGGTTCCATTCCAAGTCTATCATCCCCCTCTTTTGACATTAGTGAACAATCTGTTTTAGAGAACCTTCTGGATGCTGCAGAAAAGGTTGTTGATACAGGTGTAGTTTTTACCAACACCAGCCCTATTGTGACTATCACAGGTGTGAACATGGAGCCGGGCAAACAGGTAGTAGATTCATCTCTGGTTGTTGGCGCTTCTATTCTTCCCCCATGGCTATCTGCATATACCCCAAAGAGAAAGAAACAAGCTATCTTGCCTGACGAGATTGATATTGAAAAGCTGTTACCTGTGAAAGCAAAGAACCAGAAGAAGAAGCCTATGACTATGTCTACGCTCGTCAATGAGAAAGGAATCAGGTATGCAGAAATTGCCAAACCTCCTAAAGATGCCACGGTCGACAATTTTGACATGAGTAATTATGTCATTTCAAGGGTTGAGTTGGGCAAGTTGACTCATGAGGGTATAAAGGCAGATTTCCAAACTATTGCCAGCACTTTACTTGAAAAGTATGATGAAGTCAAGAAAGAGAAGGAACAGTACAAAGCTAAAGTAGAACAACTTGCTGCTGTCCTTCAAAAGATAGTAAAGTCATCAGAAATTGTAGAACCAATGGCAGTGATTGTTGAAGATCCCCTGATACAGAAGGTTGAAAAAGCACAAGCCAGAGGAAAGATAGTGGGAGATGTAGTGGAGTGGTTGTTAGCACAAGGACGAGTTCTACTAAAAACCACTGTGGAGAGGAAAGAGAAGATGGACAAAGCTAAAGCTGAACTAGACAACCTGGTAGATCTACTTTCACAAGAGCTGCAAGATCAAGAAGATAACCTAGAGGAGTGGATAGATATGAAAAAGATTAAGGTAAAGAACCTAATCACCATCGGGGTCGTTGAAAATAGAGAATCATATTTGAAGACCAAGGAGACTCTGGCTCATCGTGTCAACATAATAAAGGGTTTACTTGAAGAATTGTGTCAAGCCCGAGAAGCCAGTGAAGATAGTGGTGTCACACTTCTACACCGGCTAGAAGAACTTCCATGCACCCTAACGGGTGAAGATCACACGTTCCTCTCAGCAGAGGAGATGATAAGATCCTTTGAAGAGATGGTCCAGAAGAAATTTGAAGAGGAGGTGCCCTCAGTGCTTTCTATGGACAATCTATATGATCAGCATTCAACTTTAGAAAACCTGAAGGATAATCTGGATAAGCATGAAAAAGCAATAAAGGTGGTAAAGGATGTGATTCTTCAAGCTTGCACCATCTCAGAAAACATAGGAAAACCAGATGCATGTGAGATGGCAGCCATATAGGCTATGTATCAGAATTTTCTGAAGAAGAAATGATGGAGGAAGTCGATGCCTTAGTTTATTTTTCTTGTATATAACATGCAATTTGAATTTTGTTGTAGACATATCCACATGTAATTTTCCAAAATGTAATTACATGTGAGACAAAGGAAGTCCCAAGTCAAATAGGACTCTTTTTTTGAATAAGTCAAAGTAGTTGTAGAATTCCTATTTTTTCTCCAGGCTCCTCCCTATAAATAAAGAGGGCCTCTATTGTAAATATTATCTTTTATCTATTGTAGCAAAACTCTGCCGAATTGAGAAGCAAGTTGAGACTTTGTGCTTATTTGTGTAAATCAATTTTCAAATATTTATCAATACAAGAGAACAAGTTGAATTCCAATCTTGGTCTTGGAGTGATTTGTTTTATGATAGAATTGTTCTTATGTCTTTGCTATCATATTATCTTTGATAAGTAATTGAAGTGTGAGGGTTTATTCCAAGTGATTAAGGAGTATTCTAAATCTGATTTTAATAGACTTTGAGCTATAAAATCATTTGTGAGAATTGTGTTGTGTTCATGAATGAGAAATAGCTTGAAGACTTTGTGCTACAAGTTGTTATCTTTAATCTATTTATCTCATCTTGGCGTGTAGTGAAGACTTTGGGCTGCACTTTACTCCGAGCCATTTCATTTTCCGTTGGTGAACAAAGTAACGGAAGACTTTGTGTTTCCATGGATTTTGTGGTAATTCATAGTTCTTGGCATTATATCAGTTTTGTTGAAATCGTAATATATTGTAAACATCATTTCTGAAAAAAGAGAAATGGATGGTATGATCACACCCTCAAGTTAGTTTTAGTTTAAAATAAAGTTGTAATAATTGATAGGGAACCTCCCCTTGTTGAGAGGAGAGATTTATCTCACTGTACTGTGGTTGATATAACCATTTTGCCTTTAGTTAGTTGAAGACAAAATATTCACCCAACACGATATTATCTTATCTTGCTAACAACAGTTTAACAATACTGCTGCTCCACACACTATCTTTCACCTTGCATGGCTCTTTTATATAGATTATCATATGCATTGTTGTTTATCATGATTATTTGGATACTAAAACCTTTCTTGTAGGAAATTGTGTGTTTGTGGGAACATTTGGAAATCGTAAAGTATATGTCACCTCTGGGGGCATGTGCTTTATGAGAGCTCATGTTCCCTTGTGTGTTTTCTTCCTACCTTAAGGTGCTTGATATTGATACATGATATCAACCGCCTTAAGGTGGGGGCATATATAAGGTAAGATATCTACTTTAGGTGATAGTAAAGCATGTTTGAACAATCTAAAGATCAATCACAATCATTTAAGCCCTCATCACAAGGTAGGGATATCACATCCCTTTTCTATCTTAAGCCCTCATCGTGAGGTAGGGATGGTGTATTTCTCGAAGAGATTGCACTGTCTTTTCATTTTCAAAAAGTCCTCATTGCGAGGCAGGGAGTGGTTCTGTGACTAACACAACCCTTAAGCATGCTTTCAGTAGTTGTTGTGGTGAAGCCCAATCATCAGTGTGTGCCTGTAATGTGCCTAAGATGGTGTGAACCTAGCAATAGTTTCACTCCTTTGATTTTTTACCATGTTTTCTTTGTGTCTTCCATGTGTGTGTATGGCATGTTTATTCTCAAAGTGTAAGACCGGTGGCGATGAGCTCCTCTACAATTTGGGATTTTGTTTGGCCTATTTGTTCTCAAGGTACAAGACCAGTGGTGATGAGCTCCTCTACACCTTGGGATTTTTTTTGGCGTGTCTATTCTCAAAAGGTGCAAGACTGGTGGCGAAGAGCTCCTCTATACTCTTTTGGGATTTGTTTGTTTACTTTCCTTGTACTTACATTTTGCATTTCATATGGGAAAATCAAAAAGAAAATAATCACTGCATTCATTGCATTCTTTGTGCTCTGTGTGTCTTCAATGTTGTATTCTCCATGTTTTGCATGATTGTAACTATCTTCTCCATGTTTTGCGTGCTTGTTATTGTCTTCAATATGTTTGGCGCGCATGTCTTCTCCATGCTTGACGTGTTTGTTGTGTTTGTTGACCTTACTTTAATGCATGTATTGGCCTTGTGTTCATACATACATTAAGGTGGGGGCTAAATGTTATGTCAAAAAATGCACCCTTGGGGGCCTTTTCCTTTTAAGGTTTAGTTCCTGGGTCTTTAGATTGCATTTAGAGCATCTTGCATGATAATTCAGACTCCCGATGAGAAAACCCTTGGGCCTTGTGATAAATGGGACCTAAGGGGGACTATTTTAATGATCCTAGAACAAAGACAGGGGGTGGACTTGGGTGCTAGCACCCTAGTCTAGCCCTATTTTGGGTCTGTCCTAATTCAAATGTCAGGTTTATGACCATTATTTGGGTCCCATGCCAACATCATATGTTTTAATTATGAAATTCTTGGCAGGAATCTTTGTAGTTGCATATATAAGCATGTGTAGGTTATCATTTAGAAACTAGAAGATGTTTATGATTGAAAGTTATTGGCATACTTGTGATTTTCATTGTGTTGCAGAGCATAGCATTGTTATTGTGTTTGTTTTAGGTTGGATTACATCTTCTCCTCATGGCATTGAAGAGCATCTTCCTTCCATGAGAGCTTCATCATCAAGGTGACATCTATTGTGTTTTATCATCATTATCATTTGGACTTTTGCCTCTATCCCACAAGGATACACACTGTCTCTAACAATGATGTTTAGAAGACTTGAATGTCTCTCCGAGGCTTGACCAAGGCAAGCCTCTAAATAGTGCCACAACCTCCTCCCACACTCCTTGTGATTGCAGGTTATAGATATTGGATCTGGAGAAAGTAGAGTTGTAGGGAAGATTGGAGGACATTGAAGATTTAGGATCCAAAAAGAAGCAGACACTATGCGAGATTTCGGGAGACGGGTGATATCAACATTGTCCTCTGCATCTGAAGCTACAAAAATAGACTAGACAGTGACAATCAGGGTTTGCAAAGCTTCTGACATCTGGTAGAAGATTTCTCAGTGGACTAGGGTGCCATCAATAGTGTCCTCCACATCTGAATTGTGAGAAACTAAAGGTATAGTGGAGATCACTGTCAAAAGGAGATCAGGATTCTACAGAAAAAAGTTGCATCTTGGACTTAGGTGCCATCACCATTGTCCCCAACATTTCCATTTTTCAGAATATGAAAAATAGTGAGTTAAGGTTCTTTTCCCTTTGTCTTATTTCAATAGCATTTGTCGTAATTTGCAGATTTACTTACTATTTTTCTTAAATTAGGGTTTAAGAACATAAAAGCATTAATTAGAGACATTGTGTGATAAGTTCTGAATTTCCTAGCTTTCCCTTGTGGCAACCCAACTTGATAGGTGACTCTCCTCTTAATTGGAGAGGCAACTTGGTTGAAAATCCCTTGGAATGTTTAGAGGAAAGGAGGATTCAAACTAAAACCCCCAAAACAAAACCCCCCTCTTTTCACACCTAAACAATACATAGCACCCCCTTTAGCTTCTATGCTTGCACAAGGATCAAGCCTTCCTTCTTTCAAATGCTTTATTACTTCTAAACTATTTTTTCTCTCCCTTACATTCCTATTTTTATCCCTATCACCAAGAGGAGGACCCTACTACTGTAGAGGAGGAGACAATTGCCACAATACCTCTAAGGACATATGCCTGACACTAGCACCCATTAGTATAGGTTTGTTTTATTAGTAATTAGCTCACATCTTTCTCTTGGTAAAGAAAAATGTTTCCTTTCTTTCTCTTGATAGGATACAATAGAACTACTTGCTTTCCTTAGATTAAATTTCTTGTTTTTACTAGAGTAGTTAAAAATTTAGATTAGATGTAAAACCAATCTCAAAAAACATACAAAAACATAGTTACATTGCATTAGGGAAAGCCATACAGTTTGCATTCATATTTCCATTTTATAGTAATTAAATTATTTTTAAAATTGGGAAAAGAAAAATTTGCATTCATTTAGTCTTAGTTTCATTAGAAATTTATTTTTAACATTAAAAAACTCACAACATTCAAGCCCTCAGTGATGCAGGGACTTCCGAAGGTCATAACTTTTGACTCGGATGTGGGTTTTCTACAAAATTTTATAGGTCGATGCATTATGAGGTGGCCAGTGGTTTTCCAACCTACCCTAGTGGGTTGGGCCCTGTCTTGGCACTTTTTCGGGGCTTGAAACTTTCATCTTGGCCCTCAAAATGGAAATTTAGTTTTTTTTTTTGGATTTTTAAAAAGTTGCTTTTGTAATAACTCGAAACTCATGTTTCAAATTTAGAATATTAGTTGGCCTTTCGTCCTACCTTAGTTTTAGGAAGCTTTTGGGAAAAAACTGGATTCTCAAGATATGATTGTAAAATGACCTAAAATGGCAAAATCTGACAATTGTTGAAATCTACCAAAAAAGCTAATTTTTTTTTGTTTTCTTGGATATAAGAGAGTTTTCTCTCATTGTAGTAGCAGAGCTGATGAATAGAAGTTTTTTTATGTTCTAGCTTCCAAATCTTTGGCTCTCATATGTTTAATGGCACATTTCTATTGAGTGTATGTTGTGTGCTGCATCACTCAGTATCATCACAAGGCATACATGTTTAACTTTTGTTAGAAAACAAACATTGAAGAAGCCCCTGGTTTCATCACGAGGCATAATACTAAAACATAATTTTCAAACAAACATAGGAAAACATCAAGGAAACCCTTGACCTCACCATGAGGTGCAAAAATTCATTAATTCAAACATCCAACACAATGACTCCACTCACACCCACAATTCTCTTTTTCCACATGAAGAGAGTAATCATCCCAATCATCCCTACCTAGTTGGATTTCTTTGGAAATGTAGTAATGTTTCAAATGATGGCTTTAGCAAGGGTGAAATAGATGTGTTACTTGGTTTCTAACTCACCCATGTTATGTTTGAGTCGTATTCTAGTTATCACACATTTTGATGAACCTAAATTGAACAACAAAAACTTTCAATAGAGTCTCTTTATGCTCTAATTGCTTTAACAAATCCTTTGAGGATGGGATTTTTCACATCTCCACACATCTTTTCCATTTTACTTTCATCACACAAAGTTTAGGGGAACTTCCCCTTTGATGAATCCATCACACTCTCACATCCAAGAGTCACATAGTTTCATTACATACAACAATCTAGTTTGGGAACTAGATGATGTCATTCAATCAAACCATCCCATAATAAACTATAACAAAATGACCACCTATATGGACAATAAGGTAATCCATCTAGAGAAGAACTTATAAGAAGCTTGGGAGGAACAAGAAGTCCTCCATATAGCATATCAAATTGAAGAATCTATGGCACATCATGTGTTTTCAAAGAAAAAAATGAGGCCACTCAAATCCCAATCCAAAATAATCCACCACAAGGTGGCAAAAATAAAAGAATAGAGGAAACTAGACATGCAAACCTTATAGCCACTCTAGTCCAACAAATCAAGATGCTTGAGAATGAAGGTGCTAGAGAATTTTCCCAAATAGAAATAAGGAAAGAACTAGGTGAAGCCATGAAAATAATACAAGATAAAACATGAAAGATAAAACAACACAAGTAATACCCTAAACCTTGCACAAATTCATACTTCTGATAGGATGGGGTAGAGTACACCCAAGCACCACTAGCTTTGTTCTATGGATCATACATTGTAGAGTTCTCACAAAAACTAGCATAACTTGGATATTGAATAGCCATAATAGGAGAAAATGATAGATATATGTGCATATGAAAAATTGTTGGGGGGTTTAATATTGAAATGAGAGGTTCAATTTATAGATTGAGAAGGAATAAAATGGATAGATAAGATTAGAACAATGTGGTATGAGGTGGATGGCTAGGGTGAAAAGCTAAATTTATTGGTTATGACACACATTAAATGATGATGACAGGTGGTTAAAATAAGGATGTGAGTGGGATAAATAATTTAAATAATAAAATGATTTAAATTGTGAGAGACATGTGGCATGTGAGAGCTAACTTAAATAAATATTTAATTTATTTAAATTAATTGGAGGAATATGGGGGAAAAATAAATAAATAAATTTTATTTAATTTGGTCTAAAACGGGGATAAATGGATAAAAGGGATTAGTTAAATAAATAAAATTTATTTAACTAATTGGATGATGGAAGGGGTCATAGAGAAAGATGTGTCACACGATGTCCCAGGGTGATGTTGAAAGACATGGTGAAAGACATGGTCAATTTAGGTGTCTACATTATACCCCTCTTTGAGATGATGTTGTAACTAAGAGAAGTAACATCATTTCAAAGAAGAAAAGGTATGGATGGAGGAAAAGGATGCCCCAACCACTTGGAGTGTTGAGGAGGAATGGTGTAAGGATGGGATGTCCCCTCGAGAGGATAGGCGGGTTAGAAGAACACAAGTATGCTCTTGAAATGGATGAAAGAGGTTAGATAAGGAAATGAATAGAAGAGAAAGGATGGAAAAGGCTAAGGGTTAGGAATGGATAGTGTAAAGTTAGAAAATGTCCCCTTGGGGGCTTTTCCCTCATAAGGTTTAGCTCCCAGGTCTTTTGTATGCATTTAGGGCATCTTAGTTCATATTTTGACACCCCGATGGAATGAGACCTAGGTTCCATGGAAAATTGGGCCTAGGTGGACCCCTTGAGCTGTACCCTACCCAAAATAGGGGGGAGGACTTGGGTACCCATGCCCTAGTCTTGCCCTATTTTGGGGCAGCCCTAATTTTTGGGAGTCGGTTTGTGACCATTATTAGATCCCTTTGCCGACACGGTAAGTTTAAATTTCAAAAACCTTAGAGGGAGTGTTTGTAGTTACATATATAAGCATGCTTAGGCATTCATTTGTAAACAAGATTTCAATTAGATGATTACTAGCAAGCTATTCTATTCTCAAGGTGATTCAAGCCTTGTATTGTGTTGCAAGAGTAGACTTGTATGTTTTGTGTGTTGATATTTGTAGATTTGAGCATCAATTTCCTCATGGCATGAAGAGTATCTTCCTCCATGAGAGCTTCACTACAAGGTGACATAATATTGTGTTTTCATCATTGATTCCTTTGGTTTTTGCCTCTGCCTCACAAGGGAACACACTCTTTGTCTGACAACAGTGTTCAGAGACTTAAATGTCCTCTGGGGCTTGACTGAGGCAAGCCTCTAAACACCACAACTGCCAAACCAAGTCTTGTGATTGCAAGTTATAGGTGTCACATTTGGGAAAAGTGGAGTTGTAGGAAGGACTGGTAAGCATCAAGGATTTAGGATTTGAAGAGTTGCAGGACGCCGGAGCACTTCCAGGACTTGGGCGCTCACTCTAGAGTCCTCTGCATCTGAGTTTCAAGAAATAGAAGTTACAATGCTGATCAGTGTCAGAAGGAGGTCTGGATTTCGTGAAGAAACTGGTACCTTGGACTTGGGAGTGCTCTCCAGTGTCTCTGATTGTTCTGCTTTGGATCCCTGAAAACAAATATTCTATGATTTGATATTTTACTCTCGTCTGCAACAGCTTTTTTTGTCATTCATCAATTTATTGTCGTATTTGCATAATTAGGGTTTTAATGGTTAATTGGGCATAAGAGAAGGAAAATTAATAATTAAATTCCCTAATCCAAGTTTCCCTACATTTGTAAGTGACATGGGGTATGATAGTGCTCGCCACTCGACCCTAGTTCCTTCAATGTTTAGTGGAGAGGCAGATTTAAACATCTAAAAAGTAAAACATTAACAAATCCAATTTTCCCATAAAAATTTTGGTGAACCCGTGTTTTTGGACTTAAATTACAACTTGCTGAGTGTTTGTCTTCAGATTTGGATTGATTTCATTCATTCATTTAGTCATTCATTTTATTTCATTGAGAAAAATTCAAAAGAATTGAAAATTTTGGAAAATTCAAAAAAATTGCATTGTTTGGCTTATTAAATTGTATCAATTCTTTCTAAATTTTTCTAATTCATGATTTTTGCATCAGATCTGATATAAACTATAGAAAAATACAAAAATTCAAAATTTTGCTTTGCATTTTCATTATTAATTTGCTAGGTTTTTGTAGAAATTTTGACAATTTTCATATAACCTAGTAATTCCAAAATCTAGGTTTAGTAGGCAAAATATTTTTCTACTGATTTTAGAGGCTCATTCAAATTTGCATTTAAATTTAAAATATTTGTATTTTTGGCATAGAAAATTTTAACAAAAATTAGCAATTTTGATGCATTTTCACTAAATTTGCATGGGCATTTTGCATAATCAATCTTGAAAATCAATTTCAGATCTAAGAGTATTTAACTTCAATCATAAATCAGACTTCAAAACATTTGCATAGCATTTTGTCCCAAGATCTCAAACCTAGGGCTTCAAAAACAACGATTTTCACTAAATTTGGCCTTATCGACTCTATAAACTTGCACCATAGGCGTGTTGTGAAAAATATTTTTGAATTAATTTTATATTATTAGGGTAATCATTTTCTGCCCCTCATAAAAAGCTTCACAACACCCTTTTAACGGACTCTTGTAGTGAAAATTTGGTGAAAAACTACACATTTTGACTATTTTTGCCCTAGGGTTTGACCTAGTTTGCACTCCAAGCATGTTGTGATCAATTTTATGGATTGAGGTGACTAATATTACTTATATTATTTTCTATACCTCCTAAAATTCCTTACAACACCCCTTTTTCTAGGTTTTGGAGTTGAAAAACTGTGAAAAAAATGCACATTTTGCTATATTTTCACTAGGGTTTGACCTTAAGTGGCACTTAAAGCGTGTTGTGTTGAGTATTTTAGAACAAAGTGGCTGTTATTATTGATATTATTTTCTTTCCATCATCATTTTTCTCACAACAACCTTTGTTATGCTCTCTTGCATTGAGTTTTGGTGAAAAAATTGCCTATTTCGACATATTTTCACTATAGTTGACTTGGCATTATCTTAGATTTGCATCAAGAGTATGTTGGGAAGGATATTATTACTATTTTGGATTGATATCAGACATATAAATTTCTGCCCTTGATCAAAATCCTTACAACATCCTTTGTTTCATTCATTTGCATTGGAAAAAGTACAAAAAATCAAGCATCGAGGCCACTTTTTGCATATAGTTTTGCACTTGTCATTGACATACTTTTGGGAAAAACTTTTAAATCTAATTTGAAATTAATTTGAAAACATATATCATGGCTACTTTTTTAGAAGATTCATTTGCATACATCGTAGATATTTATCATTTCTCTAAATTCACTGACAAACACCCTCAAGTTTTGGAACAAATAGCACACATTCATGATGTTGATCTCTCTATATGCTCTACATACGAAATCCTTTGTCATATATCTGATTTTGATAGCTTCAAAAAATTAATTGGAATATACCCTTGGATATTGGATGATCTCACTAAATTCATGATCAATAATATATATACTAGTGATGACCTCAATATGTTAGATGAAGCCTTAGATGACTTTATGGAACACTCTACTTTGGTACCTATTGCTAAAAGATGTGATGATAACTTCAGTTTGCCTTATGATCCCTCTCACAAGGTTGTTCCTCCTCATGAAGACACTTTGATGCAAGAGAATGATTTCATTGACACATCTCTTAACATCATACCACCAAATCTTCATTCCAATGCTCACTCTGGCCAAGATGAAGCATTAGCAAATGAAGAACCATCACCACTTTGCCATTTCAATGCTCTCCCTGGCCAAGAGGAAGCATTAGTGAATGAAGAACTTCTTCCAACAAAGAACAATCCATGGGTCGACAATGAGCTTTCATCTAACAACAATACAAACTCTATCATAATGGATCATCCTACCAACCTTGTTCCTTTAATGGATTGTTCACACACCTTAGATATCACTAAGGAAGAGAAGACCTTTAATGTCCCTCCTTTGTTTGATTATTCAAGTCATTTGGATATCACTAAGGAATAAAAAACATCAACTCCCTCTCCTTTAATTACATATTCCTTGAACACTAATAACGACATAAACTTTCCAAAAGATACAAAGCTAGTTAATGAAGAAAATATTCAACCTAATATTAAAACAAATAAAAAAGAGCTTAAACATGAAAAACAAGAAAACATTAATCCCAACATTCAAACAAACAACAACGATCATAGAAATGAACAACATGATGAACAAGATATGAATTTGGCTATGGTACCATATGTCCCACTATCCTCCAACATTAGGGAGTGGGAAGATGATGATGATGATTTGCTTATAGACAATCTCTAGCCCGGTAGGGGCCCTACAGGTAAGTATCTCTAACCTTTTATTTCTCTCATGATGTGCTCCCCCGTGATGTGTTATGTGTTGTTTAGGCCTCCTGGGATGACCCCTGATTCTCTTGTAAGGTCTGGTATACCAGGAGACACCTCTATTGTGACCACCTTCTATTTGTATCATCATTCTTCTAAATTGCCTCTCTCTGATTTCACTGTTGTGTTTTGTGTCTTGCGGACATAGCATCATGGTTGGTGACTTGGGGGCACCCTCCTATGTGATTATCCCTAAGACATTTGTTTCTCCTCTCTTATTTATTGTTTCCCTTCCTCTAGTGTTTCCATCTAGTGGGTGAATGACGACAAACATTTATACTGATGCAGACCTAGTGTCCCTTTTGAGAGCAATCAAAAAATGGACTTAGTTCCTAATATGATGATGGGGTTGTATGTCTTATCCGATGCTTGGCTAGTGGAAGCACTCATGATTTCCACGTAGTGAATTTGATGATGTTTCTATCACATTTACAAACATTAACAATACTGCAGCTCTATGCACCTTTGTTTGCCTTTGAATCTAGCCTTAGCAGTACTTGATTTGGAGAGCTTCGTGATATAGCCCTACATTTATCCTCGAACTCCAAATTTTTGTTGTATAACCTTGGCTCTTTGTGTGGTTAATCATATGCATTGATGTTGTTGTTTATCATGATGTTGTAGACACTATCATGTTTCTTGCAGGGATGTGTTTGTGGGAATATTTGGCAATCGTAAAGTACATGTCATCTCCGGGAGGCATGGGCTTTGTGAAAGTTAGTGTTCCCTTGTGTGTTTTCTCCCTACCTTAACGTGCTTGATATCAATGCATGATATCAACCACCTTAAGGTGGGGGCATATAAGGTAAGTTATCTGTTATAGATGTTAGCAATGTGTTTGATCTCAGATGCAAAGACTTGCACCCCAGGGTAGTGCATCATGCATCTTGAGTTTGTTTGCAATCAATCAATCAATCATGTAAGCCCTCTGTAGAGGTGGGGACCGGTTCTGTGACTAACTCATCATGTTATTTTCAAAAGTCCTCTACAGAGGCGGGGAGCGGTTCTATGACTAACTCAACCCTTAAGCGTGTTTTCAATGATTGTTGTGGTGAAGCCCAATCATCGGTGTGTGCCTGTAATGTGCCTGAGATGGTGTTGGACCTAGAAATAGGTACACTCCATCGCTTGTCTTCTGTGTTTTCTCTGTGTCTTCAAGTGTGTGTGTTTTGGCGGGCTTGTTTTGTGTGGCATGTTTGTTGCCCCATATGCAGAGGCCACCACCCTTGGGTAGTGCTTCCTGCATTTTGGGAGGTTTCGTGTGTCTTGCATGTGTGTTGCCCCATGTATATAGAGACCTGTGCCCTAGGGTAGTGCATCCTATATTATGGGAGGTTTGTTTAATTTCTAGTACTTGCATTTCATATATATGAGAAAAAGAAAAGAAAAGATGTCATTTCTGTCTTCCATGCATTAATGTGTCTTCTATGCATTGATTGTCTTCTCCGTGTTCTGCGTGACTTTAATTGTCTTCTCCATGTTTTGCATGCCTGTTACTATCTTCTATGTGATTGGTGTGTCTTCTCTGTGCTTGGTGTGTTTGTTGTGTTTGTGACCTTACTTGAATGCATGTATTGGCCTTGCATTTATACATACATTAAAGTGGGGGCTAAATGTAATATCAGAAAATGTCCCCTTCAGGGCTTTTCCCTCATAAGGTTTAGCTCCCAGGTCTTTAGTATGCATTTAGGACATCTTAGTTCATATTTTGACACCCCGATGGAATGAGACCTAGGTTCCATGGAAAATTCGGCCTAGGTGGACCCCTTAAGATGTACCCTACCCAAAATAGGGGGGAGGACTTGGGTGCCCATGCCCTAGTCCTACCCTATTTTGGGGCAACCCTAATTTTTGAGTGTCAGTTTGTGACGGTTATTAGGTCCCTTTGCCGACACGGTAAGTTTGAATTTTAAAAACCTTGGCGGGAGTGTTTGTAGTTGCATATATAAGCATACTTAGGAATTTATTTGTAAACAAGATTTCAATTAGATGATTACTAGCAAGCTATTGTGTTCTCAAGGTGATTCAAGGCTTCTATTGTGTTGCAAGAGCAGACTTGTATGTTTTGTGTGTTGATATTTGTAGATTTGAGCATCAATTTCCTCATGGCATGAAGAGCATCTTCCTCCATGAGAGCTTCACTACAAGGTGAAATAATATTGTGTTTTCATCATTGATTCCTTTGGTTTTTGCCTCTGCCTCACAAGGGCATGCAATCTTTGTTTGACAATGGTGTTCAGAGACTTAAATGTCCTCCAGGGCTTGACTGAGGCAAGCCTCTAAACACCACAATGCCCAAACCAAGTCTTGTGATTGCAAGTTACAAGTGTCACATTTGGGAAAAGTGGAGTTGCAGGAAGGACTAGCAGGCATCAAGGATTCAGGATTTGAAGAGTTGCAGGATGTTGGAGCACTTCCAGGACTTGGGTGCTCAATCTAGTGTCCTTCGCATCTGAGTTTTAGGAAATAGAAGTTACAAGGCTGATCAGTGTCGGAAGGAGGTCCAGATTCCACGAAGAAACTGGCACCTTCGACTTGGACTCCCGCTCTAGTGTCCCCGACTATTCTACTTTAGATCCCAAAAAATAGGTATTCTATGATTTGATATTTTACTCTCGTCTGCAAGAGTTTTTTTTGTCATTCGTCAATTTGTTGTCATATTTGCATAATTAGGGTTTTAATGGTAAATTGGGCATAAGAGAAGGAAAATTAATATTTAAATTCACTAATCCAAGTTTCCCTACATTTGTAAGTGACTTGGGGTATGATAGTGCTCACCACTCGACCCTAGATCCTTTAATGTTTAGTGGAGAGGCGGATTTAAACATCTAACAACTAAAACATTAACAAATCTAATTTCCCCTAAATAGATAGTAAGGATAAATTGTTAAGGTGAAAGAGATATGTGAAATAAATAGTGGATAAGATATGTTGAGAGGTCAAGAATTCTCTTAGAATATGATTTGAAAATGGATAAGTTATAGTCATAATGGATATAGTGTATAGAGAGGATATAGTTATGCTAGTATAGTATGTAAAGTAGTCCTAATTTGATATAGAAAGAGGATATTATGCACCAAGGTATAAGGAAGCAAGGTGACTTTGTATCCTTTGCATGGGCTTGGCACTACAGACAAAAGGATTATCCTTATACTTAGCATAATACAACCTTGTTTAGACACAATATATGAATATGAGATGTAGTAATAAGAAACTTGATATAATTGCAAGATAAAATGATAACACACACAAGCAAGCAAGCATGCACAAATTATTCAAAAACAAACAAGGTGATTACCCCTGTCAAGCTATAAACCGATGATTGATTGATAGATGATGATTGGATTAAGGATAGTGTTGTCATTGCGGAAAATAATATTTCCCTAGATCAACACAAGGTTGTGGGAACAATATATCCCATTGATGATGATGATGACTGACTGATTCATTGGGTTGACAATAAGATTGGAACAAAACCAAGGATGTGATTGGATAACTTGGCTAGATTGTTTACCTAGATTGGTATGGATTAAGGATGATTTGCATTTGGGTTTGTTTCTTAGATTTTTTGGATATTTGATTATTCTATATTTTTAGGATATTTGGATTTTTGATATGTTTTGATTTTTTTGGATTTTTGGGGGTTTTGGTATGTTTTGAGAAGTGACATTGGATTGCATTTGGATAGCCTTTATGCTAGATACCAATTACAAGGGAAAATCATGGAGAGATAGATAGATGGGTGATAGTGGATAGGAGGGATAGGAAGTGTAAAATGGATGGATAGGTAGAAGGAATGAGAAATAGTGCATAATATATGAGAAATGCATAAAGGATAGATGGATGGAAGAATTTAGTATGTGATCTCCAAGGACTATGTCGCATAGGAATAACATGCTCCATTTTAGGTATTAGACTCAATATTCTACATGATAGCACTTGTAACGATAAGGTGATAGGATTGGATAGAAAGGATGAGGTAGATCAAGGAATGTCCAAATCATTTTTCAACATTTTTCTCCTTGTCTTTATCAAGATCAAAAGAAGGAAGGGAAGATGGGTATGTGGATAGGTAAATGGCATAGGTAGATATGAGGATATGATGGATGAATATGGTAGGATAGGAAAAAAATAATAGGATGGGATAGATGAGACAACATGCCCCCAAGTGTAAGGTACATGGACAATCAATATACACATGACACCTGTTTGCTAGGTTTTCAGCACGATACTTATCCAAGGTGCCACCGAGGTGGTTTTCACCATTGGATGAAGGATTTATCTTTACTATTTTGATTTTTTTTTGGATTTTTGGATGGGATAGGGGAATATAGATGAGGGATTTAGAAGAGGATGGAGACTCAAGATTCTAGTTCCATGAAAGGTGATAATGTCCCATTATAGAGGGATGTCACACATGGATCATGCCAAGTGTCATTTTGTGCATGGATGTTGGTAGATGATTGAATGAGAGGGAGATGGAGGTGGATTAGGATGTGGATTATGCATGTATGGATAGTGGATTATGATGTGGATGAATGGAGATGGAGGGATAAGTGGATTATGATGTGGATGGATTATGCAAAAGCATGGACCATAGGGATATGATGGGGGAAATATGTGGGATAGTAGATAGAAGATGGAGATATGGAGGTATGTGGGAATGTCGTGGGAATCAAGACCAAAGTTTGCACACACCAAATTGGATTTTGAAGCTTTTTATTGGAAGGGGGAGTTGGGAGTAATGGAGATGTTTGCTAAGGGGATGGTTGATTTAGTAATTTTGGGACCCAAATGGATTTAGGATTTTTATGATTTTTTAATGGGGAGCAGGATTGTTGGGATTGTTGGATTATGGATGCTCCATTTGGATTAAGTACTTTTTTCTTAGGGACCCAAACCATTTTAGTTTTAGAATTTTATTTTTGAGGTGTGGGCTTGGGTAGCCTTTTAGATGAATTTTTCTTAGGTGTGGTATATCGATGCCCTATGGCATAAGGATCTTTAGGATTTTTTCTTTATGTAAGGAGGCATTGAAATTTATATTTTTGAATCCCATGGGGGTTGTGATAGCTTCATGTTTGGTTGATGTTTACACTTGTTAATCATGAATATGAATTTTAGGGGATTTAAGGGAATGTGATGTGTGGATTGAGGGATTAGTGGACTTGTGGATAAAGGGATGAGGGGATTTGGGAATGGGATATTAAGGGTTGGAAGGAGTGGAGGTAAAGTAGATGGAGGAAGGTGTATGGTCACATGCTTTTGGGATTTGTATGATGATGGAGGAGGGATAGTGACATATGTTTTGGAAGTGTGATGAGATGTATGGGGTTTCAGATTAAGTGAAGTGGATTTAGGAGGTATGGAGGTGGTATTGACATCTTTGGATTGTTTTCCTTAGGGTATATAGCCAAGGCCATATGATTTTGGAGGGACTTTGACATGGATGGACTCCAAGATACCTTGTTCATGAAGGCCTAAGCCTTTTCCTTGATAGTTCATGTTTTGGAGCATACAATGTATGATAGGAGATTTTTTATTTTGAACACAAGATGCGATCTCATTATTAGATGGGAAAGGTGAGGTGATACATACAATTGTTCCTTTCCTAGTAGAGAACATTCATGAATAGTAATACCAGGGGGATAGGATGATGGATTTGCAATAGGGTCGATAGTCTATAACAAAGGATCAATAGAGGATGATAAAGGGTCTTGAGGGGACGATGAGTGCTCAATGGGAGATGGTACTGGGATGCTTGAATCTTGATTACCATTAGGCTCATTAAGTGGTTTGTACTATGATCCAAGACATTTGTTGGATTATCTATGTGTTCATGGGGACCAAGTGTCTCATCATTGGATGTGGATATCATAGGATCATGGATATGACTAGGTGGAGAATGGATAGGAGAAGTTTTGATATCTTGCTCATGGATGATGGTGATTTGGTAATTTGGATCTTTATCATGAATTAGATCTTGATCATAGAGAGGATTAAGATGTATAATGTGATATTGGGATTTGATAGGATGAACTTGGATTGCTTTCTCATGGGTAGGAACTTAACCATAGAAAATATCTTGATCATAAATAGAATTATGGAGAGGATGAATGGAAGTGTTTTGATCTTGATTTTGACAAGGAGTTAATGTTTCCACATGCTTTAGATTAGACTCTTGACATAGATCTTGGGATTGGATGGAAGTGGAAGACTCATGGATAGGAGTAATAGGCTCTTGATGGTCATCAACATGGGTACATGATGTATCTTGACTTGCACTTATGGTACTTGGGGATCTTCAATAGGCTTGATGGGTTGTCGGCTACATGATGGGTTTGGAGGAATAGGCATATTTATTGAAGGCTCTTTAATAGGTTCAAGGATAGACATTTGATGACATGGAGATGGTTGATTCCTTGATAATAGCCATTGGATCACATCCTTCATAATTATATAGGTAGATGGACAATATAATGGGCGGAAAATAATGGTGGATGTTGTAGGATTAATATTGGGATCAGGTGAATGGATAATAGGAGGGGATGGATTAGGATTGGGATGAGTATTAGGTGAAGAGATAATAGGGTTGGATGTAATAGGATTGGGATGAGGATTGGGTGAAGAGATAATAGGGTTGGATGTAATAGGATTGGAATTAGATGGAAGATTTGATGTGTTGGGATTTATGATTTCTTCAACATGTAGTTGGGAAGGTCCTCCTAATAGATTAACAACTTGATAAGGATAACCTTGAGGAATCAAAGTGGAGGGTTCAACATCTAGAGGTATCTCAACTCCTCCTAGGTGGTGTGACCTTTCAAAATAAGCTTGGGTATTTTTGGCAATGATATATTCCACAAGTGCTTGGTTATCAGGGTCTTCCATTAAATCTTGGATTCTAGATTCATAATTAAGGGACTCATGGGTATAGGTACTTGGACTTTGAGGCTCTTGGGTAAGAATTTGATTGGATGATGATAGAGGATACACATAGGATGCATAAGTAGGAGTAGTGTTTCCCTTGTTAGAGGTAGTGTGAGGAGGACTCATGGATGTTGGATTTTGTCTCAAAGGATAACTAGGAATTGTATGTTCTTGTTGTAAAGGATCTTGATAGCCTTGTAGGTAGATTTGTGAGTGAGGTGAAATGTTGGAATAAGTGGGATAAGTTGAGGTAGGATTAGCTTAATATGTGATTGGACTAGGTTGGTATGAAGACATATGGGATTGTGTTGTGTTTGTTGTAAGGATAAAAGTTGTGGTTGTGTTTTTTGGGCTAGGAGTTGTTGAAGAAGGGCTTGTTGTTGTTGTAAAAGGAATTGTTGGAGTTGTGAGAGGGTGGGGTTTGGTATGTGTGAAGATGAAGCATGTTAGAAATTTGGACTTGTGAGATTTGGGGTAAGGTGGATGTTGGATAAGTTTGGGATGTGGATAATTTGGATTGGTTGTTGATGGGAGGTAGGGATGATGATGTAGGAGTGATTGGGTACTTTCTATATAATCTTTTAAGTTTGTCAAACATTCTTCGGGTGCCATATGTATGATTAGGGTAAAATTGATTGGATTAGATGAACAAAATGATTGGGATAGTGGGTAATTATGATGCAAGGGAATGATTAGGACGAATGCTAGATTCGGTTGGAAGATTACTTTTTTGAATTTTTGGAGATATTTTAGTTTTTTGGATTTTTTGGATTTTTGGAAAGAAAAAAAAACACAAAAACACAATGGTTGACTTGACTTAACAAGGAAATTGGTGCAAATTGCTTCATGAATAAAATGGCTTATACTATTTTTACATAAGTAAAACACACCAAGCACATGAAAAAACCTAAAATTATTCAAGTAGAAGTGATTTAGTAAAATGGGTCCACACAATAGAATACCTATCCATGTTCTTAGGTCCTAACTAAGAATACTTCACCTTGACCAGATAGCTAGGAATTTAAGGGTGTTTCACCTAATACATCTTTCCTTGGAGGCTTTTATGCCTTACCCAAAGAAGACTTCTATCTCCACTTCAAGGAGGCACATGGTGAGTAACTTTAGGTGGTAATCCATGTCCCTTGCACCCCACTAGAAAATGACCAATTGCTTAACTAGGATTTATGAGCTTCTAGGGGAGTCCTCCAAATACACAAGGTATGATGAGGCCCAATTTTGTGAACACTAGCCTATAGAAGGGATGTGGCATAAGCGATCAATCAAAAACCACTTCACCTTGTGTCTAGAATCATACAAGGCCTCAAGGCTATCCCAATGGCTATGTGACTATATTAAGGTACAACTTTCACTCTCCTCCCTTTGATATACCCTTCTAGAACAAGTGGTTGAGGTCATCCCTAGGGGTGATGAAACCCCCTAGAAGGCCTCCTAAATGGAAGGAACACTATTCACTTTTGCTCCCCAGGCTCACATGAAGTGCAAGGGGAGAGCATACGTGAGATAATGTCCCTAGGATTGAACAAATAAACACAAGGATAATTAAGGGTCTGTTGATCTCCAAGGTCACCAAAAGGTGCAAGGAGAGAGCATACACCCTTTTCAAAATCCAAAGACAAAGTAATCAATGCTCAATTATTGTCCCCCTAGATTAGACTAAGTTCCTAGACTACTAATAAAATGATTTCTTTGATAGGTGAATCTACAACAACTTGTTAGTAGTTTCAAAGATTTCTTTGACATGCAAACCTACAAAATTTTGTGAGTAGTTTCAATGATTTCTTCTTTGGCAAGCGAAAGCTACAAAACTAGGATTAGATAAAAATGATAAATCTAGAAAATTTTTGAGAATGATGAATTGATAGAGTAGAATAGATTAGATAAGTGGATTCTACATGAAATTCTAAGCACTTTTTAAAAAATCATCAAATTTTGTTAAGGTTTGTACAAGTTATGATCGAATGAAGTTTGAAAAGAAATGTCAACATACAAGTAATATACCTAAGAATCTATGATAAATCTATTAATGAGGCCTATGACGATGTGAAGATGGGTGAATCATCTTTTCAACGCTTCTATTTTCAAGAAAATATGACATGTTTTGCAAAAGTTATGGTAGTTTGAAAACAATGCCTATTTAGCATGTTTGGACGATGGGGGATGTCATGCCCGCATTTCCCATGCGGTCACAACACACAACACACGTGTCATGTCCACATTAGACATGTGGTCATGACACGAACTATGAAAAACTTTTCTACCTATCCCTAGGAACCCCTTTGCATGTGTCTACGTGCTTGGTGGCAATACGCAAGGACGTAGACATGTCAACGTGACCATGATGTTGAAGGCCATCTAGGGGGTATGCGACATGAAGTGTGTCGCTTCTAGGGTTATATTGTTTCAAATCTGGATCCTAGTTTCCTAGGTGTGAAGATGAATCTGCCAATATTGAACCTTAATAGAACTAGATCGAAAAGTGATTTAATAATATGGTAAGATGGTGCATGATTCAAGTGGAAAGATGGAATGAAATAAATTAAACAATGCATAAAATTAACCCTAAAAATCTAGCAAAATTCTGGCAGCATAACGTGTTTTTGATAAACACAAAATAAATTTTAAAAATAAAACATCAAGAAGGGATTAAATAAAATTTAAGAATAAATTTAATTAAGACGAGAACAAATTCAAAATGATACAAAGTAACAATTAAAATTAAAAAAAATGACAAGACGTCGGTTAAATTTAACCGAAAAATTGAGTTCGTCATTAAACATAATTTTGGCATTATGTTTAATATCTCACTCAAAAATTTAATAGAAGGGGGAGGAGAGTTAAAACAACTCTCCCCGTAAAATAATGATAAAACAAGATAGAAATCAAACACGCTAAAATCCCGCTAGGGAAAAAGTAAAATATAATAAATTGAATAAAAAAATCTCAACTAGGACAGATTTAAAAGCAAGGGGAAAATTTCTCTCCCTAACAAGATAAAATTAATTCCCCAATTTAAAATAGGATGCACAAGGTCATAAAATAAAGAAAATGCAAAACTCTCACTTAAAGTTCAACAAAACATTTGGAACTCCAAGAAAAAAAAACCAAAGGCAAAAGGGAAAAATAAAAGGGAAGAATTAAAAATTATATCAATAAAACATCCTCTCAAAAAAAAAGGAAAGACCTGAACTCCAATCTAAAATTGTTTTCTATAGACAAAGTTGACCAAATCCCATATAGAATGTGCAACCCTAAAAGAAAACCCTATTTGTTTAATTCTATTGCTTTTTTTTTGTTTTATTTCTCTCCCATTTTACTGTTGCCCTAACTCTTATTTTCATCTTCCTTTCCCTTTGTTTGTTTCCTACTAGATGCAGGTTAGGGTTTACAACTAGCCATGGTGGCCATGAATACACCCAGAGGTCTGCATCTAAACCTCAGAAAGTTTCCATTGCCATCATATATTCTGCAAAAGTAAATATTTTCTTTTGTGATAAATTTAATCCTGCTGTAAAAGACAAGTAGAGGTGTATTAACAATAAACTGGATCTAATGTCTTGCAGGGTTGACGGCGGCACTGTGATGGCAGATGGTGGCCGCGGTGGGGAAAAGACGACGGTCAAGGGCGAAGCGGAGGTTTCATGGGGAGGCAACACTGTGGAGAGGGTGGTGTAGCAGGCTGCAGACGAGGAAGGGGCAGAGGAGCCGCTGCGGAAGGAGCGGTGGTGAGGGAGTTTGGTTGTGCGATGAGCAATGGTGGAGGGTGGAGCTGGAAGGGAGGTTTGGCGGTTAGAAGGCTGTTAGGGGTTACAGTGGAAGGGAGAGGTGTCATCGAAGGAGAGGGACAGGTGAAGCTCCAAAGACCAGACGGAGAGTGACGCTGCGAGGGTTTAAAGTCCCGTGGAGAGGCCGCACAGGGAGCGGCGTGGGGAAGGTTGTTGGTGACTAGCAATGACGACGTGGTTGGGGAAGGTGCTAGCTACAGGGGTTCGCGGGGGCTCCAAAGGGAGATGGTTGTGGAGTCTAGGAGGGGCTGTGGGCGCCGCTGCCCACAGTCCCTCTCTCCCCTCTTTTACTTTGTTTCATTTTCAAAACACCATCTCTACAGTTACCGATATTCTCAGTTTAACAAAAATTTTGGTTAATGTTTGATCTCCCCTTTTTGTATTTATTTGACAATTTTTAGTTTTCTTTAAATTTATATATAAAGTATATATATATATATATACTTCTGTATATACAGAAAAGTTTAAATACTCAAACAAAATACAATCTATTTAAAAAGTCATAGTATATATATATATATATATGTATTTCACAATATTGTAGATAAGAATGTATATCAGCATGCACTTGTTGTATATATTTATATAAAAATGTATATACACATCCCACAATATAAACAATAGAAACTATGATAGAAAATTTTTCTCCTATAATTTCTTTCTTTATTGTATACTTGTCATTTCTGAAACCAACTAAATGCCATAGTAATAAAATTCCCTTTTTAACATACATGAACATTATTCTACAACAATAAACTAGAAGGCTAAAATTTCATTTAAATTCATAACAGTTTCTTTTCTCTTCCCAAAACAGCAGCTAATAAATTTCTCTTCTAAAACAACAGTAAATAAAATATCCTTCAACTAGTATACGGATCACTATTTTAAACTTTCTTTTGTTTGGCGGTAATAGTATTTAGTGAAATAACACTCTTATTCTCTTTTTTTTAAAGCATTAACCAAAAGGGGCTCCATCTACCTCATTTCTCCACTCTAATCCCACAATAAACACAACAACAAGAACAACAAAACCAGCCACTTCGAAAGCTCTCCTCCCTACCGTAGACTCACAAGTGGGTCACCCCCAAGTTAGGGAGGTAGGGATTCACACAGGTTTAACAATCTACAACAAAAATATCAAACACAACAACACAAACAACCCATAGGTTTAACACAAAACTCAACTCATAAAAATGAGTTGGTGAGGGTAGGGAATGGACCCCTCAACTTCAAAGGGCTCCCAAATGATAAAATGTCAAGCTTAAGTCCTCAAGCCAAATAAAATCTCCAAAACACCACTCTCCACAATATCACAAAAATAACCTCCATCGCACTCTTGCCATTCAATAACCTTCTCAACAAAATAAAAGCCCTCAAAGCATAAATACATAGTGTGGGAGAGACCTCAAGGAGGTTCCTTTCCCCTACCCATACAAGTTGAGCATTACCTCCATTGGAGGTGCTCTCACCATAACTCCCATCCCAACAAAACAAAACAACCAAAAACTATAACACAACACATTAAATAAGCTAGGGTGAGAAAATAAGTTAAGAGGCCTACCTTCAAAGCCCTTATAATGGAAGCAAGTTGGTGAAGAGCTCCAAGCCTTCCCAAGCCTTCCAATCCTTCAAGAAAAATCCTCTAACTCTCCCAAAATCCTCTAAATTAGCAAGAAAAAAATTAAAATTGCAAGAACCCCACACTCCTCAACAAGAGGAGAAAATATAGGCCATCAATTTGGCCTTGAGGAATGAGAAGGTGACACTTGTCACCTTCTCCTTCCTCCTCCCATGCCACTTGCAAGGGAGAGGAAGTGTGAGGATGACAAGTGTCATCCTCTCATTCCCTCTCAATCCTTACCTTATCCACTTGTGCTCTCACACATGTGTGAGAGGACAAGTGGTGAGGTGGCAATTCCACTCACACCTTCAAGAGGATAAGGGATGCCATATGGCATCCTCTTATTCCCTCAAGGAGCCATCTTCCTCCAAGATTCTCTCACACGTGTGTGAGAGTCTTGGAGGAAGATCCCACACACTTGGGAGTCTTGGAGTAAGCTCCCACACACTTGGGAGTCTTGGAGACATCCCAAGTCTTCCTTGGGAAAGGGTTCCCAAACTTTGGGAAGGGAGATGAGTCTTTCCCAAGGCATGACTCATCTCCCACTTCCCTTATTTCAAATTTTCGTCACTTTTACTAAACCATAGTTTAGAGTGACCAAAGGTGAGTCAAATCTAGGGTTAGATAGTCCAAGTTGACCCTAGACTCATGGGTAACCACCTAGGGTAACTTTTGGGACTCTAGGGTTCACAAAGGGGGTTAAAAATCCACATTTAAATGGCCTCAACAAAATAAAATAAATACCAACTGGTGTAAATCAAGTAAAATTTATACAACACTTATCATTAATCAATTAACAAAAAAAAAGGGTACTAAGACCAAAATAATAAAATTAAATCAAGCACTTAAATCAACATTCAAATTCAAACGTGATCCTTATCCCTCTTAGGAATGGATCGGTTTTACAAGGGATAACATAGTGTGAATTCTACCTCCAATTTCCCATGGCTAGGCAATGTAAAAAACCTGCACATCTCGATCAAGTGTCAATCATATCATGAAAATTCATAGCTGAAGCAACTGGAATTAAATTCACACAATCGAATACAATAGTAATCATCAATACATCATTCCAAATTAAACTGCATTTTCAATCACATGTCAAATAGTCCACATCACATAAATAACTAGAATCTCATCACAAGCATCATCACATATATATCTCATATGTCGAGTCACAAAAATAGCACCAAATCAAATCGAATCACATATGTCTAATCAATGTCCTATCATAATCAGGAGATAAAAATCAAGTCTGCATAATGCAACATAGTCACTAAAGGTCTGATAATGTCATCAACTGAATAGCATAACAACCAAAATAAGGGAGGTAAAATAATCGACCTCATAGGGGACTCCTTTGTAGTTAAGGGCTAACTATTGGTAGTTATTCTAAAAGAGGTCACAAGTGGTGGTTATGTTTTTCTAGTGGTTAGCACTATAGAAAATGCTAGAGGTTACTTTTGTAGTTAGAACAAGCTTGATCACATGGAGCAATTTACCTGAAGGTCACCACTGGCAGTCTGATGGCTAAATTATTGTTGATGTTTTGATGTTTGTTTTTCATTGATGTCAAAAGTTGGATTGAGTTGATGTTGATCATGCTTCAAGAGTTCATACTTAATGGTGTTGATCATCTCATGATGCATACTCATCTTGTCATTGTTGATATACTCATCTCTATCATAGTATGGTTTGATATGTTAGTTGTTATGTGAAAGAGGTTGGTCATTGGTATTGATGACTGTCACCCATTGATGTCAATTCATGTCAAAGATGACTGTGTATGAGGAAAATTCGATTAAATCTAAACTAATAAAACCAAAAACCCAATAACATAAAGAAAACGAATTTAAATAAAAGCCATGACAAATAATCAATGAAATAAAGACTTTTACCGAAATCTGTATTGTTTCCTTTGGATTGAATGTGGATTGCTCAATGAAGTTGCGAAGCCATAGCTGCAACAAGCAAGTAGTGTGCTCAAGAGATCAATGCCAAAAGATCGTGGGAGTGCTCAATCGACGCGTTTTGTATGCTCAAAGCTCTGTTAAGTATGCCTGAGAATACAATCGAAGAGAGAGGCTCAATGCCGGAGATGAGGGGGGTTTATATAGGTTTCAACAGAGATCGATCAACGGTCCAGATAATTCAGAAGAATCAATGGAGGAGAACAGTTGAGGAATGTGCAACGAATGAGAAGAAAACATGTGTCTTGCTTGCTTTTGCATGATAGGAGTTATCAAGAATAGAAGAATGAGTTAACTGAAGAGATAAATCAATTAAAAGAATAAAGCAATCAATTAAGTGATTTAAAACAAGAAGAGATTTGCATGAGAAAAGAAGATATTTTGCTTTATTAAATATAGAAATATTTAATTGATGAGCAAGAAAGCTTGAGTTATTTTAGAGATAACTCAAATTAGAAGAAAAAGTAATTTAAATAAATAATTGATTTATTTAAATTTAGAGAAAATATTTTTGGAAGAAATAATTAAATAATTGGAATTATTTAATTTAGAAGATTTGGAAAGCAAATTAAACAAATAAATTTATTTAATTGTTGTGCATGATTTTGGAAGAATGATTTTGATTTAATTAAATAATTTAAGAATTATTTAATTTTAGATAAGAGGGAATTTGTTGAATTAATTAAATAATTAATTTAATTAATGTGGACTTGAATTTTTGGAGAGAGGATAATGATCTAATTAAATAATTAAAATTATTTAATTGTGGAAGAATATAGAGGAATTTAATTTAATTAATTAAATAACGAGGATTTATTCAATTAATGTTGAATTTAGGAGATTTAGAAGAATTTGGTGAAATTAATTAAATAATTAGATTATTTAATTAATGTGTGAAATGCAGGTGATTAGGAAGAAATGACGAGATGCGAGCAGTGTGACGACTTGGTCATTTTAGGGTGTCTACATTTTGCCCCTCTTTGATGCAATGCAGCTTGTAGCGTTACGTCAAAGAAATTAATTGTTGAAGACGTGATACAAAATTTTTGATGCCCCAGTGTATGTAGTTGCCCCAGCGTAGCTGGCGTAGGGTGCCCCCTCGAGAGGAAAGACAGGGAAGCGGTAGAAGGACTGGGTTGACACTCGACTAGAAGATTTTGTTGGAGATAGACGAGGTTGGGTTGATGATAGATAGAAGAAAGGAGATAGGAGAGAATATGAGAGAAAAGACTGTTGATCGATCATTGTTAGAAAACTATATAAGGCCATGAAAAAATGGATGGTGTAAATGGATGAGCTTGTTGCAATGGTTTCACATTTGTTTATAAAGAGCAATCCTTATTTTTGATATAGCACGTGGATAGTTCGCCACCAAGGTATAAAAGACCAGGGTGCAGTAATATCTGAGTGCATGGACATTGACTCTGCAAGCAAGCGGTTTGAACTTAGACCCCTTAGACATAATATAACCTTGTTGGTACATGTGAATAAGCCATAGTCTTGAACATAAAATAAACTTCAATACATGTAAATGCAAGAAGAATATTAAATATGTAAGATGCTAGGTTGTAACACACACAAGATAAATATGATGCTAAGAAAGATGCTAAAGATCATTCCTCAAACACGGCACACAAAAGCGATGACTATGCCCCCAATCCATACTGCATCGCAACGTACCAAGATTATAGATAAATCAAGGAAGTCTTGAATAGGTATTGGAAAAGGAACAAAAGATAAACCATAAAGCAAATTGACTGACTTACAAAGTAAACATACAACCAACATATTCTTTTGCCAAAGAGGTTGCTCAGGATAGATTGGATAGGAAAGATAATAGCCGTATCGTAGGAACTTTGTGTCCGTTAAAGGGTGCTATCTACCTAAAAAGACAATGTCTTGCTGCAGGAAATGTCACATGTCGCAGGAGACGCGTGTGTTGGTCTCGATCATGGAACACGGCGCAGAAGACAAGCTTGTTGATCTAGGGCTTTGGTTAAACGGTACTTAGCTGATGTTGGCAAATTGGTATGCAGGACAATAGATGACTCTGGAAAGAAGCTACTTTGCTTTAGGTTTGTTAAGGACTTTTGCTTTGAAAGGATGTGCTAGCTTGCTGCTTGAGTTAGTCAAGTTGAGGTGAATGGATTTTGATAAATGAAAGACTAGAAAGCTGATAGGCTAATGGGTTGAGATGGGTGGAGAATGATGGATCGTGTGTGCCTGAGTACTGGATACATCCTTCGTATTCCAGACTGCCTACATACCCTGTATCCACGGGATCAAGGCACACTTACGATGGAAGAGGAATGTGATAAATATGTAGTTCTGGATAGAGTGATGAGATGGGTCAAGGTGGAAGGGGGAGATCTTATGTACCTGAGTACTGGAAACATCATTTGTATTCCAGACTGCCTACATACCCATATCCATGGGATCAAGGTACCTTAAGATTGAGAAGATGATAATATGTAGTTCTGGTGAGGGTGATGATGTAGAAAAAGTGTTGAGAAGATAACAGCCTTATCGTAGGAACTCTGTGTCCATTAAAGGGCGTTACCTATGGAAATGAGAAAAGATCGAAGTATGTGCCGCGAACCACGAACAAAGAACCAATCCTAGACCTAAGTTAAGGAAAGAGTTGCCCCCATTCTGATAGAAGAAACTGTAGGGGTGACTGCCGAAGAAGACACAGAAAGACTTGACCTAGGACAAGACAGTGTTAACTGTAGACATAGATCAAGACATGGGAAGACGACGATGGACATTGACAAATTTCCAAGCTATACTAGATATGGAAAGGCAAACAAAGTCAATGGTTTTATTATGGATGGATGGATGAAGCGGGTTGTTGCGAATTGGACAAGGAGTGGACATGACTCGATAGACGATGGATGCTGACTCTACACATAGCGCCTGTTTGCCAGGTTTTCACTATGGTACTTATCCAAGGTGCCTGTTTGCCAGGTTTTCACCAGAGGACAGATTTTTTTTTTTTTTTTTTTTTTTTTTTGGAATACTCTGAGGATCAGGCATAGAACTTCTTGAGATGGACACTGTTAAGTGGCTCATCTAGAGGAATGCCGTCAGGTGTAGCTAAAGTATAAGATCCTAATCCATATGCCACTGTCACAATGAAGGGACCTAACCAGTTAGGCTCAAACTTACCCTTCTTCTCTCGATCTGCTTGATTTCTCTGATTCTCCTTAAGTACAAGATCACCAACTTGAAACCGTCTTTCTTTGATCTTTTTGTTGTAATTACGCCGGAGGCGGTTTTGATAGACATGGAGATGATTAAGTGCGGCAAGGCACCGCTCATCTAGTAGTTCAAGCTCAGCTAATCTGGAAGTGCGATACTCATCTCCGCTGATTAGGTCCTGCATGGATACTCTGAGGGATGGGATCTTGACCTCTATAGGTAGGATGGCTTTAGAGCCAAAGACCAAGGCATATGGTGTGGCACCAGTTGGTGTTCTGATACTAGTGCGATAGGCCCATAGGGCGGGATTGAGTTGCAAGTGCCAATCACGACCAGCTTCATTGACCGTTTTCTTTAGGATCTTGAGAATGGTTTTATTGGAAGCCTCAGCGTGGCCGTTACTCTGCGGATAGTAGGGAGTTGAAAAGCGATGTTGGATATTGTATTGTATACCTAAGGCACGAACATCTTGGTTCTTGAATGGTCTCCCATTATCAACGACAATGGCTTGGGGAATACCATACCGGCATATGAGGTAGTTTAGGATAAACTTGGCTATTTGTTTACCGGTGATATAGGTCATAGGAATGGCTTCCACCCACTTCTTGAAATACTCAGTGGCGGTAATGATAAACTTGTGGCCATTGGAGGAGGAAGGGTGGATTTGTCCTACGAGGTCGAGACCCCATTGAGAAAAAGGCCATGGAGTAGTCACAGGTTGTAACTCATGAGCTGGTGCGTGAATCAGATCTCCATGCTACTGACATTGTAGACACTTCTTAGCAAACTGTGTAGCATCTTGCTCTATTGTAGGCCAGTAATAACCTGTTCTGAGTATCGTCTTAGCAAGATTAGGACCAGTAGAATGTGCGCCATAGACACCTTCGTGTATGTCTCGTAAGGTAGCTTCAGCTTCTTCCGCGTTAAGACATCGTAGGAGGATACCATCGAGACTCCAGCGATATAGTGTATCACCCAGAATGATGTAACAAGAGGATCGACGGATAAAGGTTTTGCGTTGGGTGGATGATAGGTTAGGGGGAAAGGTATTGTTCTTGAGGTATTCATAAATATCTTCATACCATGGGGAATTGGGACCAACAAGTTCGCAGATGATTTCAGTAACAGGAACATCGACGGCTGGTATCAACAATTGCTTGATCAAGAATTCACACTTCTGTGTATTTGCAGGCATGTCAATCAGTGACCCTACAGAAGCCATAGAATCCGCAGCTTTGTTATGCTCTCTTGGAATTTGCTCAAATGTGATGCTAGAAAAGTGTGGTTTGTAGGCATCCACTAGTTGCTTGTAGGGGACCAACTTTTCATCCTTTGTTTGGTATTCATCTGTGACTTGGCGTTCTCCATATACTTGTAATTCTGTGATGTCCCATTGAACTGCTGTATTAAGACCTATGAGGAGTGCTTCATACTCAGCTATATTGTTGGTGCAAGGGAATGCAAGCCGATATGATTTTGGAATATAGTCATTCTGAGGTGTAACAAATAAGATGCCGGCTCCTGATCCATGTTGTGTGTAAGAACCATCAAAGTATAACTTCCACATTATGGAGTTGAAAAGAGTGAAGAGATTCTCATCAGGAAAGTCTGCTACCATAGGATGTGTATCTTTAATAGGTGCTTCTGCTAGTTGATCTGCGAGGGCTTGTCCTTTGATTGCCTTACAGTCCATGTACTCAATATCGAACTCACTAAGGATCATAACCCATTTAGCTAGTCTGCCTGTGAGAGCTGCTTTTGCTAGTAGATACTTCAAGGGATCAATCTTGGCTATCAGATTTGTATGTTGGTTCAACATGTAATATCGCAACTTTTGGGAGGCGAACACTACTGCTAAACAAGCCCTTTCCATTGGTGAATAATTGAGCTCATATCCCACCAAGGTTCTACTAATGTAATAAATTGCATGCTCCTTTCCTGTGTCATCATTCTATGCTAGTAGGGCCCCTAAGGCCGAGTTTGTAGTGGAGATGTATAAGATCAAAGGTTTGCCCGCAACTGGTGGAACCAATACAGGAGGTGTAGCTAGATACTCTTTAAGTTGATCAAATGCTGCCTGACACTTGTTGTCCCATCGAAACGAGACATCCTTTCGGAGTAAGTGCTGAAAGGGTTGACATTTATCTGCTAGCTGTGATATGAAATGCCAAATGGACTGCAACCTTCCCTGAAGGCTCCTTAGTGCTTTAAGGTTCTTGGGTGGAGGCATCTCCACTATAGCCTTTACTTTCACTGGATCTACTTCGATGCCTCTATGAGATACAATGTATCCCAACAGCTTCCCTGATGTTACACTGAATACACACTTCTTTGGATTGAGTCTTACTTGGTATTTTTCAAGCCTGTCGAAGATCTGTCCTAGAACCTGTATGTGATCCACCCTAGAAGATTTAGCCAATATATCATCAACATAGTCTTCCATGATGTGATGAAAGAGGTCATGAAATATCACTGTCATTGCTCTCTGATAGGTTGCTCCTGCATTCTTCAGACCAACCAGCATGACACACCAACAATAATTGCCCCAAGGACAAGTAAAGGTTGTTTTATGTTGGTCTTCTTCAGCTATCCTTATCTGATTGTAACCTGAGAATCCGTCCATGAGAGAAAGCATCTCGTGACCTACTGTCAAGTCCACTATAATGTCAATGTTTGGAAGTAGAAAGTCATCTTTAGGACATGCCTTATTGAGATCTCTGAAATCATTACACATGCGGATGCGCCCATTAGGTTTAGACACAGGTACAATGTTTGAGACCTAATCTGAATAGTCAATAGGTCGTATGAACTTTGCGTCTAACAGCTTTTGTATTTCCACCTTCACCAAGAGAGCTATCTGTGGGTGCATCTTTCTCAACTTCTGTTTGACTGGTTTCACTTTGGGATCAACTATGAGATAATGAACTACCAACTTAGGGTCTAGCCCTGGCATATCTGCATAGGTCCATGCAAAGTTGATGGTTCATTGCAAGAAGAAGTTGTTAAGATTTCTGTGCTCTGTGTCAGATAATGATGCCACTAGGAATGTGGTCTTTGGATTCTATTCTGTACCCAGGTTGAACTCTGTAGAATCTTCCACTAGGAGAGCTGATTTCTCTTGATACTTAGATGGTAGGGGAAGGTCAAATCCTCCATCCTCAGGTACCACAGTTGGGTTTTCACCTTTGGATACGTCCTTTATTTTTACTATTTTATGATCAGGAGGTGCCACAGTGTAGTTTTCACCTAGAGATCTTTCCTTATTTGCACTTTTGCGACTGGAGGATTTGGCATTCTCACCAAAATAAGCCGTGGGCTCTAGTTCCATTACAAAACCTGCTTTGTGATCGCCAAGAGGGATACCTTCCCGAAGTCCCATGAACTCAGCTAAAGCTTCGTCATTCTGAAATACATCTATGACGGGAGTCCCTTGTTGGTCCCAATTGATAAGTTCAGGGTAGACAAGTGTGACATTCTGGGTGCTGGTGGTGGAGGTTAAGGATACGGAAGATAGTGTAAAAATGGAGGATTCTGCGAATAGGTTGGTCATGTGGAGGGAAGAGTCATCGATGATATCCTCTGTAGACGTCGAATCGGCGGGAAAAGTGTCAGCGACCTCGTCGAGGATATACTCGATGTCCAAGGCGTGTGGTACCTTCCTACCAAATCCTAATCCCGTCTTGTCTAGCTTCTTTGTTACCACAATGGGCTCCATAGTTCCTTGATTCTGTTTCCCAAGGCCACCTTTTCCTTTATAGCACATGTTTTTTACTATTCTTAAGCCATTGCCATATTGCTTGACTGGTATTGTGACTGGTTCTTTTTCCTTATAGAGCCAAGAAGAAATGTCCTCAATGGTTTCCTCTTCCAGTAACCATCTATGTTGGAATTGGGTTAGGAATCCTGGGGGAGGAATAGCTACTTTTTTGGTTACTTTGGCAATGGGTGGTTGGCCGTAAGACTTTGGAGATAAAGGCATCTTCCCGACACAACAAGATTCTAAGATATCATAAGTGCCAAAGCCTATATCTCGGACGCGAGCTGTGATTTTGGGGAGGGGTGTAGATTCACTTGTAGAGGCTTGCGTGAGAGTTTCAGGGTCAACATAGAGAGGGGATTCAAGGGCTTTGTCATTTTTAGGCACTTGGTTGCAATTCTTATAGCTTCCTTGCAAGACACGGCAAAATTCAAAAGGATTAGGGTCTCTCGGGATGGTGATCTCTGTACCATTGTATGGGAACTTTAGGGACTGATGGTACGTGGAGGGAACAACTTTCATTGCATGGATCCATGGGCGGCCTAGGATAATGTTGTAAGGCAGCTCAATATCAAGGACTTGGCACCGAGTTTCAAGCATGACAGGGCCCAGTTGTATAGGCAAGTGAATAACACCTTTTGAACAGCATTCTGCATCATCATACCCCTTGATTGTAATACTATGATCAGTGTTGACGTGATCCTCAGAGTATCCCAATTGCTTTAGTAACTTTAAAGAACAGATGTTGAGACCAGCACCACCATCTATGAGTATACATTTGATTTTGCGCTTATGGATGAGAACTTCAATATGAAGGGCATCGTTGTGACAAGGATCGTGGGAGGGGAGGTCTTTCTTAGAGAAGACCACGTTGTAAGGCGAAGCAATATTACCCACTATAGCTTGGAAATCTGCGACTACTATGTTGTTAGGAACAGAAGACTCTTGGAGGGCTTTTTCTAGCACCACTCTATGTGCAGGTGATGACCGTAGAAGGTCCAAAATAGAGATCTGTGCTGGTGTTCTCCCTAGATGTTCGACAAGATTATAATCAGATTGAACCGGAAGCCTAGGTGTAGGTGCATGGATGGTGACATGACCTTGACGAGTAGTAACAGCACAATTCGTAGATTTGCCTTTGATCGTGAGGGTAGAGACTCGACTCACTTCAAAATGACCTACAATGGAATCGAAAGACGTGGAAGCGTGATTGATACCTTTACCTCTATCTTGAGGAGGAGGTGGACCATGATGAGGGAATGGCTCCTTGTACATATCGAGATCCTTGTTCGTGTGTTGTGCTGGTGATTCATCCTCAAAAGTGATTTGATTACCGTCGATGAGGTTTTGGATGAGGTGCTTAAGCTTCATGCAAGACGCAGTTCGATGACCTTTGCTCCTATGGAACTCACAATATTCATTGTCTCTGTAACGTGCCATTTTGTAGATAGGTTCTCCATATGGGGGAGCATCAGGTAAGGTGATGAGCCCTTTCTGCAAAGCTTGCTGTAAGACCGATTCGATGGGCACTCCCAAGGGAGTGAATTGACGTCACGGAGGGTAATCTTGTTGGGGCCGCTCTTGTTGTCGTTGCTGTTGATTGGGATAAGGCTGCCTTTGTTGCTGCTGTTGTTGAGGTGGAGCTTGACTTGGTTTGGAGAGTTGCAGCGGTGTTTGCAACGTTTGGACATGCTTAGTATCGACCACCCCATCGTTGACCACATTCTTGTTTTTGTTCCAATACTTGGGTTTATCGTTTGATTGTTGATGAGAAGTACTATCTTTCATCTCCTTAAATATTTTGACCACACCCTTAGCAATGAGGGCCTTCTCAATGTTGATACCCTTGTATGTGATTTCATCGAAGGTTGTAGCACTAAGAATTTGCAAATGGAAACCTAACTCTTGGTTGAGGTTCTGCACAAATATGCTAACAAGCTGTTTCTCTGGAATCTTGAAAGGGAATTTACTAGCCATTTGTCTCCATCATTGAAGGAAAGAAATGAAAGTTTCACCATTTTTCTGTTTATTGTTGCATAGGTCCGTCATGGAAATCTCATGCTCTGCGTTATAAGAAAAATGGGTGGCAAACTTCTCTGCTAGCTTGTTGAAAGACTTGATACCTGTAGGTAAGTGTGAGAACCATTCTATTGCTTGACCTCCAAGACTGCGAGGAAAGAGACGCATAAGATATGTGTCGTTGTGTGAGACCTCGAAGCAAGCAAGATAGAATTCCCTAAGATGGTCTTTTGGGTCACCTTTTCCTTTGTACTTATCAAACTTGGGAATAGTGAAATTTTGAGGAAAAGGGATCATTGGTAATGACCGATCAAAAGGATAAGGACACACTTCCTCCAACGAGAAGGTCTTTTTGGTGTGGCCAAACGTTAGATCAGAGAGATGCTATTGAACTTCTGCAATCTTTAGCTCCATAGTCGTGGGAGGGGTTGGTAACATCTGTTGTCCAAAAAGTGGTTGGTGTTGCCCGTATGGAAGATTATAATGTAAGCCATGCGCACTGGTATTATAAGGGTCGTAAGATTGATTGGGATCATATGGGTTGTACGTTTGGTTCAGATTGGGTTGGAATTGGAGGCCTTGATTAGGCAGAGGTGGAGGTGGCGCTAGGTAAGAAGTTGGCTTTATGATGGTTGAAGAAAAGTATTGGGGGGAGGAAAGTTAAAGTGCGTTTGATTAGGTTGTGATGGCGGCACATAGCTTTGGGAAACCTGATGTTGGGAATGTTGAGAGTGGCTAGGCAATGTGTGAAAGAAGTTAAGCGAGGATGAACGTTTTGGAGGCGGAACATAGGTAGAAGTGATTTGCGACGGTTGGGGTTGATTGAGGATGAGAGTAGAAGAATGTTGTGGTTGGGGCTGCTTAAGGATGAGAGTAGAAGACTGTTGTGGTTGGGGCTGCATGACTCTAATTGGTTGAGAGACATGTAGGTGTGATGATATAGGAGGTGGCATTTGTTGAGACCCTTGTTGCATGGCTACATAATTGTTCCCTGGATTGTAATTGGGTGGGAAACCTACGCGTGATGGGGTAACCAAGATTCCACTTGCGATTGGGGTGGACACTTTAGGAGGTGGTTGCACATTCGATCGAGCTAAGGTGGCTTGCTTAGCTAACTCTGCTTGACGTTGGAGAGTTTCTTGTTGGTTTTGATAGATCTCCATAGGAGTCAAAAGCGGTGATATGGGCCTCTCCCCTGTTGGGTTTTGAAAAAGGGGATTCCTATACTGCGAGCCTTGAGTAGGTAAGGGCGTAGTCACCATGGACATGGTTTGCACTGCTTGTATGGCATCTTGGGCTTTGTTGCTCTCCTTGAGAGTGGACACATCAAAATCTTGAGGTAACTTGGCACCTTGCTTTGCAAGCAAGCGAAAGAAATGATCCTGGTTCTCACTAAGGATTTTATCAAAGGCAGCTATAGCTCTAGGATCCTGTATGAATTCATCCAGATCTTGCCCATCTTCTTGAGAGGATTGACCTATTTCAAAGTGTCGCTCTTCTTGAGATGGGGTTTGATCTACTATATAACCTTGTGGGACAAAATCTGAAGGCAAGCCTATGGTATACTGAGGTGCATTTATCAAAGGGGTTCTATCTTCATGAGGATTGCTTGGTTCATCTATGTGCGGCATGTTTGGAGAGCTGATTGGTTTTGCCGCGGGTGTACTAGGAGTCACCTTGGGAGTAATGTTGAGACGACCTGATTTTGGTGTGCGAGGAGGCGACTTGCGCTTCTTAGGGACAACTTGCTTGGATTTCATAGTTTGTTGTAGCCTAGTGGTGACCATGGGATACTCTAGGACAAAATGTAATGCTGGGAATCTGTGAGATGCTTTAAGAAATGGACAAAACTTCTGATGCACAAAGTACTGGACCAAAGGCGCTATACTGTTTGACCAGAGGCGCAGGACTGTGCTACCAAAAGCATGCTACTGTGGACCAGAGGCGACAGACTGAGCTACCAATAGCGAGTTACTGCTATGCCAAAGGCGAGCTACAGTGACCAAAAGCGAGCTACTATTATACCAAGGGCGCTGAAGTAGAGTGCTGCCAGAGGCGGGTTACTGCTGTACCAAAGGTGATCTACTGTACTACCAAAGGCGAGCTGCTGTAATACCAGGGGCACTGAAGTAGTGTCTGATGTTTTTCAAAGGCAAAATTTTGGTAGATTGTTTCTGTTTTTGATTGGATTGGTTTGGCAAGAGAAAACACAGCAAACAAGTGGTTAAAAAGCACAAGGACTGACACAACAGATAGTGTATGTTCAAGGCTCCAAACAAGCCCAATGTTTCCACAGGTCTAAGACAATTTGCAATCAATAACAAGCACTTTTTATCCCTAGAGACAAGGTTTCATTGCAGTAGATCAGCTCACAGATTAATACTCCGTCGATAAAAATATCATTCCATAAAGGTGTCAGATATTTAGTATCTTTGTGAGAGACGATAGGTAGGGATATCTCACCCTCCCCTTGGAAAGCTCAAGTAGGTCACAAGAGCTTTATGTCCAAGGGAATACTATCTCTTCTCAAGGGAGCCAATGGTGAGTATCTTAAGGGTTTAAATCGATTTCCCTTGCATTGATGATTACCGCAATGTTCGGAGGTAGGTCGGGTAGTCTCTATCTAAAAATGGTTCTTAGTGACTTTGAGGGACCAATGCCTTACGAGCAATGCGACAATCTACTAAAAGCTTTAACCAATCCTACTAAGAGTTTCAAACACTTCGCTCAATGTGAAAATCGTTTCCACAAAGAGCTAGTACACCTCTTTTCAGTTTGGCACCACAAGGTAAGGCTGACGTCGGTTAGGACTTGGCTTTCGCCTTATCCCTTTTATATAGCAGTTCAAAGGAAAACTCTGCTTAGGGTCGTCCCTTTTGGATGAAGCGCAATCCAAAAGCAGGCCCTTCTAAAGGAAGTACAAAAAAAGTAAGAGCAAGCACGTCAAACAAAGGTTCAATTGTCCCGTTATAAGAAAAATAAGGTGCAACTAAACTAGGCACACACACGTTTGTAGTTGTAAATCGTCCTTTATAAAATGAAGTGTTTGGCATTCATGTCCATTGTCCTTTAGAAAATTGAGGTGTTTGTTCATACATGTCCATTGTCCCTTAAGAAAAGCAGTATGTTCCTAAGACTTAGATTGCAAGAAAAGATTTGTTCAATTATCCTTTTAATCATGCAATGTGTTTCTAAGACTTAGTGAGATAAATCAAAGAGGTCTTCAATGCTCGTCCTGCATGAACATGTTAAGAAAACACCTATTGGCTCTGTGTGAGTAATAAGAAGCTACAACAAGTGAGCTAGTTCCACCAAAAATTCACAAGTTAGCAAAAATAAATCAACTTTGACTACAAGCGCTGCACAATCTTACCAGAAGTGACTTACTGTTTTCCAAAAGCGCTGTAACAGAGACCAGAAGCGATGCAGAATATTATCAAACGCGCAGCAAAATAACCAGACGCGCTTCACTATGTTTTCAAAGGCGCTGTGATACGGACCCGAAGCAATGCAGAATATTACCAGGCACGCCGACAATAACCGGAAGCGTGGAGCTAATTTAGCCAAAAGCGCTGTAAAATACTGCCGGAAGCGCCATTCTGTTAGGCCAAAAGCACTGCGCTGCGCTGCCGGAAGCGCCGCAGTGCCTCTAAGAGCACCTAACTATGCTTCCTTTAGCACTCAAAGATCCTGCCAGAAGCGCTTTGCGGTGTCGTTTGCGCTGTGCCGTACTGTGACTTAAAAAAAGAACAATTTCTCAAAGAAACAAAGGGATTAGTGGGTCCCACCAGGCGTGCCAGAATGTGTATGAGGAAAAATTGATTAAATCTAAACTAATAAAACCAAAAACCCAATAACATAAAGAAAATGAATTTAAATAAAAGCCATGACAAATAATCAATGCAATAAAGACTTTTACCGAAATCTGTATTGTTTCCTTTGGATTGAATGTGGATTGCTCAATGAAGTTGTGAAGCCATAGCTGCAACAAGCAAGTAGTGTGCTCAAGAGATCAATGTCAAAAGATCATGGGAGTGCTCAATCGACGCGTTTTGTATGCTCAAAGCTCTGTTAAGTATGCCTAAGAATACGATCGAAGAGAGAGGCTCAATGCCGGAGATGAGGGGGGTTTATATAGGTTTCAATAGAGATCGATCAACGGTCCAGATAATTTAGAAGAATCAACGGAGGAGAACAGTTGAGGAATGTGCAACGAATGAGAAGAAAACATGTGTCTTGCTTGCTTTTGCATGAGAGGAGTTATCAAGAATAGAAGAATGAGTTAACTAAAGAGATAAATCAATTAAAAGAATAAAGCAATCAGTTAAGTGATTTAAAACAAGAAGAAGAGATTTGCATGAGAAAAGAAGATATTTTGCTTTATTAAATATAGAAATATTTAATTGATGAGCAAGAAAGCTTGAGTTATTTTAGAGATAACTCAAATTAGAAGAAAAAACAATTTAAATAAATAATTGATTTATTTAAATTTAGAGAAGATATTTTTGGAAGAAATAATTAAATAATTGGAATTATTTAATTTAGAAGATTTGGAAAGCAAATTAAACAAATAAATTTATTTAATTGTTGTGCATGATTTTGGAAGAATGATTTTGATTTAATTAAATAATTTAAGAATTATTTAATTTTAGATAAGAGGGAATTTGTTGAATTAATTAAATAATTAATTTAATTAATGTGGACTTGAATTTTTGGAGAGAGGATAATGATCTAATTAAATAATTAAAATTATTTAATTGTGGAAGAATATAGAGGAATTTAATTTAATTAATTAAATAACGAGGATTTATTCAATTAATGTTGAATTTAGGAGATTTAGAAGAATTTGGTGAAATTAATTAAATAATTAGATTATTTAATTAATGTGTGAAATGCAGGTGATTAGGAAGAAATGACGAGATGCGAGCAGTGTGACGACTGGGTCATTTTAGGGTATCTACAATGACAAAGGATGGCAAAGGTGCATGTGAATAGGTGCATTCAATGTCATAATGATTGTAGTTTTTGTTGGATTGCTTCATGTCAAGGAGTTGTCTTTACAATGCAAATTGTTGGTGAGTTGTTGTTTGTCATTCATGTAAATATGATGCTCATGATTCACAAGGAGATGCTCATGGTTCATCTTGTGATGTTGAAGGATATTACATGTTTCTTCATAGTGTTGTTGCAGGGGTATTGATGAAGTGCTCAATTTTCTTGATGAAGTGCTCATATTGGGTGTTACTAATGAAGTGCTTAGTTGGGGTTGTCATGATGTCTTCAAGACATGTTACTTAGAAATGGACCTATCATTTGAAGTATGTAATGCATTGGAACTGATTGACTTGGTTCTAATTGACACTTGTAGTAGATTCAAAGCCTATTGTTCATTCCCCCTAAAGCCAAGAGTTCTTGTTTGTCTCAATTTCAAAGATACTCAATCTATCCTCTACACTATTTTAATGGCAGTGTAGACCATTAAGATTCATTAAATGGAAAATTAGGGTGTTGACTCTTATTAAAGACCTAGTGCCTAATAACCTAAACCCTAGTAAGATTACTTTAAACCCTAAGTCTTAAACCCTTGAATAGAAGTTATAAAGTAATATAGTGATGGGTTGCTTTTTCTTCTAATTGGATGTTGACATGTTCTACTAGTTGAAAGCAACTTAAATTATCTCTTAAGGGTACCAAGCTCATGAGGCAACTGACCCTCTTACCTAGAGACACTAATGCCTCCTGAAACCACTTTACACTTGGGCAGGAGTTAAGTCATCAACGGTTTATATTCATTCTCTAGATAGCGCCAAAACGTATATCAATGGTGTGAATTCAAAAGATAAACGGTTATTCACCAGAGAACAAACTTTGATAGGTGGTTGCAAGTGTTATGGTTAGCGTGTAGGTTCTCGGTAGTTTTAATAACCTCCACTGATAATGATGATTAAGTTGGAAACAATTCTCTATGTAGAAGTTAGTGATTGATGGAATGCAACATTCCTTTCTCATAGGAGTAAGAGCAAGGGTTTGTAATTTTTCTGTTGCATTAAAATAAGAATCAAGGCATTATTGATTGTAGACGGAAATGGAGTGTTGAAGTTTATGAACTGTAGAGACAATGCACAAAGAGAAAGATTTGTATGACATTGCCTATGAATTGTGAGTGAGAGTATGGAGTTAGTGTTGTGAAAAATCATAATCTCTAATACAGATCTATTACAAGTAGTATGATTAAGAGAGTTATGATGTAAGTGATTTAGTTATGATGTGCATATAATCTTGAAGGTTTCTATATGAATAAAGATGTCAGAGTTAGAGGACAAGATATGCAGTGATGTTCTTATAGAGTACAATGTTAGCAGATTGAGATACTATGACAGAGTGTGTTCATCATAGAGGTAAAGGAATGATTTCTCTTAATATGATAACAAGTCCTCTTTAATGTTTAGTTTGTGTTGATTCTATTCAATCTTTAAGTGAAATGTCAAGGGCATATGTTGATGTAAAGTGAATGTATGTTTGCTAGATAGATTATGTGACAAGTAGATTGATGTATTATGTAAAGAAGGGAATCTTGATATAGGTTTGAATATCATTTGGGTTTAGGAGTTCTTATATTATTCTATGATGCCATGTACTTTGTGATTGGATGTATGGTGATCTTGAAGAGTTATTCTCTTGTGCCAATTTAGGAGAGATAAGGTGATTGAGTAAGAGTTATAGAACTCATCAATAACCTTGGTTTTTATTGTAAACATATTAATACTCCATGTTTATCTTCTTCATTTGAGATTGGAGTTGATGTGATTAGTGAGTTCCTAGCTAGTGAGGCATAAATGTAATCAATGAGATTTTGGTTAGTGAGACCTAATAAAGATTTTGGTGAGGTTGGATAGTGGTTTTTCCCTATTTAGGGTTTTCCACTTTAAATACTTGTGTCATGGTTTCATTTCTGATATCTTATTGTCTTCCATGTTTATGTTGGCATTAATTATTTTTACAAGGTTGATGAATGAATTAGTTTTATCAGATCACCAATTCACCCCTTCTCTTAGTGATCCATTGTATTCCAGGAATTGTTATCATAACATTAGGTTCCTTGGAGAAGTCTAATAGACTTGAGCTAATCTTGGAGGTGGAATACTATGGGAAAGAGTAAAATAAATAAGGGAATGAAAAATGTCAAGAAAAAAGTTGATCAACCAACCTCAAACAAATCATATGATATATTTGATAGAGAGGACATATTGGTGATTGAAGATGATTTTGTAGTTGAGAATGTTGACAAAGAAGGAGATCACATTGTGAGTGAATATGAATAGGAGTATGATGAAGATGAATGTGAAATTGATATTAAAGGTGAACTTCTATGTTCCCTAGATGAGATCAAGAAAATTAGAGAGGAAAACCAGAGATTAGAAGTACAACTTCAAGAAGAAAAAGAATCAAAAGATAAAGTACTTGTATCCCTTGAAGAAGCAGAGAAACTGATCATAGATCTAAAATTTCAAACTGAATAGGCAAAGAAAATGGAGGAAGAGACACGAAGCCAATTGAAAGAAAAAGAGGAAAATGGTGAAAGGTTAGAATATGAGATTGTCTCTTTGAATAAAAAATTGGAGAAAACAAGTGCTCAATTGAATAAAGACTTGAAGAAAGAGAAGAGTACAAAAATGTTAGATAATATTCTTAATTCCCAAAAGCCAACATACAATAAGAGTGGTCTTGGATTTGAAGGACTAAGTTCAAATACAAATGTATTGGAAGGAAAAAAGAAGATTGAATTCATTACCGAAACATTAAAGATGAATGGTAAAGATTCAAAAGAAAAACTCAAGCAAGATGTGAAGATTGAAGCTGAGATAAAAACCAAAGATGAGTTTATCAGAGTGTACAACCAAAGGAGAGATCTTGGAAGAACTTTTCCAACAAGGAAAGCATATATGTATAGGCACAAGTACTCATTTTTGGTTATTGTTATACCTGTAATCATTTTGGACACAAAGCAAATGATTGTAGAAAACAAACAAGAAACAATTTTAAATTGAATTATTACAAAAGTCCTTATAAAATACATAACATAAATTATGAGATTACATGCTATAAGTGCAAAAAAGTAGGTCATTGGGCTATTGAACATAGAAATAGGAATAAGAAGAAATGATCGTGTAAGGAGGAGCCTTGCTTTTGCTCTAGAATACAACATGGTATGTTACAAATGTAATAATCTTGGACATACAATAAGATCCTATAGAGGTAATTTGATGAAACCATCAAGCTATAACAAAAAGAAATATGATACTTTGATCAAGCAAAAATAGGTAGACCATGTGAGCAAGCAGAAGAAAGGTATTTTGAAAGTTTGGAGAAGTAAACAAGACATAGAGAAAGAAGAACCTAATCATGTGCATATTGCACAAAAGGCATCACCAATTGCATAAGATGTAGCATAAGTTTAGGGGGAGTAAGTAATCATTTAATAAGGATTGAAGTGGTTTGCATGATTACTTACCTTGGTAATAGTAGTAGTTATCTCTACATTAAAACCATGTTGAATGTAAGATCAGATAGAGGGAGTATTGTTCCTATGATATCTATGTTGCTTATGGTATTATGAATTATGATCTCCATCTTGGTTTCATTTGTATAGTGACACTGCATGATGTCATGATTTCATCAATTAGTGGTATTATGTGTTTGATCTGACTTTGGTCTCACATGCTCAGTAGTATGAGATTTTTAGTGACCATATTGTGTCATGCTTTTTTTTATGCTCTGATATACAATATCAATAGTGATGGTGTTATCTCATCCATATCTTATCTTTCTTTTTCTCCTGATCATTCCTTAATCATTGATGACAAAGGGAGAGTAGTCCTATACCAGACCTTTTGAGAATATAGATATGTTGATTCAAATATCAGTAATACAAGTCCAAAGGTCATACATGATGTGTATCAATGATTGTGATTGGTTTGCATGTTACTTAGCTTGATGATTTTGTATCTTTCAGACCTTTGTAGTTTATAGATGGTTTGTGTCATTCCTCAAAGATCAAATGCATTAGATAGTGGTATTTACCTCTGCATAAGAACTATGTTAGATATAAGATCAAGTGTATTTCAATGCTTCTTCTTTGAAGATCAATGAGCATTTAGAACATGAAAGGATAGTGATATATAATGAGTCTTTGTATATGTTATAGTTGTTGTGATCACTTAAAAAGTAAAACATATGATCCTTTGGTATGTAATGAATGCAAGACACACACAAAGTAGAATTGTTGGAAAGGTTTTAGAATCATTCAAGAAAATGCAGTTGGCAGGAAGTGCTCTTGTTCTGTACATCAAAAAAAACTTTGGAATAGGGTATGACATTCAGTAAGGTATAAAGGATTGTTGTCAAATGTTGTAGTTTCAAGTGGCCTGATATACATGAGTGCAAAGTGTAGAAGAATGGACAAGGCACGTGAACTCTATGATTCAATGTCTCAAAGAAATGAAATCTAATGTTGGACTTTTAGAAATGAATAAACTTACATCAAAACATAATTGAAATTTACCAAATCCTTGAATGAAGATAGTGATTAACAAGGATAACAGTTGCCAAGAATTAAAAAAATGAAGAGATAGGAGGACTGATCAAAAGAGTATGATGTCTCAGTGTTGTAGACACAATAATAGGAAGGTTGTGAAGTTTTGTAGGAAAGCAGAGACATCAATGATGTGGTTTTAGGGTTAAAGTGAGATTTTTAGAAGCTTGGAAGGATGTTGGCATTTTCTATGATAAATTATGCACATTAAGACTTGTATCCCTAAGCTTTTTCAAGATCATAGCACAAGTAGAGCATTGTTGTCAAATGTTGTAGTTGCAAGTGTTACCTTCAATCACTACAAGACATTGTTTGATCTCAAATGGTGTGGCACTTGTTCATTTAGTTTCAATGGCACAATACAAGAATATAGGGGTAATGCTAAATGCAATGTACAATAATGATGCACAGTACAAACAGTACAAGGTACAAGGATAGTCTAATAAAAAATTGTAAGGATAGTCCCTATTTGTGATGTTGGAAATTATGGCAGAGTGTTTTGATGAGTTCTATTGTTTATTGATAGGGGGAGTAGTATGTGACAATATAAATGATGAGTATAGTGCAAGTAAATGATGAGTGTTGAGTCTGATAGAATGACTGAGATAATACCAAACAATGTGCTAACAATAGAAGGAGGTTGATACTGACACATGCAGGGATACAGAGATACTTACAGAGATTTGTTAGAACAATATGTAGATCAAGGTCTAGTGCAGAGTTCAGATAGTCATCATCATCAAGACGGACATGTATGCAGGACATAGGACATAGTTTGTAGGGGTACAGTATGCGGGGTATGATCAGATTAGGACTATGATTAGGAGTTAGGACTATAGCATTATCATTATATCTCCTATCTTTGTCAAATGACCGTGAAATGAGATGTCAAGTGCTTTGCTAGATAATAAGTCCATGGTGAAAGGTCTTTGGTTGATATGTTAGTGTAGATAGTGTGACTATTTCTAAATTTTAATTCAGTGGTGATGTAAAACTTTTTCATAGTGGTGATGCCAAAGGTGTGCTTGTTCTTTGTTGTCATCTTTGTGACAATGTTGCTTACAAAGGTGCAGTGTGATTGATTGATTACTATGATGCCCATTCTAATCTCAGAGTAGTTACATACAAGTTAGGGGGAGCCTCATTGAAATGCATGCAATCCTTTGTCCTTGATGTCAAAGGGGGAGAGATTGTGTGAGATGATCATGTTTTTCCATCAATGAAAAAGAGGGAGTTTGTTGATGTTTTGATGTTTTTTTGTCATTGATGTCAAAAGCTGAATTGAGTTGATGTTGATCATGCTTCAAGAGTTCATACATGATGATGTTGATCATCTCATGATGCATACTCATCTTGTCATTGTTGATATACTCATCTCGATGATAGTATGGTTTGATATGTCAGTTGTTATGTGAAAGAGGTTGGTCATTGGTATTGATGACTATCACCCATTGATGTCAATTCATGTCAAAGATGATAGAGGATGTCAAAGGTACATGTGAATAGGTGCATTCAATGTCATAATGATTGTAGTGTTTGTTGGATTGCTTCATGTCAAGGAGTTGTCTTTACAATGTAAATTTTTGGTGAGTTGTTTTTTGTCATTCATGTAAATATGATGCTCATGATTCACAAGGAGATTCTCATGGTTCATCTTGTGATGTTAAAGGATCTTACATGTTGCTTCATAGTGTTGTTGCAGTGGTATTGATGAAGTGCTCAATTTTCTTGATGAAGTGCTTAGATTGGGTGTTACTGATGAAGTGTTCAGTTGGAGTTGTCATGATATCTTCAAGACATGTTACTTGGAAATGGCCCTGTCATTTGAAGTATGCAATGCATTGGCACTAATTGATTTGGTTCTGATTGACACTTGTAGTAGATTCAAATCCCTATTGTTCATTCCCCCTAAAGCTAAGAGTTCTTGTTTGTCTCAATTTCAAAGATACTTAGTTTATCCTTTGCAATATTTTAATGACAGTGTTGACCATTAAGATTCCTTGAATGGAAAATTAGGGTGTTGACTCTTATTGGATACCTAGTTCCTAATAACCTAAACCCTAGTAACATTCCTTTAAACCCTAAGTGTTAAACCGTTGAATATAAGTTATAAAGCAATACCGTGACAGGTTGCTTTTTCTTCTAATTGGATGTTGATCTGTTCTACCAATTGAAAGCAACTTAAGTTATCTCTTAAGGGTACCAAGCTCATGAGGCAACTGGCCCTCTTACCTAGAGACATTGGCTCCTCTCGAAACTACTTTACACTTAGGTGGGATTTAAGTTATCAATGGTTTATATTCAATCTCTAGATAGCACCAAAAGGTATATCAATGGTGTGCATTCAAAGATAAATGGTTATTCACTAGAGAGAAAACTTTGATAGGTGGTTACAAGTGTTATGGTTAGCATACAGGTTTGTGGTAGTTTTTATAACCTCCACTAATAATGATGATTACATTAGACACCATTCTTTGTGTAGAAGTTAGTGATTGATGGAATGCAGTAGTCCTTAGTTATAGGAGTAAGAGTAAGGGTTTGTAATTTTGTTGTTCCATTGAAAGAAGAATCAGGGTACTATTAATTACAGAGGGCAATGGAGTGTTGAAGATTATGACCTACAGAGACAATGCATAGAGAGAAAAATTTATATGCTAGTGCCTATGAGTTGTGAGTGAGAGTATGGAGTTAGTGTTGTGAAAAATCATAATCTCTGATATAGATCTATCACAAGCAGTATTGTAATGCCCCATCATGCAACCCTAGAGAGTTAAGTTCAACTATGTAATAAAAGACATATTTTTTTAAAATAAAAGTGATGATCATAGACTAATAACATTAAGTAGCTATCTAGCTAAACTAATATCTCTAAGGAAACATAACTGCATTATTGAGATTAAACAATGTTCAACAACATACATAACTCATTCCAAAGAGTCAACTAACCACTTTGTTACATCACTGATAGATATGTCATCATTTGCAATAAAGTTTACAAGTACAGAGAAATTCATGTTACATAGTTACATAGATACAAAAGCTCTTCTTTTCTGGATACATCAAGATTACATAATGAATATCATTGATACACAAATATGGATGCATAAAGTACAATATATGTCTTCTAAAATAGGTGCAAACTGGAACTAGGAGAGCTATAACACATGATCCATGAAGCTAGAAAACCAATGGAATATAGCTCAACCACCCGACCATGTGGAACCATAAGGTCCAGCCCCTGAGCTAGGTGATAAAAATGAGGTCCCACAAAGACAACAGTCAAGATGACAAAGATAAATAGATAAATGATCAAACTGAATCCCAATAATATAGACTTAGGAAATATAACAAGTGGCTCACCAATGGTCCTAGAGGCAACATGAACAACAAGTATAAACTAAGAGAGATAACTAGGTTGCAGTAGGAAGAGTGTCATCACATAGTCCTAGCATGGGTTATCCTGGCTATCTCTCACTAGATGTTGGCCCCCATATATGGTTATCCTGGCAGCCTCTCCCTAGGCACCAGCCCCATAGGGTGACACATGTGGAATCGACTATCCTCTTGTGAAGACAAGGAGGTCGATCATGCCAACCAGGCCCTCTCATCTGATCATTAGCCTAAAAGAGTGCTACAGGCATGGGTGAGGTATCCAAATTATCTTATTAAATGAATTATCTACCCAATCCCTCCTAGGTTAATTATTAGGTTATCACTTAATTACAACTTTCATAGGGTTATCCAGGCAGCCAATTTGGGCACCGGCCCCACTATGAAAGCCACTCTCCTACATGCAACTAGTACCCCTAGCCAATTAGACAGAAACCACCAATATGACATGCATACATTGAAACTGCAAGACATCTTTCCTCTTGCATACCGAATTGCCATAAGATTCAATTTCAATAACCAAAGCCTAATTTCCACAATCTCCATACATACATAAGGCATCAAGGCACTCCATAAACTCAAGACAATATAAAAAAAGCCTCTAGAGCTAAAAGTCTGATAAACAAATGCCAGCCACCCATCTTTAACTTTATATTAAGAAAGTACTAGGGGAAAAATTATCAAACACTAAAGGTAATATCAAGATACAATGAAAGCATCTACACCTCTATGTTCAATTTAATGTTTAAATAACATGACACTATAATTATGATTTTGACATTACACTAAAATACTATGAACATTTATAGCTTGACCCTAAAAAAATATGACTACAAGAATCGAAAGTAAAATTAAGTGCAAACAACCCATTATCTTCATTGATACACATAGATTCATATTTGATAATGTGAACTACAAGAAGAATTTACAATATCTAATGATCAAAACTCCAATATAGATATTATCACACCTATTTAACATAATTCCAACTATATTAATTTTAATCTATAAAAATTTAATTCTCTTTATAGAAAAATAGTGATTTACTAAGGTAATAGTACTCTAGTCTAATTTCAAGATTTAGAACTTTAACTATATTTAATTCTTATCACTAATACCACAATTTAAGTCTATTCACATTAAATATTTAAGTCAATAGGCATAAACAAGAAATTTAGAAAGTTTTAATACATCACAACCTATTTATTTACAAATGAATAGACTATTTAAATTCTAATAAATCAAGTACCATTTATACAACAGTAAACTCATAATGTCCATAACAGGTATGAAATGTTGTCTTATATATATCTGCCTCAAAGATTCGCAACTGATGGTACCCCGACTTAAGGTTGATTTTTGAAAACACCTTAGCCCCCTTAATCTGTTCAAATAGATCATCAATCCGTGGCAAGGGGTACCTATTCTTCACAGTCACCTTATTAAGCTGTCGATAATCTATACATAACCAAAGAGATCCATCTTTCTTCTTCACAAAAATCATAGGTGCTCCCCATGGAGAGACACTAGGTCTAATCAATCCCTTGGCTAACATCTCCTCCAACTGTAATCAAAGCTCCTGAAGTTCCTGAGTGGTCATCCGATATGGAGCTCATGAGATAGGCTCTACATCAGGAACAAGATCAATCCTGAAGTCAATGTCACGCTTAGGTGGCATTCCTGGAATCTCACTAGGGAAAACATCAGCATACTCTCTAAGGAGTGGATGATCGTCAAGAGATGCCTCTTGACTCTCCTCCATCTCCAAGTCATTAAGTGTAACTGCAAACAATTGGCAGCTTAGATGCATACACCTCTTCAACTGCAGAGAAGAGATCATACACAAGGAAATAGGTCTCTAGATACCAACTACCTCTACCTCTCTACCAGAATCATCCACACACTTAACTAACTTATGTCGATAATCTATCACCACCTGGTAAGCATCTAACCAATCCATACCCAGTACTATATCATATGAACTAAGGGGTAGGATGCGAAGATCTACTGTGGTAGATAGAGGACCAATCCTCAACTCACAACCATGCACTAGAGACTCTACTGCGACCTTAGCCCCAGATGATAATTCAACCTACCACCTAACATCTTGCTTTGTTGCCACTAATCGACAATGCTCCACTAGAGAAGATATGAATGCATTAGAAGCACCATAATCGAAAAGAATGGAAAAACTAATACCTCGCATCAATCTGAACGTCTCCACAACTATGCCCTGATGCTCTACCTGGTGGTTATCAACCATTGCAAATACTCTATGTGACCTACCTACATCACCTACAGTCGGCTTTGAAGCTACCAGCCTCTATCCAAAACTTGAAGCATTCTTCTAAGGACACTGTATAGCTATGTGGCCCTGTTGGTTGCAAGAGAAACACCCTGTACCTCTACCAAATCCTCCACCACTTTGAAAAGCCTTAGACTACTGATAACTCTCTTTACTCACTATAGACTATGTGCTCTAAGCTGGTTGATCAACACGATCATGTCTAGCTCCCTGCCAACTCTGATTCTTCTTATTCTAAAATTTGTTACCTTGTTGAGGCTGAAAATTCTTTGGTTTAGCTTGAGAATACTGCTGTTACTATTGATGTCCACCCTTCATGGGTGCATGCTGACCTCTATAAGAACCTGCTACCTGAGACTGATGACCACAAGATCTAAAGCATGTAGAAGGTGCACTACTAATATGCACACCTGTATGACCTCCAAGTGCCATAGTCAAATTCTCATCCACTAGACGGGCCTTCTTGACTGCTACCTCCATGGTTTTAGGCTTGAAAACATGAACTCCACTAATTCGGGCATTCAAGCCCTTGATAAAGTGCTGAACTAACATAGCCTCATCATTGCCGATGCTTGCATACTGCTTGAGCTCATAGAATATACACTCATACTGCTCTACTGACATGGCCATCTATCTCAACTCATGGAACTCATCTGTGTGGCACTGCTTCCAGTGATTTGATAGGAAAAAAGCTCTAAACCTCTCCAAGAAAAACTCCCAAGAAATTATACCAACGTCCAAATGCAACTTCTATTCCTCTAAACGCCACCAAGTAGAAGCAAACCTCTGAGATGCAAGATAGCACACCTCGCCTTGGTGTTGCTACCATACAGATGCATGGCAAAACACCTAACCAAATCGAACAACCAGGTCTCTGCCTCCAAACCACTACTAGATCCATAAATAGTGGGAGGGCATGCCCTCAAAAGATCTCCCATGTGACTGGCTAAGGTAGCCTCCTATTTAGCTATCATTTCTCTCCTAGGTGACCTCTCTCTTTCCCTAACCTCTAGTTGATCTACCTCCTGTCTCCCTCTAGGCTGATCTACCTCCTGTTTAGGACCTAGATGGGTAAGGGCCTCCTTAAGCAATTGATGCAACTGAGCTCCCTCTGGCTAACCCTGATTTTCCATAGTCTGACCCCCACTCTCCCAACCACTCAAATGAGTGGAACTGGGAGGAGGTGTACTACCACCACCTCTTCCACGTCCCCTACCTCTATGTCAACCCCTACCTCAACCCCTAGGCATCTACCTACACACACATACCACCAAAGGACAACTTCAGATCATAAAGAGAAATACAAAAGGGAAAGAATTTAATCTATAGAGTTTAAGAACTAGGTAAACATAATGGGCTCAATCATAACCAGAGTACCCAGTGTTTAAACTTGGTTCTCATACCAAATGTAATGCCCTATCATGCAACCCTAGAGAGTTAAGTTCAACTATGCAATAAAAGATAGAAATTTAAAAAAATAAAATAAAAATGATGATCATAGATTGATAACATCAAGTAACTATCTAGATAAATGAACATCTCTAGGGAAACATAATTGTATTATTGAGATTAAACAATGTTCAAAAACATACATAACTCATTCTAAAGAGTCAACTAACAACTTTGTTACATCACTGATAGATACATCATCGTTTGTAATAAAGTTTACAAGTTCTGAGCAATTCATGTTACATAGTTACATAGATACAAAAGCTCTTCTTTTCTGGATACATCAAGATTACATAATGAATATCATTGATACACAAATCTGGATGCATAAAGTATAATATATGTCTTTTGAAATAGGTGCAAACTGGAACTAGGAGAGATATGCCAGAAAATCCATGAAGCCAGAAAACCAATGGAATATAGCTCAACCACTGGACCATGTGGAACCTTGAGGTCCACCCTCCGAGCTAGGAGATAACAATGAGGTCCCACAAAGACAACAATCAAGATGGTAAAGATAAATAGTTAAATGATCAAACTGAATCCCAATAATACAAAATCAAGAAATATAACAAGTGGCTCAACAATGGTCCCAGAGGCAACATGAACAACAAGTATGAACATGTGAGAGATAACTAGGCTATAATAGGAAGAGTGTCATTGCATGGTCCTAGCATGAGTTATCCTGGCTGTCTCTCACTAGACGCCGGCCCCCATCTATGGTTATCTTGGCAGCTTCTCCCTAAGCGCCGGCCCCATAGGGTGACACATGTGGAATCAACTATCCTTTCATGAAGACAAGGAGGTCGATCATGCCAACTAGGCCCTCTCATCCCATCCTTACCCTAAAAGAGTGCTACATGCATGGGTAAGGTATCCAAATTATCTTACTAAATGAATTATCTACCTAATCCCTCCTAGGTTAATTATTAGGTTATCACTTAATTACAACTTTCATAGGGTTATCCAGGTAGCCACTTTGGGCACTCGCCCCACTATGAAAGCCAATCTCCTACATGCAACTAGTACCCCTAGCCAATCAGATAGAAACCACCAATATGACATGCATACATTGACATTGCAAGGCATCTTTCTGCTTACATACTGAATTACCACAAAATTCAATTAGAATAACCAAAACCTAATTTCCACAATCTCCCACATACATACATAAGGCATCAAGGTACTCCATAACCTCAAGACAATATAAAAAAAAAACCTCTAGAGCTAAAAGTTTGATAAACAAATGCCAACCACCCATCTTTAACTTGATACTAAGAAAGTACTAGGGGAAAATGATCAAACACTAAAGGTAATATCAAGATACAATGAAAGCATCTACACCTCTATGTTCTATTTAATGTTTAAATAACATGACACTATAATTATGATTTTGACTTTACACTAAAATACTATGAACACTTTATAGCTTAACCCTAAAAAAATATGACTACAAGAATCAAAAGTAAAATTAAGTGCAAATGACCCATTATCTTCATTGATACACATAGATTTGTATTTGATAATGTGAACTACAAGAAGAATTTACAATATCTAATGATCAAAACTCCAATACGGATGTTATCACACCTATTTAACATAATTCCAACTATATTAATTTTAATCTATAAAAATTTAATTCTCTTTCTAGAAAAATAGTGATTTACTAAGGCAATAGTACTCTAGTCTAATTTCAAGATTTAGAACTTTAACTATATTTAATTCTTATCACTAATACCATGATTTAAGTCTATTCACATTAAATCTTTAAGTCAATAGGCATAAATAAGAAATTTAGAAATTTTTATTACATCACAACCTATTTATTTACAAATGAATAGACTATTTAAATTCTAATAAATCAAGTACCGTTTATACATAGTAGATATCATAAATGGATATATATTGATTTAGCTATAATAAAATTTAATAATAAATAACTAACTACAATAATTGATTAAGAGATCACCCATAGATAAAATAAGAATTTACTAAATTCGTTGCTAAATATTATTGTTTCCTCAAGGTCTATGGTTTACTTAATTTCAGGAATTGATTTAATTGTATTCCTATCTTAGATTTATGGAATATCAACTAAATATATTAAAAACTTCTTACTGAAATATTTATCCATGTTCTTGAATATCTTTAAAAGTAAGTATAATCTGTAGAGAGAGACACCTATATTCTGGCCAATTGATTTGACTAAAATTGGAAACAAATCAATCTTTGAGATAATGCTAAATCCCAATCGGTTAGAAAGGCAACTTTTTTTATCGACTACAGTTGTTTCAACTAAAAAAATGGTTTACTATTTCGGCAAGGATATGATTCGCATGACCACATATATCAATTTCCATTGCATTTCAAATACTAAAGCAATTATTGAGATAAGCAATTCATTTGGATGACTCAGTCATCAATAGGTTTCTGCATTAGAGATTTTGTTTCAGTGTTGATCTTGTGGAATTGATTCAAAGGAGAGATAGGGTCTAAAGATTCATTGGGTTGGATGCTAAACAACAAAACTCACAAATTAACTCTAGTAGTTATGAGGGAGGAGACTAAATTGATTCATGTCATTCAAAATCCTTTCAATGGTATTCTCTAATCAATGGGAAGAGACAATTTATCTCAAATGAGCATTTTAATTCACATACATGAAGTGGCTGGAAGGAAAATCAATGAAGGTCATTTATCTCAGGCGAGCTTAACACTTCATTGATGTGAGGAGAGTGGAGAATTTGTAATTATGAATAGAAGATTAGCAAAAAAATTTAAGAGCTAATTGATGGTTCGAGTTGTCTTAAAGGCTGAACCCAACATCTAAAGAATGCAGGTGCACAACCTTGGAATATCCGATGACACCCTGCATGATAGGTTCACAAAACTAATCTTTTCATTGCTGCTTGTAGGATTAACATAGCACTGAGGAATTGCGAAGTAGATACAATTAAGAATGTCATCAGGAAGGGTTCTAGAGGGAGTCTTACATCCACGGTGGCTTTGTACGAGGATGGCTCACACCAAATAAGTGCAGGTTCAAATGCTGGTCTGTGGAATGTGCAAGGTGAACAAACATGTATCGATTGAGTGAAAGACACATAATATCAGTCCTCATCAAGGCCATAGTGAAAACATAAGAATGATTTCAGAGGAGCTATAAAATAATTACATCATCATTTTGCAGAAACATCTATCAGAAAATATTATAGAATAATAATTATCATGGATATCACATGGAGAATAAGTATTCCATTGAGAGATCCACAGAATCAAGGAGATCAAATGGGCAATTGTTGTAGATGATGAGCAATATGAAATTATTCATCAAACAGGGAATGGAAAGAGCCATCGATAATAGAGGTTAATTGCTAATTTTGCTTAAAAAATAATGTGATTAAGATGTCCACGAAAGGGGTCAAGTTTGAATATTACCAAGAACCTCAGAATGATTGGTGACAGGAGACATGGATATTTCTCAAAACATATACAAATTTGGTCTAGAGACAAACCACAGAAAGAGCCACCACAGAATATCATGCACAAGAATTTAACTACTACAAACATAATTCACATACCCAGATTTAATTTTCTTTTCATGACTCTGAAACTTCCTCCAGATTCCTTCGTTCTTCAAATCTTTTCTTCCTGAAATTTCCAAAATCTTTTCTTCCAATCTTTTCTGTCCCCCCCCCAATCTTCCAAAATCCCCTTCAAATAATTCCCATGTTCCAAAATAGGCAAAACCAATTAATACCCACTACCACATTTCTGTTGCACACAAATCCACTATCTAAAAATTTAATTGCATTAATGCTCACTTATAGGAAAATTTTCAAATCTGTAACCACTCATGGCAACCCATTCAAACAATTAAATTAATAAATAATATGAAATAATATCATTCACACTAAAAAAAAATATTTAATCAACTAATATAGTATCAAATACTTATGATTTAATTATTATTAACTATTGAAATTGCTAGTTTAATTTTCTATTAAAATACCATTATTTAATCTTCTACAATTCCACATTATTTATTTACAAAATAGACTAATATTAATATACTTAAACTTATTATTATTTTCTTACAAAATAGATTAATATTCTACTTTATTAAGAAATAAACCAACAAAATAATTTGAAGGCTATAAACCAACATTAACATACCAAAGAATTGACAGAGACTCATAGACAGGCTCCAAAAGACCAACTGACCAATTGAAGAAACTCGAGACTGAACTCATCCACATAGGGGGTAGTGACTGACAGAGGGAACCTCATGTTATCTTCCTTCCACAATATCCATTGGTATAAAGGCACGCTCATACCTACCAATTCAGGTGGAGTCGATGCCTTGTACCTACTATCTTGCAGCAAACTAAAGTGTTGTATACATACATACATACATATATATATAATCAAACACACTGTGACAGGGAATCACAGCGTAGTAGGGTGCTTAACATGAGTAATACTACACTATCCCTTTACAAGGCACATCATAGATATCCACAATCAACAAATACATCATTAACTAAACAACCAGATATCATATCGTCAGATAATCACATGAAACATGATAAAATTGATCTACATAATCAATTAACTCATGATCATATCAAAAGCATTATGTACTAATCATATCATCAACAATGTCATCAACATAAATGAATGTCATCAACTACATCAAACAGTAAATCCATCATCCACATATGTCATAATGTCTAAATGAAAAGAGACAACTAACAGTCTATCATAAATCCAAAATGAGGGGCACTACAAGTATGACAGAGAGAGTTATGATGTGAGTGCTTTAGTAATGATGTGCATATAATCTTGAAGGTTTCTATATGAATAAAAATGTTAGAGTTAGAGGACAAGATATGCAGTGATGTTCTTACAGAGTACAATGTTGGCAGATTGAGATACAGTGACAGAGTGTGTTCATCACAGAGGTAAAGGAATGATTTCTCTCAATATGATAATAAGTCCTCTTTAATGTTTAGTTTGTGTTGATTCTATTCAGTCATTAAGTGAAATGTCAAGGTCATATGTTGATGTAAAGTGAATGTATGCTTGCTAGACAGATTATGTGAGAAGTAGAATGATGTATTATGTAAAGAAGGGAATCTTGATATAGGTTTGAGTATCAATTGTGTTCAAGAGTTCTTATATTATTCTATGATGCCATGTACTTTTGTGATTTGATGTTTTAAATAAGAAATTTGGACAAAACAAAAGATAAAACAATTAAATGCAATACCTTTGACCAAATCTTTTGAATACCTCAGATTGATGATGCATGCATATTTAGTTTGCTTGAATGATTTAGATGTTGGTTGCTCATGTTGGTAGCATAACGATAGGATGAAGAAGATGGATAGAGATGGATGAGAGGATTGGAAGAAGATTGATGTGAAGGTTCTAATGATAATTTTGATAGCGTAAGGATGTGAAACTCAATGCATCCCAAATGGCTTATGAGAGGCCATATTTATAGACAAGGGCTGATTTTTTATCAATGGTGAGGAATAAAAGAAGAAATTAATGGTTGAGGATAAATGAGAGATATGGATGAACGTGCACATGCCAAGTGTCCATAAAAAGACACTTTATTTAGAAATATTAGGTGGGTTCTTGATGAGGATAAGATTCTTTCTCAAGATAGAATACTTTTTCTATTTTGAGATTTAAGTGATGAGGATAGTTGATTTTTTTTCTAATTTATTAAATCTTCCCATATCTGATTTTTCTATTTTATGGACAAAAGGGCCCACTTGCACGATTTTAGAAGAAAATGATAAGCATGGAAGATAATATAAATTAAATAAATTAAAAATTTATTTAATTTATGGACATGGTGAATAAATAAATAAAATAAATGATTTTATTTATTTATTAGAAGAAAACACAAAATATTTAAATAATACAAAATTATTTAATCATTTGATGGTAGATGGAAGAATAATGAAAATTAATTAAATAAATAAAATTTATTTAATTAATTAAGGATATGAAGAGGAAAATAAAATATAAGTATGTTAGACAAAATGAAGGTATGCAATGCAATATGAGTTTCATGCATACATAATGAAATAGGTCAATTTTTGGTGTCTACAGATGTATGGTGATCTTGAAGAGTTATTCTCTTGTGCCAATTTAGGAGAGATAAGGTGATTGAGTAAGAATTATAGAACTCATCTATAACCTTAGTTTTGATCGTAAACAAAGTAATACTCTGTGTTTATCTTCTTGATTTGAGATTGGAGTTGATGTGATCAGTGAGATCCTATGATTAGTGAGCTCCTAGCTGGTAAGTCATAAATGTAATTAGTGAGATTTTGGTCAGTGAGACCTAATAAAGATTTTGGTGAGGTTGGATAGTGGTTTTTCCCTATTTAGGGTTTTCCACTTTAAATACTCATGTCATGGTTTCATTTGTGTGATCTTATTGTCTTCCATGTTTATGTTGGCATTAATTGTTTTTACATGGTTGATGAATGAATTAGTTTTATCTGATCACTGATTCACCCCACTCTCAGTGATCCACTGTATTCCAATAGTTATATGTTATATTTAGTGGCCTATTAAACCATCACTATGAAGGTTTGGTAAATGGTGTGGGCATAGTTTAAATGAACACCGAGAGTTGTAAAGTTTGTGAATGGTGCTGACAGGTGACAGTTTAAGACAAATCATCAACGGTTATATAATCCCCCATGAGTGGGAAGGCTGGAGGGCATATGGAAAAGAGCCCACCATCGGTGGTGCTATTAGAGATAGCAGCTAGGGTAGAGGTTGGTAAATAGTGGTGGAGTAGAGACGCGTAGATAGTGGCATAGTCGGGGAGGTTGGCGGAGTGCTTAATACTATTAAAAGATTAAAATTTGAAACTATTGAAACATTAAAATTTTATGTTTTGTTGAAAGTTTTTAATTTTTTAATTTTCTTATTTTAAAAACCTAGTGTGAGCATGAGTGCTACCTGTGCAGACCATTGTACAGATATGTATGGTACAAACCTATGATGGGGCTAAATAAAATAAAAATTTCAAAAAAATTACAATTTCTGAAATATAGCATATTTTATGTCAAAATTCACCTACGAGCTGCTCTGGACTCAATGGTGAGATCGATTTCAGTATAGGAGGCCATCTATAACAAGTGACCCTCAGATATTGACCAAAATGAGCCTAAATCTACAACAAAGAGCCTTCGAAAACTTGCAAAAAATGGGGGTTAGATCATCGGGCATGCCAAAAATGAAGCCATGAAAATAATGCAAGATAAAAACATGAAAGATAAAACAACACAAGTAATACCCTAAACCTTGCACAAATTCAGACTTATGATAGAATGGGTAGAGTGCACCCAAGCTCCACTAGCTTTGTTCTATGGATTATACATTGTGGATTGCTCACAAAAATCAACATAACTTCGATATGGAATAGCCATAATAGAGGAAAATGATAGATATACGTGCATATGGAAAATCGTTGGGGGTTTGATATTGAAATGAGAGGTTCAATTTACAGACTAGGAAGGAACAAAATGAATGGCTAAGATTAGAGCACTTTGGTATGAGGTGGATGGCTAGGGTGAAAAGTTAAATTTAGTGGTTATGACACACATTAAATGAGGATGACAAGTGGTTAAAATAAGGATGTGAGTGGGGAAATGGGATTATTTAATTAATTTATAGTGAGGAAGTGCTAATGACGTACAATTAATGAGGTTAAAATGAGGATGCGAATAGGATAAATAATTTAAATAATAAAATTATTTAAATTATGAGAGACATGTGGCATATGAGAGCTAATTTAAACAAATATTAATTTATTTAAATTAATTAGAGGAATATGGAGGAAAATAAATAAATAAAATTTATTTAATTTGGTCTAAAAGAGGGATAAATGGATAAAAGACATTAGTTAAATAAATATAAATTATTTAACTAATTGGATGATGGAATGGGTCATAGAGCAAGATGTGTTGCAAGGTGATATTGGAAGACATGGTCAATTTTAGGTTCTACACTAGGGTACAAGGAAATCCTTTTGCTAAGAAAATTAAATAAAACCAAGGGGCAACCCAAAATTTCCCTCATCTAAACTTCCATAATGAAGCATTATACCTCCCTTGCCCTAATCAAATTTTAATGAAATAGGTGGAATTCCTATAATACAAAATCAACTACAAACAATCCCACATAATTTTTAAAATGTAAATATCATCTGTTTATCCAACTTTCTCTGGATATCAACAATCTAGCATACTCTTTCGAGTGCAACAAATGTAGCAAGCTCCACCTATAGGGATAATGTTTAGAGGAACAAAAACATCTACACATAACCCCCTCTTAGGAACATACCTTGAGTATTTACAAGAGCCTCTTGACTACAACATTCATAATTTCATACTACAACATCCTCTCCTTGAACTTCTAAAATTCAAAGGAGAGGGTGACCTCAACTTGCATATCAAGTCTTACATCACAATAATGTGGGAAATCCTTCCTTGGGATGGGGTGGTAGATAATAATTTCCCAAAGAATTTGGAAGGTATTGCTTTGGATTGGTATTATCAACTTCCAAAAGCATCAGTCCACAGTTTTAGGTAACTCATCGAACAATTTATGACTATCTTTGACATAAACAAATTGGGCAAGACAGGAATATGAGAGTTTTAATGATCAAACAAGAAATTAATGAGTTAGTTGTGTTAGAAACCATGTAGAAATTGCCAATTTATGCCTTTAGTTGAAAATACCCATCAAGCTTGTTTTCTCTAAAAAGTCCCCTAGAATAGTTTAAGTATTCAAAATTACAAAAATAACTAAAAATATTAGGGCCTCTATTTTTAGAAAGTTTTCATTTGAGCATGTACATGTAGACACTTAAAAATGACTAACATTATCATCCTGTCATATGCATCTTTTTGTTATCAATTTCCTCTAATTCAACATAAATTAAATAATTCCTAATTGTTTACTTAATTTTCACCTTGTCATCAATTTATTTCCCTCTTCCACCAATAATTAAATAGTTTCAAATTATTTAATTAAATCAATCTTTCCCTCTCATTTTATTTCTTCTATTTCACATTAATTAAATAAACCTATTATTTAATTAATTCACCATTTTAATTCTTCTATTCCACAACTAAATAATTTTAATTATTTAATTAGCTAATTATTCCTCTCAAATTAAATAAAAAATTCTAATTATTTAAGTTGTCTTTTCTTATCTTCTAAATAAATAAAATTAAATATTTTATTTACTTCCTAATTTCCTCCATTATGCACAACAAATTAAATAAATTTATTTATTTATTTTCTAATAAAATCTTCTTATCTTCGTGAACGGGGTTGTGGTTGAATGGCTTAGGCCAAATGGTTCTCATGATGGAGATCCAAGTTCGAATCCCCAAGTAACATGTGGTTTCTATGTGGACTCTAAGTTGATTAAGTGGATTAAGTTGGATAAGTGGATATTTTGATGGGGAGGAGGTCCCCCTTGTGACCTCCAATGCTTACGAAACAAAAAAAAAAAATTCTTATCTTCTAAATATCTTCCATGCACATAAATTAAATAATTTATTATTTAATTTTATCCATTGTATGTCAAAAAGAAAATCATGCATAATTGATTTTAATTGGCTTTAAATCCTTGTTTTTATCAATCAACTCATTTAATAGAAAATCAATTCTATTTTATGAAAATGAAATCACTATTATTATCCAAGGAAGTAATTAACTTTTTAAAACAAGTTTTTTGCATGTACACGTGTCATGTGCACATTCATCATGTCTTCTCAAATTATCTCATGCATTGATTCAATCTAATTTTCTCCATTATTGATCGAAATATTGTGAAAGATATAAATACACCCTTACTCATTCACAAACCCTTCACAAACTTTGAGCTTTTGGCATTCATATCTCCAACTATTTGAAGCATTTGTTGAGCACTTTGCATCCATTGAGCCTATCATCCATCCAAGCTCTTGCAACTATGGTTATGCTTAAGTAATAAAGCAATCCACATCAATTCCAAGGAATAAATATCAAGTGGTAATATCTTTGTTATTAATGCATTATGGGTTTTGTTTATGCACTTGATCATTCTTTGAGTTATGGTTGATTTTAGATTTGGATCTTTGATTATTATTGTTTCGTTTATGATTTTCTAAGCTACAGGTATGTAATTGCACTTTTTATTGACAGAACGATGTTTTTAAAGTATAGAACAAGGCTTTTGCAAAACACAATAATGCATCTGATAAAAACCTAGGTGCTTCTAATATATAGAATGACGCTTTTTACATAATAGAACAGTGCATCTAATTAAAATCTTCTGATTTCTGATCTTATTTTTTGACTTTTTGTAGGGTTATTTAGCACCTATTTTGTTATCCTTTGTTTGCAAGCTAATTTATTTGCAACCATTGTTATTATGTTTGTTTCACAAGCTATTGTATTTGCAAATATTCTAACTCCTGCATGAGTTTTTCTGACCTAATTAATTAGTTGCGTTGTGGAAATTCTATTTTTCTAATTTGTAGGTCTAATAGTTCAATGCTTTTGATCAACTTCCTAGTGCATCCAACAGACAGCGATTCACTTTTGACTGATAGAAACCTGGTTTTGACTCTCTATTGTTTACTATTTTGTAGATCTGGGTAGAATTACACTTCTGATTGACAGAGTTGCACACCTAATTGACAGTGTGGTGCTTTTCACAGGTATATCATACACTTTTGATTTATCTTGATACTACATCTAGTATATTATTGTGCGTGTCTAATTAATATTAGTTCACATCTAATACAAATCCTAGCACTTTTGATAGAATTTGTTTCACTTTTGATAAGATCTAGTTCACTTTTGATTAAGTCTATTGTACTTTTCATAACTGAAATAACACTTCTGATTCTGGAAGTTTTGATTTTTCAATCTAACAATTTGGTTTTGGAATCTAACTTAATTGGTGCAACTTGTCTCTATCACTGATCAAAATAGCGAAATTGAACTACTAATATATTTGGTGTAGGATGTATTATTAAAGATTTGATTTCTCACTAATTTAGTTGCACATTTCAATTTCATAATGGAATGAACTTTATTTCCATGTATTGAACTAATTAGTGTGTATGCTCTCTCCTCACACTGAAAGGTGATCTTAGAGATCAAAAGTGCTATTTAGTTCCTTTCCTTTCTTTATTTACTTTCATTCTTGGGGACCCAATATCAATAGTATGCTCTTCTCTCGCATCGAAAAGTGATCTTGAGAGTCAAAAGTACTTGGTATCCTCTCTAGAAGGCCTGTTAAGGGATTTCATCACCCTTAAGGATGACCTTAACCACATGTTCTGGTGGGGTATATAAGGGCGGAGTGAAATTTGTAACTCAATGGTGAACACAATGGGCTCCAAATTGATCCTCCAGACCCTTGGTCTATTGAGACTTGGTTTGGTGATGTTTTGGGTATGGTGCTTGGAATCTTGTTCACATACTTGTGCCCCATCATACCTAGTGTATATTGGGGACTCCCTAGTAGCTTTGTTAATCCTAGATAAGACTTTCGGTCATCCTATCTTGTGGTGCATTGCTATAATAGGGAAAGAAGTGCTCACACTATTACCCTCATTGTTTAAGATAGAATAAATTTTGGGCAAGACATCAGTCTCCAAGGTAAGGGGTGTAAGGTGGTGAAGATGAGAAAATCTAAAAGGCATGAAAAAAAATGAAAATGAAAGTAAACATGAAAATTATACCTTCAAAACCTTGAAGCCTTCTCACTCCTTGATAAGGTGGAAGGAGATGCACCCAAATAAACTAGTGAACGCGGGATACTCTCAAGTGCAACACAAATTTAGCATAACCTAGCTATGAAAATGGAGATTTTAGAGGGATTTTAGCATGATAGACTTACTTTGAACTTGGATGTGAAAATGGCTTGTGGAGGCTTGTATTTATAGGTAAATTTGGGGGGAGATTGACCCAACAGTGGAGATTAAAAGTTGAGATCAATGGTGGAGGATGAAAGATGAGATCAAGGGCTAAGATATCATCAACAATAATGGAGGGCTAAGAATAAAAATGAATTTAAAATTTATTTTTGGGGAAGGCTTTGCATTAAATGTGATGAGGACACATGAGGAAATAAAAAAATATTTCCTTGGGAAGATGTGAATTTTTTTAATTCCATTCTATGTGGAAATGTGAAGGACATGTGACACATGGGAAATTTTAGAAATCACATGTGTGAGCTCATGGCATAGAGAAAGGATTAGCATGCAAATAGTAAGGTGAGGTGGAAGGGTCATGTGAGCCATGGGATTATTTTGGAATTTTTAATTTGTGGGTTGTGGGAGAATGAGTTAATGATGCTTTGACCAAGTTAATCAGGGTGATTAACTTAATTAATATGCCTAGAAAAAATTAGTGAATGGGATGAACATGAATTAGGATTAATTAAATAATGATTTATTTAATTAATCTAGGTCTAGGGGCTAGGTAGGCTAGGGTAGCTAATTAAATATTGGCTATTTAATCAACTAGGCTAGGTGTAGGCTGATTAGTAGGGTAGATTAATTAAATAAGTGTGATTTATATGATTAATCAAGTTTAGAAAAGTGAACAAATTAATCAAATAAATATTTAGCATATTTATTTAATTAATTGGGATGATGTTAGTAAGGTATGATGTTGAATTAAATTTAATTAATTTAGTTTTAAGGGTAATTTGATGAAGGATAGATGGATGATTCAAGGGTAAGTTAGGATAATTAATTAAATAAATATTTAATTAATTAATTGGATGAGAAATTAGTAATGTGGATGGTGGTCTAAGAGTGGTTGAACGGTTAAGACATTTTTAGGTATCTACATTTGCCCCTCTTTGATGTGGCGTCACGACCTAATAGGGAAATGACGTCAAGTCAAAGAACTTTACCCCAACTATCACGAAGGAGTGAAATGGATGAGGGATGCCCCCTTGAGAGGTCATGTGAAAAAAATATTTTTTTTGGGTGAGCTCTAGAAAAGAGGAAATAGTGGTGGAAAATGGGTAGAGGAAGGAAAATTAGGTGGATAGGAAGAAAAATGGATGAAAAAGGTTACATTTTGTAGCCTGGGGAGAGCAAAGGGTGCATGCGGGTATGACATGGAGGCTATATATAGCAAGTGTGGGCCCAAAGTGCCACATTTGCACACTCTAAGCTTATTCGACGAGAGAAGAGGAGAAGGAGACATTACGCAACATACATTCCCGTAATTCTGATACCGATATGAGAGGGTGCGTGGCTACGACCGATCGATAGTGGTAGACCCACATGTATGTCAACCAACCCTAACTTTGTGATTTTAGGTTTTGGGGTAGTTTACAGGCTTAGGAAATGGGTAGTTAGATAATTTAGCACCATTGCACAACTGCGTAGCGCCATTAGGAAGTGAATTAATGTGATCCTCTAGATTAGCGCCAAGGGTAAAAGGGGATTTTCAGATGGTTTAGCGCCATCCATCCATAGTTTAGCGCTAAGCTCTCATTTAGTACCATGGGTAAAAAGGCAAGTTCAGATGGTTTAGGGCCATCTATCTGGGGTTTAGCAACAAAGTTGGGGTTTTCTTAGTTTAGTGCTATATACTAGTGCTTTAGCCCTAAGCTCTTGTTTAATTCCATAAGGGTGGGATTTAGTGCAGTCCTCTGGATTAGTGCCAGGGAAATTGGGGTTTCTAAGTTAAATGGCAGTTTAGTGCCGTGTGGTCATGGTTGAGTGCTAAGCTCTCATTTAGCATGAAAAGGTTAGGAATTAGTGCTATCTCCTAAAGTAATGCTATGTGGTGAAGGTTTAGTGTGATACTCTAAATCAAGGCTACATGGTTAGGGATTAGTGCCATGTTCTGGATTGGAACCATAAGGTTCTAAATTAGCGCCATAATGCTATTTTAAGAAAAAGAGCTGATTTTTTGTGATTTTTGGATGCATATTCTAGGAAGGATCATGCAGTCATGAGAGTGCTAGGTTCCATCAGTGATGGCATTGAGACTTTAGTTTGATTAGGCAGATCTAACCTGCCTAGGGAGGATAGGGCTTCAAACTATCTCTAAGATGCCTCGGATATGAGTTCATAGGGCAATGATGTCAGCCCTAGTGGAGAGGTGGAGGAGCGAGACATGCTTCTTTTTACTTCCTATGGGTGAAATCATGATCACCCTAGAGGACGTATTGAGGATACTTAGGATCCCCATACATGGAGAGTGAGTGATATATGATGTACGATCGAGAGTAGCAACTTTGGATAGGGTATTGTTGTGTGGTTACACAACACACCCCATTTTGCCTTAACAAAATAGGGATCCAACTTTTCTGGCTTCTTCCCTGCTTTTCTTGCTTTAGGCGATATGGTAAAAGTCAAATTTTAGATGCAATGGTAGGATATCACCCTGTGCATGCATAGGCCTGATCATAGGTAAGTTAAGTGCCAAAGTTAGTTTTTGCTAGCATGATCCACACCAAGTGAAAGAGTGTAAAATTGTAAGTAACTTTGCCTTTTGAATCACCTCAAAATTCCTTAAGGATAGAAAGTTATGTCCGATCAAAGTTTAGTCAAACCAGTCACTCAGGGTGATATTCCTTAATATCCCTGATGTTCACTAATATCCTAGATATATGTTTGGACACAAGAAAGCCCAATATCTGCATATGCATTAATATGCAGATGTCTAATTTAAATGCAGGAGGCATTTACCCATCAAAAACCTATGCACATTCCAGGAGGGTGATATTTCTTAATATTCTTGATATTCGCTAAAGTGAGGGCTCGCCTCAAATATAATGTAGATACTCAATATCAGTACAATCCTTAATATCTATCATGTTAACTAAGATCCTTAATCTTCGTTAATATGATGATGATGTCATCCTAACCTAATATAAAGAAAACCCAATGTGACAATGACACCATCATATTCCCGACACTCAAAGGGGGTCATCTATTTCCCAATATCCTAGATATTTATTAATATCCTGATCCAATGTAAAGTAAAGGAAAACCTTAATATCCCACACATTATCTAAGATCCTTGATCTTTACCAATATGACGATGACGTCACCTACGCTCCAGTTTTTAATATTAATGAAGGATGCTGACGCCATCCTAATCTTCAAATATGTGGGGATGCTTCACATACTTAAGAACCCTAATATTTCTTAATATCCCTCATATCCACTTATAAGACGTATAACACATAGATTGTTATGAACCAATAGGTTTCTACCACGTGGCACATTGAATCAATCATATCAACACTCTATGTTATCATGATCATTAAATAGAGATAAATGACTCAAATTTGGTCATTAGTCAATGATTGGTCACATCATGATGACATTACCATATTTTAGGGGTCACATTTCTTAATGTCCTTGATATTCGTGAATGTGCTTGCTCATATTAAATGCCATTCTAACAGTGGTTGAACCTTCAAAATTTCAAATAATCACGTGCCACCTAATAACATCTCTGATAGTTAGGTGTCGATCAACAGGTATCAACAAATTGGCATTAATCACGCAGTAATTCGACAATGTTTTTAATTAAAAACAAGGATTTCAGTTCATTTTGAATTTATCTCCTATTCAAGCAAAGGTTACAGAGTTACTATGCGATTAAGGCGGCATTACAACATTCTGTGAAAGCAATAGAATGGGATGCAAATTCAAATAGAAAATGGAGGACGGTAACTGCAAGGTGAACATATATAGCCAGATATCAACTGAATAGTAAAAGGGTAGTGAATATCAGGTATGTAATGACAAAACACTCTTTTGTTGTTTATGGTGAAATGAGTGGGTAAAAATTGTTTTTACCACAGTAAATCAATACGATGATGTATGATATAGGTTGAATAAGTATCAAAACATCATGATATTCATATAATCATTAATACACATGTGTACATGACATGTTAGGGTAAGAAATGTAAGTATTTTATCATAGGATTCAATGGCACTCCACAAGAACAGGTCAGATGCAGAATTCCTAAAACCTATGTGTGTACAACCTGAGGGAATAACATTCAAATATGGTCAGATAAATGACACTCATCCATGAAACATTGATCTGGATGCAAGGACAATAGTTTCAAAAAAAGGGAGCAAACAACCCCTGATCATTAACATTTACAACTCAAGCATGTGGCATGTGGGAGGATTCCCTTATACAATGGAGGCCACCAAGGTGGTAGTAGAATGTGCTCGTAATTACAATATCAACACCACAAAGGTAGAGAAACATGGTCAAGTATATGCAAACTTTTCAATTGAGGGCATTACTGCAGCTTTCAATTTATTCAAGGGACCTCAAGTGAGTAGAATAAACTTGGAAAAGTTAGAAAATAAATACAATAAAATTGTAAAGGATTGCACAAAAATCATGTACTCATGGAGAGCTAATGATATCACCTACAAGGCCTCTGCAAAGCTCCTTGTGCATTTATACAAGTTTGATTTTGCCCCTGAATATCAATACATGATGGCGATGTTGTGAGGCCTACCTTTTCACTCTCTTGCTTTGATAATTTTATATTATTGTTGGAGACATATTTTAGACTTTTGGGGACTGATGATCCATATATGCAGGACTATTGGACTATATGCTTTTACTTTGATTTATTATGTTATCATGATTGTGATGAGACTAGATCTTGATTTGACTCACTGACAATGATTTGACATATGATTTTATTTTGATACTATTTGAGATACTAGATATGTGATTATTGTTATGGATTTATTATGTGATGTTATCTTGAGATGGATTACTGAAATGCAAAATTATGAATCTATTGTGATGTGATTTTATGATATTTTATATGATCATGTGATGATGTGAGTGTATGCTTTACTTTGCTTCAGCTATGATATACATGTTGGATTAATCTTTTGTTTAAGTGTGCAGGTGTTCTAACCAAACCATGGATAATCAGAGATGATCCCACACACCTTGTGATTTCCCATGTTAAGCCAATCTAATTCCAAGAGGAGCCAAGATCAACTATGTTATGGGTGATGAAATTTTTGTAATGTTATTGTGTGATATTGTTTGGGTTAGGTCTATCCCTTTTTATATTTGTTTTTAATTGGTGTTGTAAAGGTGTAATATTCATTTGAATTTTATTTTTAGTTTTATTTTTTTTGTGGCCCCTTTTTTATGATTTTACTCACCCTATGGTGCTCAAAATGGGTTAAAAGCGACCCTAGGTTATACCCCTAGGGTCTAGGGACCTTTTGAACTTGTCTAACCTTAGGTAAACTCCAATTTGGTCACTTAAACTTCACCTTGAAGTAAAGTGACGGAAATAGAAGTTTGGGAAGGAGTGGAAGGTTGGTTCAAACACTCAACCTCATCCACTCCTCCTTCCAAGGTTTGGAGGAGTCTTCAAGACCCCTAAATTGTGGAGGACTCAACTCCAAGCCTCTCTCACAATTGGTGAGGGTACCTTGGGGTTTTGTAGGCTTTCATAGGAGATGACTGGGGCACTTGTAGTACCCACTCCTTCTTTGGCTCCACTTTTCTTTGCCACATGTGTGAGAGAGCACAAGTGGAGGTGGCAAGACTTGGTGGAATGGGTGGATGACATGTGTCACCACCCCATTCCATGAAGCTTGCAAGTGGTTGTGTGGAGGAGTGAGAAGGTGACATGTGTCACCTCCCCATTCCTCAAGGCTCATGAGAAGAGCCTATTGTAATCCCTCTTGAAGAGAGGGAGAGGGTTGTTGAATTATTTTGAATTTTGATTTTTATTTGAATTTGGGGAGAGAGTTAGAGGAAAAATTTGGAGAAGGACTTGGAGGTGGAGTTGGAAGGGCTCTTCTCAACTATCTTCCCTTTGGGATATTAAAGGTAGGATTCAAGGCATTGGCCTTTCCTTATGTTAGTTACATTTCATGTGTGATGCTTTGTGTGTGTGTGTTTTACATTTGTTGTTATGGGGAAATTTGTTATGGGTGTTGTGAGATGTGTGGGGTGGGGGAGGAGTGAACCTCCTCGAGGTCACATCCTTGTTTCTGTGGTATTTTAGCCTTTAGGGCAAGATGAGAAATTGAGTATATTTGAATGGCTTGAGAGCCATGGGAAAATTATGTGAAAGTTGGTTTTTATGTGATGGCTTGAGGCCTTGTGAAAATTGGTTTTGGGAGATATTTGGAGTGGCACTCTTGAGTTGAGTGATGTCCACTCCCCTACCCCTTTAAACTTATTTTTATGAGTTTTATTTTGTGCAAACCATGGGATTTCTTCTTGGTTTTGTGTTTGAGTGTTTTTTTGTGAAGTGGTGTGAGCGTTTTTTGTGTGAGGATGACCTCCAAGCTCGAGGGTGACTTTTGAGTGAGTCTATGGTAGGGAGGAGAGCAGTTTTAGTGGCTTTTCCCCCTTTCTATGTGTTTATTGTAGGTTATTTGAAGCTATGAAGCTTGGAAGAAAAGATTGTTTCTCCTTAAGTTTGTTATTTTGGCTTTTGAGTGAGCTATGGCCAAGTTTGGCCATGTGTATTAGTTCAAGTTAATAGAGAGAAGACCTTTTTCTTCTCTCTTGGTTGTAAGTTAAATGTTTATAAATTGGAGTTGTATTTGGCTTAAAATTGGTAGTTGCAAATATATATGCTTGTGGCTATTTTTTTTATGTTATGGAGAATTCTTGAAATGACACAAAAAAATGTAGTGTGTGCAATGGTTGTGTATATGGTTGTCAAAATATGCCCTTAAATGATTCTTCATCATATATGTGTCAACAAAAAAGATATAGATGCTGGTTTATTTGTATTATCGTTTAAAAAAAAATGTGTTTCTATTTGGAATAGAGTTTTTCAAATAAAAAGGAATGTGCTGTTGTATTAAAGATCTGAAAAAAAAAAAGAGTTGTTGTTCTATTAAAAAAAAATGTATATTTACATGTGTTATTCAATCTACTCTTTTGCTCTATTATATATATATATATATATATGAGAGTGATATTGTCACTTTGGGAATGCATTTCATGTTCAAATTTATATAAATATACATAGATTTATATATATACAAATATATAGAACTTTTCTATATATATATATATATATATATTTATATATATAAATTTATATTGTGAATATACTCAACTTGCAGGAATAATGTGTTTTTTTACTATTGAAGACTGGGTATATGTTACTTGAAGGAATATATATGTGTGTGTGTGTATAAATAATCATTTTTTTCTGTATATATATATGAATTTATGCTTGTAAAATATCACAAAGTGTATTAAATCTAGGCCGAATGATATTGAAAACTGAGGGTTTAAACCCTGTGTCATACATTTATGGCCTAGCCGTCGGATTTGGAGAGGAGTAGAGTGGTAGGGTTAAAGCCCCACCGCGGAGCCTTATGTGTTGCCATTGCTGTGTAGTGTGGGGTGCAGGGGTTTAAACCTTGCCACACCCCTCACCCTTTGGCCCTCCTTTAAAACTTGAATGGCGACCCTCCTTCGACGCGCCTTAACCCCTATTCACTGCCATGTTCAGCCGTTCGGCCCACACTAAGATCTGTATCTTTTGATTCTTATGCATTTCACACACACACACACACACACACACACACACACACACACATATGATGCAACCAACAACATACACTCAATAGAATTGTGCCATTAATCATATGAGAGCCAAAGATTTGAAAGATGGAACATACAAAAAAAATTCTATTCATCAACTCTGCTGCGACAATGAGAGAAAACTCCCTTATATCGAAGAAAACAAAAAAATAAAAAAAATTACCTTTTTTGGTAGATTTCAACAATTGTTAGATTTTGCCATTTTAGGTAATTTTACAATCATATCTTGAGAATCCAGTTTTTTCCCAAAAGCTTCCTAAAACTAAGGTAGGACAAAAAGCCAACTAATATTCTAAATTCGAAACATGAGTTTCGAGTTATTACAAAAGCAACTTTTTAAAAATCTAGAAAAAAACTCTAAATTACCATTTTGAGGGCCAAGATGAAAGTTTCAAGCCCCGAAAAAGTGCCAAGATGAGGTCCAACCGACTAGGGTGGGTTGGAAAACCACTGGCCACCTCTTAACACATCCACCTATAAAATTTCGTAGAAAACCCATATCCGAGTCAAAAGTTATGACCTCCGGAAGTTCCTGCATATATATATATATAATGTATATACCTCCCTCTTATATATATATTGTATATCTAATGTATATACCTCCCCCTTCGAGTGACGGCCATGGATGCCTCCTCCAAAACTTGCAACATAAAAACAAAGAAGAGGGAATGAGAAAAAAAAAGAGAGGAAAACAAAATGAGAAAACAAAATGGAGGCTAGGGTTTTGACCTCATTTCCTTAAGGAAATCATTTGTTTATTGTGGAGAGCTTTTTAGGGCTTGTATTTTAAATTTGCTTTTATTTATTTTCCCTCTCCTTTTATTTTGACTCTTTTGTTATTTTATTTTAAATTGAGGATTTATGGGAAATTAGTAAGGGGTGATTTAATTTAATTAGTTTAGTTAATGTTGCTAGTAGTTAATTCAATTGTGAGAGGTTAGGAAGTATAATCTACTATTTAATTTTATGAGATCATTTAAAACATAGTTTATCAAACTAAAAGATTTAATTAATTGCTTAAATTATTTTGATGTGGGAACAATTTAATGCTAAAGGCTACCCTTCGAATATTTTAAATATTGTAGTTTTCCCTTTTAGATCAATTCAAATTAAATTAATCGTAGAGGTTAATGTTATTTAAATTTATGTAAATTAGTTGCATTAATTTAATTATTATAGGGTGAAATAAATAACTAATTAATTAGTCGTTTAATCCTATTTAGTGAGATGAGAGAACCTTAGATTTAAATTTATTGATTAGAATAATCCCTATTCACGTTTGAGAGGCGTTATGCTGTCGGATTTTTTTGGAATTCTGGGTTAATTTTCCTTAGAGATTTAAACCTTGCGTAGAGATAAAATTTATCATTTTCTACAAACTTGTTGGTTTTGATTGAGTTGTTATTTAATTCATTTATGTTGTTGAATTAGTCTTTTGATTTCGACTCGTGTCGAAATCCTTTCACTCACTTAGGTAAACTTAGGGTTTTGATCTTTCAATCCTAACCTTAATAGCGACACTTCTTGTGTTGCATTGACCCCCTTAGTTGGCTTTCATCATGTAGGGGAATGTACATGTGATCACATCACCCCGAAATTGATTAACATGTTTATGCCTTAGGTGTATTGCCACCGAGCACGTTGACATGTGCGAGGGGGTTTCTAGGAATGCGGAGAAATTTTTTGATATTTCGTGTCATGACCACATGACAAATGTGGACATGACACATGTGTTGTGTGTCGGGACTGCATGGGAAATGTGGGCATGACATTTGGTATTAGAGCCCAAGTTTAAACACTGGGCTTGTTTGGGCACATTACTTATTCCACAATTTTGATTAATTCATGACTACCTTGTTCTTGCAGGATACCACCCTGAACTAGACGAGCGCACTCACGTGCCACATCATCCATAGAGATCTGAAATGAGTCTTGGACAGAGGGTTAGGGACCATCAGCTTCACCCAAGCATCAGGCACCACAGGCACCACCAGCACTTGATATAGGGCCACAGATTTTGTAGACATTACAGGCTATGTTAGAGAGGTTACGGTTAGCTATTGCAGTGCCATGTGTCGAGCCCTGCGTTGATCCACAAGAGGAGCCATGTGAGGAGCCGTGTGCCGAGTCACGTGCTGAGCCACATGTAGGGCCCCGCGTCGAACCATGAGAAGCGCCACGTGTAGAGCCTTTTGTATAGATACCTGACACCACAGTGGAGGAGGTTGGGTCAGCTTATAGAGCACATAGTAGGAGTCCTCCACATCACGTGAGATGAGAGGAGGCTGTGAGGGTAGAGTAGGTTTATCACAGACCTTATGACTATGGTGTGGATGAGCCTATCAAAGGACACAGAGACCGAGGAGAGTCGATCAAAGACTTACTTAGGTTGAATCCACCTACTTTCATAGGAGCCACCGAGGGAGCCAAGGCTAAGGCTTGGCTTATCAGTTTAGATAGGTGCTTTGTGTTGCATCCTTATGGGAGCAAGACGAAGGCACTCATGGTAGTACACCTTCTGAGAGATGCAGCAGTGACATGGTGGCAGACTGAGGAGTGTAAGTGTTGCTTATCATTAGACACTCTTACATGGGACACTTTCATAGAGCACTTTAATGCGCGTTATTTGTCAGACCACTATAGGCAACATTGGATTGATGAGGTCCACGACCTGCAGTAGAGAGGGCTCGCAGTTGCACAGTATGAGAGTAGGTTCGTTGAGTTATCATGATATACAGACTATCTCCATGATGAGAAACTTTTGGTGCATAAATTTATCAGAGGTTTGAATCAGGGGATAACAGGACCAGTGCGTATGGCAGACCCCCAGACCATGAGTGAGGCTGCTGAGAAGGCATATATCGCAGAGGAGATTCAGGGACAAGGTCAGAGTTCACGTCCTCAGTTTCAGGATCATAACTAGTAGTAGTAGAATTTCTATAGACCACCACCACCACCACAGAGAGGAGGATTTAGTTCTCCATCTTTATCTCCTAGGCCTCCATAGTAGCAGTAGCAGCAGTATCAGTAGAGGTCTAGACCCCAGCAGAAGGCATAGGGAGGGCAGAATCAAGGTTGGCAGCAGTAGGGCCCACATAGGGATCAGAGATAGCAGGAACCACCTCTGAGACTCGCTAGATCACAACCGTATTACAGGGGTTCACAGGGGTCCACATGATGGACTGGATAGTAGCAGAGTAGTAGGACTCATACTGGACAGATTTAGGCTAGGGGCCCATGTTATGTTTGTGGTGGGGTAGGAGATTTAGCCAGAGAGTGCCCATAGGGGTTTTCAGTAGGGGGACAGCCTCATGCAGGAGGTTCAGAGTAGACTGTAGGAGATGTGGGTAAGTCCCACCGTATGTTTGCAGTGGTTGACAACTGCTAGGCTGATTTCTAGGCCTCAGTGATTGAGACAACAGGTATGATTGGGGATGTTCCCATTTCTATTTTATGACTCAGGCGCTACTGATTCTTTTATATCTACATTGTTAGTGGAGCATTGCAGGCTGGTGGCCTCTAGGTAGGACATTAGGTGGGAGGTTGAGTTGGCCACTAGGGCTAGGATGTTAGTAGATGCTTTGGTTTGGGATTGTGAGATCTCTTTGGAGGCCTTCACTACATTATACAACCTTAGGGTTATGCCTTTAGGATCCTATGGTGTAGTTTTAGGCATGGATTGGCTTGCAGCTCATAGAGCCAAGCTAGATTATCGGTGAAAGATGATTAGCTATTTAGATGATCATGGCACGTCAGTCAAGGTAGTGGGCATTCAGAAGCCCATGGTAGTTCGTATGATATCTGCTCAACAGTTTAAGTGTTGCATGTAGAAGGGATGTCAGTTGTTTGCCATCATGGTTAGCAATAGATCAGAAGATGAGCTAGAGGCAACATTAGATGACCATCTAATCTTGAGGGAGTTCATCGATGTCTTTCCACTAGAGCTACTAGGTATGCCTCCACGTAGAGAGGTATATTTCCACATCGATCTAGTGTCGGGTGTAGAGCTAGTGTCTCGTGTACCCTATAGGATGACCACACATGAGCTCACGGAGCTCAAGTTATAGTTAGAGGAGTTGCTTGAGAAGGGGCACATCTGACCTAGCGTTTCACCATGGGGCACACCGGTTATCTTCGTGAAGAAGACGGATGGGTCTCTTCACTTATGCATGGATTATAGGAAGCTTAATAAGGTGACGGTGAAGAACCGTTATCCTCTACCTAGGATTGATGACCTGTTTGATCAGATGCAGGGAGTTAGAGTGTTCTCTAAGATAGACCTGAAGTCTGGTTACCACCAATTGCGCATCACAGAAGAAAATATCCACAAGACCACTTTCTAGACTCAATATGGCCACTATGAGTTCATTGTGGTACCCTTCAGCTTGACGAATACCCCTGCAGTGTTCATGAGTCTCATGAATGAGGTGTTCTGCACTTAGATTAGTTCATGATCATTTTCCTTGATGATATTTTGATCTACTCATGGACCGAGGAGGAGTATGAGGATCACTTACATCAAGTTTTGCAGTGCTTGAGAGAGCAGTAGCTTTATGGTAACTTGGCAAAGTGTGCCTTTTTCAGGACCGAGGTGCATTATTTGGGACACATCCTAACTAGAATGGTATCTCCATAGATCCATCAAAGATCAAGGCTATTAGGGATTGGCCAACACCCACCAGTGTGATAGAGATTAGGAGTTTCATGGGATTAGCTGGTTACTACTACAGATTCATAGAGGGCTTTTCCAAGATAACGCACCCCATCACTTCCCTTCAGTGAAAAGGGAAGGGTTTCACTTGGACTGAGTAGTGCGAGAGGGCCTTTGGGGTCCTCAAGGAGCATCCTATTAGCGCTCCCATCTTAGTGGTTCCTGATCATGCAGAGGATTTTGTGGTTTGTACAGATGCATCACTTGAGGGTTTGGGAGCCGTGCTTATGCAGAGTGGTAGAGCAATCACATATGAGTCGCATAAGCTCAAGACACATGAGTTGAACTACCCCACTCATAATTTAGAGCTTGCAGTAGTGGTTCATGCTCTCCTTCGTTGGAGACATTTTCTTTTGGGTTGTCACTTTGAGCTTCATTCGGACCACCATAGTTTGTAGTACATATTCATGCAGCTGAATTTGAATGCCCACTAATGGCGTCGGATGGAGTTTCTTTGCGAGTACAACTTTGATATCCAATACATCAAAGGGAAGGAGAATGTGGTCACTAACACCTTGAGTCAGAGGTGCCATGAGATCTTGAACTTGACCTTGAGTGTGGACTTGAGAGGGCACATCATTCAGCATTTATCTAAGGATGAGTGGTTTATTGAGGTGTAGTAGGAGATCCAGTCACAAAGGGCCCTTGTGGGAACATTTGCAGGATATTCTCTTAAGGCAGATGGGTTACTTAGGCATTGACAGTGCATCTATGTACCCCATGCAGGTGACCTACGTGTAGTAGTTCTTTTAGAGGCTCATAGAGCACCTTATGTAGCACACCTAGGGGTGAAAAAGATGCATGTTGACTTGCGACAGTTGTACCATTAGGCGAGTATGAGACGAGATATTGTAGAGTATGTTGCTCGATGATTTTAGTACCAGAGGGTCAAGGCTAAGTATCAGCATCCAACAGGTCTTTTATACCCTCACGAGATACTTGAGTCGAAATGGGACACCATTTCCATGGATTTTATTGTTGGTCTTCCCATGTCATCTCACTACCATGATGCCATCATGGTGACGATTGACAAGTTGACCAAGGTGGCACATTTCTCACCTGTACACATGATGTATAATGCACCATCAGTGGTGAGAGTATTCTTGGATGAGATTGTTAGATTGCATGGGGTACCTCACCATATCATTTATGATAGGGATTCAGTGTTCACATTAGCCTTTTGGAGGGCTTTGCAACAGGCGTTGGGCACACAGCTCAACTTTAGTTCCACTTATCATCTTGAGACAGATGGTCAAATAGAGAGGGTTAATTAAGTTTTAGAGGATATGCTCCATATGTATGTTATGGATGACCAGTCTAGATGGGAGGAGTATCTGTATCTAGTTGAGTTTGCCTACAATAATGGGCATCACAGCTTGTTGGGTATGCCTCCTTTTCAGGCCTTATATGGCAGACCTTGTAGGACACCATTAAGTTGGGACCATATTGAGGATAGGGTTACAATAGGGCCAAAGTTGGTGCGTGATATGGAGTAGCAGGTGACTTTGATTAGACAAAGACTTCAGGAGGCACATGATCAACAGAAGAAGTATGTGGATGCCAAGAGGGTAGATCGGAGCTTCTTGATTGGGGATAGAGTATTCTTGAGAGTGTGACCACACAAGAGTCCAATCTATTATGGAAAGGGATCTAAGCTTGCACCATGGTTTGTTGGGCCTTTTGAGATCTTGGAGCGGATAGGACCTATAGCCTACCATCTAGCCTTGCCACCTAGTCTGTCACGCGTCCATGATGTTTTTCATATATTTGTATATCAAAAAATTTGGATTTACAAATGGAAATGATCAAACAATTGAAATGCATAACCTAAACCCAAATAATTCAATACCTCAAAGATGCAAGATGAGCTTGATTGATTGATCGCTTTGTTGTGTTGGTTGCTCGATTCCACAGCATAACGTTGATAAGGAGATAGATGATGGATGATTTGGGATAGATGATAGATGCAAACTAGATGGATTGAAGATGATGGATGAGGACTTGAAATGAAAATTCAGCAGAGTGAGGTTGCATGAAGAAGAATCCTCAATTCTTTCCTAATGGCTCAAGAGAGGCTTGTTTTATAGGAAAGGCTTGGTTCCAATGGATGGCTAGAATCAATTAGGGCTTTAGATGAAATGGATGGATATGATTAAGTTAAGTTTCCTTGCACATCAAGAAATTGTAGTCAATTGACATGTGGCAAGGGAAGATAAGGCTTAGGTGCGCTTGTGTAGATAAATACTAAAATTAGGTCCCATTAGTTGTGCATGTGAAAGATAAAAGTTGTATTACAACACATGATTGAATGGACAAGTGTTGGAATGTGATGAAAGATGAGGACTTAATTCAAATAAAATATTTGAATTAGTTGGGATATAGTTGGAAATTAATTAAATAAAAAAAATTTATTTAATTAATTTGAAATATGAATAGGATGGGATAAGATATGATGTGGAAATTAATTAAATAAATAAAATTTATTTAATTAATTGGGATGAGGATAGGATATGATTGGGATATGATGTGGAATTAATTAAATAAATAAAATTTATTTAATTAATTGGCTAAGTAGGATGAGGATGGGATTGAATGGGATTTTAATTAAATAAATAAAATTTATTTAATTAATTGGCTAAGTGGGATTAGGGAAATTAGGACAAAATGGCTTATGATGTCTAGGATAATATTTTTGACAAGGTGTTGCTAGACATACACAAATTTGGGACAATTTTGGGTGTCTACATTTTGCCCCTCTTTGAGATGATGTTCGAGATGATAAGATTTATGTCGAGTAACATCATTTCAAAGAAGTTAAGGTATGGATAGAGGAAAAGGATAATGATGATGGAAAGATATGATGATGATGCCCCCTCGAGAGGATAGGCGGGTTGGACAAACACGGGTAGGCTCTCGAAAAGAAATGGTTTGGCTACAAAAGAAAGATAAGGGGATAGATAGAAGAAATGATGGATGTGTTATGCTGCAATGAAAGTGAGCAACCATGATATTTGATATAGCACTAGATGTTATGCACCAAGGTATAAGGACCTAGGTGATGATGTGTCTCATTCCCTAGCATAATATAACCTTGTCTAATGTATGAGGAAGAAAACTTAGAGCATTGAAGTCCTAATGCATAAAAGGTATGATATGACCTTAGATGCAAATGATAGTGCAAAAAGCTATTCCAACATACACAAGATATGAATATTAGCTAGAAATGATATTGATTTGATACAAATGCAAGATTAAAAGATAACACACACAAGCAAGCAAGCAAGCATGCACAAATGATTCAAAAACAAACAAGGTATTGCCCCTGTCAAGCTATAAACCAATGATTAATTGCTGATTGTTTTGGTTGAGAGTGTTGTCATTGCGGGGAAAGCTATATCCCTAGATCAACACAGGGTTGTTGGCTGAGTTGGTTGGTTGATTGGCTGATTGCTTTGGCTTACAACAAGGCTAGGATCAAGACCATTGATTGCGTTTGGATAACTTGGCTTGATTGATTAACTTGATTGGTATGGATTAAGGATGGGCTTGCATTTGGATCTTTGTTTGGAATGGTTGGAAGATGATGAAATGCTAATTAAATTGATTTGATGAAGGATGGATGATTTGTGGTGGATTGAGTTGCTTTTGATTTGTTGGAGTGATTGGATTTGTTTTGATGGCTAGCTTGATGTGCTTGAGTTGATTTGCTTTAGTGTTGATGCAGATAATTGATAGGATTTATTTTGATGGTTGGCTTGATGTGCTTTGGTTGTGATGTTTGCTATTGCTGGGTTGATTGTTTTGATGATTGGATTGTATTGAATGATGATAGTGATGGTGTGAGGATTAGAGTGTCTACTCAATCTAAGCATAAGCAAGTGTTCACAGTATGCTCAAAGGATGGAAAAAAAACAAGGTATTGCCCTTGTCAAGTCATAAACCAATGATTGATTGTTTGATTGACGATGATAGATAGTGTTGTCATTGTGGGGAAAGATATATCCCTAGATCAACACAAGGATGTGGGAACGCTATATCCCATTGATGATGATTCATGATGATTCATTGGGCTCATGACAAGATTAGGATCAAAACCTATCGATTTGATTGGATAATGTTCCTTGATTGATTAGCTTTGCTTGATATGGATTAGTGTGACTTGGATCTAAGATCATTGCTTAGATTGATTGGATTGAGATGATTGGAAGAAGTGATTGATTGAAATGGATGAATGAATGTTATTGATAAGAAGAATTGATGATGATGATTTGATTTTGATTGAATGTTGAAGTGGATTGTTTTGGATGATAGGATTGAATCGATCTTATTGCTTGGATTTTTCGTTGGATATTTAATTTTTTGGATTTTTTGACATATTTTGATTTTTTTGTAATTTTGAGAATATTTTGATGTTTTTGGAGTTTTTGGGATATTTGTTTTTATTTTTATTTTTATTTTTTTTGTGTTTTTGAATGTTTTGGGACGTCAATGGATTTACAATTTGGGTAACCTTTGTGCTAGATACCAATGACAAGGGAAGACCAAGTCTAGGTGCAAGGAGGGATGAATGGGATTGGATAGATAAAAGGATGGGCTCATAGTAAATGGGATGGAAGGCTCATGATAGATGGATAGATAAGATGATAGGCCATATAAGGGATGGATGCATGCCTCATGATCAATGGATAGGTAGGCTATGGTGGAAAGCTCATGATAAACAGATGGGGATAAGCTATAAGATGGAAAGCTCATGATAAGGATATGCCATAGTGGATGGATCATAGGGGAGCTAGGATGTGATCTCCAAAGGCTATGTTGCATAGGAAGAATAACTTGCCCCATTCTAGGTGGTAATGCTTAGGATTTTTCATGACAATGCTTATGAAAATATGATGACATGATGGATTGGTTTGAATGGGATGGATAAATGGTCAATAGATAGGCCTTGGTTTGGAAAGAAGCTATGTCAAGAAATATCCAGGCATGTTTCAACATTTTACCCCTATGTCTTCATCAAAATCAAAAGGTGGAAGGATGGATAAATGGGTTCAATACGATAGGCATGTTTATGTAATGGATAAGGATGGTAGGATGTAGCATGATATAATGGAAAATGATATAATGGGATAAATAGTTTGGAAATGGATAGGTTAGATGAGATAATGTGCCCCCAAGTGTAAGTGACATAGAAGATCAACCTACACATGACGCCTGTTTGCCAGGTTTTCATCATAGTACTTATCCAAGGGGCTTGTTTACCAGGTTTTCACCATTGGACGAAGGGATTTCTCTTTACTTTTTTGATTTTTTTTTTTTTTTGCTTTTTTTTTTTTTTTCTTTTAGATGGGTTGACAATTACACATGGCGCCTATTTGCCAGGTTTTCACCATGGTAATGGATAGGAGGGACTCAAGTGTCTAGTTCGATGGATGTTGGTAGTCCCATTCGAGATGGATGATGTCTTTGCATGGACCATGTCAAGTGTGCTCATAGATGTTGATAAGGGATTGCATGGATGGGAGATGGATTAGGTGGATAATAGTTTATGATGTGGATTATGGAAGGTTCATGCAAGGATAGATGGATGGGCATAGTGGACTATGATTTGGATTATATTGGCTTATGGAATGAAGATGGATGAAAAGTTTATGCCAAAGCATGGACCATAGAGTTAGCATGGGGGAGATATGTAGGATAATGGATGGAAGATGGGGAGATGTAGTTATGTGGAGGTACTGCAGAGTGGAAGGGAACCATGACCAATGGCTACACACACCATGATAAACATTGAAGCTTTTGATTGGATGGTGGTGTAGGAAGCAATGGAGATGTTTGCTTAGGAGATGGTTGATAAAGTGATTTAGGAATCCACATAGATTTAGTATTTTTAGTGTTTTTGTTTTGCTTGTGGGATTGTTGAAGGGAATGGAAGTTTTGGATGGAAGTAGGCTTTTGGATGGAGATAGGTGGTTGGGATTCTTGAGATGTAGAGGAGGATGCCTCATTCACTTTGCTAGCTTTTTGCTTAGGAACCCAAACCATTTTGCTTTTGGGCTTTGCTTTTAGCGGTATGGGCTTGGATAGCTTTTTGAAGGTACTTTGCTTAGAAGATGGATGATTTAGAGACTTTTCACATTGATGGCCTAAGGCATGAGGGTCCTTAGGAGTTTTAGTTGGATTTTTGGCTTTATAGATAAAGGAATCCAAATGTTTATTTTGGAATCCCATGGGTTTGGTGGAAGTAAGGTTGGTTGAATGAGTGGAAGTTTTATGCTTAAACGATGTGTGCTTTTGTTGGCCATGATTAGGGATGTAAGGATACTTATGAATGATAGGTATGTTAGGTTTTGGAAGCAATGGTGGCAAGGTGGATGGAGGGATATTTGGAGTTGGTAAAAGTGGAGGTAAAGTGGATGGTGGGAGGTGTATGGTCACATGCTTTTGACTTTTATAGGTTGATGGAGGAATGGCTACATATGGTTTGGGTATATGATGTGGTTTGCGATGGAAAGTGGTAGGTTTAGGATGCATGAAGGGATTACCAACATCTTGGCCTTGTTTATCTTGGGGTGTGTATCCAAGGCCATATGAGCATGGAGGGATCTTGACATGGTTTGGCTCCAAAATACCTTGTTTATAAAGGCCTAGACCTTTACCTTGGTAGTTCATGTTTTGGAGTATGCGATGGACAATGGGACTAGGTGTGCTTAGGGAACTAGACTTGATCTCTTTATTAGATGGAGAAACTGAAGTGGATAAAGGTCATTGTTGTCCTAAGGAAGAACACTCATGTATAATGGTGGATAGACCAATAGGACATGATATATTTGAAATGGGATCGATGATGGATGTGGAAGAGGGATCATTAGGATCTTGATTAGCATTATGTTCACTACGATCCAAGCTATTTGTTTGATCTTTTATGCTTACTTGTTCTTGGGAGGCAAGTGTCTCATCATGACAAGTGGATATTTGCTCATTGTGGATAGGGCTAGATGGCAGATGACTAGGAGCAATGTTGATCTCGCTCATGGATGGATATAAGGTTATGGATAGGATCAAGGTGCCCATGGATAGCTTCTTTATAGGTATCATCTTGATCATAAAGAAGGTAAATGTTATGGATGGGTTGCATGAAAGTGTTTTGATCTTGAGTTGGACTAGGGCTTAATGTTTCCACATGCTTAGGATTAAACCTTTGACATACCTCTTGGGTTGCTTGAATGGAAGTGGAAGGCTCTTGGATAGGCTCAAGGATAGGTGGACTACATGATGAGATTATGACCTTTGGAAGTTCTTTGGTAGGCTCATGAATGGGTGTTTGACATGGGGGTAGTTTATTCCTAGCTAGTAGCCAATGGATCACATCCTTCGCAAGGGTATGAGTGGATGGGAAATATAATGGATGAGTAATAATAGCGGATGATGTTGCAGGCTTAAGACTAGGATTAGGCTGGGGGCTAATTGGATTGGATGGATTAGGATTAAAGGGGGGTGATACATAGGATTGGGATGATGTGGCATGTTTTCCCATTATAGGTAGGTACACCTTGTAAACAATTGGGACAAATATTAGGCATTTATTTGTATTATGGCCTTTGGTCCTATGGTATGCACAATAATCATGTTCATCATATGGACTTTCTTCACATGGGTTGATGGGGGGAAGTTCAATGAGTTTTGCCTCAAGCATTCTTTGTAAAACTATCTCAGCCGCATCCTTTGGTGAAGGATTAGAATGACATGGTGATGAAGGTAATGGAGGGCTTGGTGGTTTGGAAGGTAGAGGGATTAATGGACTAGGAATGGGATCACATGGTGGTGTTGGGATAGGACTTGTTGGTTCATGTGTTGGTGGGTGATTAGATGATGAAGGCCACTCTAGATCGGTGTCTCCCTTGTCAAAGGTAATTAGATCTTACATAGGATAACTTGGGTTTGTTTGATTTAAGTACAAGGGACCACTTGGACTTGCATGTGATTCTTGTTGCAAAGGTGGACTTAGGCTCACTTGTGGTTGTTGGGTAGGCCATTGATAGTCTTGGTAGCTAGGTGTAATGGTAGGATATGTAGACAAAATATCTTGAGGTGGACTCAAAGATGCAGGCATTTGATCTTGTTGGCAAGGTTGACTTGTGCTCACTTGATTTATATACAAAAGGCCATTTGGACTTGAATGTTGTTCTTGTGATATCACTTGATTGCCTTGTGGATGGGATTGGTAGTGCACTAGCACGGTGGCATGAGGGATTGGATAAGCTTGAGGTGGAGGTTGATAGGTTGATGTGGCATTGATTTGGTGGATAGGTCGATTAAGTTGATAGGAAGTGGATGGATATGACATGTGACTAGATGGATTAGGTTGATAGGAAGTGGATGGATATGACATGTGGCTATAAGGTGGATTAGGTTGGTATGAAGTGGACGGATATGGGATGTGGCTATGAGGTGGATTAAGTTGGTAGTGAATGGCTAAGGATTGTTGTGCTTGTCAAGCTTGACTAGTGGCTAAAAGGTGTTGGACTTGGGCTATGGAGTGTTGCAGTTGAGGTGATTGGCTTGCGTGGGGTTGAGATTTTTGGAGGAAGAATTGTAATATTTCAATGGCATCTTGGTTTAGGGGTTGTGATCCTTGATAAAGATTTTGGAGGAATCTTTGAAATTTGATTTCTGGGTCCTCTAGTGTAAACATGTTGTCACCCAAGTGTTTGTCTTAAGTCCTTTTAGCAAGTGCTTATTTAGGGATTTAGATGATGATGTGGCTTGTTTGGATGACTTGGCTATGTTTGGGTTGGATGATGACTAGGCTATGTTTGGGATGAAAGTGATTGGGTTTGAATGTTATTGGAAAAATGTGTAGGATGACTTGTCTTTATGTGTTTGGGTGTTTAGAGCTTGATGTGGCAATATTCAAACAAATGATTATGCATATACACACATGAATCACTCACGCAAGACACATAAGCAAGTTGTTAGTTTGGAATAATGTGATGATGGTTAAGCAAGCACGTGAAGAAACTTCAACAAGTCCTAGTCAAGGCAAGGCCACTATCACAAGGAGGTTCTAGTAAAAATCCAGGGGACCGGCACCCCACGAGCATCCAGCAAGCCACTTAAGACTTTAACTAACCCTACTAGGAGTTTTAATATACACAAAGGTACACCTCCTTTCGAGTTAGCACTATATGGTGAGCGCTAATACTGGTTAGACTTGGCTTTTGCCTTATCCTCTGATTTTTATAGCCAACCGGATGAAAGTACCGCTTGAGGTCATTCCCTTGGGGTGGATACCAAGGCAGGCCTCTCTAAGGCTAAACAAAAGCAACACAAGTAAATGTTTTTGATCTCCAAGTTTGTGTTGGGACGTGAGGAGAGAGCATACACATTTACTTGGTCACACTCGCATGGGGTTCATTAACCTTAGAAATTTAATGTGTGGAAGACAATGCAAACACTTGTTTGTTTTAAAGCCCAAATCCAAATGTGATGAAAGACAATGGTTTGTTTTAGCCCAATTTTTTGATGTGAATTTGCAAACAATTGTTCATTTTATGCCCAAATCGAAATGTGTGATTCAAACAATGATTAGAAGATGAGAAATGAAATGATTGCACCTAGTTAATTTGCTATCCAATTTGATGTAGATGTTGATGTCAATGTTACTCCATCTCCTTATAATCACCTACAAAAAAAAATGATATTATGCATTAAAAAAATAGGCTCATCAGGCAAGGAAAATTGTAATTTTAGATGCATGGTCGAATTAGATTTGATTATTTCGATACATTTTTGGTTTGAAAATTAAAAAATCAAAGAAGAGACCCCTATTAATTTTTAGAGAGCTTTCCAAAAATGTAAAGAAATTAGAGAAATTCCTTGATTTGTGCCCAGAAATGTGGATTTATGAAAAAGGTATAGTCAGCAAAGATATAATTTTTTGGCAATGTAAACGACCTCCAAATTAAATCTATAAAACATAGACCCCCATTATAATTTCAAGATCTTTCCAGAAATATAAAAATTTCTGAAAAATTCACTGATTTGCGCCTAGAATTATGATTTTATAAAAAAACATAAAAACGTGATAAATCCCACAAAAATCACGATAAACCCCAACAAAATTTTCTGTAGCTTCCTTATAGCATGGACAAACTTCTGCTAAAATATTATAGAAAAATTCATAGCCGTTTGGAGGATATGATGAAATCTTTGAAACCTAGGGTTTTATCCAAAAAGTAGCAGATCTGCAACAAAAGGTTAATTAAACCTGCAAAACTCAACAATGGGGATTAGATGAATACAAATTTTTACTACAAAAACTTGCAAAAAAGATCAAGCGAAGTGAGTCCCACCGGGCGTGCCAAAATGTATATCAAAAAATTTGGATTTACAAATGGAAATGATCAAACAATTGAAATGCATAACCTAAACCCAAATAATTCAATACCTCGAAGATGCAAGATGAGCTTGATTGATTGATCACTTTGTTGTGTTGGTTGCTTGATTCCACAACATAATGTTGATAAGGAGATAGATGATGGATGATTTGGGATAGATGATAGATGCAAGTTAGATGGACTGAAGATGATGGATGAGGACTTGAGATGAAAATTCAACAGAGTGAGGTTGCATGAAGAAGAATCCTCAATTCTTTCCTAATGGCTCAAGAGAGGCTTGTTTTATAGGAAAGGCTTGGTTCCAATGGATGGCTAGAATCAATTAGGGCTTTAGATGAAATGGATGGATATGATTAAGTTAAGTTTCCTTGCACATCAAGAAATTGTAGTCAATTGACATGTGGCAAGGGAAGATAAGGCTTAGGTGTGCTTGTGTAGATAAATACTAAAATTAGGTCCCATTAGTTGTGCATGTGAAAGATAAAAGTTGTATTACAACACATGATTGAATGGACAAGTGTTGGAATGTGATGAAAGATGAGGACTTAATTCAAATAAAATATTTGAATTAGTTGGGATATAGTTGGAAATTAATTAAATAAAAAAATTTATTTAATTAATTTGAAATATGAATAGGTTGGGATAAGATATGATGTGGAAATTAATTAAATAAATAAAATTTATTTAATTAATTGAGATGAGGATAGGATATGATTGGGATATGATGTGGAATTAATTAAATAAATAAAATTTATTTAATTAATTAGCTAAGTAGGATGAGGATGGGATTGAATGGGATTTTAACTAAATAAATAAAATTTATTTAATTAATTGGCTAAGTGGGATTAGGGAAATTAGGACAAAATGGCTTATGATGTCTAGGATAATGTTTTTGACAAGGTGTTGCTAGACATACACAAATTTGGGACAATTTTGGGTGTCTACAATATCTATTTTGTGGCATTACATATTTGATTTATCTTATGTATTGGATTGGAGCGCTCTATAGGTAGAGGCAGATGGACAATTGGCTTTGGAGCCAATTCGCATATTGGCTCATCGGATGTTGGGCCTTCGAGGTCGAGAGTTGGACAAAGTTAGGGTCCAGTGGGAGATTTACGATGAGGTTACGATGACTTAGGAAGATACAACTAGTTTGAGGGCACTATATCCTTACCTTTTTGATGACTTCCAAGAGAAAGTTTAGTCTTAAGGGGGGAGGATGTGAGGCCTACCTTTTCACTTTCTTGCTTTGATCATTTTTTATTATTGTTGGAGATATATTTTAGACGTTTGGGGACTGTTGATACCGATATGCAGGACTATTGGACTATATGCTTTTACTTTGATTTATTATGTTAGCATGATTGTGATGAGACTAGATCTTGATTTGAATCACTGACGATGATTTGACATATGATTGCATTTTGATACTATTTGAGATACTAGATATGTGATTATTGTTATGGATTTATTATGTGATGTTATCTTGAGATGGATTATTGAAATGCAAAATTATGAAACTATTGTGATGTGATTTTATGATATTTTATATGATCATGTGATGATGTGAGTGTATGCTTTACTTTTATTTAGCTATGATATACATGTTGGATTAATCTTTTGTTTAAGTACGTATGTGTTCTAACCAAGCCACAGATAATTAGAGATGATCCCACACAGCTTGTGATTTCTTGTGTTAAGCTTATCTAGTTCCAAGAGGAACCAAGATCAACTATGTTATGGGTGATAAAATTTTTGTAATGGTATTGTGTGATGTTGTTTGGGTTAGGTCTACCCCTTTTTATATTTGTATGTAATTGGTGTTGTAAAGGTGTAATGTTCATTTAAATTTTATTTTTAGTTTTATTTTTTTGTGGCCCCTTTTTATGTGATTTTACTCACCCTATGGTGCTCAAAATGGGTTAAAAGTGACCCTAGGTTATACCCCTAGGGTCTAGGGACCTTTTGAGCTTGTCTAACCTTAGGTAAACTCTTATTTGGTCACTTAAACTTCACCATGAAGTAAAGTGACAAAAATAGAAGCCTGCGAAGGAGTGGAAGGTTGGGTCAAACACTTAACCTCATCCACTCCTCTTTCCAAGGTGTGGGGGAGTCTTCAAGACCCCTAAATTGTGGAGGACTCAACTCCAAGCCTCTCTCACAATTGGTGAGGGTACCTTGGGGTTTTGTGGGCTTTCATAGGAGGAGATGATTGGGGCACTTGTAATACCCACTCCTTCTTTGGCTCTACTTTTCTCTCCCACATGTGTGAGAGAGCACAAGTGGAGGGGGCAAGACTTGGTGGAATGGGTGGATGACATGTGTCACCACCCCATTCCATGAAGCTTGCAAGTGGTTGTGTGGAGGAGTGAGGAGGTGACATGTGTCACCTCCCCATTCCTCAAGGCTCATGAGAAGAGCCTATTTTAATCCCTCTTGAAGAGAGGGAGAGGGTTGTTGAATTATTTTGAATTTTGATTTTTATTTGAATTTGGAGAGAGAGTTAGAGGAAAAATTTGGAGAAGGACTTGGAGGTGGAGTTGGAAGGGCTCTTCTCAACTATCTTCCCTTTGGGATATTAAAGGTAGGATTCAAGGCTTTGGCCTTTTCTTATGTTAGTTACATTTCATGTGTGATGCTTTGTGTGTGTGTGTTTTACATTTGTTGTTGTGGGGAAATTTGTTATGGGTGTTGTGAGAGCCTCTCCACTTGGAGAAAATGCTCAACATGTGTGGGGTGGGGGAGGAGTGAACCTCCTCAAAGTCACATCCTTGTTTTTGTGGTATTTTAGCCTTTAGGGCAAGATGAGAAATTGAGTATATTTGAATGGCTTGAGAGCCATGGGAAAATTATGTGAAAGTTGGTTTTTATGTGATGGCTTGAGGCCTTGTGAAAATTGGTTTTGGGAGATATTTGGAGTGGCACTCTTGAGTTGAGTGATGTCCACTCCCCTACCCCTTTAAACTTATTTTTATGAGTTTTATTTTGTGCAAACCATGGGAGTTCTTATTGGTTTTGTGTTTGAATGTTTTGTTGTGAAGTGGTGTGAGTGTTTTTTGTGTGAGGATGACCTCCAAGCTCGGGGGTGACTTGTGAGTGAGTCTATGGTAGGGAGGAGAGCAGTTTTAGTAGCTTTTTCCCCCTTTCTATGTGTTTATTGCAGGTTATTTGAAGCTATTAAGCTTGGAAGAAAAGATTGTTTCTCCTTAATTTTGTCATTTTGGCTTTTGAGTGAGCTATGGCCAAGTTTGGCCATGTGTATTAGTTCAAGTTAATAGCGAGAAGACCTTTTTCTTCTCTCTTGGTTGTAAGTTAAATGTTTATAAATTGGAGTTGTATTTGGCTTAAATTTGGTAGTTGCAAATATATATGTTTGTGGCTATTTTTTTTTATGTTATGGAGAATTCTTGGAATGACACAAAAAAATGTATTGTATGCAATGGTTGTGTATATGGTTGTCAAAATATGCCCTTAAATGATTCTTCATCATATATGTGTCAACAAAAAGGATATAGATGCTGGTTTATTTGTATTATTGTTTAAAAAAAAAATGTATTGTTGTTTGGAATAGAGTTTTTCAAATAAAAAGGAATGTTGTTGTATTAAAGATTTGAAAAAAAAAGAGAGTTGCTGTTCTATTTAATATATATATATATATACACATGTGTTATTCAATCTACTCTTTTTCTCTATAATATATATATATATATATATATATATATATATATATATGAGAGTGATATTGTCACTTTGGGAATGCATTTCATGTTCAGATTTATATAAATATACATAGATTTATATATACAAATATATAGAACTTTTCTATATATATAATGAATATACTCAACTTGCAAGAATAATGTGTTTTTTTTACTATTGAAGACTAGGTATATGTTGCTTGAAGGAATTTAGACACAGACACACACACACACACACACACACATATACTTTTTTTTATATATGAATTTATGCTTGTAAAATATCACAAAGTGTATTAAATCTGGGCTGAATGATATTGAAAACTGAGGGTTTAAACCTTGTGTCATACATTTATGGCCCGATTGTCAGATTTGGAGAGGAGTAGGGTGGTGGGGCTAAAGCCCCACCGTGGAGCCTTATGTGCAGCCATTGTTGTGTAGTGTGGGGTGTAGGGGTTTAAACCTCCCCACACCCCACACCCCACACCCCTCACCCTTTGGCCCTCCTTTAAAACTTGAATGGTGACCCTCCTTCGTCATGCCTTAACCCCTGTTTGCTGCCATGTTTAGCCATTCAGCCCACACTGAGATCTATATCTTTTTTTTCTTATGCATTTCATGAATATATATGGCGTATACACAGTGCTTGTTGCCCCTATAAAATATTAATATCTATTTTTTTAACAGAATGTATGTATATATATAAACATATATCAAATGTATATACCTCCCCCTTGGAGTGACGGCCATGGATGCCTCCTCCAAACCTTGCAACATAAAAACAAAGAAGAGGGAATGAGAAAAAAAAAAGAGAGAGGAAAACAAAATGGAGGCTAGGGTTTTGACCTCGTTTCCTTAAGGAAATCATTTGTTTATTGTGGAGAGCTTTTTAGGGCTTGTATTTTAAATTTGCTTTTATTTATTTTCACTCTCCTTTTATTTTGACTCTTTTTTTATTTTATTTTAAATTAGGGATTTAGGGGAAAATAGTAAGGGGTGATTTAATTTAATTAGTTTAGTTAATGTTGCTAGTAGTTAGTTCAATTGTGAGAGGTTAGGAAGTATAATGTACTATTTAATTTTATGAGATCATTTAAAGCATAGTTTATCAAACTAAAAGATTTAATTAATTGCTTAAATTATTTTGATGTGGGAACTATTTAATGCTAAAGGCTACCCTTCGAATATTTTAAATATTGTAGTTTTCCCATTTAGATCAATTCAAATTAAATTAATCGTAGAGGTTAATGTTATTTAAATTTATGTAATTTAATTGCGTTAATTTAATTATTATAGGGTGAAATAAATAAATAATTAATTAGTCATTTAATCCTATTTAGCGAGATGAGGGAACCTTAGATTTAAATTTATTGATTAGAATAATTCTTATTCACGTCCGAGAGGCGTTATGCTGCCAGATTTTTATGGAATTCTGGGTTAATTTTCCTTAGAGATTTAAACCTTGCGTAGAGATAAAATTTATCATTTTTTGCAAACTTGTTGGTTTTGATTAAGCTATTATTTAATTCATTTATGTTGTTGAATTAGTCTTTTGCTTTCGACTCGTGTCGAAATCCTTTCAATCACTTAGGTAAACTTAGGGTTTTGTTCTTTCAATCCTAACCCTAATAGCGACGCTTCTCATGTTGCATTGACCCCCTTAGTTGGCTTTCATCACATAGGGGAATGCACATGTGATCGCATCACCCCAAAATTGATTGACATGTTTACGCCTTAGGCATATTGCCACTGAGCATGCTAACATGTGCGAGGGAGTTTCTAGGGATGTGGGGAAAATTTTTGATATTTCGTGTCATGACCACATGAAAAATGTGGACATGACATGTGTTGTGTGTGGTGACTGCATGGGAACTATAGGCATGACAAATGTTGAACCGCATGACAGGAAAATCAAATTCTAGATACTTTGAAAATTATATGTATGGTCTCATAAGAATGGTAGCAGATACTAATGAAAAACCCCAGTGGGCTAAGATCATAAGTGATAGCCTGGATGAGGAAATGATGAAACTAGGAGGAAAGACCAATACGTTCCATATGACCTCATATGTTGTTTATGCAGGTACATTCAGAGGGACATTCAATGGTTTGCAGATAGCAGGTAGGGTTGGAAATAATTCTAGGGATGTGAATATATGAGACCACTACCCACAGTTGAAACAAAGAGAGTCTCTACAACACTACCAGAGAGTGAATGATTCATTTTCCATGCATTTAGTAAGAACTATGGAAGAAGATAGAGCAAAGAGACTGAGCATGGAAGCTCAAGCCATAATATACAAGCATGGGGATTGGTTTATCCAATTATATACATTCACATATATAAGAATAGAAGGCTTCACTGTGTAGCCTCTCATCTTGCCAAGATACCCAACTAACAAGGTTATCCTGATGGAGATGGCTAGGCAGATATTGCCTTCATTTGAGGCTTATATCAAAAGAGGAAAGATGCATAATGTCCTATTCCCAATCATGATTGGGTGGTTTATGTTCCTTAACAAAGAAAGTGCCAAAGAGTCAATGGGGGGATTGCAGTTGATGTCTTTACAACCTTTTTCACTATCCAGGCAATATGACCCATATGGTAGGATGCAAGCACTACACAAGAAACTAATGCATTAGATGCATCTTGAGGACTATTGGGTAGATTGTAATAATGAAATGGAAGTGAGAAGGAGAAGCTACAAAAGGCTTACTCTGAAATAGATACACACATTGGACTACATCCTAGTTCCAACACAATTGCATGAGGATTATGGGAACATCATCTCTTAGAAATATGAGAGCAAGAAAATATACAATGAAAGAATATTGTGAGGGTAAAATGGTGATCAATCAAATGAATAATAGATGACCCAAACATCAACAGAATAGTGAAACAAAGAAGATTCAAGTAAACAAAGCAATAAACAAACACAGCAAACCTCTTCTATTTTAAAACTTCTGTTGTTCGCCTATCACGAATCGTCCTTTCGCAGATGAGATGAGCCCTCAGAGAGTGCAATCTTTTAAAGCTGTTTGAGGAAGTCGATGGTGAACGGCTATGGTGTGATATGCAATGAAGGTGAGCTCCAATGCAACAATGGTGATCTCAAGCTTGTAGATGACAACTGGGTGCCAAAGGCGCGCTGGTGATATTTCTGCAGAGTAACGATGTCAAAAGCCTGGATGAATAGAATGAATGGATGAAGCTTCATTTATAGACTTGGAAGAATAGGAATCAACGGTTGAGAGGAGATATGAAGATCGACGGCTGAGAATGGTTGAGGAATGTGCAACCAGTGGAAATGCGACAAGTGTCCCAGCTCCATCATGAAAGAGGGGATGTGACAAAATTGATTGGAGAGTTAACTCCGTTGACTGAACAGTTAACAGACTTGATTGATCAGTTAGAAGAGTGGATTGTGGAACTGACTGAATTGATTGACCAGTGAACTGGGTTGATTGAGGAGTCAACAGAATAGATTAACCAGTGAACTCAAATGACCAATTAGTTAACAGATTTGATTGATTAGTTAACTAACTTCTGATTTGAGAAGAAATAGGCCATGTGGGTGAGAGAAAAATAGGTAATTAAATATTAAATATATTTAATTACATGTGCAACTTGATGAGGTGGAAAAGGTGATGTGGAATTTTGAATTTAGAACTTTAGGATAGAGGAATTAGGCTTAATTAAATAATTTATGATTATTTAATTGTGAAGGACAAATAGAAGAATTTTAATTAAATAAATAGAATTTATTTAATTATGGGATAGTGAATTGATTAAATAAATTTAGAATATTTATTTAATTGGTAGAAGAATGGAATAAATATTTAGAATATTTATTTAGGATGATTTGTGTCATTTTTAGGCGTATACATTTTGCCCCTCTTTGATGCAATGTAGTTTACAGCGTTGCTTCAAAGAATTTGATAGTCTGAATGATGATACATGCCCCAGTTTGCCCCTGGTACAGGTTAAATGACGATAGGATGCCCCCTCGGGAGATTGGACGAGAAGAAGGCAGAAGGATTCGGAGACGGACAATCTCACGATGAAGAAGGTTAAGTTTGGAGAAAATGGGTGAAGAAAGAGCCGAATGATATGCGATGCAAGATGGAATGATGACACACACAAGCAAGCAAGCAAGTATACACAAATGACACAAGAACAAACAAGGTATTGCCCCTGTCAAGCGGTAAACCAATGATATACCGATAATGATATACGACAGTGTTGTCATGGCGGGGAACGATGTATCCCTAGACCAACACGGCAGGCATGTTGTCATGGCGGGGAATGATAGATCCCTAGAGAAAACACGAAGGATAGTGTCTGGTTTCAAGAAATGAAGCATGTTGTGTAAGACGCGTGTATCGGTCTAATTTCAACAATGCAACATCCTGTATAAGACAATTGATTGATTAACTGATCGAGTTGGTTTACGACCAGACAAGGATCAAGACCACTGATTGTGATTGGATCATTTGTGCAAGATTGACTTGACATGATTGATATGGATTAAGGATGGACCTGCATTTGGATCATTGCTCAGACTGACTGGACAAGGATGAAAGATCTGATGATAGATAGAAATCTGATTGATAGAAGAAAGACTCGATAGAAGGACTCACAAGCTTTTGTAAACATTGATACTCTGCATTGTTGGATCTTTATTGCATGGGGTATGGTATGGATGCATAAATGGATATAGGATGGATTCTTTGCTTTTAGAGTGCTTTATTTCATCATTGGGCATTTTTTTTTTTTTTGATTTTTGACTTTATTGCGCCCCCTTGCATTGGGGTTCTCTTAAGTATAGAACCGGCGAAGGTGCATGCTGTTGATTGGATCATCAAACAACTCACCTTCTGATGTGGCCAACTGATATGCCCCCGATCCGTAAGCCGCTACAATTACATAGGGTCCAAGCCAGTTAGGCTCAAACTTACCTTTCTTTTCTCTGTCCTGCTGATTGCGAGGGTTCTCTTTTAGGACGAGGTCCCCAACCTTGAAGCATCTTGGTCTAACCTTGTGGTTGTAGCTTCTTGACATCATCTGTTGATAGGCTTTGAGATGGTCAAAAGATTTTTGGTGCCTTTTCTCTAGTAGTTCTAGCTCTTGTAGTCTGGAGACTCTGTACTCTTCGTCTAATATGAGACCTTTCAACGACACCCGAAGGGATGGGAGTTCGACCTCAATGGGAAGGATGGCTTCAGAACCATAGACGAGGGCGTAGGGTGTAGCACCTGTGGGAGTGCGTATGCTGGTTCTATAGGCCCACAGAGCAGGATTGAGTTGGACGTGCCAATCGCGACCAGCTTCATTGACAGTCTTCTTTAGGATTTTCAGAATGGTTTTGTTTGATGCCTCAGCTTGGCCGTTACCTTGGGGATAGTATGGAGTGGAGAAACGATGTTGGATTTTAAAACGCTCACAAAGTTCCTGGACATCCTGATTTTTGAAGGGTCTCCCGTTATCCGTTATGATGGATGAAGGGATGCCATATCGGCAGATAATGTAATTCAGAATGAAAGAGGAAATTTGCTTTCCTGTGACAGTTGATAGGGGAACGGCTTCAATCCACTTTGTAAAGTACTCAGTGGCGGTTATGATGAATTTGGCCGTTGGAAGAAGGCAGATGAATCTTTCCCACAAGGTCAAGTCCCCACTGGCAAAAGGGCCAGGGTGTCGTTAGAGGTCTCAACTCCTGAGCAAGTGCATGAATCAGGTTCCCATGTATCTGGCACTGTTTGCACTTTTTGACGAACTGATATGAATCCATTTCCATATTGGGCCAGTAATAACCCAAACGCATGAGTTTTTTAGCTAAGGAAGGACCGCTGGAGTGTGTTTCGCAGATCCCTTCATGCATGTCTCACAAGGCAGTTACAGATTCTTCTTGTTCGAGACAACGGAGTAAAGTACCATCTAGACCACGTCGGTAAAGGGTATTGGCGATAATGGTGTAATGGGAGGCTTGTCGGATGAAAGTTTGTTTTTGGTTGGAAGAGAGGTCCAAAGGAAGGATATTGTCCTTGAGGTAAGTGTAGGTCTTACCGTACCAAGGCGAATCAGATCCTACTAGGTGGCAAATGGAATGGGTTTCGAGGAGATCATAAGCCGGTTGTCGAATTGTTTCTACTAAGAACTCATACTGTGACTCATGTTCAGGTATCTCAAGAAGAGAGGCTATGGTCGCCATTGCATCGGCTGCTTTGTTCTCTTCCTGGGTATTTGCTCAAACGAGATGGTCCCAAAATGTGCTTTGAGGTCGTCGACCATCCGTTTGTATGGGATGAGCTTCTCATCTTTGGTTTGATACTCGTCGTTGACCTGGTTTATGACAAGCTGAGAATCACCGTAGACACATAGTGCTTGGATTTTCCACTCAGTGGCCATCTTGAGACCAATTACCAAAGCCTCATACTCCGCTATATTGTTAGTGCATGGAAATAACAACCTGTAGGACTTTGGAATTGTGTCGCCTTGGGCAATGATAAACAAGATACCTGCCCCCGATCCATGGTTGGTGTAAGACCCGTCGAAGTAGAGTTTCCAAGGAGATGTTGACAGAGTGAATAAAGACTCATCGGGGAACTCAAACTGCATTGGTGAAGTGTCCCGTAACGGTGCCTCAGCTAGTTGGTCAGCGATGATTTGCCCCTTGATGGCTTTTCTGTCCACATACTCTATATCATATTCACTAAGAAGCATAACCCATTTGGCTAGTCGACCTGTGAGAGCTGCTTTGCTGAGAAGATATTTTAGTGGGTCGATCGTGGCAATGAGTTTGACAGGATGTGCCAACATGTAGTGTCAGAGTTTTTGTGAGGCAAAAACCACCGCAAGGCATGAACGTTCCACCTATGAGTACTGCAACTCGTAGCCCCCTAAGGTTTGACTGATGTAGTACACAGCTCTTTCCTTGTTCTCATAGTCTTGCTGCGCTAGGAGAGCCCCAAGAGCAGTAGGTGTAGCAGATATGTAGAGAATCAAAGGTTTTCCTTGGATTGGAGGCATGAGTATAGGAGGATTCATGAGGTACTCCTTGAGCTTGTTGAATGCCTCTTCGCACTTCTCATCCCATTTAAATGGAACGTTCTTATGTAGGAGATGGCTGAAAGGATGGCACTTGTCTGCCAGCTGTGAGATGAACCTGCGGATGGCCTGTAGCTTGCCCTGTAAGGATCTCAACTGTGTTAGAGTTTTGGGTGGAGGCATGTCCATGATTGCTTTGACCTTGGCCGGGTCTACCTCTATGCCGTTTGCTGACACGATGAAGCCTAGCAGCTTGCCTGATGTGACCCCAAACACACATTTCTTTGGGTTCAGTTTTACTTGGAATTGATCCAATCGTTGGAAGACTTTTTCTAATGTGTCCAGGTGTGAGTCCCTGGTGAGTGATTTTGCCAAGATATCGTCAACATAGTCTTCCATAGTCACATGCATCATGTCATGAAATATAGTTGTCATGGCTCGCTGATATGTAGCACCTGCATTTTTCAGCCCAAATGGCATGACATTCCAGCAAAAGGTACCCCATGGACAAGTGAAAGCTATTTTGTGTTGATCCTCAGGTGCTATTTTGATCTGGTTATACCCAGAGAATCCGTCCATGAGTGATAACATTGTATGTCCTGCTGTAAGGTCGACTATGATGTCTATGTTTGGCAACGGAAAGTCATCTTTGCGGCACGCCTTGTTTAAGTCTCGAAAATCATTGCATAGTCAAACTCGGCCATCCGGTTTAGATACTGGCACAATGTTTGATATCCATTCAGGATAGTCTATGGCTCTGATGAACCCCACATCTAGCAATTTCTTGAGTTCTTCCTTGACCAGAAGGGCTATATGAGGATGCATCTTTCTCAGTTTTTGCTTTACGGGCTTCACCCCTGGATCCAATGGCAAGTGATGTAGGATCAGGTTTGGGTCCAAACCTGGCATGTCGGCATATAACCAAGCAAAGCTGCCTCTCTTCTTTTTAAAGAATGGTACAAACCTGGTTTTCTCAGGCGGCGTGAGAGATTTTGCAAAGTGGATAATCTTAGGCTGCTCTTCAGTTCCAATGTTCACTGGCTCTGTTGGCTCCACCACGATCTGTGACCTTTCTTGATACATATCACTTGGGAGGGTGTCAAGCATTCCATCGTCAGGTGCCACAGTTGGGTTTTCACCTTCAGATACGTCCTTTCTTTTTACTGTTTTATGATCTGACACTGCCGCATGGCAGTTTTCACCGTCAGATCCCTTTTTGATCTTTATATTTTTGCGACTAGAAGGCTTGGCACCCTCCCCGAAGTAAGCTACAGTATTGAGTTCGATAGCGAAACTGGCTTTATGATCTCCTTTTGGTAAGTGATCTCTAAGTCCCATATAGTCAATGTAGGCATCATCGTTCTGGAACATATCTAATTGGGGGGTTCCTTGCAGATCCCAGTCAATAAGCTCAGGGTGCAAGAGGGGAAGGGAGTCGGATGAAAGACCTGATTCATTGATAGTGTGGATGGAAATACTAGGAGCATAGGTGGGGGTAGTGTTCTGGGGGGTACTTTCCTCCAAGTTGTTTATCGCAATGGAATCGAAACTTTCCTCGAAAGCCATACTCTCAGGGAGGGGCAAATCAGACTCCAGTGGTCTGTCCCGTTGCGTTTGTCTCTCATGGTAAGGGCTAAGAGTTTGGATGGTGTCAACCTCTTTGTCGTCGTAGGAGTGCTCTGTTAGCTCATCCCACTCATACTCATTGGAATCATCCGAATCTGTGTCACTGGCCACTTGGAGTGTTTGGATTGTCTCCACAAGACAGGCATTTTCCTTGGCTTTACCCTTGCCTTTGTATCCCAAGCCAGTGGTGTTTCTAGCCGAAGAGGAGGAAGAAGGTTGTATAGGTTCAATGATCCCTTCTTTTCTGAGGCCAATAGGGCCTTGTCCTTCATATCCCATCCTGTGCAAGATGGTCTCACCTCGCCCATAGAGTTCTGTAGGGAGTCTGGGTGGATCTTGGGGTGTGTTTTCTTCTTTGGCATAAAGCCATTGCAAGAGATCTCGCTCCTCTGATTCATCGGATAAGGTCCCCCATTTTACAAAGGGGTTTGCGGGAGTTATAGGAGGAGTAGAGGGCTTTGGAAAATGCCTGGGTTGATGCTTGGGCTGGCCAAAGGAGCGAGGAGACAAGGGCATTCTTGCAAGGTTGAGGTTGTGCTCAATCTGGTATTCCCCCACACCATTTTCTTTTATGGTAATTTTCATTGGTTTAGGCCGTGAGGAGGAGGCTTCAGCGGAATGGTCCTATTGCGGGGTAGGGGAAATGTGGGCTCGATTGTTGGGTATGACACAGTCAGGTTTTGCCTGCAAAGAATTGCAGTGTTGGTAGGGATCAGGGTTGCCTTGAATGGTAACCTACTTGCCGTTGTGCGGGAATTTAATGCACTAATGGTAGGTTGAGGGGACAGCCTTCATGGCATGGATCCATGGTCTCCCTAGTAAGATATTATAAGCAAGCTCTCGATCAAGGACTTGGCACACCACATATTTGATTACCGGTCCAACTTGAATAGGTAGGACAACCGTGCCTTTTGTGGTTCTCTCTTCCTCGTCATATGCCTTTATGGTAATCTTCCTCCATGGATCAACTGCCTGTTCAGAGAACCCCAATGCAAGGACTAGCTTCAAAGTGCAAATATTCAAACTGGCACCCCCATCAATGAGAACCCTCTTGATGCGGTGCTTGTGTACGAATGCGACAATGTGTAGGGGAGTGTTGTGGGGTTGAGATACGGAAAGGTCATCTTGCTCAGTAAATGATATGGAAGGGGAGGATGTCAGATTGCCAACCATGGTTTGAAACTTCTCTTGGGCCAGGTTAGTGGGGACAGTAGTTTCCACTAAGGCTTTCTCGAGAATCTCCTTATGAGAAGGAGATAGACGCAAGAGCTCCAATATAGAAATGTGAGCCGGGGTTTTCTGTAACTGGTCGATGACATTGTATGGACGGGAGTTAGACAGAGATGGCGATGACCTTGGAGGGGTGGTATTGATCATGACTTTACCACTGCGGGTAATTATACTACAACCAGTTCTGTTAGGTCCTGGTTGTTGGTTGGGGGAGATGACATTGACCTGCGGAAGATGTTCTGAAATGCAGTTAATGGTGTACTCAAATGGAATGCTTGCATAGTTAGCATTACTCGACCCGCTGTTCTGATTTGGCTGGTTGCGATTGTTGTTGTTATTGGGATTGCCATTGGAGTTGTTGCCGTTGTGACCATTGTTGTGGTTGTGACCATTGTTGTTGTTGTGACCGCTGTTGTGATTGTTGTTATACGGCCTGTTGTGATTTAGAAGAGGATCCCGGTAGGCCACATGAGATTCATTGGAGGTATGCTGTTGTGTTCCTCCCTGATTTTGATCCAGTATATCCTGTATGACATTCTTAAGACGGATGCAATTATTGGTTGTGTGCCCCCTTCCTCGATGATACTCGCAATAGTCTGTGTCCTTCCAATAGGGAGGTTTGACTATAGGCTCATAGTCACTTGTTGGCGGTAGAGAAATTTCATTGTTAGCCAACAACTTTCTGAGGGCCGATTCTTGAGATTCTCCTAACGGTGTGAATTTCCTCCTTGGATTTGAATTGAACCAAGGTCTAGGTTCCCGAGGGGGTGGCTTGTTGAGTGCACCGTTATTTGCTTCTTCCTTAAGAGTGAATATGGGTTGTTGTTTAGGGGCTGCCGCCTTGGCATCCACTACTCCATCGTTGACCACATTCTTGTTCTTGGTCCAAAAATTTGACTTGTCAGTTGTGTAATTGGAAGGAGGTGTGTCCTTGTAGAGCTTGAGAGTTCCTTTAGCGATCATAGCTTTCTCAATGAATAGCCCCATTTCAATGACTTTGGCGAATGAGGTAGGGCATTGTATCTGAATTTGATAGCTAAGATCGGGATTCAAATTGTGGACAAACATTTCCAATAGTTGTTTCTCAGGCATGTCGTAAGAACACTTACTAGCTAGCTGTCTCCATCGTTGTAAGAAGGTGGCAAAAGATTCACCACCCTTTTGTTTGGTGTTGCATAGGTCTAGCATAGATACCTCGTGTTCTATGTTGTAAGAGAAGTACGTTATGAATTTATTGACAAGTTCATCAAAAGTTTTGATTCCTGGTGGGAGACGCGAGAACCACTCCATAGCTTGACCTCCTAAAGATCTTGGGAACAGTCTCATTAAGTAGGTCTCGTTGTGAGCTACTTCTAGACATGCTGCAGTGAATTCCCTGATATGATCTCTAGGGTCCCCCTTCCCTTTGTATTTGTCAAATTTCAGAATTCTGAACTGATAGGGGAATGGTTTCATGACCAAACTTCTGTCAAAGGGGTATGGTGCTATATCTTCCAAGGAGTAGTTCTTGGAACTTGTGCCGATCTTAAGGTTGGAGATTTCTAGCTTTAGACTCTCAATTTGTTGTCTCACATCCGCCATAGGAACATTTTGAGCTATGGGTTGTTTTCCTCTCTCATTGGCATGGGGGACCATGTCATTTGTGCCTCTCTCATGTTCATTGTCTGCATTTTCCATGATGGAGCTAATGTCAAAGTCTGCGGGGAGTTTGATTCCGAGACTAGCAAGATGATGGAAATATTTGGTGGGGTCCTCAAGGAGCACTTTCTCCACTAGGCGTTGGAATTTGCTATCTTGCATGTGTGCCACTAATTCTTCACGAGAAATTTCTTCATCATCATCATGTGGTGGGGCGATGTGATCGGATGAGTCGGCCATTTCAATTAGCTTGTTGTACTGGGATCGAGTAAGAACCATGCAAGGTGGGGTGGGATGAAGTGGACTAGGATTAGAAATTTTGGCAAGGTGCCGACTAAGACTGTAATGAATGGGGTATCTAGGACAAGATTTGGACAAAGGGTTCTCTCGCTCAATGACTTCAGGCAAGACGGTTGACACAAGACTCTAGCCACTAGCAAGGGTAGTCGATACTAGTCTTACTGCGTAGGGCTTAATTGTTCAACAAGACTACTAGCAAAAGGTACTGTGACCTACTAGGCTTACGTGAATTCACTAATGAAACAAAGAAGGACCTATGTCGAATCGGTATGGGACAGAATGACGTTGGGGCAAGAGTGACTAGGATAGAAGGTGACTGGGACGACCGACAAAAGAGAGAGAATTGGGTGAAATGGATGAAAATTGACTGCAAGGTTGATTCCGACCTCGGAAAATGAAACTAGGCTGAAATGGGTACTTTGAACAGTTGATGAAAATTTCTCAAAAATAGGGCAGATGTTCACTGTCACACATGTGCAGAAACAGATGCGCAGCAAGAATGGGTAAATGCGCCATAAGTCGCTGTAAAAGCACGGTTCTGGTGAAGCACGTATGCGCAGTAATAGTGCGTAAATGCGCAGCAGAAAAGTATATGCGCAGCAAGTCGGTGTATAAGCGCAGCAAGTCACTGTAAAAGCGCAGCCAAAAAGTGTATATGCGCAGCAGAAAGGTATGTATGCGCAGCCAGTCGGTGCAAAAGCACAGCAAGTCGCTGTGTATGCGCAGCAGAAAAGTGTATATGCGCAGTTCTGGTATTTTTTGCAAAATTTTTTTTTTTGGATTATTCTCTGTTTTTGGTATTCTTTGGCTGGAAAAAGGTCTTCTTGATCTGATATTATGAATTAATTTAGCAAGAAAACACAGCAAGCACAAAGAGTATTTTGTAGTTTTCCATTGTTTTTGTAGTTTTTTCGACTCTATTTTGGACAAAAGCAAGCACAAAATCCTAGGCGAGAAATGGATTATAAGGGATTTGGGCCACTAAAACAAGAGGTATTTAATTCGGGCAACCGTTCAAGTGGTTCCACGTGCGGCGGCGCTACTCTCCGTTATGGAGTCTCCCAGCCTCAAAGGGTTACGCCTGAGAGGGTTTTGGGGGAGGTTGGCCGTCGGTGTAACATAACAGCACTCGTTGCAGGAGGTTTTCACCTCAAGCACAATTTATTTTAAGTGGCTCGGTAGGGCTTGGCGTTAGCCTATTACCACTCAAGGTCGTTCCCGCTTGGACAAGCGTGCATCCAAGGGCAGGCCCCTCCTAAAGGTTAAACAAATAGAATGACAAGTCTGGCACTCTGATCACCCAGAAGAGGGGAGAGCATAAGCCTATTGTCATTCGCAAGCACAGAATACACTGATTAATCCACCCTAGTTAAAAGATAAAAACTAAATGGGCTAATCTACTCAAACAGAACTTTGAAGTGATTTCAACAATATTGCAGTGGTTCAGTTTTAAATCCCAGAAAGCAGTAGTGAGTTCAATTTTAAATCCACGTTGCACGAGATTGTTAACTTTGAAATTCAGGTCTCACGATATAGCAATGGTTCATTTTACCTTCAAGATCAGTGATGAGTTCAATTTTAAATCTCAGATAGCAATAACTTTGAAGGTGTTTGTAATGCAAGCATGAAATAAACCAGTTACTTCCTCCCTAATTAGGACTAGATGAAGATTTGTAATGAACAACCATTTTACTCTTTCCCAGAAAATGAAAGGTGACCTAATTAGATGCAACTACATGTAACTGAACCCGAGCCTACCCTGCAAAACTGCTCCAGCAAACACCTGCAAAGGGGTTAATGTTAGCAAAATCTTCTAGAAAATTATTAAAACTTGAGTCTGTTACAAATGCGCAGCTTCAGTGATCAGATGCGCAGAAATGATCAACAGAAGCGTAGCACTAACGAATGCGCTGCAAGATTGAACGTATGCGCGGTTAAAATGAATATATGCGTAGTTTTAATGGATGCGCAACAACAGTCTTCAGAAGCGCTGTAACAGTCAACAGATGCGCAGTTATAACCTATGCGTCGTAACAGTGCGCAAAAGCGCTGCAGAAATACACAGATGCGTAAAAAGAATAAATGCGCCAGAACAGTCTTTATATGCGCCGTGGAAATAAACAGATGCGCTGAAAGAACCTGTGCGTGACTCTGCGTGACTTGTACGGAACCTGCCTTCAAAAAAGCTCAAAAATGGTGAAATAAAGGGGCAACGGCCCCACGGTGGGCACCAAAAATGTGGTCGTGGGTTCGGGCCCCACGCTGGGCGCCAAAAATGTGAGGGTAAAATGGTGATCAATCAAATGAATAATAGATGACCCAAACATCAACAGAATAGTGAAACAAAGAAGATTCAAGTAAACAAAGCAATGAACAAACACAACAAACCTCTTCTGTTTCGAAACTTCTGTTGTTCGCCTATCACGAATCGTCCTTTCGCAGATGAGAGGAGCCCTCAGAGAGTGCAATCTTTTAAAGCTGTTTGAGGAAGTCGATGGTGAACGGCTATGGTGTGATATGCAATGAAGGTGAGCTCCAATGCAACAATGGTGATCTCAAGCTTGTAGATGACAAGTGGGTGCCAAAGGCGCGCTGGTGATATTTCTGCAGAGTAACGATGTCAAAAGCCTGGATGAATAGAATGAAGGGATGAAGCTTCATTTATAGACTTGGAAGAATAGGAATCAACGGTTGAGAGGAGATATGAAGATCGACGGCTGAGAATGGTTGAGGAATGTGCAACCAGTGGAAATGCGACAAGTGTCCCAGCTCCATCATGAAAGAGGGGATGTGACAAAATTGATTGGAGAGTTAACTCCATTGACTGAATAGTTAACAGACTTGATTGATCAGTTAGAAGAGTGGATTGTGGAACTGACTGAATTGATTGACCAGTGAACTGGGTTGATTGAGGAGTCAACAGAATAGATTAACCAGTGAACTCAAATGACCAATCAGTTAACAGATTTGATTGATTAGTTAACTAACTTCTGATTTGAGAAGAAATAGGCCATGTGGGTGAGAGAAAAATAGGTAATTAAATATTAAATATATTTAATTACATGTGCAACTTGATGAGGTGGAAAAGGTGATGTGGAATTTTGAATTTAGAACTTTAGGATAGAGGAATTAGGCTTAATTAAATAATTTATGATTATTTAATTGTGAAGGACAAATAGAAGAATTTTAATTAAATAAATAGAATTTATTTAATTATGGGATAGTGAATTGATTAAATAAATTTAGAATATTTATTTAATTGGTAGAAGAATGGAATAAATATTTAGAATATTTATTTAGGATGATTTGTGTCATTTTTAGGCGTATACAAATATCATCCCCTGACTGGAGTCAGCCAGAAAAGACATTATTGGCACCAATGATGCAGAAGGTTATGTTGTTAACCATAGACTGGGTAGATGCAGAAGTCACAAAATTGAAGAAAAAGGGGTAGCTCTCACTGTTGATAAGAAGAGGAAGAGACAAGAATTGATAGATGAAGAATATGATGATTTCCTCAAGGAAAAGAGGGCATCTAAAGGCAAGAGGCAAGAAGGCAAATCTAATAAGGGAAACCAAGTGGTTGGTGTAAGAATCATTTAGCAGTCTCAACCTAAGGAGGATTTTATCTAAGCTTCTACTACCACCACATCTCAGGCACCTATAGAACAGTAAAAGCCAATTACAAAGCCTTCTCCTACTTATGAGGTTGAAGAGGAAAGCATAGATGATGATGCTCTCATCATAAGTAGAAAGAAAAATAAAACCCAAGAGGTGCTCTGAAAGAAGCAAACACCTGCAATGAGGGGGACAATAGAAAAGAATCCCACCATCATACTGAAAGGAAAAGGTGGTAAAGGTATTAAGAGAACTCTGCAGCATGAAGTTCCTATTCCTGGCATAGTATATTTCAAGACTAAACTAATAGAAGAGTAGAGGATGGAGATGCATAATAAAGGAAGTGATCAATCTTTTCCCTTGGATAACACTGTGGAGTTATCAGATGATGATGTAGTAAGTGAAGTGTCTGCTAGCTCAATGGAGACACTAGTAAATAATACAAAGATGACCCCTCATGGCACCCCCACAGTGCAAAAGGAGGTTGAAAAACAAGAGATAATAGATGGTAATCCTAAAATTATAGCACAATAAATTGATTTAGCAGGATTAGTGGATCAGGTTACTAGCCCAACAACCATAGACTTGACATATTAGGGCAAGGAGCACCAAAGTAAAGCTAAAGATTTGCCTCTGGAGCAAAAGAAACTAGAAGTCAATGTGCAAATGGAGGAAGAAGGGATACATGATAAAAATGATGGTCAAGAGAACGAATAAGTACCTGAGAGGGAAGCAAATAAAGTAGAGATAAGTGAACCCCAGGATTCTAAAAAAGAAGATATATCAAAAGATGGGGGAAAGGGCCCTCAGGTAGGTGATGATTAAGAAAAGGAAGAGGATGTGAATAAAGAAAGTCATAAAGATCATCAAGGTGTGACAGAGTAGAATAATCCTAGCCCTCATGCAGATCCACCACCACCACAAGATGATCAGGATAATAGTGAAAAAGTAATACCAGATGTCCCTGTGTGTGAGGAAGAGCATGACGAGGATGAGAATGATGAGGAGGTGCTCAATGAACAAGAAAAGGAGCCTTAACCACCAAGGGTGGAGCAAAACACTGAATCACAAGATGTTCACATTGAACATGCAGACCAACAAGGGTCTATAGATGAGGTGCCATACTGGCTGTAACAAGAGGTACAATCACATCCACCCAGTGTTGCATCAAATTTTGATATTGCTTCATTATTTTTGGCCAATAGAGCCAAGCCAAGGAGAAGGGCTAGGGCCACATTGGCAATAAAGAGAGATCAGATAACAGGTAGGAGGACAACTAAAGTAACTATACCTATGGTAGGCAAAGCTAAAGGAGAGATAATTGCTAGTGAGTTCTAAATGACCACTATTGATTTAGGCTTTGCTATAGAGCAACAAGAGGGCCAAGAGGCCAAAGATATAATTGATTCTTTATTGAAAAGTATAGAAAGAGAGAAGAATAAAAACAAGGTGCACAAAGAGCATATTGCTCAATTGCACACATTCATAAAAGGACTGATAGACCCCAATAATTTTCCAATCAACACACCCATCCCACTTACTATATTTTATAGGATGAGGTGGCAGGACTTGATATTATGAAGCATAAAGCACATATGATGGAGAATTGGTTCATCCAATTCATCATAGAGGTATAGAAGGTAATAAAGACCTCTCTTAATAATTGGAACCTTCTCAACAAATTAAAGATCAAGGTTGATAAATTATAGAAGGAAGTTGGGCAAAGGTCCATCAAGATTGAGAAACATCTGACTGCCCTATCAGAAATGAAACACATAGATTCCAATGTCCTAGTTTGCAACAAAGTATTGAATACATAGACATCAAAGCTATTGAACATATGGTATGAATATACCAAATTTGAGAGTGATATCCATAAAAGTGCAATGCAAAACTCAGTGATATTAGTGTGACAATGTACAAACTCTTGTTTGATTAAGTAGAAATCTTAGAGGCCCTTGAAGAAAAGGTGGAAGGGAAGATTGAAAATCAAGATGTAGACTTTGTAGTTAAGGCCTTTCAAGACAATTTCAAGCCTACTACAGATGATCCCCTCAATCAGTTATCCAAGGATACTATCAACAAGGCCATGAGGATGAAGGCAAATGTGGAGAAATATAATCAAATGTTGAATAGTAGAAAGAACAAATGGTCTGCATTACAAGCACAAATGAAGTCATAAGAACATGCAGTCACCAGGGCCAAAGTCCAAGATGGAGGTGAAATTGAAAGCATAGTGCAAGCATATGAGCCCATCAGGGGAGTGATAAGTGTGCCAACAGATGAGGAATATTTGTCCACTGATAAGGAAGATGAAGAATAAGTAGGGTGCAATGCACATGATCATATGCATGATATGCTACCAGATGGTTGCCAACTGGAAACCTATGCCACGTGTTTGCCTATTGACTTGGTCAAAGAGTAATATGAACCATTGATCTTAATAGTAAATCCTAATCCTAGGATCATTTTGTAACTGCCTCCTCCTCTTGTTCTATAAAAGGGAGATGGAGTGCATTTTGTAATCATTTGAAACTTAATTGAGATTAGATTGCTAAAGCATCAGGACTAATTCTCAAGGCTAATTATAAATGTAGATCGCTTTTGTATACTTATTGAAGAAGAAGCTATAGATTACATACAATCGTAAACTTTGAGTAATGTGTGAATGGATTCTTGGCTTGTACTTTGATTTGTTGCATCCATTGGAGTGCATTTCATGTTGTGCATGTTGTTTTCATTCCATTTCCTTCAAAGTTAGCATCAACCATACTTAGCTGTGGAACATCCTGGTGATCTTATGGTTTGATTTCCTTCTCTTCATGACAGTATTAGGAATGTATATGGATCAATAGCTAAAGATTCACTTATTTTAGTAAAGTTTAGCAAGAATTCAATCAAATTTGTTTGATTGCATTTTAAAATCATCATTGCAATTGCATATTCATACAAATCTTAAGCAAATACATTAAAATATCTAATATCCCATAGGTAATTGAATATCAATAGCATATTTGAGCAAAACAACATGTTGAAATGATAAATATCATGCAAGTAAACATAAATAATAACAATAATAATGTAAATATCTTCCTACAAGCACATCATTTAAGTGAATTTACAGTGAAGAGGTAAAATTTGGATTATGCTAGTTGTTGAATAGAAGAATTGATCAAAATTAGAAAATATCACATCATCTATTTAAATACAGTAGGATTAACCTTGTTTGTTGAAACATTTATAGAAAGAAGGTGAAATTCTAGATTCCAAACATCAGTTCTTGTAATTGGAAATGTAAGACCCCTTGAATGGAAAACAACAAGGCACACCAAACGAATGAGCAACATCAGTAGATTATGAACTAATCCATGGAGACTTGGGATCATTAATTCATTGAACTCATCATATCTTTCAAGATGATAAAGGTTTGATTTGCATTTCTTTATCTATGTTTGTGTATGCCTAACATCATAACCAACATAAATTGGTGCTAGAAGGAGGGTTTCTGGACACTTTCCTAGTCCTTGAATCGGTCACTTGGACATTATCTCTGCATTTAGACAAGGTGATCTTGTCAAATTCTGTAAGAATTGGTTACATTTTAGTTATCTTTGCAAAGGTTCACTTGTTTCAGGTTGCTTTAGGAATTCTGATCATAAATATCTCAATCTTGTGCATGAATACTTTGAGCTTTGCAGTCAATTGTTTGAAGTCTTCAATATTAAGTCACTGTTCAGATTTTCTTTGCAAATATCCTGTAATATCCCATCCTCATAATTAGATAACCTAATATTTACATTCAGGAATTCAAGTTCATGTGCATATGTGCATTTTGCACAAATATTGTGCAAATATCTATTTTTATAGACTTTTGATCCTAAATATCCATCCTAGAGAATCATATTCTCTGAACTTTGCAAAGTTCTAGCCAAACTATCCACATTCTATCTTAAGTTGTAGAATCCTAGCTCACAGGCCTAATACCAGGTCTATATCCCTTGGACTCTTTGAAGAATTGCCTATTCATGGGCTTAGACCCCGAACAACTAATATTCATCATACTTCTAAGTCTAGTGTGTCAACATCTTCATCTAGACATACTATAACACCTCCAGTGTCCCCAGCTGTATCTCAGACACCTCCAGGATCTCTAGTTATACCTCAAGTGAATCAAGCACTAATCACAATGCCTTTCTTTGCAACTCAGTCACCACTTCAGTTTGCTACATATCATCCTTTGCCTAAAAATCCTAACAAAATATGTCCAAAATATCACCCTTATCAGGATGTAGAGGATCATATAAGAGCCTATAAGGGAACATGCTTTAGAGCAAGGATCAAACATTAGGATGTTGTGTGCAAATTGTTTCCCTACTCTTTAGGAGAAGAAGCGTATAGTTGTTACATCAGTCTTACTAAATCAACCATTCCCACCTGGGATGCCTTAGAAAATGATCTCTTAGGAAGATTTAAAATATTGGTAGACCCAACTATCACTTATCGCATGTTTTCCACTATCAAAAGAGTAGAAGGAGAGATGATCTCTAACTTCAATGCCAAGTTTTAGAAAATGTATTCTAAGTTAGTCACTCCATATAATGTAGTTGATGAGGCAGCCAGATCCATATACTATTCAACTTTAGATCCCTTGACATCTATGTTAATTAGAAGAACATATCCATATATCACTTCATTAGTAGATGCTTTTGAATAAGCCATTAAATTCGATCAGTAGTTAACACCAGGCTTTACACATAATGATGTATATCTTGTATATCTTGCACAACCACAAGGAAATGGAGTCATGATACCTCCATCCATCATGCCTAGTCCTCTGCAAGTTCCTCCACTTAGTATTATGCCTTCTCCAAATGGAAATGGCCAGATAATACCTCATCCTAGACAAACACCTCAGGATGTAAGGCCAAACAATAACGACAGTTCCTTCTTTAAACATCAACAAAAGAATGTAGTAGCCAATGTTCAAAAAGAAAATAGTGACATTAAAGAAATATCCATGCAATAAAGGAAGTTGACCACTGAGATTACACACATGAGAAGCCAAAACTTTTATTCTCAACCAAATAAGAGCAGAGGATATGGAAATAATAATGATAGATCTGGATATCTTGACAAGGGATATAACAATGAAAGAAATTTCAACAACAATTACAACAATACTGCTCCTAGGCCACTTAGAACATGGAACACTAGACCAAACAATGGTTCATTACCATCACCATTGGACAATCAACCTCCTAATGAACCTAAATAGATAACCAGGGTGAACCTAGTAGAAGCTGCACTCACTAATTGGTGTAAGACGCACAATACCAGTGCCCATGCGAAGTTAGACTATCCTCAGTTTAAAATAGAAGCTAGTATCTTCCAGGCTAAAGTGTCCAATACTGAAGGAGATCCTTCTCATCTTGAGGGGAATGAGATTGTTCCTTTAGGGTATGAATCTACCATGATGTTAGAAAGTTCTACCAGTCATCAGTATCATCACATGACTTCCACTCATGAGAATTATACATTAGCATGTGAGGAGTCTGCTTTAGCATTTGAGACAAATTATGTGTTTCCCTTTGAGGATGAAAACAAACTAGAACTAGAACATGAAGAAGTTCATACTTATCAACAACAATATCGGGGTAGACATAATTACAACCTCAGAAGTAATCCTAACAAACCATCTAGTCCTTTGACCACATCAGTTCCTCCCAACAATTTTTACACTCCACCAAATCCTAATGCTAGTAATAATCCTGGTCCTCCCAAGGTTAGTACTCAATATTTCACGCCCCAAAATATAGTGTCAGAAGCCATTAGTCAGTTGCTTGAATCTGACAAATTAGTTGCATATTAGGTTGAAGAGATGAAAAAGATTAAAATTAGCTTATCTCTATTAGAATTGCTTAAAACTCCAATCATTAAGAAAGCCTTCTTGAAATCTTTGGATGAGTCCACACCAAAGGATGATATTCATAGTCATAATCCTAGTCAAATCCTGACTAAAGATCCTATGTCCAAAGAGAACAATGTTAAACATAAAGTGCAGGCTATAGTCCAGGCTGTTGAGACATTACATATGACTTTGTATAGAGACAAGACTAAATCACCCGCATTCTTACTCACGCTAAGAATATTTGGAAAGAACTTGCATAATTGCTTAGTGGATTCAAGTGCATCGACAAATGTGGTGCCACTGTCCATTTGCAATGCCCTAGGATTAAATCTAGCCAAGTCTCTTAAGAAAGTAACACAGTTAGATAAAACTAAAGTGTGGTAGAAGAGTTAACACATATCCACATGTAGATACCATCAGACCCTAGGGTCTAGTATTACATTGACATCTAAGTAGTGGTTATCCCCAATACTTATGGGATGCTGCTTAGCAGGGATTGGTCAAAAACACTCAATGGTTACATGTCCACTGATTTTAGTCACATGTGGTTACCCTGGAAGGGGATCTGTAACCAGATAAGGATAGAGGATGAACCTAGGATGAAACATATGATCACTGAGTACAACAATACTAATGAAGTATTATATGTGAATGTTGAACTAGGGGTATATACTATAAGACCTCAAATAGTCCGAATAGAAGAAGTGTTAATGTATGACATGTACATGCATAGAAATGTTGATCAAGAGAATAGGATGATCATAGAACCTGATCACAGTTCAATTGAAGATGATGAAATAGATCACTTTAAAGATTTTGAACATTATCTATCCAGAGAGATGCAACATTGCCAGATACTAGGTATATCCACAGAGGATATCTTGATTGAAGGTTGGTGCAGGTTACATGACCAGGCATATTCAGGAAAGGATTGTGATGCATGCTTAGACATGATTGAATTGCAAAGAACTTATAGTGAGATAGGGTCATCTTCAACCAAGGTAAGTATAATATTTAGTTATACTAATACCAACTCTAATTTGTCATTTTTAGATACATGAGAACCTAAAGAAAATGCACATTAGGATGAGACTTACATGAACAACCTAGAAGAGATCTTGATGTATGATGGAGATACTCAGGGAAAGGAAAGTGATATCACCACAGGGACTGATTGCTTAATCGAATCAGATTATGAATCATCAAATGAAGATAAGGTAAGTAACTTGACAAAGTTTGAGGAATTCCTATCCAAGAAAATTCAAAGACTTATCCTGCACAAAGTTTCTCCACACCACACTTTAATTGAAGGATGGTGTAGACTCCATGAGGCACCACATTCTGAAACCACATGTGCCCTATGCTTACATATATTGAATAAGGATGAACAATTGTATTCAAAGACCACATTGTTTGATATCAGAGACATGCCTAAAGACAAGAAGAAGGAAGTTGAAGTACATCAGAATAGTAATAGTGAGGATACTATAAAAATGAAAAGAAGAGATGCATCATGTTCACATTAGCCACCAGAAATGACAAAGAACAAGCCTCAAAAGCTGAAATGGATATCAAGCAATGTAGCTACTAGAGCTAAGAGAAAAAGAGGTCTTGATAAGCCATTGATAGAAGACAAGCCATGGATAGATTTGATGGTTCTAAATCCAAAAAAGGAGCTGGAGTAGGCATTGACCTCATTGACCTAGCAAGAAGGTCATTTTTGGTAGGATACATGTTACAGTTCCCATTTACTAATAATGTGATAGAATATGAAGCCTTAATTCATGGGTTGTTGTTTTCTCTTAAGAAGAAAGTTAAAATTCTGCACATCTATAGATATTCAGAATTGGTAGTAAAATAAGTGAGAAGTATCTATACTTGCAATTACAAGAATTTGTCCAACTATAGGCATAGAGTTTGGGACCTAATTGAAGAATTTGATGCATTTAATATCACACATGTTCCTAGAGAACAAAATCATAGAGTAGATGCCTTGGCGCAAGCTACCAATACATTAGAGCCTTTGTCCATTTCTGGATTAAAGAGATTTTTAGTTGAGCTGATATCAGTACCCTCCATACCTAACAATGTTACCAATCTTCAAGTGTTTGATGATGATCAACATATCCTGGATTTCATACCAAACATGGACATATTTGATGCACAAATCCTAGATGAAAAGAACTTGGAAGATCATGTATGGGAAGAAGAAGAAATTATGGACTTGCCAAGCAATAGAATCCCTAAAGGTATGATAGAATTAGAAAAGGCATTTGATCTACATAACATGATGAAACAAAAGAATCTCCCCAAGACAGATGGAGGGGAATATTCACCAGTCAGCATAGGACAAAATGAAGACATAAGGAATGTCCTAGTTGGTAAGGTTTGTTCTAAAGAAGAGAAAGCATGGATAACCCAAGTATTGAAAGATTACATTCATGTTATTGCTTGGACTTATGATGAGCTAGAGACATATGAAACATCAATCATTACTCACACTATTCCATTGAAGCCTGATGCCAAGCCTTTTAGGCAAAAACAAAGGCCAGTTAATGCATTACTGGAGCCTATAATCTTTGAAGAAGTTAAGAAACTATTAAATTCTAGGATAATATTCCCTATCAGACACTCAACATGGGTAGCCAATCTGGTACCAGTAAGAAAGAAAAATGGTGACATACACTTATGCATAGACTTCAGGAATCTGAACAAGGCCTCAAAAAAGGATAACTATTCTTTACCCTCATTGGATGATGTTTTACAAATAGTGAATGGAGCTCAAATGATGTCTTTCCTAGATGAATTCTCAGGATATAACTAGGTAATGGTGGATAAAGTGGATAGATTAAAAACAACATTCACCACCAAGTGTGGTATATTCACTTATAGACGCATGCCTTTTGGTTTGATCAATGCTGGAGCTACATTCTAGCATGCAATGGATATAGCATTTAGAGTCTTGGTGGACCAATGCATAGTCATATACATGGACTAGCTAACTATCTTCTCAAAGAAGAGGGGTGATCACATAGAAGACCTCAGAAAGGTGCTCAAGAAATCTGAGCAATATGGCATCTCCCTAAACCCAAAGAAATGCATATTTGGAGTAACCATAGGTAAGTTACTATTTAAATTAGGGCATACAACTAAGAGGGGGGTGAATTAGTTGTCTCAAAACTTTTACTTTTGTTTAATTTAATCTTCTTTATAACCTATAAATAGATTAATGATATAACCATGAAAGCATGAATCAACAACACAAGAGCAAAAACATAATCAACACACATAACACCAGGATTTTTATGTAGAAACCTGGTTAAGGGAAAAACCACAGTGGGGGTTAAACCACAAGATTTATTCTCTGTTAAAAGAATAGAAAATGGGAAGGCACTTGCCTTCAGGTGCATTTCCCAGATCTCACTGCTCAAAAGAGGGTCACTGCCAACAAAAATATTTATAAGTTTATCACAGAAAGATTGAACTAAGAAACATCTTCTTCATGCCAAGGTCAGTTCCATTGAAGTGCACAACACCTTTGCTCTGCCCCCTTAACACTTCCTCACTACCTCTGAATATTTGCTAACACCACACATTTCCAATACTTCACAACACTTATTTATACATGTCATCAACTTTGGAATGAACATCAAAGTCGACCAAACAATCATCTATCTGGAACATTCTTCAAGATAGGCATTACTAAAAATTACAATCACAAGACTTGTCTTAATATAAAATGCTACATGCGAACCACTCCTCTGTTAGCCACACATAGCTGGGACTCAAATCTTCCTCAAACAACACACCACGCTCCAAAGAACTTCTCTTAGATCATCTGCAATATGCACCAAGCATTCGGTCAGCTAAGACTGGAAAGAACAACAACACCCAAGAAGGAATCTTCAACTACAAACTCAATCCTTAATGTGGACCACTAACACAATAGGAACATGATCTAGAGACCTCCACAAGCTTAATGAAATCAACAAGAACAATCGCACCACCTCAGATCACTAGAAACACTTGCACCTTCATCTGAAAACTCAAGAACACTAACTGTCATGACTGTCACACTAGAAAGATTGCTTGCGGACCTCCAAACCATGAACCGCTTGAGTTGAGGATACACAGTGACATCCCAGACATACCTCTGGATCCATAAACCATAATATTCCAATGCGGATCAATCCAGACCACATTTCTGTCACTCTGTCACCTCTGAACAACTATAAAACCTGGTTCTACTCAGATGGCCATAAATTCACCAATCCTTCATGTAGACCTCTCAAATCTTAATTGGAGCAACTTTAGACAATCCTCTACAAACCCTTTAGTCTACAAACTCTGATCTTCTTCTCACTGGAAATGCGAAGCAATCCACTGCACTATCTTCATTGTCTCTAACACAGAGATATGTTGCATCAATGACAACACATCATATTCACATATTTGTAACAATCTCCCCCTTTGTCATTGATGGAAACATATGATGTGAAAAACTAATTCAATCATCAAGAAAATGAATTCTCCCCCTTTCTCTTATCACACCTAAAACCACTTTCTTCACTACTCCCCCTTTCACCAACAACTGCTTGCTTCCACATTTTTCACATGACTTCTCTCCCCCTTTGACATCAATGGAAAAGGGCACATATTTGTAGTCATCTCTCACTCCTTTTATTCCTTAGACAAAACCAAACTGAACTCAAAACATAGTGACTACTCCCCTTGAGTAGCATCCCCTTAGCATCAACCCAGATCACAAGATATGATTGTGAGTTCCACCAAGCTGATGCACACTAGTGCACCTTAGTTTAGAATAGGAGGGGTAATGACCCCTAGCTTCCCTCTGAGATACTCAAAAGTATCCTTAGGTAGAGGCTTAGTGAAGATATCCACAATCTGATCCTTTGAAGAAACAAACTCCAATCTAACTTCATTCTCATTTACCTTCTCTCTCAAAAAGTGAAACTTGATGGCTATGTGCTTTGTCTTTGAATACAACACCGGATTCTTTGAGATGTTTATTGCACTTGAATTATCATAGAAAATTGTAACGGGATCTTCAAACATAATTCTGATATCCTTCAACATTTGCTTCATCCATAAAACTTGAGTACAATTACTTGCTGCTGCTATATACTCTGCTTCTATAGTAGACAAAGAAATTGCCTCCTATTTTTTGCTTAACCAAGAAACCAATCTCTTTCCCAATAAAAATACACCACCACTAGTACTCTTCCTGTCATCCACATCACCTACCCAATCATCATCTATATATGATTGAAGAGTGAAATCATCATCCTTAGAATACCATAAGCCATAATTAGTTGTCCCCTTCAAATATCTAAAAATTCTTTTGACTACTACAACATGAAATTCTCTAGGATCATCTTGAAATCTAGCAACAAGGCCAAATGCATTCATAATATCAAGTTTGGTTTGAGTCAGATAAAGCAGTCCTCCAATCATTGATCTATAGCTTTTCTAATATGCCTAAGGGGAATCATCATCTTTACTTAACTTGCATCCAGTTACCATGGGAGAGCTCACTGGTTTTGAATCCTCCATTCTAAACTTTTTCAACAATTCCTTCACATACTTAGACCGGGATATGAAGATGCCCTTTTATGACTGAATGATTTGTAGACCTAAGAAGAAATTCATTTCACCAAACATGGACATTTCAAATTCACTTTGTATCTAATTAAACTTTTTTTTACACATTCTCTCATTTCCACCAAAGATGATATCATCAACAAATACCTCAACAATCAAGATGTGTTCATGATCAATTTTGATATAAAGATTACTATCAACTGTGTCTTTGCTAAAACCTAATTTTAACAGATACTTATCTGATCTTGCATACCAGGCTCTTGGGGTTTGTTTAAGTCCATAAAATTCTTTCCTCAATCTGCAGACCTTATCTCCTTGATTAGACAATTGGAATCCTTTCAGTTGCTCAATGTAGACCTCTTCTTCTAAGTCTCCATTTAGGAATGCTGACTTGACATCCATCTGGTAAACTTTGAAATCTCTATAGGTAGCAAAGGTAAGAAATAATCTAACTACTTCAATTCTTGCCACTGGAGCAAAAGTTTCTTCAAAATCAATTCCCTCTACTTGAGAATATCCTTTGCACACCAATCTTGCTTTATTTCACTTCACCATCTTCATTTAATTTATTCTAGAAGACCCAATTAGTTCTTATTACATTTTTGTTTTTAGATCTAGGAACAAGATCCCAAGTATGATTCTTTTCAATTTTCATTAATTCTTCTTCCATCGCTTTTACCCAATTTTCATCATTACAAGCTTCATTCATTGATTTTGGTTTAATCTTTGAAATCAAACAATATTCCTCTTGATCTTCAGTAATTTTTCTCCTAGTTTGAACACATTTATTTTTGTCTCCTAAGATCTAATCTTTAGAATGATTCAACCTTACATACCTAGGAGTTTTGGGATTTTCTTGAGCTTTTGATTCTTTAACTTGTTCCTCAGCATTTGCACTAGCTTCTAGACTCTCCAGAACAATCTAAATCTGAGTCAGAGCTTGGACTAGCTTTTAATTTTCATCATCTGATTCATATACACAAAACTTGGAAGGTTTCTCCATACCTTCATCAACCTTGACATTAGCACTTTCAATAATCTTTTTCAATCTCTTGTTAAAGCACGGGTATGCCTTGCTTTGGTTAGAATAACCCATAAATATTCCTTCATCACATGTTGCATAAAACTTTCTTAGATCTTCATCTCTTTTGATATAAGATTTACTATCAAAAATTCTAAAGTATTTCATAGTAGGAGCATTTCCAAACCATAGTTCATAAGGTGTTTTACCAGTATTACCTTTGATCTGCACCCGATTAAGAGTGTAGATAGTAGTACTCACAACCTCTCTCCAATAGACATGTGGAACATTTGCTTTCATCATCATGGTTCTAGCAGCCTCTTGAATAGTTCAGTTCTTTCTTTCAACAACTCTATTTTGCTGAGGAGTCCTAGTAGCAGATAATTGTCTTCATATTCCATGCTTTTCACAAAATGTATTAAACTCACCGAAGGTAAATTCTCCACCTCTACCAAATCTTAGACACTTTATCTTCACACCAATCTCATTCTCCAACCTAGCCTTGAACACCTTGAATCTGTCAAGAGCTTCTAATTTTTCTCTCAAGAAAGTGACCCACATCATCCAGGAGTAATCATCAATTAGCAACATAAAGTATCTATCTCCTTGCAAACTCCTAACTATGGCAAGACCACATAAATTAGTGTGCACAAGATCCAATAATCCACTTAAAAATTGTTCTTTACTTTTGAATGTAACTCTATTTTGTTTGCCCAACTAACATTCCTTACACATGCTATTAGCAAGTTTCACAAGCTTTGGAATATCTCTCACAGCCTGAGTAATACTTATCTTTACAATGTTATCAAAGTTTACATGACACAATCTCCTATGCCATAACCAACTCTGATCAATCTGAGAAATCAAACAACTTTTACCGGTACCACTTAAATGAAAGATATTACCTCTAGTCTATGTACCAGATGCAATCTTAGTTCCAGAGCTTTCCAAGATTCTGCATTTTCTATCCTTGAATCGGAGATCATACCCTTTGTCAACCAACTGTCCACCACTAAGAAGATTATGATTCAACACTTCTACATACAATACATCTTTCGTGTTATTCTTACCATCAAAAGAGATGGATCCTTTGCCACAAATTCTACTAGTTGAATTATCTCCAAAATTCACAATTCCACCTTCATATCTTTCCAAACTTACAAACTTACTTTTATCACCAGTCATATGATGAGAACATCCACTATCAATCACCCATTCATCCTTTTCTTCAACCTTGTGTATGAGGAAAAATCGATTAAATCTAAACTAATAAAACCAAAAACCCAATAACATAAAGAAAACGAATTTAAATAAAAGTCATGACAAATAATCAATGAAATAGAGACTTTTACCGAAATCTGTATTGTTTCCTTTGGATTGAATGTGGATTGCTCAATGAAGTTGCGAAGCCATAGCTGCAACAAGCAAGTAGTGTGCTCAAGAGATCAATGTCAAAAGATCGTGAGAGTGCTCAATCGATGCGTTTTGTATGCTCAAAGCTCTGTTAAGTATGCCTGAGAATACGATCGAAGAGAGAGACTCAATGAAGGAGATGAGAGGGGTTTATATAGATTTCAAGGAAGATCGATCAATGGTCCAAATAATTCAGAAGAATCAATGGAGGAAATAAGTTGAGGAATGTGCAACGAATGAGAAGAAGACATGTGTCTTGCTTTCTTTTGCATGAGAGGAGTTATCAAGAATAGAAGAATGAGTTAACTGAAGAAATAAATCAATTAAAAGAATAAAGCAATCAGTTAAGTGATTTAAAACAAGAAGAATAGATTTGCATGAGAAAAGAAGAGATTTTATTTTATTAAATATAGAAAACTTGAGTTATTTTAGAGATAACTCAAATTAGAAGAAAAAACAATTTAAATAAATATTTGATTTATTTAAATTTAGAGAAGATATTTTGGAAGAAATAATTAAATAATTGGAATTATTTAATTTAGAAGATTTGGAAAGCAAATTAAATAAATAAATTTATTTAATTGTTGTGCATGATTTTGGAAGAAATAAATTTTATTTAATTAAATAATTTAAGAATTATTTAATTGTAGATAAGAGGGAATTTGTGATGAATTAATTAAATAATTGGGTTTTATTTAATTAATATAGATTTGATTTTTGGACAGAGAATAATGATCTAATTAAATAATTTAAAATTATTTAATTGTGGAAGAATAATAGAGGAATTTAATTTAATTAATTAAATAAAGAGAATTTATTTAATTAATGTCGAAAGTATGTGATTTAGAAGAATTTGATGATAATTAATTAAATAATTAGATTATTTAATTAATGTGTGAAATGCAGGTGAGTAGAAAGAAATGACGAGATGCGAGCAGTGTGACGATTTGGTCATTTTAGGGTGTCTACATTTTGCCCCTCTTTGATGCAATGCAGTTTATAGCATTGCGTCAAAGAAATTGATTGTTGAAGATGTGATACAATTTTATTGCCCCAGTGTAGGTAGTTGCCCCAGCGTATGCCCCCTCGAGCGGGAAGATGGAGAAGCGGCAGAAGAACAGTGTTGACGCTCGACCAGAAGAGTGCGCGACCAGGAAGAAGAAAAAGCAGAAGAAAGGGGTGGGAAAGAAAAACTAAGGGGGGGACACTATAAATAGGTCCCATGGGGACCACAATCCTCATTTGCACCCTTGGAGACTCTAAATTTAGAGAGGAGAGAATTCAAACCTAGTAGGAGAGAGTAGAGCAGCCAGCGAGGAGAGATGCCGATTCTAGCGCACAGTCATCGGGCGGAGTTGGTATGGACCTACAGGAGGCCAGCAGGAGCTCCAGCAGCGGTAAGTGATCAAAAACCCCCTTTGCATTTGTCGTTTAGGGTGGTTTTAGGGCTAGGTTTAGGTAGGGTTACCAAATAAGCCAAAAGTGCTTTAGAAAATTGCAGCACGTATGGTAGTTGTTCAGCGCGCTTTTGGCACGCTGTAGCGCGGTTGGTAGTCGTTTGCAGCACGCTTGGTAAAATCAAGTCGCTTTTGGTTAATTTGCTAGTGCTCCACTGTCTGTCCATCCACGCTGCGCTTTTTCTTCCAAATGCGCCTTGTTTTCCACAAGCGCTACACCCTCCTGCCAACAACGTCGTTCTGCACTACCACATGCGACGTAATTTTTCCCACTACCCACCAATCACGCTAACCTACTCTACCAAGAGCGCTACCCTGCCTAGCCAGATAGAATGTGTATGAGGAAAAATTGATTAAATCTAAACTAATAAAACCAAAAACCCAATAACATAAAGAAAACGAATTTAAATAAAGTCATGACAAATAATCAATGAAATAGAGACTTTTACCGAAATCTGTATTGTTTCCTTTGGATTGAATGTGGATTGCTCAATGAAGTTGTGAAGCCATAGCTGCAACAAGCAAGTAGTGTGCTCAAGAGATCAATGTCAAAAGATCGTGAGAGTGCTCAATCGACGCGTTTTGTATGCTCAAAGCTCTGTTAAGTATGCCTGAGAATACGATCGAAGAGAGAGACTCAATGAAGGAGATGAGGGGGGTTTATATAGATTTCAAGGAAGATCGATCAACGGTCTAGATAATTCAGAAGAATCAATGGAGGAAATAAGTTGAGGAATGTGCAACGAATGAGAAGAAGACATGTGTCTTGCTTTCTTTTGCATGAGAGGAGTTATCAAGAATAGAAGAATGAGTTAACTGAAGAAATAAATCAATTAAAAGAATAAAGCAATCAGTTAAGTGATTTAAAACAAGAAGAATAGATTTGCATGAGAAAAGAAGAGATTTTGCTTTATTAAATATAGAAAACTTGAGTTATTTTAGAGATAACTCAAATTAGAAGAAAAAACAATTTAAATAAATATTTGATTTATTTAAATTTAGAGAAGATATTTTGGAAGAAATAATTAAATAATTAGAATTATTTAATTTAAAAGATTTGGAAAGCAAATTAAATAAATAAATTTATTTAATTGTTGTGCATGATTTTGGAAGAAATAAATTTGATTTAATTAAATATTTTATGAATTATTTAATTTTAGATAAGAAGGAATTTGTGATGAATTAATTAAATAATTAGATTTATTTAATTAACGTAGATTTGATTTTTGGACAGAGAATAATGATCTAATTAAATAATTTAAAATTATTTAATTGTGGAAGAATAATAGAGTAATTTAATTTAATTAATTAAATAAAGAGAATTTATTTAATTAATGTCGAAAGTATGTGATTTAGAAGAATTTGATGATAATTAATTAAATAATTAGATTATTTAATTAATGTGTGAAATGTAGGTGATTAGGAAGAAATGACAAGATGCGAGCAGTGTGATGACTTGGTCATTTTAGGGTGTCTACATTTTGCCCCTCTTTGATGCAATGCAGTTTATAGCGTTGCGTCAAAGAAATCGATTGTCGAAGATGTGATACAATTTTATTGCCCCAGTGTAGGTAGTTGCCCCAGTGTATGCCCCCTCAAGCGGGAAGATGGGGAATTGGCAGAAGAATAGTGTTGACGCTCGACCAGAAGAGTGCGTGACCAGGAAGAAGAAAAAGTAGAAGAAAGGGGTGGGAAAGAAAAACTAAGGGGGGGACACTATAAATAGGTCCCATGGGGACCACAATCCTCATTTGTACCCTTGGAGACTCTAAATTTAGAGAGGAGAGAATTCAAACCTAGTTGGAGAGAGTGGAGTAGCCAGCGAGGAGAGATGCTGATTCTAGCGCACAGTCATCGGGCAGGGTTGGTGCGGACCTACAGGAGGCCAGCAGGAGCTTCGGCAGTGGTAAGTGATCGAAAACCCCCTTTGCATTTGTCGTTTAGGGTGGTTTTAGGGCTAGGTTTAGGTAGGGTTACCAAATAAGCCAAAAGCGCTTTAGAAAATTGTAGCGCGTATGGTAGTCGTTCAGCGTGCTTTTGGCACGTTGTAGCGCGGCTGGTAGTTGTTTGCAGCGTGCTTGGTAAAATCAAGTTGCTTTTGGTTAATTTGCTAGTGCCGCAGCGCATTTGGTAAATCCCGCAGCACATCTGGCTAGGCAGGGTAGAGCTCTTGGTAGAGTAGGTTAGCGTGATTGGTGGATAGTGGGAAAAATTACGTCGCATGTGGTAGTGCAAAATGGCGCTGTTGGCAGGTGGGTGTAGTGCTTGTGGAAAACAAGGTGCATTTGGAAGAAAAAGCGCAGCGCGGATGGACAGACAGTGGAGCGTTGTTGGCCGGGAGACAGAGCGCGGTTGCATATAACAAAGTGCTTGTGGCTAGATAGAAGAAAAGTTAGGGTTGAGTAGAATGGGGGGCTTAGAAGAAGAACACCTAGCCGAGCTGACAAGAGGGAGAAGGGATGGTTGGGGGCTGCAGAGCATAGCATAGGGGTATATAGGATTTTGAGGGAATGGTTATAGAAGAACTGACACGTGATTTGCTATGGATGCAGAGGATTTTGCCACCACTGATGTCGCGAGAGTGACATCACACGATCGCACACGAGGTTGTACAGCTGACTTGGGAGGAGGATGCATTCCTGAAGCATACGGGACTATGGCATGTGGCCCACCTGACACACATTAGGGTGAATCTCGCCCTAGTGACTGCAGTTGTAGAGAGATACTACAGTGAGACTTTGTCGTTCCACTTTCCGACGGGGGAGGCTACAGTGACACTGGAGGATGTATACCACATCCTGAGGATTCGGATAGATGGGGAGATTGTGGACTTTGACCTGGCACAGGGCGAGGTAGGCTTGGAGGAGGTCTTCTACACAGATGACCTGTGGATAGATGATGGGGAGATTTGATGGGCAGACGTCCCGAGACTCTGCGACCGGATCAGATGGATTGTGGCGTCACTGATTGGCGGCTTCCTGTGTCCAGACAAGAGATCTAGAGGACTATCAGTTGGCTGGGGGACAGTGCTATCAGGGATGTTCACCCACGGCAGATAGTATGCGTGGGGACCCTGTGTGTTGGGATAGCTATATCATGACATGCACCATTGTGTTTACAGGAGAGGCAGGAGCCTCTCAGCAGGGGTGACTTTACTATAGGTATGGGCGTGGGAGCACATTCCAGTGATCTGACCCATGGCATAGCGCCACTAAGACAGAGGTGAGCCCTATGCATTTTTATACGACGGGGTGATGACACATCGGAGGATGGGGTCTGTTAGCTACTGGAGGCGGCAGATAGACGAGATGGACCTATTCATATGGAGGCCTTAGTTACTATATGAGGAGTGGGCTAACGAGCATGAGCAGCTCATGTACTGCAGACAGGCTCGCTATCTGTTCGGTAGACAGACAAATATGATAGAGAGATATCTTCCAGAGCGAGTTCTCAGGCAGTTTGGATTGCTGCAGGGACTACCCGTGGGGGAGGCCACACATGCCAGGACACGGAGGGAGGTTGGAGACTGGGATGCCGAGATCCCAGTGGCGACAGCATTGGTAGAGGTACAGGGACTTGTCCCTGTGAGATGAGATTGGGACTCTGGGCTGGCAGACCCAGGGACGCTGCCAGAGTATTATCAGTACTGGCAAACACACAGGCTGATGAGACTGACTACACCAGGTGTAGCAGGGGCAGTGGGAGAGGTATTGGTCCTTGGAGGGGAGGCCAGGGCAGCCCGGCAGCAGGTAGTGGGCCAGCAGGCAGGTGGAGAGGGTAGCGGCCAGCAGGCTGATGTGGAGATGGAAGAGGCAGTGGGCCCGGTCGTAGAGACCAATTTACAGAGAGCAGAGCAACTACTGCAGGAGGAGATAGCCCGGAGGACTCGTTTAGAGCTTTGGATGGCACGCCTGAGGAGAGACAGGGATGCAGCGTGGGCGGATGCGAGGCAGGCAAAGGCCACAGCCCAGGCATAGACACAAGCTGCCTCAATAGCACAGACAGCCCTGGCACAGCTACAGGCACAGGTGCAGGCCTACAGACAGCTACAGGCCCAGATACAGGCACAAGCACAGGTACAGGTGCAGCTGCCAGCCGCACCAGCAGCAGACGCTGAGGAGCTGGTACAGGCTAGGAGAGAGAGAGCATAGAGGTGCAGCTGCAGTTGACTGCAGAGGCCACACTCTTTAGAGTGAGGCGGGAGAGAGAGGAGGCACGCCGTGCACTGGGTGCAGACCAGAGGACTTTATATAGTGAGCTCGTCCAAGTGCAGGGTGAGCTAGTATTAGCCGACAGGGAGGCAGAGTACTACAAGGGTCTGTATGTGGGTGCGGTGCCGGCAGCTCAGTAGGCACCGAGCTATAGAGACAGGAGCAAGTCGAGGGCATCTGGATCCCGGAGGATAGGGCAGTCAGTGTCCTCCGTTAGAGGGCCACTCTTACCGCCAGGGGGAGGAGGAGGACCATCAGGGGGACCTCCACCCAGCACAGGGGGAGGACAGGGGCCACAGCAGGAGGGCAACTCTACCCACTAGGGCACATACACTTTGTATATTGTATCATATTGTATCATTTTGGACAGATGCCTGCGTGCATTCTGATGTATATTTTGCGGGCTCTTGATAGCCTTGATGTACTATACTAATGTATATTTGGATGTATATACACTTTGTATTATTGATGTAGACACAGACATTTTGTATTATGATGACCATTACATGATATATATGATGAGCTATTCGGCTCACTGTTGTTCATGCTTTTGTGTATGCATTCCTTGATGTCATGGATGTGATGATATGTATGTATGATTATGGATTCATGTGATGACATATGTTGCTTATATGATGCTTATAGATGTATGATGATAGAGATATATGATGATATAGATGTGATGACTAGTGATATCTGACATGTGGGTTTTGCAGATATGCATCAGAGAGAAGAACAGGAGGAGATGGAGACAGGGACTGTTGATCGATTACTGCAATGAAAGTGATATAAAGGTTGGTGGGAATGGATGAAAGGTGAGCTTGTTGCAATGGTTTCACATTTGTATATAAAGAGCAATCCTTATTTTGATATAGCACGTAGATAGTTCGCCACCAAGGTATAGAAGACCAAGGTGTAGTAATATCTGAGTGCGTGGACGTTGACTTTGCAAGCAAACGGTTTGAACTTAGATCATTTAGACATAATATAACCTTGTTGGAACATGTGAATAAGCCATAGTCTTGAACATAAAATAAACTTCAATACATGTAAATGCAAGAAGAATTATTAATATGTAAGATGCTAGGTCCTAACACACACAAGATAAATAGAATGCCAAGAAAGATACTAAAGATCATTCCTCAAACACGGCACACAGAAAACAATGACTATGCCCCCAATCCGTACTGCATCACAACATACCAAGATTATAGATAAATCAAGGTAGCTTTGAATAGGTAATGGAAAAGGAACACAAGATAAACCATAAACACAAATTGACTGACTTACAAAGTAAACATACAACCAACATATTCTCTTGCCAAAGAGGTTGCTCATGATAGATTGGATAGGAAAGATAATAGCCTTATCGTAGGAAATCTGTGTCCGTTAAAGGGTGCTATCTACCTAAAAAGATAATGTCTTGCTGCGGGAAATGACACATGTCGTAGGAGACATGTGTGTTGGTCTCAACAATGGAACACTTCGCAGAAGACAAGCTTGTGGATCTAGGGCTTGGTTACGCGGTACTTAGCTGATGTTGGCAATCGATATGCAAGACAGTAGATGACTCTGGAAGGAGGTCTCTTTGCTTCAGGTTTGTTAAGGATGCTTGCTTGGAAAGGATGCATTAGCTTGCTGCTTGAGTTAGTCAAGTTGAGGCGAAATAGATTTTGACAAACGGAAGACTAGAAGGATGAAAGTGCTAATGGATTGGGACGGGTAGAGAATGATGGATCGTGTGTGCCTGAGTACTGGATACATCCTTCGTATTCCAGACTGCCTACATACCCTGTATCCACGGGATCAAGGCACACTACGATGGAAGATGAACGTGATAAATATGTAGTTCTGGATAGAGTGATGAGATGGGTCAAGGTGGAAAGAGGGGATCTTATGTACCTGAGTACTGGAAACGTCCTTCGTATTCTAGACTGCCTACATACCCATATCCATGGGATCAAGGTACTTTAAGATTGAGAAGAGATAATATGTAGTTCTGGTGAGTGTGATGATGTGGAAAAGTGCGAAGAAGAGGTGATCTTATGTACCTGAGTATTGGATACTGTTGATGATTGTTTTGATGCAATCATAACAATAAGTTAAAATTCAAATGAAATGAACTGAAACTATACTTGAAAGATAAGAAGGAATCATTTGAGATTCAACTAATCCCAAGTCTACAATGGTTCGATTGGTCAAGTTCAGTTGGTCAATGTGAAGCTGTAATGTTCAAGGGGCCTTACGTAGTTTAGGTTTGTTTGGTGGTTTACTGGACTAAGAATATGCAAAAAAAGAGCATGAGATATGTCAATACTTTTCATTCCTTTGCATAAAAGTGTTACTGTGCTACAAGTTTTAGATGGTTTTTCTTGAATTATTGCAGCTTTCTCCTTCATGCACTTATGAAAACTGTCTACTCTTAACTCTGTTATGCATGCTTCTTCAAATTTGAGACAATTTCTTTTAGATTTCTACGTTTTCAGCTAAATATTTCAGATGGGTTGGGAAAAGTTAGAAAGATCTAATCTATACCTCATTTAATCTACCGAAGGATCTAATTGTTTCTGTTATGCACTATGTAAATACCACAGTAATTTGATCAAATCCACAGTAAAAACCTTAAATGCAAGTTCTGAGCATTTTCACAAACATACATTTAAAATTGCAAGCTCTCAAAGAAAATATTTCAAAACACAAAGAAGAGCAGGAGAACACTCAGAAGATAGATGCAGAACTCCAGATTCTATTGTATTAGAAACGAATAGTCATACATGATTTACAATGTAGGAATGACTCTTAGTTTCATTGATCATACTACAGAGAACTTACAAGCTTTACAGATACAGTAAGGCAGCCAGACATTCCACGCGCACCTTACTGTAGACAAATAGGCGACCTCCTTCTTCTACCTCTAAACTATGCTAAGCTAACTCACTGTGTGCTTCTAAAAGAAAAATCCCTGTTGTAGCCCCTGTTGTAGAGTATTACAGTGTAGAGAGGCACAATATAAAGACATTCTGATTGTCCTCACTACAGCAAAAAAACCTAACTGAACCCCTGGTTCAAACCCCTGGTTACAACAATAAATACAGGTGGACCAGCTCTTCAAAATATCTCTGAGCAGTGTCAAATCTGGGAGAAATATTGCCCCTTCTGAGAAGTTCCGGCAGCTTGGCAATAACTTTTGTTTGTCTGTTGTAGTAATACCCTCAGCTGCAACCTTGTTCTTCACTTGAATGGCCTTGACTTCTTCGCACTTTATCTTTATCTTCTTGCTCCTGAGATCAGATTTTCTTCCTCCATGATGTCACTGTGTTGAAGTTCCAGCTGCTTCCTCAACTGCAAGCCTGCAAGACAAGACAAGCAATAAGTATTACATTTATCACATAGGCAGCAGGAAATTAAAATAATCATTTAAATCCAGGTGACTGTGCAAACTTGTGGAAGTCAGGTCCAAAATACTCTTAAAATGCATTCAAAACGCATACAGACTGCTCAAAACCCATCGGGTCAACCATCGCTGACCGAAAAAAATGCCACGGGTGCCAAAAAACGCTTTAAAATTCCACCGCTATGTACATTCCCGCCCATCGGCGTGACTACCACCATCGGCGGGCCCCAAAATTCCTTCGCCGATGTTCTCCGTTGGGCCGATGCCCTTTTCCTTTGTTTTCTGCCATCGGCGTGAGAACCGCCATCGGCGTGTCCAAAAAATGTATGGCCGATATTCGTTATTTGGCCGATGGCCTTTTATTTCGCTCATCCTCCATCGGCGAGAGATATGCTGATATAGCCCTAGTGGCTTGTATTCTTCCTCATCAGTGAGAGATACCCCCTTCGGGGTGACAATTTCACATACTGCCGATGGCAAGACTTAAAATTTTCGTCTGCATGATACTTTGGAAATATGATGCTCCCCCCTTCCAAATGTCCAGATGATGTCATCAGGATGTTTCGCTTCTGTATATTGGGGAAAAGAATGACAATCATCATCATCATCATGTCGAAGGAAAATAGGAGGATATGAAATATGATCCTGCTGCTGAGGAAAGGAATATGATGGTGACGTCATCGTCATATCCGGGCTTCATTAAAATGCAAAAGATGACGTCACCGTCATGTTTAGTTAAGATCAGGGGATAAATGTAATATCGGGTCACCTAAGGAGTATGATCAGGTGGTGAATGTAATATGACCCCTTTGCGGCCAAGGTAATCCTCTCGAAAGATCAGGATGATGATGATCATCAGGATATCTGGGGCTTTTGTTGAACTTAGAATATGACGTCATCATCCTATTCGCGAACCGGATCATGTTTTGGAAAATATCCTGCCGAAGGGAAATGTGATGATGATGTCGTCCTAATATTTGCTTCTTCGTTTATCAGGTTAGGATGACGTCATCAGGATATTTGCAAAAGGTCATTTTTTCTCGGCAGGAGGACATTATGAAATATCGGGTTACATTAGGAATATGATCCTCCTCATCGAATATCATGATGAGGTAACCATCATGTTCCGCCTTAGGAGCATGAGGATGAGTTGAGGTCATCATCAGGTTAGCGCTAGGGTGATATTTAAAATATGATCATGCTGCTGAGAGTATCATCCCCCCTTAAAAGATAGGGTGATCATCATGATATATATAAAAAAGAGATCAGGAGGATATGATGACGTCATCATCATATTAGCGAATATCAGCAAATATGATCCTCCCTTGAAAGATCAGGATGATGACCCTCCGATAGGATTTTGACATGCGCATGCAAATATGCAGATGGTGGATTTTCTAAGCAGGGTGATATTATAATATCAGCATGATATTATAATATCAGGTGATGTAAAAATATCATGATGCTCGTTGTTATGAAATATCGGGTTTACACTCAAAACATGATGCTCATGATGCGCATAAGGTCATTTGACAGGTAAAGGGCACTATCACCTAAGATTGACGTCCGGATATTTCGACTGCAGGATTTTATCAGGTGATAGATCAAGATCATGATGTCCTTGACAACATGACTGAGGATATAAAAATATGATGATCACTTGCGATTATCAGGTTTGACCAAAACTTTGACTGTGCATAACTTCCACATATGGACGAATTTTCAAGTGATGTAAAAGGGAAACCTGCATGGAATTTCAAGCTCTTTCTAAATATGAGGTCACAGAAGCAAAATATGAACTTTGACAAACTGACCTCATGATGATGATGCACCTGACTCATTTTTACCAAACCGCCAGAAAGCAGACAAACACAAGCAGAAGCAAAAAGTAAAGTGACAGCAGGGGTCCCCATTTTGCTAAGGAGCAATAATGGGGCGTGTTGTGAACATCACAACAAATACCTCCTTCGTAATCCAGACTGCCTACATACCTATATCCATGGGATCAAGGTACTTTAAGACTGAGAAGATGATAATATGTAGTTCTGTTGAGTGTGATGATGTGGGAAAAGAGTGTTTTGAGAAGATAACATCCTTATCGTAGGAGCGAGGCGTCCGTTAAAGGGTGTTACCTATGAACAATGAGCAGGAGATTGAAGTATGCGTTGCGAACCACGAACAAGGAACCTCCCCTAGACCTAAGTTAAGGAAAGAGGTGCCCCCATTCTGGTAAAGGAAATTGTAGGGGTGACTGCCGAAGCAGACACTGAAAGACTTGACCTAGGACAAGACAGTGTTAACTGTAGACACAGATCAAGACGTGGGATGACGATGAGGGACATTGACAAATTTTTAAGCTATACTAGATAGGGAGATGGAAATGCAAACAAGGTCAATGGTTTTATTATGGATGGATGGAGAGTTGTTGCGAACTGGACAAGGAGTGGATAAGACTCGATAGATGATGGATGTTGACTCTATACATAGTGCCTATTTGCCAGGTTTTCACTATGGTACTTATCCAAGGCGCCTGTTTGCCAGGTTTTCACCAGAGGATGGATTTTTTTTTTTTTTTTTGGAATACTCTGAGGATCAGGCATAGAACTTCTTGAGATGGACACTGTTAAGTGGCTCATCTAGAGGAATGTCGTCAGGTGTAGCTAAAGTATAAGCTCCTGATCCATATGCCGCTGTCACAATGAAGGGACCTAACCAGTTAGGCTCAAACTTGCCCTTCTTTTCTTGGTCTGCTTGATTTCTTTGATTCTCCTTAAGTACAAGATCACCAACTTGAAACCATCTTTCTTTGATCTTGTTGTTGTAATTACGCCGAAGGCGGTTTTGATAGACATGGAGATGATTAAGTGCAGCAAGGCGCCTCTCATCTAGTAGTTCAAGCTCAGCTAATCTGGAAGTGCGATACTCATCTCCGCCGATCAGGTCCTGCATGGATACTCTGAGGGATGGGATCTTGACCTCTATAGGTAGGATGGCTTTAGAGCCAAAGACCAAGGCCTATGGTGTGGCACCCGTTGGTGTTCTGATACTAGTGCGGTAGGCCCATAGGGCGGGATTGAGTTGCAAGTGCCAATCACGACCAGCTTCATTGACTGTTTTCTTGAGGATCTTGAGAATGGTCTTATTGGAAGCCTCGGCTTGGCCGTTACTCTGCGGATAGTAGGGAGTGGAAAAGTGATGTTGGATATTGTATTGTGTGCACAAGGTACAGACATCTTGGTTCTTGAATGGTCGCCCATTATCAGTGACAATGGCTTGGGGAATACCATACAGGCATATGAGGTAGTTTAGGATAAACTTGGCTATTTGCTTACCGGTGATATAGGTCATAGGAATGGCTTCCACCCACTTCATGAAATACTCAGTGGCAGTAATGATAAACTTGTGGCCATTGGAGGAGGAAGGGTGGATTTGTCCTACGAGGTCGAGACCCCATTGAGAAAAAGGCCATGGAGTTGTCATAAGTTGTAATTCATGAGCTGGTGCGTGAATCAAATCTCCATGCTGCTGGCATTGTAGACACTTCTTAGCAAACTGTGTAGCATCTTGCTCTATTGTAGGCCAGTAATAACCTGTTCTGAGTATCTTCTTAGCAAGATTAGGACCGGAAGAATGTACGCCACAGACACCTTCGTGTATGTCTCGTAAGGTAGCTTTAGCTTCTTCCGCGTTAAGACATCGTAAGAGGATACCATCAAGACTCCGGCGATATAGTGTATCACCCAGAATGATGTAACGGGAGGATCGACGGATAAAGGTTTTGCGTTGGGTGGATGATAGGTCAGGAGGAAAGGTTTTGTTCTTGAGGTATTCATAGATATCTTCATACCATGGGGAATTGGGACCAACAAGTTCGCAGATGATTTCAGTAATAGGAACATCGATGGCTGGTATCAACAATTGCTTGATCAAGAATTCACATTTCTATGTATTAGCAGGCATGTCTATCAGTGACCCTACAGAAGCCATAGAATCTGCAGCTTTGTTATGCTCTCTTGGAATTTGCTCAAATGTGATGCTAGAAAAGTGTGGTTTGTAGGCATCCACTAGTTGCTTGTAGGGGACCAACTTTTCATCCTTTGTTTGGTACTCATCCATGACTTGGCGAATGACTAGCTGTGAGTCTCCATATACTTGTAATTCTGTGATGTCCCATTGAACTGCTGTATTGAGACCTATAAGGAGTGCTTCATACTCGGCTATGTTGTTAGTGCAAGGGAATGCAAGCCGATATGACTTTGGAATGTAGTCATTCTGAGGTGTAACAAATAAGATGCCGGCTCTTGACCCATGCTGTGTGTAAGAACCATCAAAATATAACTTCCACATTATGGAGGTAGCAAGAGTGAAGAGATTCTCGTCAGGAAAGTTTGCTACCATAGGATGTGTATCTTTCATAGGTGCATCTACTAGTTGATCCGCGAGGGCTTGTCCTTTGATTACTTTACGATCTGTGTATTCAATGTCAAATTCACTAAGGATCATGACCCATTTAGCTAGTCTGCCTGTGAGAGCTGCTTTTGCTAGTAGATATTTCAAGGGATCGATCTTTGCTATCAGATTTGTATGTTGGTTCAGCATGTAATGCCGCAATTTTTGGGAGGCGAACACTACTGCTAAACAAGCCCTTTCCATTGGTGAATAATTGAGCTCATATCCTACCAAGGTTCTACTGATGTAATAAATTGCATGCTCCTTTCCTGTGTCATCATTCTGTGCTAGCAGGGCCCCCAAGGCCGAGTTTGTAGTGGAGATGTATAATATCAAAGGTTTGTCTGCAACTGGTGGAACCAATACAGGAGGTGTAGCTAGATACTCCTTAAGTTGATCAAATGCTACCTGACACTTGTTGTCCCATCGAAATGAGACATCCTTTCGGAGCAAGTGTTGAAAAGGTTGACATTTATCTGCTAGCTGTGATATGAAACGCCGAATGGACTGCAACCTTCCTTGGAGGCTCCTTAATGCTTTAAGGTTCTTGGGTGGAGGCATCTCCACTAAGCCTTTACTTTTGCTAGATCTACTTCGATGCCTCTACGAGATACAATGTATCCCAACAGCTTCCCTGATGTTACACCGAATACACACTTCTTTGGATTGAGTCTTACTTGGTATTTTTCAAGCCTGTCGAAGATCTATCCTAGAACCTGTATGTGATCCGCCCTAGAAGATTTAGCCAATATATCATCAACATAATCTTCCATGATGTGATGAAAGAGGTCATGAAATATCACTGTCATTGCTCTCTGATAAGTTGCTCCTGCATTCTTCAGACCAAACGGCATGACACACCAAAAATAATTGCCCCATGGACAAGTAAAGGTTGTCTTATGTTGGTCTTCTTCAGCTATCCTTATCTGATTGTAACCCGAGAATCCGTTCATGAGAGAAAGCATCTCGTGACCTACTGTCAAGTCCACTATAATGTCAATGTTTGGTAGTGGAAAGTTGTCTTTAGGACATGCCTTATTGAGATCTCTGAAATCATTACACATGCGGATGCACCCATTAGGTTTAGACATAGGTACAATGTTTGAGACCCAATCTGAATAGTCAATGGGTCGTATAAACTTGGCATCTAATAGCTTTTGTATTTCCACCTTCACCAAAAGAGCTATCTGTGGGTGCATTTTTCTCAACTTCTACTTGACTGGCTTCACTTTGGGATCAACTGTGAGGTAATGAACTACCAGCTTAGGGTCTAGCCCTGGCATATCTGCATAGGTCCATGCAAAGTTGATGGTTCGTTGCAAGAAGAAGTTGTTAAGATTTCTGTGCTCTGTGTCAGATAATGATGCCGCTAGGAATGTGGTCTTTGGATTTTGTTCTGTGCCCAGATTGATCTCTGTAGAATCTTCCACTAGGAGAGCTGATTTCTCTTGATACTTAGATGGTAAGGGCAGGTCAAATCCTCCATCCTTAGGTGCCACAGTTGGGTTTTCACCTTTGGATACGTCCTTTGTTTTTACTATTTTGTGATCAGGAGGTGCCACAGTGTGGTTTTCACCTAGAGATCTTTCTTTATTTGCACTTTTGCGACTGGAGGATTTGGCATTCTCACCAAAATAAGTCGTGGGCTCTAGTTCCATTACAAAACCCACTTTATGATTGCTAAGAGGGATACCTTCCCGAAGTCCCATGAACTCAGCTAAAGCTTCGTCATTCTAAAATACATCTATAACGGGGGTCCCCGTGTTGGTCCCAATCGATAAGTTCAGGGTAGACAAGTGTGACATTCTGGGTGCTGGTGGTGGAAGTTAAGGAGACGGAGGATAGTGTAAAAATGGAGGATTCTGCAAATAGATTGGTCATGTGGAGGGACGAGTCATCGATGATATCCTCTATAGACGTCAAATCAGCGGGAAAAGTGTCAGCTACCTCGTCGAGGATATACTCGATGTCCAAGGCGCATGGTACCTTCTTACCAAATCCTAATCCTTTCTTGTCTAGCTTCTTTGTCACAACAATGGGCTCCATAGTTCCTTAATTCTGTTTCCCAAGGCCACCTTTGCCTTTATAGCCCATATTTTTTACTATTCTTAAGCCATTGCCATATTGCTTGACTGGTATGGTGATTGGTTCTTTCTCCTTATAGAGCCAAGAAGAAATGTCCTCAATAGTTTCCTCTTCCAATAACCGTCCATGTTGGAATTGGGTTAGGAATGTTGGGGGAGGAATAGCTACTTTTTTGGTTGCTTTGGCAATGGGTGGTTGGCTGTAAGATTTTGGAGATAGAGGCATCCGCCCTACACAACAAGATTCTGAGATATCATAAGTGCCAAAGCCTATATCTCGGATGCGAGCTGTGATTTTCGGGAGGGGTGTAGATTCACTTGTAGAGGCTTGCATGAGAGTTTCAGGATCAACATAAAGAGGGGATTCAAGGGCTTTGTCATTTTTAGGCACTTGATTGCAATTCTTATAGCTTCCTTGCAAGACATGGCAAAATTTAAAAGGATTAGGATCTCCTGGGATGGTGATCTCCATACCATTGTATGGGAACTTTAGAGACTGATGGTACGTGGAGGGAACAGCTTTCATTGCATGGATACATGGGCGACCAAGGATAATGTTGTAAGGCAGCTCAATATCAAGGACTTGACACCTAGTTTCAAGAATGACAGGGCCCAGTTGTATAGGCAAGTGAATAACACCTTCTGAACGGCGTTCTGCATCATCATACCCCTTGATTGTAATACTATGATTAGTGTTGACGTGATCCTTAGAGTATCCCAATTGCTTTAGTAACTTTAAAGAATAGATGTTGAGACCAGCACCACCATCTATGAGTATACGTTTGATTTTGCGCTTATGGATGAGAACTTCAATATGCAAGGCATCATTGTGACAAGGATCATGGGATGGGAGATCTTTTTCAGAGAAGACCACATTGTAGGGCAAAGCGATGTTACCTACGATAGCCTGGAAATCTGCAACCGCTATGTTGTTAGGAACAGAAGACTCTTGGAGGGCTTTTTCTAGCACCACTCTATGTGCAGGTGATGACCGTAGAAGGTCCAAAATAGAGATCTGTGCTGGTGTTCTCCCTAGATGTTTGACAAGATTATAATCAGACTGAACCGGAAGCCTAGGTGTAGGTGCATGGATGGTGACATGACCTCGATGAGTAGTAACAGCACAATCTGTAGATTTGCCTTTGATCCTGAGGGTAGACACTCCACTCTCTTCAAAACGACCTACAATGGAATCTAAGGACGTGGAAGCATGATTGATACGTTTGCCTCTATCCTGAGGAGGAGGTGGACCGTGATGAGGGAATGGTTCCTTGTACATATCTAGATCCTTGTTCATGTGTTGCGCTGGTGATTCATCCTCAAAAGTGATTTGATTACTGTCGATGAGGTTTTGGATGAGGTGCTTAAGCTTCATGCAAGACGCAGTTCTATGACCTTTGCTCCTATGGAACTCACAATATTCATTGTCTTTGTAATGTGTAGTTTTGTAGACAGGTTCTCCATATGGGGGAGCATCAGGTAAGGTGATGAGCCCTTTCTGCAAAGCTTGCTATAAGACTGATTCGATGGGCACTCCCAAGGGAGTGAATTGACGTCGCGGAGGGTAATCTTGTTGGGGCCACTATTGTTGTCGTTGCTGTTGGTTTGGATAAGGCTACCTTTGTTGCTGCTGTTGCTGAGGTGGAGCTTGACTTGGTTTGGAGAGCTGCAGCGGTGTTTGCAACGTTTGGACATGCTTAGTATCGACCACCCCATCATTGACCACATTTTTGTTCTTGTTCCAATATTTGGGTTTATCGTTCGATTGTTGATGAGGAGCACTATCTTTCATTTCCTTAAAGATTTTGACCACACCCTTAGCAATGAGGGCCTTCTCAATATTGATCCCCTTGTATGTGATTTCATCGAAGGTTGTAGCACTAAGAATTTGCAAATGAAAACCTAACTCTTGGTTGAGGTTCTGCACAAATATGCTAACAAGCTGTTTCTACAGAATCTTGAAAGGGAATTTGCTAGCCATTTGTCTCCATCGTTGAAGAAAAGAAATGAAAGTTTCCCCATTTTTCTATTTATTGTTGCATACATCAGTCATGGAAATCTCATGCTCTGCGTTGTAAGAAAAATGGGTGGCAAACTTTTCTGCTATCTTGTTGAAAGACTTGATACCCGTGGGTAAGTGTGAGAACCATTCTATTGCTTGACCTCCAAGACTGTGAGGAAAGAGACGCATAAGATATGTGTCGTTATGTGAGACCTCGAAGCAAGCAAGATAGAATTCCCTAAGATGGTCTTTTGGGTCACCTTTTCCTTTATATTTATCGAACTTGGGAATAGTGAAATTTTGAGGAAAAGGGATCATTGGTAATGACCGATCAAAAGGATAAGGACACACTTCCTCTAAGGAGAAGGTCTTTTTGGTGTGGCCAAACATAAGATTAGATAGTTGTTGTTGCACCTTCGCAATCTTTAGCTCCATAGTCGTGGGAGGGGTTGGTAAAATCTCCTGTTGTCCAAAAAGTGGTTGGTGTTGCCCATACGGAAGATTATAATGTGAGCCATGCACACTGGTGTTATAAGGGTCGTAAGATTGATTGGAAACATACGGGTTGTACTATTGGTTTAGATTGGGTTGGAATTGGAGGTTTTGATTTGGCAGAGGTGGAGGTGGTGCTAGGTAAGAATGTTAGCTTTGGGATGGTTGAAGAAAAGAATTGGGTGGAGGAAAGCTAAAGTGCGTTTGATTAGGTTGTGGTTGCGGCACATAGCTTTGGGAAACCTGATGTTGGGAATGTTGAGGGTGGCTAGGCAATGTGTGAAAGAAGTTGAGCGAGGATGAACGTTGTGGAGGAGGGACATAGGTAGACATGATTTGCGGTGGTTGGGGTTGATTGAGGGTGTGAGTAGAAGAATGCTGTGGTTGGGGTTGCTTAAGGATGAGAGTAGAAGAATGTTGTGGTTGAGGTTGCATGACTCTAATTGGTTGAGAGACATGAAGGTGTGATGATATAGGGGGTTGCATTTGTTGAGACCCTTGGTGCATGGCTACATAATTGTTCCCCAGATTGTAGTTTGGTGGGAAACCTTCGCGTGATGGGGTAACCAAGATTCCACTTGCGATTGGGGTGGACACTTTAGGAGGTGGTTGCACATTTGCTCGATCTAAGGTGGCTTGCTTAGCTAACTCTGCTTGACGTTGGAGAGTTTCTTGTTGGTTTTTATAGATCTCCATAGGAGTTAGAAGCGGTGATATGGGTCTCTCCTCTATTGGATTTTGAAAAAGGGGATTCTGATACTGCGAGCCTTGTGTAGGTAAGGGCGTAGTCACTGTGGACATGGTTTGCATCGCTTGTATGGTATCTTGGGCATTGTTGTTCTCCTTGAGAGTGGATAAATCAAAATCTTGAGGTAACTTTGCACCTTGCTCTGCAAGCAAGCGAAAGAAGTGGTCTTGGTTCTCACTAAGGATTTTATCAAAAGCTGCCACAACTCTAGGCTCTTGTATGATTTCATCTAGATTTTGCCCATCTACTTGAGAGGATTGACCTATTTCAAAGTGTCGCTCTTCTTGAGATGGGACTAAATCTACAGTATAACCTTGAGGGACAAAATCTGGAGGCAAGCCCATGGTGTATTGAGGTGCATTCATCAAAGGGATCCTATCCTCTTGAGGTGGGTTTTGCTCAATAGTATATCCTTGTGGCACAAAATCCAGTGGCAAGCCGGTGGTATATTGAGGTGTTCTTACCAAGGGGACCCTACCCTCTTGAAGATTACTTGGTTCATCAATGTGCGGCATGTTCGGAGAGCTGATTGGTCTTGCCGTGGGGGTACTAGGAGTAACCTTGGGAGTAAGGTTGAGATGACCTGATTGTGGTGTGCGAGGGGGTGACTTGCGCTTCTTAGGGGCAACTTGCTTGGATTTCATAGTTTGTTGCAGCCTAGTGGTTACCATGGGATACACTAGGACAAAAGGTAATGCTAGGTTTCTGTGAGATGCTTTGAGAAACAGACAAACTCTGATACACAAAGTACTGGACCAAAGGTGCTATACTATTTGACCAAAGGCGCGGGACTGTGCTACCAAAAGCGTGCTACTGTGGACCAGAGGCGACGGACTGAGCTACCAATAGCGAGTTACTGCTATGGCAAAGGTGAGCTACAGTGACCAAAAGCGAGCTACTGTTATACCAAGGGCGTTGAAGTAGAGTTTTGCCAGAGGCGGGTTACTGCTGTACCAAAGGCGATCTACTATACTACCAAAGGCAAGCTGCTGTAATACCAGGGGCGCTGAAGTAGTGTCTGATGTTTTTCAAAGGCAAAATTTTGGTAGATTGTTTATGTTTCTGATTGGATTGGTTTGGCAAGAGAAAACACAACAAACAAGTGGTCAAAAAAGCACAAGGACTAACACAACAGATAGTGTATGTTCAAGGCTCCAAACAAGCCCAATGTTTCCACAGGTCTAAGACAATTGCAAATAACAAGCACTTTTTATCCCTAGAGACAAGGTTTCATTGCAGTAGATCAGCTCACAGCTTAATACTCCATCGATAAAAATATCATTCCATAAAGGTGTCAGATATTTAGTATCTTTGCAAGAGACGATAGGTAGGGATATCTCACCCTCCCCTTGGAAAGCTCAAGTAGGTCACAAGAGCTTTATGTCTAAGGGAATACTATCTCTTCTCAAGGGAGCCAATGGTGAGTATCTTAAGGGTTTAAATCGATTTCCCTTGCACTGATGATTATCGCAATGTTCGGAGGTAAGTCAGGTAGTCTCTATCTAAAATGGTTCTTAGTGACTTTGAGGGACCAACGCCTTACGAGCAATGCGACAAGCTACTAAAAGCTTTAACCAATCTTACTAAGAGTTTCAAACACTTTGCTCAATGTGAAAATCATTTCCACAAAGAGCTAGTACACCTCTTTTCAGTTTGGCACCACAAGGTAAGGCTGACGTCGGTTAGGACTTGGCTTTCGCCTTATCCCTTTTATATAGCGGTTCAAAGGAAAACTCTGCTTAGGGTTGTCCCTTTTGGATGAAGCGCAATCCAAAAGCAGGCCCTTCTAAAGGAAGTACAGAAAAGTAAGAGCAAGCGCATCAAACAAAGGTTCAATTGTCCCGTTATAAGAAAAATAAGGTGCAACTAAACTAGGCACACACACGTTTGTAGTTGTAAATTGTCCCTTATGAAATGAAGTGTTTGGCATTCATGTCCATTTTCCTTTAGAAAATTGAGGTGTTTGTCCATACATGTCCATTGTCCCTTAAGAAAAGCAGTATGTTCCTAAGACTTAGATTGCAAGAAAAGATTTGTTCAATTATCCTTTTAAGCATGCAATGTGTTTCTAAGACTTAGTGAGATAAATCAAGAAGTCTTCAATGCTCGTCCTACATGAATATGTTAAAAACACCTATTGGCTCTATGTGAGTAATAAGAAGCTGCAACAAGTGAGTTAGTTCCACCAAAAATTCACAAGTTAACAAAAAACAAATCAACTTTGACCAAAAGCGCTGCACAATCTTACCAGAGGTGACTTACTATATTCTAAAAGCGCTGTAATACAGACCAGAAGCAATGCATAATATTACCAGAAGTGTTGAAAAATAACCAGAAGCACTGTACTATGCATCCAGGAGCGCAACACTGTTCTGCCAAAAGCGATGTCGTATATAGCAGAAGCGCTGTAGGATACCACTAGACGCGCTGTACTGTTATGTCAAATGCGCTGCACGGTCTCAGATCATAGAAAGATTTAGCATTTGTCAAAAAGGACCAGATCAAAATCAGATTTTATGTTTAATCTACTGCTCTGAACAATAATATCTGATAGATCTGAATAGTGAAATCCAGAAAGCTCAGAAAGTGTAGCAATACAATAGATTAACGCAACTACCGAAGATACCCCTAAATAAAATAGCTTAGGATGTATCAAAAGCAGGTTTGGAAAGACAAATACAACAGCTTGTTAAACAAATCCACTGATATGAAATGAGAAAAACCCTGCAAAAACCCTGAATGCGGTCAAAACCTAATTAAGCCAGAAGTGCTTCACAAGACTACCGGTCGCGCTTTTCTGTGTTACCGAAAGCGCTGCTCTGTGGTACCAGAAGTGCGGCAGTGCCCCCAAGGGCACTGAACTGTGCCTCCAAGAGCACTGAAAGATACTGCTAGAAGCGCTGTGCGATATCGTTTGCGCTATGCCGTACTGTGACTTAAAAAAAAAAAATTTCTCAAAGAAACAAAGGGATTAGTGGGTCCCATCGGGCGTGCCAGAATGTGTATGAGGAAAAATTGATTAAATCTAAACTAATAAAACCAAAAACCCAATAACATAAAGAAAATGAATTTAAATAAAAGTCATGACAAATAATCAATGAAATAGAGACTTTTACCGAAATCTGTATTGTTTCCTTTGGATTGAATGTGGATTGCTCAATGAAGTTGCGAAGCCATGGCTACAACAAGCAAGTAGTGTGCTCAAGAGATCAATGTCAAAAGATCGTGAGAGTGTTCAATCGACGCGTTTTGTATGCTCAAAGCTCTGTTAAGTATGCCTGAGAATACGATCGAAGAGAGAGACTCAATGAAGGAGATGAGGGGGGTTTATATAGATTTCAAGGAAGATCGATCAACGGTCCAGATAATTCAGAAGAATCAATGGAGGAAATAAGTTGAGGAATGTGCAACGAATGAGAAGAAGACATGTGTCTTGCTTTCTTTTGCATGAGAGGAGTTATCAAGAATAGAAGAATGAGTTAACTGAAGAAATAAATCAATTAAAAGAATAAAGCAATCAGTTAAGTGATTTAAAACAAGAAGAATAGATTTGCATGAGAAAAGAAGAGATTTTGCTTTATTAAATATAGAAAACTTGAGTTATTTTAGAGATAACTCAAATTAGAAGAAAAAGCAATTTAAATAAATATTTGATTTATTTAAATTTAGAGAAGATATTTTGGAAGAAATAATTAAATAATTGGAATTATTTAATTTAGAAGATTTGGAAAGCAAATTAAATAAATAAATTTATTTAATTGTTGTGCATGATTTTGGAAGAAATAAATTTGATTTAATTAAATAATTTAAGAATTATTTAATTTTAGATAAGAAGGAATTTGTGATGAATTAATTAAATAATTGGATTTATTTAATTAACGTAGATTTGATTTTTGGACAGAGAATAATGATCTAATTAAATAATTTAAAATTATTTAATTGTGGAAGAATAATAGAGGAATTTAATTTAATTAATTAAATAAAGAGAATTTATTTAATTAATGTCGAAAGTATGTGATTTAGAAGAATTTGATGATAATTAATTAAATAATTAGATTATTTAATTAATGTGTGAAATGTAGGTGATTAGGAAGAAATGACAAGATGCGAGCAGTGTGACGACTTGGTCATTTTAGGGTGTCTACAAACCTAAGTAGCCAAGGCACTTTCCACATTCACACAACTAGTAGATTCAGTAGGCACCAGATGTTCTTCTTTCATAGCAATGAACACCCAATCATTTCCAGAGGTACTTACCATATCAGATTCATCATCTGTGACTCCTTCAGTAGCTTCTTGGACATAGTACCATTTCTTCTGAAACCTAGGTCTGCTAGGGTTTGGCTTTGAAACCCTTTCCAGACATCTTGAAGCAAAATGACCAATCTTATTGCAAGCAAAACATTGGAGAGGCAATTTTCATTCATACTTATCGGATCCTCTTGGTAATCTTTTGGCCATAAGGGCTTCAAGTTCTTCAAGTTCCGTTTCATCTTCTTCAAGTTCCTTCCTTGCCTTCTCATATCTAGTTAGTCTTCTTGAAGAGCTTTCACCTGGATCAAATCTTTGCTTCCTAGAAATGCTGGCCTTAAAAGCAAATTTTGATTTAGGAAGGGAATCACCAAACTCACTCATAGTCCTGATCTCATCAATAGAAACAACCCTATGCTTGTATGAAGTAGGTAAGGATCTGAGCACCTTGCCAACAATATCTGATTCTTCTAGTTTCCCACTAGCACACCTGATACTGCACACAAGTTCATTCACCTTCTGCATGTAGGAAGTGATGTTTTTATCTTCACTCATCCTCAAACTTTCGTATCTACCCTTCAGGATCTGTAACATAGCACATTTGACATATGCATCACCTTCATAAAGATTTTCCAACTTCTTCCAGATTTCATGAGCAGTTTTCAATTCCAAGACATTTGTGATTTCTGTATCAGTTAGGGCACTCAACAATGCTTCTTTAGCTTGAATGTTGTTTTCAACATCTTTGAGTTCATCTAGAGTTAAAGGACCTTTCTCCAGAGGCTTATACTCATCCTTAGTTATCAACCAATACGGATCACCCATACATTGCAAATGACACTCCATCCGATTCTTCCAAAGAGAGTAATTTGTTCCATCAAATCTCAGACTATCCTTTTTGTATGTCGACATCCTGGATCTCATTAAGCGGTCAAGATTCTTTTAGAGGAACTAGCTCTGATACCAATTGTTGAAATTATGGTAGACAATTGAGAGGGGGGTGAATCAGTTGTCTCAAAACTTTTACTTGTGCTGCATTTAATCTTCTTTATAACTTATAAATAGATTAATGATATAACCATGAAAGTATGAATCAACAACACAAGAGCAGAAACATAATCAACACACATAGCACTAAGATTTTTGCATGGAAAACTGGTTAAGGGAAAAACCACGGTGGGGGTTAACCCACAAGATTTATTCTCTATTAAAAGAATAGAAAGATTGCTTGTGGACCTCCAAACCACGAACCACTTGAGTTGATGATACACACCAACATCCCAGACATACCTCTAGATCTGTAGACCATAATATTCCAATGCAGATCAACCTAGACCACATTTTTTCACTCTATCACCTTTGAACAATTGCAAAACCTGGTTCTACTTAGATGGCCATAACTTTTCCAATCCTTCATGCAGATGTCTCAAATCTTAACTAGAGCAACTTCAGACAATCCTCTGCAAACCCTTTAGTCTGCAGACTCTGATCTTCTTCTCACTAGAAATGTGGAGCAATCCACTGCATTGTCTTCACTGTCTCTGACACAGAGGTATGTTGACATCAATGACAACACATCATATTCACATATTTGCAACAGTTACTTGATCACCTAATATTAGAGAATGGGATTACCATTGACCCTTCTATGGTAGAATCCATCATGAAGTTACAACTTCCTAGGAGTAAGAAAGAACTCAAATCTTATTTTGGTAAGATAGACTTTGTAAGAAAGTTCATCATAGGGTTTGCAGAGATTATTAGACCATTCAATACAATGCTTAAAAAAGATGCCAAGAACGAATGGAAACCTAGAGCAAAGGCTACATTTGAGGACATCAAGAAGGCCATATCAGATGTACCTGTCCTGCTCATCCCAGACTACACAAAAGAGTTTTATATTTACTGATTTGCTTCACAACATACATGTACATCAGTCATAACATAGAGAAATGAAGACAAAGAAGAAAATCCCATAGCTTTCATGAGTTCTCCATTCAGAGATGCAGAGCTTAGATATATGGATGTTGAAAGACAAGCTCTTGCTTTGGTTAGAGTAGTAAAGAAATTTAGACACTACATCTTAAGAAGTAAGATAATCATTGTGGTACCTAATGCAGTAATCAAAATGCTCTTGATGCAGAGTGAACCTAGAGAGAAAAAAGCCAAATAGATAACAGTCCTCCAAGAATATGACATGGACATAACACCCATGAAACTGGTCAGAGGTCAAGCCTTGAGCCAGATGATCTCTAAGATTGATCCTAATCTAGTCAGTCAACAATATGTTGTGAACACAAAAGAAAACAAAGAATGGTACTCAGATAGCAAACATATCCTGATCACTGGGAGATGCCCATAGAAGATGCAAGCTTCTTAAAGGGGAGCTTTGAAGATAAGATCACAAAAATACATGATCAAAGGAGTCCTTTTCAAGAAGAATTATAAAGGAATATACCTTAGATGTCTAGATAGGCCAGAAGCAAATAAGGTCCTCAAAGAGTTACATGAAAAATTTGGAACAACACATGGCTCTCATTTAGCCACTACACATGCTATCTTGAGAGCACGATACTACTGGCCAACAATTTTTAAAGACAATGCTGAGCATATCAAATATTGCCATACTTGCCAAGTTACTACCAATAGGGAGAGATATGCTTCTCAACCCTTACAACCAGTTATGGAGATTCACCCATTTGCCTGATTTCATAGGTCCTATCAATCCTCCATCATCCTCAGGCCACAAGTATGTTTTGACAATCATTGAGTATTGCACCAGGTGGACTGAAACAGTCAACAACAAGACTTGCACTATAGAAGATGTGATTAAATTTCTAGAGAACAACATAATAACTGGGTATGGAGTTCCATATGCCCTTGTATGTGATAATGGACCAGCTTTTGCATCATTGAGATTGTCAAGTTGGGCTTTTGATTATGGAATCATTTTGAAATTTTCTTCAAACTATTATCCCAAGGGAAATGCTTAGTAGAGTCAACAAATAAGAATTTATTGAACATCATAAAGAAATTGATAGAAAAGAACCCTAGGGAGTGGAATACCTTGCTCAAGTTTGCCTTATGGGTAGATCGAACAAGAATGAAAATTTCTCTAGGAAATTCTCCTTACCAGTTGGTGTATGGTGGATCCTATCCTCCCTGTCAACCTAGAGATCCCCACACTACAGTTTGCACAAGAATATCTAGGTATAGAAAACAAACAAGAAGTTAGGTTGCTTCAACTCATGCACCTAGAAGAAAAAAGAGATAGGGCAATTGACCAATTCGCCAAACATTAGGCTACTATAAAATGTCGGTTTGATAAGAGGGCCAAAATAAAAGCTTTTAGTATTTTAGACCTAGTCCTAGTGTAGAACAAAGCATATGAAAAGAAAGGTGATCATGGAAAATTTTATAAACTTTTGATAGGTCCTTTCCAAATTTTAGAGATCCTAGGAGATAGTACCTATAGACTCAAGACCCTAACAGGTGAGGATGTTCCATTGCTAGTTAATGGAAGATTCCTCAAACATTATTTCCAAGCTTACAGGAGGGTCATGTCATGATATTGTACCATAATGTACATTCTATATAGCTGTTTGTATAGCTTGTTTTGTGTGTTTACATTTTGCTTGTCAGTGTTGAGTCCTTGTTTTGGTTAGGCAAAATGATGCACCTTTTCACCATAGAACACTTTTGAAATTGTTAGAATTCAAGAGTTGGATATAAGTTTATACATAGGTTGTGACTCATGTTAACAAATGTCCCTAATCAGGTATGTGATATCCTGTTCATCAGTATTGCTTTTATTTATCAAGGAGATCTTCACATGATACACTTAACAGCCTTGGGTTTGTTGAACACATCAGTATGGAGTTAAGTAAAAACTCAAAAGGTTGCCCTTGCAACCATTTCAATTCCCAACCTAAATCAGCAAGTGACCACACATTATAAAATGAGCTTACATGATGATAGCTTATGAATACAAAAGAAAATAAATGTATTGAATATCTAAATAGAAATGTAGGCCATCTAAGTAACTCTACTGGGGCTATAGACACCTGACTGGCAGTGGGGCTCTGCTTAGGGGAATTGCAAATATAACCTTGCTAGGGCTATGGACGCCTGCTAGCAACAAGGCTCTATCTAGGTTGGCTATGAGGGATAAACCAAATTATGTAGTTTAACCCTGGCACTTGTGTTTTCAACTAATTTGCAAGATGAAGGATATGAATCGCATGCACACACTTGATCCCTTTTCAATACATTGTTGCATTGATAAACATGATACCATTCAGAAGATTAGGGTGCTTATGCTTAATAGGAGTTGGAGTATTATGTTTTAACTTATCCTCACCACTTGAATTATTGGAATTTCATTGTTTTATTTGGTTGAAAGTTGTGTGGTTATAGAACACGCCCCATTGTGCCTTAGATAAATAGGGACCCAAATTTTTTGGCTTCTTCCCTACTTTTCTTGCTTTTGGCGGTATGGTAAAAGTCAAATTTTAGATGTAGTGATAGGATATCACCCTGTGCATGCATAGAACTTATCAGAGGTAAGTTAAGTGCCAAAGTTAGTTTCTACTATCATGAACCACACCAAGTGAAAGAGTACAAAATTCTAAGTAACTTTGCCTTTTGAATCACCTATAAATTCCTTAAGGATAGAAAGTTATGTTCGGTGAAAGTTTGGTCAAACCAATCACTCAGGGTGATATTCCTTAATATTACTGATTTTCACTAATATCTCAGATTTATGTTTGGACACAAGAAAGCCCAATATCCGCATATTTGTTAATATGCAGACGTCAAATTTAAATGCAGGAGGCATTTACCCGTAAAAAAACCCACGCACATTCTAGGAAGGTGATATTTCTTAATATCCCTAAGATTTGCTAAAGTGAGGGTTCACCTCAAATATAACATAGATACTCAATATCAGTACAATCCTTATTATCTGTCATGTTAACTAAGATCCCTGATCTTGGTTAATATGATGATGATGTCATCCTAACTCGATATAAAGAAAACCTGATGTGACGATGACACCATGATATTCCTGACACTCAAATGGGATCATCTATTTCCCAATATCTTGGATATTTGTTAATATCCTAATCTAATGTAAAGTAAAGGAAAACCTTAATATCCCACACATTATCTAAGATCCCTGATCTTTACCAATATAACGATGACATCACCTACGCTCTAGTTTGTAATATTAATGAAGGATGCTGACGTCATCATAATCTTCGAATATGTTGGGATGATTTGCATACTTAAGAACCTTGATATTTCTTAATATCCCTCATACCCACTTCTAAGATGTATAACACATAGATCTTTCTGAACCAATAGGTTATTGCCATGTGGCACATTGAATCAATCATATCGACACCCTATGTTATCATGATCGTTAAATAGAGATAAATGACTCAACTTTGGTCGTCAGTCAATGATTGGTCACATCATGATGACATTACCATCTTCCAGGGGTCACACTTCTTAATGTCTCTAATATTTATGAATGTGCCTACTTGTATTAAATGCCATTCAAACAGTGGTTTAACCTTCAAAATTTTAAATAATCACACGCCACCTATTAATATTTCTAATGCTTAGGTGTTGATCAATGGGTATTGACAAATTGGCATTAATCATGCCCTAATTCGATAATGTTTTTGATTAAATACAAGGATTTGAGTTTATTTTGAATTTATCTTGTATTCAAGCAAAGGTTATAGAGTTAATGTGTGATTCAGGCGACATTACAACATTTTGTGAAAGCAATGGAACGGGGTGTAAATTCAAACAGCAAATAGAGGAGGGTAACTGCAAGGTGAATGTACACAACCAAATATCAACTGAATAGTAAAAGGGTAGTGAATATCAGGTATGTAATGACAAAACCCTCTTTTGTCATTTATGGTTAAATGAGCAGGTAAAAATTGTTTTTACCACAGTAAATCAATATGATGATGTATGATATATGTTGTATAAGAATCAAAACATCATGATATTCGTATAATCATTAATACTCATGTGTACATGACATGTTAGGGTAAGAAATGCATGTGTTTTATCACAAGATTCAATGACACTCCACAAGAATAGGTCAGATGTAGAATTCCTAAAACCTATGTCTATACAACCTGAGGGAATAACATTCAAATATGGTTAGATAAATGACACTCATCTAGGAAACACTGGTCTGGATGCATGGATGACATTGTCAGAAAAAAGGGAGCGGACAACCCTTGCTCATTAACATTTACAACTCAGGCATGTGGCATGTGGGAGGATTCCCTTATGCAATGGAGGCCATCGAGATGGTAGTAGAATGTGCTCATAATTACAATATCAACACCAGAAAGGTAGGGAAGCATGGTCGAGTATATGCAAACTTTTCAATTGAGGGCATTACTACAGCTTTCAATTTATCCAGGGGACCTCAAGTGAGTAGAATAAACTTGGAAAAGTTAGAAAAGAAATACAATCAAACTGTAAAGGATTGTAGAAAAATCATGTACTCATGGAGAGCTAATGATAGCATCTACAAGGCATCTGCAAAAATCCCTATGCATTTATAGAAATTTGATTTTGCCCTTGAATATCAATACATGATGGTGATGTTGAGCCATATGACAGGAAAACCAAATGCTAGATACTTCAAAAATTGGATGTATGGTCTCATAAGAATGGTAGCAGATACTAATGAAAAACCCCAGTGGGCTAAGATCATAAATGACTGCCAGGATGAGGGAATGATGAAACTAGGAGGAAAGACTAATACATTCCATATGACCTCATATGTTGTTTATGCATGTGCATTTAGAGGGACACTTAGTGGTTTGTAGACAGTAGGTAGGGTTGGAAATAATCCTGGGGATGTGAATACATGGGACCACTAAACACAGTTGAAATAAAGAGAGTCTCTCCAATACTACCAGAGAGTGAAAGATTCATTTTCCTTTCATTTAGTAAGATCTATGGAAGAAGACAGAGCAAAGAGGCTGAGCATGGAAGCTCAAGCCATGATATACAAGCATGGGCTTGGTTTATCAAATTCCCCACATTCACATATATAACAATAGAAGGCTTCACTGGGTAGCCTCTCATGTTGCCAAGATACCCAACTGACAAGGTCATCCTACTGGAGATGGCTAGGCAGATATTGCCTTCATTTGAGGCTTATATCGAGAAAGGCAATATACCTAATGTCTTGTTAACAATCATGATTGGGTGGTATACATGCCCTGACAAACAAAGTGGTAACGAGGTGATGGGGGATTGTAGTTGATGTCTTTACAACCTTTTTCACTATCTAGGCAATACAAACCATATGGTAGGATACATGCACTACACAAGAAACCAATGCATCAGATGCATCTTGAGGACTATTGGGCAGATTGTGATGATGAAATGGAAGTGAAAAGGAGAAGCTACTAAAGGCTTACTCTGAAATAGATATGTACATTGAACTGCATCCCAGTTCCAACACAATTGCATGAGGAAGATGGGAATATCATGTCTCAAGAATATGAGAGCAAGAAAATATATAATCAAACAATATCATCCCCTAACTGGAGTCGTCTAGAAGAGACATCAATGGCATAGATAATGCAAAAGGTTATGTTGTTAACCAAAGACTTGGTAGATGTAGAAGTCACAAAATTGATGAAAAAGGGGATAGCTCTCACCATTGACAAGAAGAGGAAGAGACAAGAATTGACAGATGAAGAATATGATGATTTCCTCAAGGTAAAGAGGGCATCTAAAGGTGAGAGGCAAAAAGACAAATCTACGAAGGGAAACCAAGTGGTTAGTGTAAGAATCATTTGGCATTCTCAACCTAAGGAGGATCTTATCTCAGCTTTTTCTGCCACCACATCTTAGGCACCTGTAGAATAGAAAAATCCAATTACAAAGATTGCTCCTACTTATGAGGTTGAAGAGGAAAGCACAGACGATGATGATCTCCTCATAAGTAGAAAGAAAAAGAAAACCTAAGAAGTGCCCCCAAAGAAGCAAACACCTTCAATGAGGGGGACAATAGAAAAGAATCCCACCATCATACTGAAAGGAAAAGGTGGTGAAGGTATTAAGAGAACTCTAGAGAATGAAGTTCCTATTCTTGCCACAGTACATTTCAAGACTGAACTGGTAGAAGAGTAGAGGAAGGAGACACATAATAAATGAAGTGATCAATCTTTTCCCTTGGATAACACTGTGGAGTTATTAGATGATAATGTAGTAAATGAAGTGTCTACCAACTCTATGGAGACACTAGTTAAGAATACAACGATGATCCCTCGTGGCACCCCCATAATGTACAAGTGTTGTGCCTCGCACACACGCCAAATTAAAATGGGGACCCTTCTTTTGATTTGGCTTGAGAGTTATTGGATCTTTTCATCTCTGAAGTGATTGAAAGGTCAAAGTGCATTTTGACCTTGATTGAAAGATGGTATTAAAAAATCACTTCAAAATCTGCTAGGTTGAATCCTTATTTTCCCTTTAAGGGCTGTGAAATGACCTTTTGCGCTAGATTTCCCTTCAACCAAACTTTGCGCTAAATTCCTTTCTATCTGACCTGGCGCTAAAAATCATTGTCTTCGACTTTAGCACTGATCTCCCTTTTGTCAGACTTCTGCACTAAAAGTGATCCTATCTGACTTTGTGCTAGATCAAGCGATCACCGACTTAGTCAGATGAGCAAGAAAATTCTTTAAGTCGGATGAACCCAAAACACCTGCAAGACTGTGCATATTGAACCTTTAAGTTTAATGCTAAAAATGGCCTACTTTGATCTGGTCCGACATCCCCAATTTCCCCACTAAATCTAAGCTCAGAGAAAATCACACAAACCCTAAAGCTGGCAGGTCGTACGGCTACGCATTAATGGCAAATTCGCTAGGGAATATAAAAGGGGAAAACCATCTATTTTTGATCATTTTCACACAATCAAACAAGATTTTTGGAGCTCCATTCACTCCCTAGGCTCGAACTTGTGACCTACCTGTAATCCAAACGTGCCTCCACTTCTACCAGGTAGGGTTTTAACCTTGTTCTTTAAACTTCAAGATGCAAATAGTTAGGGTTTTAAATAGATGTTAAGTTTCTTTTGAAAATGAACATTGAGTTGGCTTTTTGGGCTGGGGTTTCCGTACAAAACTAAAGATTTTCATTTGAAAAACCCTCGCTTAGATTAACTATTAAAATGAATGAGTCACCATAAGTTAGAAAATCAAGACTTAGATAATTTTCCTGCCAAATCTTCAGTTTTCAGTGCTAAAACGAGGTCCGACCAACCTACAAAATGAACCATGATTTGGTCAGTTGGAGACCTCAAAATCTCACGCCACACATTCAGATCAATTTGGCACTAAAAATGATCTTGTCTGACCAATGCACCCAAAACGTGTTTCTCCAACTTGGTCGAAGGGTTTGGAAAACCCCGCAGGCCTGGAAATTATCTTTTGCACCGAACATCCCTTTGCGCTAATATACCATGTCTCTGACTTGGTTAGGCACCCCAAATTCTCTGCTAAGTTGGAAGCCTCATGAAATCCCGCTGGAAATAATACCTCAACTTTACGCTAAAAAAGACCCCTTCTGACCTGCGCTGCAATACCCTCCCACTGACTTGGTCGGACAATGCTAAAACTCATGCAAATTGGACACTACCAAAACCCACGCAAAGTGCTCAAAACCATAAAAGGAAGTAAAACCATTGGTCAGACTTGCCTGATTTCCCCACTGAGTTTAGATGACCTTAAATTCAGCGCTTTTCTGCCTGAGGGTCGGACAACCCTCAAATTAGTACAAAACCATTCAAATGATTGATTTTCTAAAATTTTCAAAGGGAAAGTTGTTTAAAATGATAGAATTAATGTTGTAATGTGTGGTTAATGATGATTTTCATGAAATTTCTTGTAGTATTAGATATGTGATGGTTGTTGCAATTATAGTGAATGTTAGATTTAACTTTCCTTCAAAAGGCATGTTAGTAGTAAATAGTAGATTTGCATTAAGATTCATCTAAAACTTAGGAGTATGTTAGAGAGTTTCCTCAAGGTATCAAACTTATAATCTCTGATCCTGTAGACTAAATGACTGCTCGGGCCCAAGCAATGAAATATGAGTTTAAAGGAGTCCCTCTAGAGACCAAGTTTCACTCTAGATGGAGTGATGTGGGAGACACAGACCTAGGTCACATAGACCTAGATGACTTCAGATTAAGAGTCTTTGGTCCCAATCCAACTCCTAGAGCCAAAGTACTCACAAATAGTGGTATTGTACAAGTAGCTACCTTCCCTACTTTGGTGCAATGTGTAAAACTAATGGCTACCTGTGCAGACAGGTATGACATAATGACAAGAACAATTTAGATAGCAAATGAGGATATCTTGGCTGATCTAACCCCACCTTCTATGTCTGAAACCTTTGATATCCCCTGGCACAAGGTCATGACTATGCCAGACAAAAAGGGATCACATGCAACATATAATAAAGATGTAGAAGGATGTAGAAAGTATATAAATGACCATTGGGCCAAGAGTAGAAGGTTTCCTCTCATTAGGCTTCCCAGAATATTATACAAAAGTGACTTCCATGATGAGATAGGAGATTTGGTAAGCTTTTTGAGTAGAATATATGGATTGCCAACAACCTGTACCTTTGAGGACTAGATGTTTGTCATTATAACTGAGATATTGAAGGGAACTAAGTTCCACTAGGCTCAGATCCTCAGTGACAACATCCATGAAGCCTTTAGCAATTTCAGAGAAAACAAATACTTCAGATGGACATCCTATATTGTCTATGCATTGGCAAGAAGGAACCACTCTGATGGATTGTCCAAAGTTGGTGAAGTTGGAAATGACAAATAAACTCAAATAAAAGTATATGACTGCTACCCACAGCTGACCTCGTCTCAATCATTGATACATTTCAAAAGGGTAAATTATGCATTCACAATGTATATAGCCAGAAAGTTGCAAGGTAACAAAGCCTTGAGGATTTCCACTAAAGCCATGAATGAAATAACTAAATATGATAGGTGGTATATCCAGTTTGAGAAATTTACATACATAAGGGTACAAGGCTTCACTGGGATGGCCTACAGACTCCCTAGGTATCCAGATGATAAGACAGTGCTTCTGGAGCTATCTAGGCAATTAATACCCTATATTGAGAAGCTTAAACACTTGCATAGAACTAATGTTTAGTTTCCCATCAAGTTAGGCAAGGGACTTTATGCATGCCCTTCTTTGGCATCGGTAGAACATTCAGATAAAGAGCTTCAGCTCCTGAATTTGCACTACTACAATGTAAGGGGTCATTTTGATTCAAATAGAGTGATGGAAAGGTTTGTAAGTAAGAAGCTCTTCCATAAGCTGCATATTGAAGAATTTTGGGACAATTGCCCTGATGATTATGAGGTCATGAAGAAAGCACATGCAAGGCTGCCTCTGGATTTCATCAAGAGGTTTCACATAATGGCAGTACCAAATCAATTACAAGATGATGAAAATATTATGGTCAGAGGACAATGGGAGGCTCAATACAATCAACCTATCCCATTGCCAAATTGGGCAAATGTAGAGGAGAGCTCCCTGGAAGTTGTTATGAGAGAACCAATCAGACTGAGTAAGGCTTGGGTTAGAGCTCAAGTAGTTGTTCTAGATGGCCAAGGAGTTCAGTTCACCTACACAGTAGTGGAATCAGATAAGGACTCTGGGGGAGAGGAGGATGAGCCAATCCATGTTACTGATGAGGCAGAGCTAGCTAAGAAATAGAAATTAGATAGTGAAGAATATACATCTCTGGCAGAAAAAGCAAAGAAGATGAAGACACCATCTGCTAGGTCTCCTTAGAAGAAAGACCAACCTCCCTCAACCAGGACAAGGGCCTCCAAGAGAAAATATATGCCAAGTGGTTCTGGAGAAAGCTCTAAAGCCAACAGGGAAAAGGTAAAGGAAGTTAATAAGGAGGATGCTACAACCAAGAATGATTCCAATCCTCCAACTGCCCAACCTCCTGCCCAAAGTGTTGGCACTGCTATCACAACCCCTGCCATTTCTACTGCCACTTCTCTTTCCATTCCTCCTTCCTCCATTGCATCCACTTCACCCATAACCTCAGCCTGCATAACTCAAGAAACATCTCCTGGCACCTCTCTTACCTCTACCATTGCCGCCACTTCTTGTTCATTGGCAGTTTCTTCTAGCACCCCTAGCAGCCTTATTTCCTCCACTCTCACCATCTCATACCCTTCCACTACCACTCTACCCGCATCTTCTTCTTCTTTACCATTGCCTCCCATTTCCACCATCAATTCACCCTCTCCTCCTCTGCCTTCACTACCTTTTCCTTCACCTTTTGTCATTTCTTCCTCCTTATCATCAATCTTGGCCAACTTGACACAAGTCAATATGCCTTCCCTAACCATCTCTTCTATTGTCCCTATTTCACAAATGCCTACAAATTCATTGGCAGTACCATTGTTGCCTGGGATTGAGAAAGTGTGTGCAAAATTGGGGTTGCAAGAGCCAAAAACAACACTTGAGTAGGAAAAAGGGGTATTGTCTGAAGTAAATAATGAAGACTTCCATGAACCTTTAGCTGATGTGGAAGTTATTGATATATCTGATAGTCCTCTGGACAAAGATCAAACAGAGGAAGTTTTCAAGATTACACAGGAGAATGTAATGACAAATCTGTTAGATCTAGGGCACACAACTGAGAGGGGGGGTGAATTAGTTGTACAAAAACTTGCTTTTACTTCAAACACTTGATTCTTCTTTGTTCTTTAACAACATATCAATTAACCATTCATGAAAGCATAAAGCATAAATACCAGAGCAGATAAACATCAACACATTCGACACCAAGATTTTGACGTGGAAAACCCGGTCAAGGGAAAAACCATGGGGTGATTAACCCAAGGATTATTCTTTGTTAGAAGAATAAGAAAAATAGATGGCACATGCCAATTAGGGCTCACTGCCTAAGCACACTACTCACAAGGAGGCACACTGCCTACAAGAGACACGCTGTCTACAAGATAACAAGTATTACAAACTTGAACTAGAGATTGACATATTTACCATGCCTGGATCAGTTCCATTTAAGCCCAAAAACTCCTGCTCTACCTTTCGCACTTCTCTTCACTATATCACGCTCATCACCACAAGACACATTCCAAAATGAATTCACAATCCCTTATTTATACAAGGCATCGACTTAGGAACAATCATCTAACTCGGCAAACATCTACAAGATCATTTGCAAGACGTGTAATACATCTAGTCGGCCTGTCTCAGGAAGAACACCAATATCTGTGGTTATTCTTCAAATGCAAACTCTAACTTCAATGTGGACCACCAATAAGAATTGTACATGATCCAAAGATCACCAAAACCTTTCTTGAGTCATCAAAAACATCCACACTTTATCAGCTTACTGGAATTCTTCTGTTCTTCATCCGAAACTTCAAGAACATAGTTTGTCCTTACTGTCATAATGAAAAAGGTTCTTCTAGACCTCCAAATCATTCACAAATCTAGTTGTAACTTCACACTGAATTCTTCAACACTCCTTCCAATCCGCAAAATGAGATAATGTAATTCCGGATCTCACCGGACCAATCTGTGACACTCTGTTTCCACTGAACCGGTTCTACACAAATAGCCATAACTTCTTCAAATCTTTATGTGGACCTATGAAATCTTAACTAGAACATCTCAAGACTTATATCTACAAACCCTTTAAACTGCATCCTCTAATCCTCAACCTATTGATTACTTTTGCCTTCTTCTCATCATTGTTCTTAATTGTTCCTAATGGAGACTAATTTACTCAATAACCTCAACACACAGCTCATCCAATCCTTCTTATCAATGCAATATGAGTATGTTGACATCAATGACAATACTGGTTAACCTCATACTTGCAACAATCTCCCCCTTTGTCATTGATGGCAACATATGATGTGAAAAACCATCAAGACAAGAACTTCTCTTTTTTGTCACAACTCCCCCTATCAGCAACAATTCTTCACATGTCTTCTCTTCCTTTACTACTCCCCCTTTGATCATCAACCACTTGTTTTTCACATGTCTTCTCTCCCCCTTTGACATCAATGGCAAAGGGCTCATACTTGCAATTCTAACACATTAGAATCATACTAGCTGCTCCCCCTTAGTAGCAGTTCCCCATCATCAATCTGGATCACAAGATATGACTGTGATATCCACCGGACTGATGCACATCAATGCATCCTAGTTCATCATCAAAGGGGACATGACCCCTAACTTCTCCCTGAGATACTCAAAAGAGTCCTTGTGAAGAGGTTTAGTAAAAATATCTGCAAGCTGATCCTTAGAGGGCACATACTCCAATCTGACTTCACCCTTGTTCACTTGTTCTCTCAAAAAGTGAAATTTGATAGATATATGCTTGGTCTTAGAATGCAATACCAGATTCTTAGAAATATTTATTGCACTTGAATTATCACAGAAAATTGTGATAGGCCCCTCATATTCTACTTGAATATCTCTTAGCATTTGTTTCATCCACAAAAGTTGAGTGCAACTACCTGCTGCTGCAATGTATTCTGCTTCTGTTGTAGACAGGGATATTGCTTCTTATTTCTTGCTTAGCCAAGAAACCAACCTTTTTCCCAAAAAGAATGCTCCTCCACTTGTACTCTTCCTATCATCCACATCTCCTACCCAATCTGCATCTGTATATGCATGAAGAGAAAAGTCATGATCTCTGGGATACCATAGGCCATACTCAACTGTTCCTTTCAAGTACCTAAAAATTATTTTGATTGCCATGACATGAGATTCTCTGGGATCAGCCTGGAATCTCGCCACAAGACTAATAGCCTACATTATATCTGGTCTAGTCTGAGTGAGATACAGTAATCCTCCAATCATTGATCTGTACTTTATCTAATCTGTCTTAGGAGAGTCATCATCTTTGCTCAACTTACATCCGGTAGCCATAGGAGTGTTCATTGGCTTTGAATCTTCCATTCCAAATTTCTTCAATAGTTCTTTCACATATTTGGTCTGCGAGATAAAGATTCCTTTCTCTATCTGAGTAATTTGCAGACCCAAGAAGAAATTCATTTCACCAAGCATTGACATTTCAAACTCACTTTTCATTTGGTTTGTAAAGGTTTTACACATACTATCTCTTCCTCCAAAGATGATATCATCAACAAATACTTCAACAATCAAGATGTTTTCATGATCAATTTTAAAATATAGGTTACTATCAGCAGTACCTTTGTTGAAACTAATCTTCAAAAGATGTTTGTCCAGCCTCTCATACCATGCTCTTGGGGCTTGCTTTAGACCATACAGTGCCTTCTTTAATTTGCAGACCATATCACCATGCTCTGATAACTAAAATCCATCCGGTTGTTTAATGTACACCTCTTCTTCTAGGTCACCATTCAGGAAAGCAGATTTGACATCCATCTGATACACTTTGAAATCTTTGAAGGTAGCAAATGCAAGAAATAGTCTGACTGCTTCAATTCTTGCCACCAGAGCAAAGGTTTCCTCAAAATCAATCCCTTCTATTTGAGAGTAGCCTTTGCAGACTAATCTGGCCTTATTTTTGATTACTTCACCAACTTCATTTAGTTTGTTCTGGAAGACCCATTTGGTTCCAACCACATTCTTGTCTCTAGGTCTAGAGACAAGATCCCAAGTGTGATTTTTCTCAATTTGCATTAATTCTTCTTCCATTGCTTTTGTCCAATTTTCATCATTGCATGCCTCATTTATTTTCTTAGGTTCAATCTTTGAAATCAGACAACATTCATCTGAATTTTGAGCAACATTCCTTCTAGTTTGCACACCTTTGCTTTTGTCACCTATGATCTGATCTTCAGAGTGATTCAGTCTTACATACCTTGGAACTTTGGGAGTTTCTTGCACTTCTGCTTCTTGATCATGCTCATTCAGACCTGTCTCTTCTTCCTGATTTATTGGATCAGTCTGAATCTGACTTTCAGGAGAGGATGGAGCTCCTTGAACCAGAACATCATTCTGATCATCTTCATTATACTCATAAAATCTTGAGGGCTTCTCAATACCTTCATCAACCTTCACATTTATACTTTCTATCATCTTTCTCAGTCTCTTATTGTAACACTGGTATGCTTTGCTTTGAGTGGAGTACCCCAAGAAAATTCCTTCATCATTTCTAGCATCAAACTTTCCTAGATCTTTATCTCTTTTAATGTAACACTTGCTACCAAATACTCTGAAATATCTCATAGTAGGAGTGATGCCAAACCAAAGTTCATAAGGAGTCTTACCGGTATTGCTTCTGATTTGAACTCAATTGAGAGTGTAGACTGTAGTGCTGACAGCTTCTTTCCAAAACATTTGGGGAATATTTGCTTCCATCATCATTGTCCTGGATGCTTCCTGGATGGTCTGGTTCTTTCTCTCAACTACTCCATTCTGCTGTGGAGTCCTAGGAGCAGATAACTGTCTCTTTATACCATGCTTCTCACAAAAGTCTATGAATTCACCAGATGTGAATTCACCACCTCTATTAGAGCTCAGACATTTCAATTTTAATCCGGTTTGATTCTCTACCATAGCCTTGAAGATGTTGAACTTCTCAAAGGCTTCTGATTTCTCTTTCAGAAAGGTAACCCACATCATCTGAGAATGGTCATCAATTAGTAACATGAAATATCTATCACCTTGCATACTCTTGATTCTTGTCAGACCACATAGATCAATATGAACTAACTCCAATAATCCGGTAGAGGACTGATCCTTACTTTTGAATGAAACTCTGCTCTGTTTACCTAGCTGACATTCTTTGCACATACTATTTGTAGGTTTTACCAACATTGGAAGATCTCTTACAGCCTGAGTATTGCTTATCTTGATGATGTTATCAAAATTTACATGACACATCCTTCTATGCCATAACCAACTCTGATCAACTTCAACAAATAGACAACTTTTATTAGTACCAACTAGATGGAAGATATTACCTTTTGTTTGAGTACCAGATGCAATCTCAGTTCCAGAGCTTTCAAAGATCCTGCATCTTCCATTCTTGAACTGGAGATCATAGCCTTTGTCCACCAATTGACCAACACTGAGAAGATTGTGCTTCACTCCTTCAACATACAGTACATTACCAATTTTGCGCTTTCCATCAAAAGAGATAGTTCCCCTACCTCTGATTCTACCAGCAGAATTGTCACCAAACTGTACCATTCCTCTTTCATACCTTTCCAAATCTAAGAACTTGTTCTTGTCACCTGTCATATGGCGAGAGCATCCACTGTCAATAACCCAATCATCCTTTTCTTCAACTTGGGCAGCCAAAGCTCTTTCTACAACGTTATGATTGGTAGATATTGGATCTTCTTCCTTGATGGCAATAAGCACCCATTCATTTATGGATTTGTCTCCTATCTCTCATTCATCATCTGTTACTCCTTTATTATCAGCTTCTTCATGAACATAATAACAATTCTTTTGGAACCTTTGTCTGTTAAAATTTGATCTTGTGTATCTTTTTGGACATCTTGAAGCAAAGTGACCAATCTTATTGCAGTTGAAGCATTTAAAGGGTAATTTTCCTTCATACTTACTGGATCCCCTTGGCAATCTTTTTGCAATGAGGGCTTCAAGTTGAGTTGTTTCTGCTTCTTCCTCTTCCATGTCTTTTCTTGCTTGATCATACCATGACAGCTTCCTTGAAGAGTTTTCTCCCGGATCAAATCTTTGTTTGCCTTTCACATAGGCACTAGCTTTGAATGCAGATTTAGTTTTGGGGGGATCATCTCCAAACTCGGTCATTTCAAATGCAGCCAATTTGCCAGCCAATTGGTCTCTTGTGACAGTTGTATGGGCTTTGAATTCATCAATGGCAGCAACCTTGATTTTGTAGGCAGCAGGAAGGGATCTAAGAATTTTGCAAACAATCTCATTTTCATCCAAAACTCCAGCAGCATTCCTAATTCCACACACCAGCTCATTTACTCTTGGCATAAAGGTAGTGATATTTTCATCATCTCTCATCTTTAATCTTTCAAATTTCCCTTTGAGACTCTGCAACCTTGCACTCTTAACAAACTCATCTCCTTCATGCAGAAGTTCCAGTTTAATCTAGATCTCATAGGCAGTTGGTAGGTCAATAACATTAGAGAGCTTTGAGTCGGTTAATGCACTTAGAAGAGCCTCTTTAGTCCGCAGATTGTTTTCAGCATCTGTGATTTCATATAGAGTTGTCGAACCACCCTGTGGAGGTGTGTATGCTTTTGTGACCATGGACAAGTACGCCTTTCCCATACACTCCAAGTGACATTTCATACAGCCTTTCCAAAGAGTGAAGTTGGTTCCATCAAACTTCAGACTGTCCTTCTTGTATGACGACATCCTGGATCTCCTCAAGCGGTTAAGCTCCTTTTAGAGGAACCTAGCTCTGATACCAATTGTTAGATCTAGGGCACACAACTGAGAGGGGGGGTGAATCAGTTGTACAAAAACTTGCTTTTACTTCAGACACTTGATTCTTCTTTGTTCTTTAACAGCATATCAATTAACCATTCATGAAAGCATAAGCATAAATACCAGAGCAGATAAACATCAACACATTTGACACCAAGATTTTGACGTGGAAAACCTGGTCAAGGGAAAAACCATGGGGTGATTAACCCAAGGATTATTCTCTATTAGAAGAATAAGAAAAATAGATGACACATGCCAATTAGGGCTCACTGCCCGAGCACACTGCTCACAAGGAGGCACACTGCCTACAAGAGACACACTGTCTACAAGATAACAAGTATTACAAACTTGAACTGGAGATTGACATCTTTACCATGCCTAGATCAGTTCCATTCAAGCCCAAAAATCCTACTCTACCTTTCACACTTCTCTTTACTATATCACGCTCATCACCACAAGACACATTCCAAAATGAATTCACAATCCCTTATTTATACAAGGCATTGACTTAGGAACAATCATCTAAGTCGGCAAACATCTACAAGATCATTCGCAAGACGTGTAATACATTCGATCAACCTGTCTCAAGAAGAACACCAATATCCGTGGTTATTCTTTAAATGCAAACTCTAACTTCAATGCCGACTGCCAATAAGAATTGTACATGATCCAAAGATCACCAAAACCTTTCCTGAGTCATCAAGAACATCCGCACTTTATTAGCTTACTGGAATTCTTCTGTTCTTCATCTGGAACTTCAAGAACACAGTCTGTCCTTACTGTCATAATGAAAAAGGTTCTTCCAGACCTCCAAATCATTCACAAATCTAGTTGTAACTTCACACTGACTTCTTCAACACTCCTTCCAATCCGTAGAATGAGATAATGTAATTCTGGATCTCACCAGACCAATCTGTGACACTCTGTTTCCACTAAACACCTGCCAGAACTGGTAACAGCCATAACTTTGTCAGATCTTTATGCAGACCTTTGAAATCTTAACTGGAACATCTCAAGACTCATATCTACAAACCCTTTAAACTGCATCCTCTGATCGTCAACCTATTGAGTACTTTTGCCTTCTTCTCATCACTGTTCTTCACTGTTCCTGATGGAGACTAATTTTCTCAATAACCTCAACACACAGCTCATCCAATCCTTCTTATCAATGCAATATGAGTATGTTGACATCAATGAAAACACTGGTTAACCTCATACTTGCAACAAAATCTAGAGAATTTGGCCTCAAAAGAGAAAAGTCTAGAGAAGGATGAAGAGCCAGAACAAAAGCAAGGACCGTCTAAAGAGATGGTTGTATCTGATAAGGATGGAGCCTCTGGATTAAACACATCTTCTGCTCCTGAATGGTTGCAAGGTAGAATAACATATCCTGAGCTGCAAGTGGAAGTGATGTAGCTTGATCTGAGCATGATTCTGTCACAGGCTCAGAAGCCTAAGAAGCAGAAGAAGGCTAAGATTCAATCTAGAATCTATAAGAATGAATTAGGATCAAGACTAGCATAAATTGTGGTCCCGCTAGCTGATCTATCAAGAGAACAAGTCAAGGCAGAAGACTATATCATATCTACAGTTGATCTAGGACCAACCACTCATGCTTAAAGAGTGGATGACTTTAAGGGATCAATCACTTCAATTTTGGAGCAACTGGACAAGGATGAAATGTCCAAGAAAGATTTGAAACAACAAAATGAAGAACTTTGAGCATGTCTTCAATTTTTGATAAAGCCAGTAGACGCAGGAGGAGATATAAGGATAATTCCTACTTTCCTGTCTACTGATGAAATGACTAAATTGGGCGAGGTTAGATCAAAATCTGAAGGTACAGAGAATTAGTTACTAAAAGTTTTTGAGATGGGATGTGAACTCATAAGTGCCTTTGCTTAAGCACATAAGAGACTGGTGGAGTTACACAAAGGATGGAAAAACTTGCTTAAAGAATGCGATTCTTTTGATGAGTACTATACATATATGTGTCCCCGAGTAAAAGGTATCAGAGAATTGCCTGTCCAAACTCTAGTTGTAGAGAATATTCTGACTGGGAATCAGCTGCCGAAGGCCATTGAATGGTATCAATAGCTGCTTTTGAGAAAGGAGACCTTTGAACATATAAATGAAGCATATAAACCAGCTGATGAAGAACTAAGATCAATTCATGGAGGAGAGGTTGGACAAGGCAAGCGACCTCAGAGTTGAATTCAAGGCATTTTAGAAGGCAGGGGCAGAGATAGAAAGAATACATATTAAATTCAGTCAGGAAATGGAGGTGTTTGACTATCAAATAAATCATTTGAAGGATCCAGACCCATCAGACATTAATCCTGCACTTGAGGCATGGTTGACTTATCGCAACAAGCTGGCCAATGAAGACAAAATCGACTTAGACAGTGAATCTTGATACTTTTTTTTGAATATTCTAAGGATGTAATCCCGTCACAATTGTAAATTGTTGTATTCGGAGTAGCATGTGACTCTATTTTGTCTTTTTCTTGCTTCTAAAATGTTCTTTTCTATTAATATACTGAGTTGGCTAGTCAAATTGACTAGATTCAATGCATCCGGGGGCTATTTTTTCATCTTTTTCATAAAGGACAAAATATAATCTGAGAATTGATGTGAGCTGTTATAATTGTATTTATTGATGTAATCTAGATTGTCGATGTCGAGTTAATCTCCACCGTTCATTTGAAAACTCGGTATGGTACTTTTCTATATAAAGGGCTGCCATTCCCACAATTTGTAAGAGAGATTTTGATGCCGAATTATTGACTCTATGCCATCTGAAGTAAGACAAAGCAAGTTTCTATAGTAATTCTGAGAATTTGTATCTTGTGTTGACTCACTGTGGTTTTCATGGTTCTCTTCTTGCTCTCCTTTATTTAGTTAATTGTGCTTTTGTAATGTTCATGGTTTTCTATTGTATCTGATGAATATTCCTAGTCCATACTTTTAGTTATTTGCTGATGGTAAATAGCTATGTAAAGTTAGTCTGGGCTGATTATTTGTACTAAAGTTTAATTGCATTTCATGAGTTAAGTTACTCCATTTATTGGGTATTTAGCAAATGAATATGATCTGAAAATCTTTTGACCTCTATTGAAGATAGCATCATTTCCTGTAGCACTGTAACACCCATTTTAGTTTGGTAACTCAGGAAGTTGGTTTAATGTTTTGGAGTATTTGTCTACTAAAGATAACCTATGCATTGTGAATGTCACTTAGGATTCTTCTAAAACCCTAAACCTTTTGCATTTTCTTTAAAAACACTGTTAGTTGTTAGAATAGGAATTTTAGCAGCACTTTATCTTGTTTATCAGCTAAAAATTATAAAAGGGTTTATGTGTACTTGCTGCCCTAAACGTGAAGATTTGTAGATTGCATGTAAGACCCCTTGTAGGCATAGCTAGAACATACCAACGGAGAGATTCCAAACAAGCTAAGACCTAGCTGTATTATCCTTGGAGTAGTGTTACCTAGGGTAGGATACTTTTCAAGAGAGGTGTGAAACTAGCAATCACACCTGCGTTGTTGTGTGCTAAAACCAACATCAACAGAATTGGCGCTAGGAGGGCACCTATTTTCCCTCTGCTAAAAATCAGCAAGTCTAGGGACTAGACATAGGCACACTAGATCCAGTTCAGCTAGAGAAGAGTTATTGTCCCTGGCAGAATTTAGACGAACAAGAAGGGATCAAGGAATACCCAGGGCACCAAGGGCTCAGTCAGCCCCAAGAAATACCACTGCGGCTCCCATTAATCCTCCCAACATGGCCTTCTTTGTAGGAAATTACCAGTCTCCTTTTTTGTTCAATGATTACCATGATATGCCCAAGAACCCAGACAAATTTTGTTCAAAATTTAGAGTGAATGATCTAGATAGGACTATAGATGAGCACATCAAAATATTTGAATCTAACATGTTCATGTTGCAAGTATAGTATGAGGATGTGATATGCATGTTGTTCCCTTATTCCCTGCAGGATGAGGCTTATTACTGGTTTGCTAACCTCCCTGTAGCATCCATAAATTCATGGCTGAACCTAAAGACTACTTTTCTGGATAGGTTTCGTATGCCCACCACCCGAGCTGATCTTTATTAGTCTTTTGTAGAGATTCATTGAGATAAGGTGATATGATAAGTTCCTTTAACAATAAATTCCAGAAGGCTTATAGCCGTTTGCAGGCTCCTTATTCTATAGATCAAGTTGTTGCCCTACCCATTTACTATGCTGCCTTGGACAAACTTACCTCCATGTTCTCAAGGAGAGCTAACCCAATCCCTGCTACTTTAGCTCAAGCGTATTCTACTACTGTCACTGTACGTACCCAGCTAGGGCAAACAACTTCTGGTCCATTAAACCATATGGGGCCTATTGAAATGCTGAATCAAATACCTATGATCAATCAAGCATTGGCTAACCATACTCCTGTGATGAACCCAATTCCAAATCTAGCTACAACACAAGCCTTGGTAATCCACCTAGGCAATCCAGTAGTTGAAATGCCTCCAACACAAATGCCTTTCCTATGGTCTTCAGAAATAGCCAAGACCAAAGAAGACAAAGATGATATCAAAGAACTATTTAAGCAAATGAAGAAGCTTACTACTGAGGTTACTCACCTCAAGAACTAGAATGCTTATCTGCAGCAGAGGGGATATAATCAGCAACATTTCTAGAATCAACAGTACTCCTAGAACCAAAGTCAGAACCAGTTCCCAAATCAGAATCAGTACCAAAATTAGAACTTTTAGTAGCAGTCAAACCGATCTTGGAACACCAAACCAAACAATGGAGGAGTACCTTCACCCTTGGAAAATTAGAACAATGATACCAAGCCCCCAGGACGTATGATGTTGGCTGAAGTAGCTTTATCCACTTGGTGTAGACTACACAACACGAATGCTCATTCTGAACTAGACTGCCCAGAATTCTAGATTGCATCCAGTATCTTCCAAATGGAGATTCAAAATGCTGAAAATCAAGAGACTCCACCGATAGGATATGAAATTGTTCCTTCTCAAAGGTATGATACTGCCCTAGTTCTTGATAGTTACACTTTTCCATTCCAAGATGATAATCAGCTTGAGGAAGAAGGGTCTGAAGAAGTTAATGCATATCAACAGTACAATAAGACTCCTTACAACCTGAGAAGTAGCAAGCCTAAAGGTCCTTTCACCACTTCCATCCCTCCAAATAGCTATCAAATCCCACCAGACCCAAAAGCTACCAATAATCTTGAACCCCTGAAAGTTCCCCACCAATCAGTATACTAGGGTACTGCTACTGTTGCAGAAAATTCTCAAAGATCTGACATAGTGAAGATGGGGTAGTATGTAGCTGAAGAACTAAAGAAAATGAAGATCATTTTTTTTGTATACGAGTTGCTTAAAATACCTAAGGTTAGGACATCTTTCTTCCAAGATGTAGGTGCTGGAACTAGAACTGATTATGTCCCAAAAGAAAACATCACCAAGGATAGCATTGATAAAGGGAAGGAAAGAATACATGTGACCGATGTAGAACAAAAGATGACAGTGTATAAATACATGAGAGAAAGTCCTCCTTTCCTCTTAACGCTCAGGATATTCAATAGGAACCTTCATAACTGTTTAGTAGATTCTGGTGCTTCCACAAATGTAATGCCACTATCAGTCTGCAAAGCCCTTGGGCTTACTCTAGCCAAGTCTTCTAGGAAGGTGACACAGTTAGATAAGACCGAAGTAAATGTAGTGGGTGAGTTGAACATGATACACACACAATTGGCTTCTAATCCTAGGGTACAACAGTATATAGATATTCAAGTAGTAGACATTCCAGTTCAATATGGCATGCTCCTGAGTAAAGACTAGTATAGGACTTTGAACGGTTATATGACAACCAACTTTTCCCACATGTGGCTGCCATGGAAAGGATTGGCAAATCAGATCTGTATTGAAAGAGAGCCCAAGATGAAACATATTGTGATGGGTGAAAGTTAGGTTTAGCAGATTAGGCAAAGTCATGAAACCCTAACCCTGCCATCATCAAGGAATCTAATCTAAATGAAATCAAAGAACAATGCAATTCAAGCATAACATCACCTAGACTATGCAATTCCTTGTTTGAGAGATGTGGACTGCTTCTTCAACAATGAACAATTGCAATGCTGAAAGCTGCCATGATGGATGATGAAAGCTCAATGAATGCTCAGATGCTCAAGATGCTCAAGATGATAATGTAGGTGCTAAATGATTGCTGGATATCTCATATGGAGTGAGAGGGTGTTTATATAGGACTCAACCAAGATCAATCGACGGTGGAGATTCAGAGTCTTTGTGAATGGCTAGGATTGAAAGTTACTAAATTTAGGTTCCATTAGTTGTGCATGTGAAGGATATGAATGAATGTTGTCTTACAACACATGATTGACTAGACAAGTGTTGGAATGTGACAAAAGATGAGTGTTTAATTCAAATAAAATATTTGAATTAGTTGTAATATGAGTTGGATATTAATTAAATAAATTAAATTTATTTAATTAATAGAATAAATGAATAAAATGGGATAAGATATGATGTGGAAATTAATTAAATAAATAAAACTCATTTAATTAATTGGGATGAGGATAGGATAAATGGGATTATGATGTGGAATTAATTAAATAAATAAAATTTATTTAATTAATTGGCTTAATGGTTAATGATTTAACAAGGTGTTGCTAGACATGGACAAAGTTGGGACAAATTTGGGTGTCTACATTTTGCCCCTCTTTGATACAATGTTCGATAGAGCGTTGTGTCAAAGAAGATATGATATGCGTTCGATAAACAAGTTATGCCGCAGTGTAACTGGCAGATGATGCCCCCTTGAGAGGTAAGCCAGGCTAACCAGGAAGGGCTGGGTTGGTTCTCGATAGAAGAAAAGGCGAAAAAGAAGGCAGACATGAAGAAAATGGGGGTTGGATGGCAGAAAAGAGGCTATGGCATGGAAGAATTAGGGTTGGAGGAAGGGCTATAAGTAGGTTCTTCAATGGCAAATAGGCTCATTTGTGCTCATTTGTACTCAGAAACTAGAGAAATCTAGAGCTCCTGAGAGTGAGAGTTACAGAGCTAGCAGGATGGTTATTCCACGCAGGGATCATCGGGCGGAGCGAGTGAGGACACATGGGTGACTAGAGGGAGCAGGCGCACCGGTATGTTTCAAAACATTTCCCAAAAGCGTGTAATTAATAGCCGAAAAGCGTAATTAATGCACACACATCACCAAAAGCGACTGGGTTAGGAAATAGCACTTTTAGGTCGCTTATGTAGGAATATAACACGCTTATGGTAGTCTGGGTTGCTTATGGGCGCGGGTAGGTCACTTAGGCAAAAACGGATCACATCCTGTTGGTGGGAAAAACACAGGCGAAAAGCGCGTAAAGAGCAAAATGCGTTGCTTATGGGCAAATATCGCGCGCATAAAGTAGTTTGGCTCGCTTATGGATAGAAATGGCTCGTATAAAGTAAACAGCACGCGCATAAGGCTAGAATGGTCGCGGGTAGTGATGTGGCTCGCGTATGGTGAGGAACTAGGCACATATAGTTTATGGCTCACTTTTAGGGAAAAGATACCCATATATAGCAAATAGCATGCCTATAAAGCAAAGATTAGCGCTTAGAGAAGTAGAGCTCGCTTATAGGTAAACAGTAAGCGCATGAGTAGAAATAGCTCGCGTATAGACAAAACAGGTGCGCAGATGGTAAAGCTAGTCGCTAGTGAGCTAGGAAGAAGCGCATGTGGTAAAATGGACCGCTTATGGTAGATGTAGGGTAAAATAGCAAATAGATAAGCAGATATTGATATGGATGACTAACGGAATGAACTGACAAGAATAAATGGATGATGCAGGATGTACTACCGCCTGTTGGTTTTTTCCCAGACTGGATGCTTATTCCTAGATTTCCCTACAAGGTAGCCATCAGTGATCAACAGGATCTCTGGGCTAGGGGCCAACAGTGTAGGAGATAGACTCTATATTTTATCTCCTCTTCTTCTTCAGGCTCTGCAAGACCTAGGGGGGTATTCCCTACTCAACATCCATGAGGATATGCATACAAGGCTAGGATGCTGACAGAAAGTAGATAAGTCCTCCTGTAAGTAGACCAAAACTGAAAGATAAGAGCAAAGGGGCTAGCTTTGGGCCTATTTGCAGTTGTAGACAGAGGACTGAGGATCCTATAACTAATTCTAATGTCCTAAAGATTGTTTTAGATTTAGATTTTGATTTTAAGTTTGGATGCAAAGCTGGACATGGTTGTAACACAAACACAAAGCAAGATTGGTGCCTATCCAGGGCCTGGAGTCAGTAGACATACACCTGTGAATGATCAGCATGAACAGCTAAAACTGGATTTCAGGGGATATATGTGATACCTGCCTTACAGATATCTCCCAATATAGAGTGTTAAGTTATCCCTACTTATGGCATCCCTACTGCAGTATACCCTTCCCAATGTTTAACCTGAAAACAGTTTAATCCACCCTTCGAGCAGAAGTTAAGAGATCATACATTCAACACAGGAATTCTATGTTCTAGAGTCTCAAATATTACTTAAATATCCAGACTCAGAAGAAAGATACATGCAATACTGGAGACAGAATTAACAAAACACATGCTAAGATAGCATTTCTCATATAAGATTAATCATGAAATCAGTGGGTCCATGCCAAAACATACAACAAGAGATACATAGACTCACAGGTTTAGCTGTACAGAGCAACTAGATCAGCTTGTTTTGAATTACAAAGAAAAAAATCTTCAACTTTCAACAACCTTCAAATGAGCAACACAACCTGCTATATACAGCAAGGAAGGTTCCCAACATTAATTACATAGTTGACCAAAAAACCTGCCAGATACACAGTATCAGAAAAATGGCGCTCAACGCATTGAATGCGGCAGGTAGAAGAGGGGATAGAAGAAGATCTTGAGCCATGAGCCGCCAGCCGTGGATGTACAACTTCAGTCGGGTACTGGATCCGTCCACGCCATCGCCCATACCTCTCCAACAATCGCCATTAATGGCGCACCAACCCGCGGCCTTGGGAAATGTAGAAAACTGTGCATCGCAACCATTTCCTGCCAAGATACATCGTCATGATATTTGAAAATATGCAGGGTCGAATTATCCCACATGCACCCCGCGATGACCTCTTCAACACTTTATATACTAGGTCATGAGCATATATGATGTCGGTGCTTTTGCTCCTGACGACACTAGTATAAGACTTCATCATCATTATCCTTCAACAACATGATATCTTGTCGCTTGAAATATCACCCTGACGTAAGCATCATATCGCAATATAACCTGCATGATAATCGCCTTCATCGGCACAACCTGATCCATCGGAGGAAGATCCTCCTACTTAACCAATATCAAAAGTCTGGCCGATGAAAAATCCTGATGACGTCACCGTCATATCCTGCTGATGTCATAAGCATATCTGCCTACTGCGCACCTCCTCATATCCGGATGATGTCATCATCATGTTTGCAAATATTGGGGGATCTCCACAAGATGATCAGTGTTAGAAATATGACCCCCCTCGGACCTTGATGACGTCATCATCATATCGACATCAGGATGATATTCGGAAGATAACCGGATATTTGGAAATATCATCCTGATGCACAAATATCATGCTGCACTGTAGCTCCACTATAAGATAGGGGTGATAGATGAATATGCCAGATATTTGAAAAGATCACCCCCCACTAGATAATGCACGAAGCCGACAGGCGGATATCTCCCTTCAGAAATATCATGATGCAGACAGTCAGAAAAGCGGATATCACCCTGACGTAAGAATGACGTCAGCATCATCAGGATGATAAAACAATGAACATGAAGTGATACAACAACATCAGGATGATATTGACTAAGATCATCCTGACGTTCAAAATATGATGACCATGATGAATATCGGGTCACACTTAGAACTTTACAGCAACATCATCAGGATGATCTTAACAAAGATCACCCGATGTTAAAATATCACCCCGCGAAAGATCATGCAGGCAGAAAATATGATGACCCTCGCAAGCAACACGGCGATAACTGGAAATATGATGATGATGATGACCCTTAAGAAAAAACAAGTCAGGTCAAACAACTCAGAAAATAACCCCTTCAGAAGATCAGGGTGACATCATCATCATAAAAGGGCAAGGTGATATTTGGAAAATCACCAGATACTTGAAAAATCACCCCCGCAAGCAAATCAGGGCACACTGTAGCTCATCAGCAGGATCGGGATAATATCCAAACATCACCCGATATTGAAACATGATGATCCTGATGAAAAATCTGGTCAACAGAAAATCATGATGATGCTGACCCCTTCCCTTAGAATATCATGATGATGATGATCTTCTCCCCTTAAGAAAATATGATGCCGCAGCTGAAAAATGCCGAGGAGGTCCAACACTTAGAACATTTTGGATTTTTAGGGACGGGGCCATGCAGAAAAACCTTGGACATAAAATATCACCAACATAGGCTCCGATTGGGGACGTGCAGGTGTAAGACTGCAGCGAGAACCAGATCTCCGGGCAGACCAGACAAAAAGCCAAAAAGCACGAGCTGTACAAGGCATTTACACTATACATAATTTTACACATGTGCACAGAGACAAGTCATCTATGCAAAATAGAATTTAAGGAATTGACCATGCACAGGCAATTCCAGAACTTCACCATCTAGGGCTTGGAGGAAATAAGAATCCTCCCCATGAGTGCTGCAAATCTGATATGGGCCCATCCATAAGGGTTCAAATTTACCATGTTTACCCTTTTCTTGACCTTTTGCATTCCAAATGAGCACCAGATCATTGACTTGAAACTTCCTTTTTGTAGTTCTCCTGTCAAACTGATATTTCACATCTTGTTGTCTTTTGAGATTGATCTGGCGGGCTTTCCTTCTGTTTTCATCCAATGCAACCAGCTGGTTCACTCTTTTTATCATGGAGTCTTCAATCTCCTCATCATTTTCCTGAATGAATCTGTAAACTGGTAGGAGATTGTTTATGGGCAATCTGGCTGATGCACCATATACTAGCTCAAAGGGTGACATCCCAATAGCCCTTTTTACTGTCACTCTGTCAGCCCATATTGCTAAGTTCAATTTTGAGTCCCAAGCTCTCTTGTTCTTGTCCAGTATCCTCTTGATAATTTTCATGATGCTTTTATTGCTTGATTCCGCTTGACCATTCCCTTGTGGGTGATATGGTGATGTATATGATAGATTTATCCCATACCTGTTGCAAAAATCAACAAATTCACCTGATCTGAAGCACATAGCATTATCAGTGACTATCTTGAATGGTACTCCAAACCTGATGATAATATTTTCTAGCATGAAATCTGTCACCACCTTACTTGTAGCTCTCTTAGTTGGAATGGCCTCAATCCATTTGGTAAAGTAATCAGTTGCCACCAAAATCCAACTGTGTCCCCCACTTGATTTGTCTGCAATTTCCCCTATGAAGTCAATTCCCCATTGCTGAAATGGAGCATCCACAGTTACAGTTCTGAGGGGTAAAGCACCATCATATTTCAACTTTCCTGAAAATCTTTGGCAAGGGTCACACTTCCTCACTAACTTTTGTGCATTTGAAAAGAGAGTGGGCCACCAATATCCTGCTCTGAGAATTTTATGAGCTGTTGTTTGGGCAGTATAATGTCCACCACACAATCCTTTATGCATATCAATCAAAACATTGTTAGCCATATCCTCATCCACACATCTCAGCAGCACACCATCAGGGTTTTTCCAGTATAGCTCACCTTGAACAATAACATACCTGATTGCATGTAACTTTAAAGTCCTCTTTTGACTGTCACTGAAATGGGAAGGACAATTCAGATTTTGCAAGTAGTAGATAATATCCTTGTACCATTCAGATCCTGATACATTTACACTCTCATTTTGGACTGCATTAACTTGGCATGCTTCCAAGTTTGACTGTGCCATCATCTTGGCTAATCCTTGTCCTCTTATCAACTTGGTAATCTGTATGTCTATGTTGAACTCTTGCAGTTTGTTTATCCATCTGCACCTTCTTCCAGTCACCTCCTGCTGAGTGAATATGTCTTTGACTGCTGCATGGGGTACATATGCAATTATATATGATCCTACCAAGTATGGTCTGAAACTTTTGATGGCTCTGACTAGTGCATATGCCTGTTTTTCCATAATATCATACTTCAACTCAGAGGCCTGCAAGGACATACTGAAGAAAGCTATGGGCTGTTCAAAACCATCTTCATTTTTCTGTAACAAACATGCAGCAACAGTATGAAAGGAAGCAAATGAAAATACTTGGAATGGCCTAGAAAAATCAGGAGATTTAAGAACAGGGGCCATCTTGATTGCCTCTTTGATACTCTGAAATGATTCTATTACTTCACTTCCCCAGTAGAGTCACCAATTTCTGTTGGTTTTTTCCCAGACTGGATGCTTATTCCTAGATTTCCCTACAAGGTAGCCATCAGTGATCAACAGGATCTCTGGGCCAGGGGCCAACAGTGTAGGAGATAGACTCTGTATTTTATCTCCTCTTCTTCTTCAGGCTCTGCAAGACCTCGGGGGGTATTCCCTACTCAACATCCATGAGGATATGCATACAAAGGCTGGGATGCTGATAGAAAGCAGATAAGTCCTCCTGTAAGTAGACCAAAACTGAAAGATAAGAGCAAAGGGGCTAGCTTTGGGCCTATTTGCAGTTGTAGACAGAGGACTGAGGATCCTAAAACTAATTCTAATGTCCTAAAGATTGTTTTAGATTTAGATTTTGATTTTAAGTTTGGATGCAAAGCTAGACATGGTTGTAACACAAACACAAAGCAAGATTGGTGCCTATCCAGGGCCTGGAGTCAGTAGACATACACCTGTGAATGATCAGCATGAACAGCTAAAACTGGATTTTAGGGGGATATATGTGATACCTGCCTTACAGATATCTCCCAATATAGAGTGTTAAGTTATCTCTACTTATGGCATCCCTACTGCAGTATACCCTTCCCAATGTTTAACCTAAAAATAGTTTAATCCACCCTTCGAGCAGAAGTTAAGAGATCATACATTCAACACAGGAATTCTATGTTCTAGAGTCTCAAATATTACTTAAATATCCAGACTCAGAAGAAAGATACATGCAATACTGGAGACAGAATTAACAAAACACATGCTAAGATAGCATTTCTCATATAAGATTAATCATGAAATCAGTGGGTCCATGCCAAAACATACAACAAGAGATACATAGACTCACAGGTTTAGCTGTACAGAGCAACCAGATCAGCTTGTTTTGAATTACAGAGCCAAAAATCTTCAACTTTCAACAACCTTCAAATGAGCAACACAACCTGCTATATACAGCAAGGAAGGTTCCCAACATTAATTACATAGTTGACCAAAAAACCCGCCAGATACACAGTATCAGAAAAATGGCGCTCAACGCATTGAATGCGGCAGGTAGAAGAGGGGACAGAAGAAGATCTTGAGCCATGAGCCGCCAGCCGTGGATGTACAACTTCAGTCGGGTACTGGATCCGTCCACGCCATCGCCCATACCTCTGCAACAATCGCCATTAATGGCGCACCAACCCGCGGCCTTGGGAAATGCAGAAAACTGTGCGTCGCAACCATTTCCCGCCAACATACATCGTCATGATATTTGAAAATATGCAGGGTCAAATTATCCCACATGCACCCCGCGGTGACCTCTTTAACACTTTATATACTAGGTCATGAGCATATATGATGTCAGTGCTTTTGCTCCTGACGACACTAGTATAAGACTTCATCATCATTATCCTTCAGCAGCATGATATCCTGTCGCTTGAAATATCACCCTGACGTAAGCATCATATCGCAATATAACTTGCATGATAATCGCCTTCATCGGCACAACCTGATCCATCGGAGGAAGATCCTCCTGCTTAACCAATATCAAAAGTCTGGCCGATGAAAAATCCTGATGACGTCACCGTCATATCCTGCTGATGTCATAAGCATATCTGCCTACTACGCACCTCCTCATATCCGGATGACGTCATCATCATGTTTGCAAATATCAGGGGATCTCCACAAGATGATCAGTGTTAGAAATATGACCCCCCCGGACCTTGATGACGTCATCATCATATCGACATCAGGATGATATTCGGAAGATAACCGGATATTTGGAAATATCATCCTGATGCACAAATATCATGCTACACTGTAGCTCCACTATAAGATAGGGGTGATAGATGAATATGCCAGATATTTGAAAAGATCACCCCCCACTAGATAATGCACGAAGCCGACAGGCGGATATATCCCTTCGGAAATATCATGATGAAGACAGGCAGAAAAGCAGATATCACCCTGACGTAAGAATGACGTCAGCATCATCAGGATGATAAAACAACGAACATGAAGTGATACAACAACATCAGGATGATATTGACTAAGATCATCCTGACGTTCAAAATATGATGACCACGATGAATATCGGGTCACACTTAGAACTTTACAGCAACATCATCAGGATGATCTTAACAAAGATCACCCGATGTTAAAATATCACCCCGCAAAAGATCATGCAGGCAGAAAATATGATGACCCTCACAAGCAACACGGCGATAACTGGAAATATGATGATGATGATGACGACCCTTAAGAAAAAACAAGTCGGGTCGAACAACTCAGAAAATAACCCCTTCAAAAGATTGGGGTGACATCATCATCATAAAAGGGCAAGGTGATATTTGGAAAATCACCAGATACTTGAAAAATCACCCCTGCAAGCAAATCAGGGCACACTGTAGCTCATCAGCAGGATCGGGATAATATCCAAACATCACCCGATATTGAAACATGATGATCCTGATGAAAAATCTGGTCGACAGAAAATCATGATGATGCTGACCCCTTCCCTTAGAATATCATGATGATGATGATCTTCTCCCCTTAAGAAAATATGATGCCGCAGCTAAAAAATGCCGAGGAGGTCCAACACTTAGAACATTTTGGATTTTTAGGGACGGGGCCATGCAGAAAAACCTTGGACATAAAATATCACCAACACCGCCATTGTTATCACGAGAGCCACATCCGAGAGATTTGTGATTGGTGAGGCGGTTGGATGCAGAGGAGCTTCTAGTGTTAGAGATCCTGGGCTTGGAGCATGTATCCTGATTAGAGCCAGTTCAGGCACATCGGGGGCTGATGACAGCGATGGTGGAGCGATGGATGAGCGAGCACAGTTCATTCTTGTTACCGACAGGAGAGGCGATCATCACTTTAGAGGATGTGTTTCAGATTTTGAGGATTCCGATAGATGGGGATCATGTGGATTATGATCTGGAGATGGGTCCAGCGGCATTTAGGAGATTATTTGGGACACCAGACATCGGAGCAGAGGGTTCAGAGATTCCGATGGGGAGGATGGAGGAGCTCTGTGACAGGTTATAGCGGGTAGTGGTGGCTATCATTAGATGGCTAGTGGGTGATAGGAGAGCCAAAGGTTTTCCCGTAGGATGGGGGACAGTGATGGAGGGCATGTTTTCGTATGACACGAGATATGCATGGGCAGAGTGTGTGTTGGGATAGCTCTATCATTACCTGCATGATTGCGCGTATATGTTTGGAGCTAGTATGTCGGCAGGAGTGACAGTGTTGCATGTATGGGCGTATGAGCACATTCTAGTTACGAGACCAGAGGGATGGGTGGCTAGAGCAGTAGGAGAGCCATTTGCATGGATGTATAGAGGGGCTTTGACATATCGACAGCGCCGAGGTGTGGTATACTGGCGGAGGAGATTGGATGAGGTGGATAGATTTGTATGGAGGCCATGGCTAGGATGTGAGCAGTGGGATGAGGAGGATGCAGAGCTTGTCTATGCTAGATAGGCGAGATACATTTTTGGACGCAGCATGTATATTATAGAGCGCTATTTGCCAGAGAGATCCTTGAGACAGTTTGGAGAGGCATAGGCAGTACCAGTAGGTGATGCCGTTTTTGGGAGGACGAGGCAGGAGGTATTTGACTGGGGTCCAGAGGTTGTGGTTGACATAGCTTTGGCAGAGAGAGATGGATTACAGCCAGTAACATGGCAGTGGGAACGAGGTCCTGCAGATCCAGGCACATTACTAGAGTATGATGTATACTGGGCGACAGCGAGGCCGACTCGGTTGACACGAGATGGGGAGATTGGATAGATTGGGATGGAGAGACCAGTTTAGAGGAGACGACAATGGGCTCCACCAGCACAGGCTATTGTACCAGCCGCACCAGGGATACAAATGCCAGAGCAGGTGCCAGGTCAGCCTGCTATATTAGCACAGCCTCAGGCACAGATTGGAGCAGGGGATGATGTTGGTATTCAGCAGCTGCGGAGACGGATTAGAGAGGAGAGGAGATGGAGGCAGTGAGTGCAGATGAGGCTGAGGAGGGTGGAGATGGATAGGCATCAGGCGGTGATTAGTCTGCGGCATGCGAGAGCACAGGCACAGACCTATCAGGCTCAGCTATAGTTGAGAGCACAGGGGGGAGATGGACAGGATGACAGTGCTCTAGTCAGAGTGACTGGAGAGAGAGATGCAACTAGACAGCATGAGCAGATGATGAGACTAGAGCGAGACACTGCGATACAGCAAGAGCAGGCTATGAGAGCAGAGAGGGATGGGCTGCGAGCTGAGAGAGATAGTATGCGGGCTGAGAGAGATAAGGAGGTGCAGTAGTTGTAGGGGATGACCAGTGAACGAGATAGAGCAGTGGCTACCTTGGGGACTGATGGAGCTATGATGTACTTGGCCACACAGTTGATAGGGGTACAGGTAGAGCTTCAGAGAGTGTAGGGTGAGGCTGAGTATTACAGAGGCTTGTACTATGGAGCTGTGCCAGCAGAGCAGAGGTAGCCTAGTTTCAGGAGTAGGTCAGGGGCTTCAAGTTCACGGAGGACAGGTGGATCTCGATCAGTAGCCTCAGTGGTGGGGCCATCGAGAGATAGAGGACCAGGTACAGGACCTAGTGGTGGTGGTGGTCAGGGCGAGGGAGCTGCCAGTAGTCACTAGGGCTACCTTGTGTATTTTGTATTATGATGAGGCCTAGAGCCGATTTTGTACATTTAGTCCATCAGGGCTCAGCTTGTATTGTAGACACTTGTATTTTGACACACATGTATATATATGGCGGTTTTGGCGATCTATATGATGTTGTAATGGTTCTTATGTGGATATGATGATGGCTATGCATGTTTTATGGATTATATATGGATGTTTATGCAAATGTTAATGGATGGAAAATGTGTGAATATGTAAATGGTAATGATATGGATAGGTTTATGCATATAGATAGATGGTAATGAAAGGTATATATGATGGACTTATGTATGTCTAACACACTTGTTTTGCAGGAGCGGGAATGTGGACAAAAGATGATAAAAATGATTGATCTTGGCTGAGTATGATGGAATGGATGGATAGGATGAATAGATAGGATGATGATGGGCATCTTTCAAGTAATTGCTTAGAATGAAAATAAATGCAGTCCTTATGTTTGATATAGCATATGAATGTTATGCACCAGGGTATAAGAGACCAAGGTGTCGAGATATCCAATGCGCAACTAGCGTGTTACAATCTTGTTTGAATGCATGAGGTCAAGATGTTGAGCCAACATGCACAAGATACGAATAACAGCTAGTGTTGGACTTTGACGCTACAAACAATGGTTTGAGCTTATCTCCACTACACATAAGGATAGCTTGCTGGTTATATGTATGGAGTTAGTCTTAACATAGAATAGTCTCAAATGCATAAGAGACTGTTTAGCTTCTCAGATGCTAGAGATATTGATATGTAAGATGCTAATCCCAACACATACAAGATACCAATACACATAGGAAGAGAATAAGATCATCCCGCAAACACGGCATACGAAAGCTATATGACCATGCCCCAGTCCTTACTTCATCGCAACATACCAAGATATAAATAGATCAAGGCATTCTTGATTAGGCATAGGAAAGGGACAAATGATAAAACAAAAGATACTGTCAGCATGTTCTCTTGCCAAATTTTGGGTGCTCTTGGATAGATCAAGCTGGCGCCTTGTTAAGAGGAAAGCTACATCCTGTTGAAGGCTAAAGTTGTTGATAAACTGCTATAGCAAATGTTGGCTTAAGGCATGCGGACAAATAGCTTATGGCTTACCTTTGATTGGTTAAAGTGCTTGAGCTTTCAATAGACACGTGGTTTGCTTCCTGTTTGAGCTAATCAAAGAGAAGAAGATGGGGTGGATCATCTGTGCTTGAGTACTGGAAACTTCCTTCGTATTCCAGACTGCCTACATACCCTGTATCCACGGGATCAAAGCACATTTATGATGAAGATGAGACATGATGAATATGTAGTTCTGGGTATTATTGATGATGTAAATGATGAAAGATAGAAGAATATAAGCTGAAAGATTGAAGGATGTTTAGAAGAAAGATGAATGATGAATTGTGAAAAGGGCTATCGTCTTAGCCTGAATCAGAGTGCTTCCTTCGCATCTCAGATTGCCTACATACCTTGTATCCACGGGATCAAAGCACATTTATGATGAAGATGAGACATGATGAATATGTAGTTCTAGGTTTTATTGATGATGTAAATGATGAAAGATAGAAGAATATAAGCTGAAAGATTGAAGGATGTTTAGAAGAAAGATGAATGATGAATGATGAAAAGGGCTATCGTCTTAGCCTGAATTAGAGTGCTTCCTTCGCATCTCAGATTGCCTACATACCCTGTATCCACAGGATCAAGGCGTCAACGATAGAGCTGGATGTAGTTCTTATTGATGTCGCTAATTGGTTGGATGTTTGATCAAGTGATGTTTGTTGCGATTGTTGGATGAAGGTGGATAGATTGCGAAGATATGGGTCCTGGTTGCAAATTGTTAGGTCACATTTGTCGTTGGATAGATGCCATGGCTAAAGTTGATAAGGTTTGCTATGTTGTATGCTGAGTTGTTTGATGTGTTATGAGCGAGAGATAACAGTATCCACTTCCAAATAAGACTCAACAAATGCCCCCAATGTGGGATGAGGTTTATTATGCAGAAGCGATGATGCAGAAAGGATGTGGTCAAGATGCTAAGGTGCCAAAAGATATAGGTATCACGACAATGTCTCAAATATGATAGCTAGCATTGGCAAAGATGAAAATGAAAGGCTATGTGTGGCATTGCGAGGTGGATTGTGATTATGGCTTATACAAGATAAAATGGGGGAAATATGATCAAATGAGTCAAGCAGATGAGGGAAGCTAGTCACTACACATAGCACCTGTTTGCCAGGTTTTCACTATGGTACTTATCCAAGGCACCTGTTTACCAGGTTTTCACCAGAGGACGGATTATTTATCTTCTTTTTTTTTGTTTTTTGTTTTTTTTTGTTTGTTTTTTTTGTTTTTTTTTTGTTTGGGATAGTTGAGATTCATGGATAAAACTTCTTGAGATGAACGCTGTTGACTGGTTCATCTAAGGGAATGCCTTTGGGTGTTGACAAAGTGTAGGCGCCCGATCCATAGACTGCTGTGATAATGAAAGGACCAAGCCAATTGGGTTCAAACTTGCCATGTTTCTCTCGATGTTGTTGATTCCTTTGGTTTGCTTTAAGGACAAGGTCGCCAACTTGAAATCTGTGTTCTCTGATCTTTTTGTTGTAGCTGCGGCGTAGCCAGTTTTGGTAGACTTGAAGATGGTTCAATGCTATAAGGCGACATTCATCTAATAGTTCAAGATCATGGAGTCTTGATACTCGATATTCTTCATCTGAGATAGTATGTTGTAGGGATATGCGCAAAGAGGGGATCTCAACCTCGATAGGCAAAATAGCTTTAGTGCCATAGACGAGAGCATAGGGTGTGGCTCTAATGGGAGTTCTGATGCTTGTTCTATATGCCCATAATGCAGGATGCAGTTGTAGATGCCAATCGCGACCAGCTTCATTAACAGTCTTTTTAAGGATCTTGATGATTGTCTTATTAGAGGCTTCAGCTTGACCATTGCTCTAAGGATAGTAAGGCGTAGAGAATCTATGTTGAATATGGAACTTGTTGCAAATATCTCTAACCTCTTGGTTCTTGAAAGGGCGACCATTGTCGGAGACAATAGCTTGAGGAACTCCATAACGACAGATAATATAATGTAAGATGAATTTGGCTCTTTGTTTACCTGTGATATAGGTCATTGGTATGGCTTCTACCCACTTCGTGAAATACTCAATGGCAGTAATAATGAACTTATGACCGTTGGATGAAGTAGGATGGATTTTACCTATGAGATCAAGTCCCCATTGTGAAAAAGGCCATGGAGTGATAATAGGCTAAAGCTCATGTGCTGGTGCATGTATTAGATCTCCATGTTTCTGACATTGTAGACATCTCCTTGCAAATTGTTGTGCATCTTTTTCCATAGTTGGCCAATAGTATCCTACTCGTAGAAGTTTCTTAACAAGGCTAGGGCCAGCGGAATGCGAACTGCAGACACCTTCATGTACTTCACATAAGGCCATTTTTGCTTCCTCAGAATCAAGACATCTAAGAAGGATACCATCAAGACTCCGGCGATAAAGAGTGTCTCCTAAGATAGTGTAACGAGAGGCTCAACGGATAAAGGTTTTGCGCTGGGTGTTAGATAGTTGAAATGGAAAGGTTTGATTACGAAGATACTCGTATATATCCTTGTACCACGACGAGTTGGGACCAACAATTTCACATATGAGCTCAGACTGTGGAACTTCAAATGCTGGGATCAAAAGCTGTTCGACCAAGAATTCACATTTATGGGTGTTAGATGGCATGTCTAAAAGAGATCCAATCATAGCCATGGCATCTGCTGCTCTGTTTTGTAGTCTTGGAATTTTCTCAAAGGTAATATCCTCAAAATATTTCTTGAAATCGTCCACCATTAGCTTGTATGGAAGAAGCTTCTCATCTTTTGTTTGATATTCATCTAAGACCTATTTGATAACCAGCTGAGAATCACCAAAGACTCGTAACTATTTGATAGCCCATTGTACTGCCATGCGCAAGCCTGTGATTAAAGCTTCATACTCTGCTATATTGTTGGTACATGGGAATGCTATTCTGTATGATTTAGGTATACAATCTCCGTGAGGGGTGACAAACAAGATACCTGCTCCAGAACCATGTTGTGTGTATGATCCATCGAAGTATAGCTGCCATCGTGCTGGAGAATTCAAATTAAACAATCCTTCATCAGGGAATTCTAGATATACTGGCTGAATGTCTGTGATGGGTGCTTCAGCTAATTGATCAGCAATAACTTGTCCTTTGATGGCTTTGCGGTTCACATATTGTATGTCAAATTCACTTAAGATCATAACCCATTTTGCTAATCTCCCTGTGAGAAGTGCTTTTGAGAGAAGATACTTGAGGGGATCCACATTAGAGATGAGCTTTGTTGTTTGGTTCAACATATAGTGTCGCAACTTTTGGGAAGCAAACACTAATGCTAAACAAGCTTTTTCCATGAATGAGTAATTGAGTTCATATCCCACAAGGGTTTTGCTGATGTAGTAAATGGCTTGTTCTTTTCCTGAATCATCATGTTGAGCTAGAAGGGCACCCAATGCTACAGTTGTTGATGATATATAGAGTAGTAATGGACGATCAGGTATTGGAGGTACTAACACAGGAGGTGTTGCCAAGTATTCCTTTATCTTGTCAAAAGCTTGTTGACACTTTTCATCCCACTTAAAAGGTTCACCCTTATGAAGAAGGTGCTGAAAAGGATGACATTTATTTGCTAGTTGTGAGATAAACCTGCGGATAGCTTGTAGCCTACCTTGTAAACTGTGAAGTTGTTTAAGATTCGTTGGTGGAGGCATTTCTATGATGGCTTTTACCTTAGCTGGGTCCACTTCTATTCCTCGTCGAGACATAATATATCCCAGCAGTTTTCCTGATGTTACACCAAATACACACTTCTTTGGGTTTAGTCTGACTTGGTATTTTTCTAATCGATCAAAGATTTGTGCCAATACATGTAGATGTCCTTCTCTTGTCTTAGATTTTCCCAGGATGTCATCAACATAGTCTTCCATGATAGTATGAAAAAGGTCATGAAAAATAACTGTCATGGCTCGTTGATAGGTAGCTCCAGCATTTTTGAGACCAAAAGGCATTACAACCCAGCAATATGTACCCCATGGACAGATAAAGGATGTTTTATCTTGATCTTCCTCTGCTATTCTGATTTGATTATAACCTGAAAATCCATCCATTAAAGATAGCATTTCATGTCCTGCTATAAGGTCTATAATGTTGTCTATGCTTGGTAGTGGAAAATCGTCCTTAGGACATGCTTTGTTAAGATCTCTAAAGTCTATGCAGCAGCGAACTCATCCATCTGGTTTTGCTATAGGTACTAAATTTGAAACCCATTCTGGATAATCAATAGGCTTTATAAATTTTGCTTCTAACAGTTTCTGAATTTTTGCTTTGACCAATAAGGCAACTTGTGGATGCATTTTGCGCATTTTTTGTTTGACAGGGTTTGCATCAGGAGATACTGCTAAATGATGTACCACAAGTGAAGGATCTAGACCTGGCATGTCTGCATAACTCCATACAAAATTTATAGCTCTTCTCATAAAAAATGTTGTGAAGTTTCTTCGTTTTTGCTCTGATAGTGATGCTGCCAAAAAAGTGATCTTTGGATTCTGCTCTATTCCCAAGTTCATCTTGTGATTTTTCAACTAGCACAGTTGATTTCTCATGGTAATCAGTGGCAACAGGAAGATCAAATCCCTCATTCTCAGGCGCCTCAGAGAGGTTTTCACCTTCGGATACGTCCTTTATTTTTACTTTTCCATGGTCAAGAGGCGCCTTTCAGTTTTCACCTAGTGACCTATTTTGTTGAATTTTGTTTATTTCACTTTTGTGACTGAAGGATTTGATACTTCCGCCAAAATATGCTAGTTTAGGTAAATCCATCATGAAACCTGCTTTATGATCACCTAGTGGAATACCTTGTCTCAAACCCATGAATTCTGCAATGGCTTCGTCATTTTCAAATGTATCTAATATCGGTGCCCCCTATTGGTCCCAATCGATGAGGTTAGGATATACGAGTGAAAGGCTAATGGAGGAATCATGATGGCTAGAAGAGGCTGCAAAAAACATGAAGATGGAATGTTCTTGAAAAAGGTCAGTGATATGAAGGGAGGAGTCATCGATAGTATCCGAGTTAGAAGTCTCTCCTACTGAAGAAGGTCCAACGTCAATATCAGAAATACACTTAATGTCTTTGGGTCGCGGTACCTCCGGTTGGTAACCAAGGCCTTGCTTATTAAACTTCTTAGACACAATAATGGGCTCAGTAGGTCCTTGTTCCTGTGATCCCAAGCCGCCATGTCCTTTATAGCCCATGTTCTTTATGATACGAAACCCATTGTTGTATCGCTCTACTTCAAGTTGGACTTGGTCATTTTCATCAAAGAATATCCAAGAGTTTATGTCCTTAATGTCTTCATCATCCAAGAAACCACCTTTAATGAATACTGTAGGGGGAGCTTTGATAACAGTGGAGGATGAAGTTGGCTTGGATGTAGAGGGCTTACCGTGGGATTTAGGAGATAATGGAAGGGTACCAACGCAATACGACTCTTGTAATTTGTATTCACCAGGGCCATGTTCGGTATATTTGATATGGAGGTTGGAAGCGGCGTTGCTAGATGAGGGCTTAAGAAGGTCAGATGGGTTTATATAGGATGAAGATGGATATGCCTCGGTGTTGATAGGAATGTGATTCGAACTCTGATATTTAGCTTGAAAGGCACGGCAAAACTCAAATGGATTGGGATCAGCTTGAATGGTAACCTCAACACCCTTATGTGGAAATTTAAGGCATTGGTGGTATGTAGAGGGAACTACTTTAAGGGTATGGATCCAAGGGCGACCAAGGATGATGTTGTAAGGAAGATCAATATCAAGGACTTGACAACGGGTTTCTATAATGATCGGCCCAACTTGAATAGGCAATAAGATAATCCCTTCGGTATCTCTTTCAGCATCATCATATGCTCTGATGGTAATAACCTTGGAGGTGTCAACATCTTTCTTAGAATATCCCAATTGCTTGATAAGCTTCAAAGAACATATATTAAGACCAGCTCCCCCATCTATCAAGACTCATTTGATACGGCGTTGTTTAACAAATACTTCAATATGGAGGGCTTCGTTATGTGAAGGATGAATGGAGGGTTGAAGATCTTTGTCGGAAAAGGTCAAGTGATAAGGAGCTGCAATGCTAGCGACCATAGATTGGAATTGCGTGATATTTATATTATTAGGCACCGAAGACTCTTGTAAGGCTTTATCGAGGATAGCTTTATGTGCGGGGGATATGCGGAGCAGCTCAAGAATAGATATGTGTGTGGGTGTTTTGCCAAGGTGATCCAAGAGGTTATAGTCAGAGAGAGGTCGAGGAGGATGAGGAGGTGCTCCTTGAATAGTAACTTGACCTCTTCATGTGGTTATGGCACAATCAGGTTTTCTCCCTTGGACGGTGATGGTAGAAATGCGAGCATGGTCAATGCGGCCAATGGTAGATGATTCGTAGTTATACGGAATAGCATTTCCAGCCTGAAGGTTATTTGTCTGATCATGAGATGGAAGTGGATTCTTGAAAGTCTCTAGATCATAGTTTGATGTTGATTGTTGGGCAGGTTGAGCCGTTGAAGGTGTGACGTTGATTAAACCTTGATCAATGTAGTCTTGGATAACATGTTTTAAGCACATACAACCATTTGTTTTGTGTCCTTTAATTCGATGGTAATCACAATACTCATTCTCTTTGTACCAAGGAGCTCGAAAGAGTGGTTCGCCATTTGGTGGTGCATCAGGTAGAATAATATCTCCTGCTTGAAGTAGCTTTTGAAGAACAACTTCCATGGGTTCCACTAATGGTGTAAATTGTCGGCGTGGATTGGAAGTTTGGCGTTGGTTTCTTCATTGTGGAAAAGGTTGTCTTGGTGTAGAGGCTGCTTGAATGTTGATAGGAGCTCTCATAGTTTGAATATTCTTTGCGTCTACAATATTGTCATTTACAACATTCTTGTTCTTGTTCCAAAAGCGAGACTTATCATTGGAATTTTGGGGAGAATCTTTGTTGTCACGATAGATCTTGATAGTGCCCTTGGCAATTAAGGCTCGTTCAATAATAACTCCTTTGGAAACTAGTTCATCAAAGGTGCTAGCACTTTTTAATTGTAGTTGGAATGACAGCTCAGGATGAAGATTTTGAACAAAGATGTCAAGCTGTTGTTTCTCAGGTATTTCCCATGATAATTTGCTAGCCATATTACGCCATCGTTGGGTAAAAGAAGAAAAGGGTTCACCGTTGCACTGTTTGGTATTGACAAGGTCATTCATATTTACCTCATGTTCAATGTTGAAGGCAAAGTGTGATCGAAATTTGTTTGCTAATTCCGCAAAAGATTTGATGCCCGAGGGTAAATGAGAAAAGCATTCAAGAGCTTGTCCTGCTAAGCTTTGAGGAAATAGTCTCAAAAGATACGTATCATCATAAGAGACATCAAGACATGCCACAAAAAAGGCTCGAAGATGGTCTTCCAGATTTCCTTTCCCTTTGTATTTATCAAATTGTGGGATTTCAAAATGTGGCGGAAAAGGTATCATATTAAGAGACTTGTCAAATGGACAGGTGCATATGTTTTCAAGAGAAAAAGGTTTCTTGCCTTGTCCTACCCTTTCATCGATCATCTGTTGAACATCTGCTGAAGATAATTGCTGTTGTTGCGAAGGGGGTGGAGTATGGTATGAGATATATTGTGGTTGCGGTTGTGGGATATATGGAGTTGTGACTGTTTGTTGCGGTTGTGTACCCATAATGTATGTCAAAGGATTGGCATGTGACACGTATGTGTTGGAGGATTGTTGTCCTTGAGACACAAGCAGCAATTGGGTGTGCATCACATGGGAAGTGGATAGCGGATTGATAGTAGTGAATGGTTGGGAAGTTGGGATTGAATTCATGACACAGTAAGTGACAGAGGGATTGGTAGATACGACAGAAACATTTGGATTTGTATTGTGGACAACATGAGGATTAGTATGTGTCATATGTTGGGTGGTAATAGGGAAGCTTTGGGTAGCATAAGATGGATTGATGGTTTGTGAAGGATTGGAAGAATATGACGACATGGATGTAAGTTGATCAACATAAAGAGATCTTATTGTTCAGATTGGCTTGAGAAACAGGGGGATCACTCATGTCAATGAGACTAACGTTGGGATTATATGATAGCATGGAGGTATTAGCAGTTGGTATATGGGATATAGTATTTGTATGAGATGTAGTAGATTGTAATGGGTGTGAAGCATGGACAACATGTGTTGTTGGAGTGGTTTGAGAGGTTTGCACACTATAAGACATGGGAATAGCTTGTGATGCTCGAAGTATTTGCGCTTGTGTTACATGGACAGCTTGTGTTACTTGAGGCATAGAAACAGTCATGGTAGAAGGAGAGATATGTTGAGGAACATGGAAAGGTGGAATGTTGAGATGTTGTGACATGAGAGGGAGTACATTGGTGGGTACTATCAATGGTTCTAAAGTATGCTCCGATCGTGGTGTCTCAAATGAAGCAACAATAGGCAATAAGGATGATGTTTGCGATGTAATAGGAGATGATGTGACTATAGTAGATGGTCCATTCGCAACAACAGCAGTAGTGTTGGGATCTTGCTCTCTAATAGCAGATATGTCAAAGTCTTTTGGTAGTTTAGCACACATGCGAGCAAGTTGGAGAAAGCAACGATTAGGCTCAGATATCATGAGTTTCTCAACTTGGTCCCATAGATAGGTATCTTGGAATTCCGATGAGTCATCTTGAGATTGTTCTTCAAAATTTTCCAAGGATGGTGTAGGTTGCATTTGTTGTGAAGATGACTCACCAATAGTGTATCCTTGAGGCATGAACATATGAGGAGGCATACCAGTTGTGAATTGAGTTGCATCCTTAAGAGGTGTTGTGAATTGTTTCATCTCAGCTTGCAATTTGGCTTCCATTTCAGCTTTCAATTTGGCTTCTATTTCAGCTCGATATTGACTCCTAGTTTGAGGCATGATGTTGATGATGAAGTTGAGCTTGTCAAAGTTTTGAGACCCAAAAGATGATAGTTGGCTGGTTGGTTGATTGGTTACTGTTTTGGTTTGCTGGTTTGGCTAATTCGCTTAGTTGATTTGTTTTGGCTGAGTTGTTGTTGTTGAGTTGTTGTTGGTTGTCCCTAGAGGATAGCTCAAACACTCAAGGGAAAGATTGTTTGCTGCTGATGTTTGTTGGGGCTAAAGCTTAAAGGATGATGTTTGCTGAAGCTAAAGCTGAAGGATGATGTTGGCTGAAGCTAAAGTTGCAGGATGTTTGCTGATTGAAATGATTGGGTTGATGTTTGATTTGCTGATTGGGGTCTCAAAAAGATGGAAAGCTCATGAGTTGTGATTGATTGATAAGCTCAAAAATAGGAGACAAAGTCCAGGTATTTGTTGTTGATCAAAGAGAAGTCTGAAAACTGATGTTTAAGACTTAAGCAAGCTGGACCTGTGGCTAATTCAGCTGAGGCACTAAGATTTGTAGGTATTTTGACTACAGGCGACTGATGATGGCTCAAACGTGACTCAAAGGATGCTAAAGGTGATCAATGATAGCTCAAATGCGATTTGGTTAAGTTTCGACAGTAAATCACAGTGCTAACCAGAAGCAAATGGTTTGCCAAAGGTGATGACTGTTGGTCTAAAAGTGATTTTTTGTTGATCAAAAGCGACTCATATATCCCTAAAGGCGACAGTCGGTTGTTCAAAGGTGAGCTCACTCAGACAGAAGGTGACTAACTGCGGCTTAAAGGCGATCTGATTCAGTCAATATGCGATCAGCTGTGGTTTAGATGCGATTTTGTTTAGGCAGTAGGCGATCAACTGTTGTTTAAAAGCGACTCAGTTCAGCCTATATGCGGTCAGCTCTTGTTTAAAGGTGACATAGTTCAGGCTAAAAGCGGCTGTCTACAGTTCAAAAGTGATGTCTGTTATCTGTGCGGGTAGTTTAGGTTCAAAAATGACTGTGTTTGTCAAAAAGATGTTTGATTTTGTAGTTTTTCAGCAAGAAAACAGTGATAACAGTCACTCACACCCACAACAAGCACAAACTGATACAACCTAGGCTAGGATAGGACAGTATCCGTTGAATCCCCTAGCTGTGCTTATTCAAAGCGGATAGCTTTAGGATCTTGGTAGCACCGGCTCCCCTCCATGGCACTCACTTCTCACGCATACCAAGTTCCAGGCTTCCTGTAAGGCTTGTCCCCACACCAAACCTTAGGATTGTCCCTGCTATCTCTACTAAGAACCACGTGAATCGGGGCCGCTTCAAAGGTCCCACCTTTTGCATCAACAGATAGAAGGTTTTTGGCTACTACACAAAGTTGCTAATAAGGGCATCCGTTCGGGTGGCTATACATGCGGCAGTACTACTCTCCGTTATGGAGTCTCCTAGCCTGCAAGGGTTGCGCCTTGGAGGGTTTTGGGGGAGGTTGGCTGTCGGTATAACACAACAACACCCATTGTTTGTGGCTTTCGACACAAACACTTTTCTTATATAGCGGTTCGAAAGGACTTGGCTTTAGCCCATTATTGCTTGGGTCGTATCCCTTCTCACACCGGGAAGGCAGGCCCTCTAAAGATAATGACAAGTTCTCATACACCCAAGATCCATTTGATAGGCAAGGGGAGAGGATACTTTTGCCATTAAATTTGGGTTACAATCAAGCACATGCAAGCAATCAAGAAAGATAAATCAAGCATGGAGCAAACAATGATTCATTTTAAGCACCAAGCCCAAATGTGCCTAATTTAGTGAAAAACCCCAAATCTTGGACCGATAGAACCTGCAACAGATATGTCAATAGTTTGATAACCTCCTTTTCTTGTACAAATCGATAAGATGCTGCACAAATACCCAATTAATAGCCAAGAAATTGAATTGGAACTGAAACAGATTAAAAGCAACAGAGTTTTACCAGATGCGATTCACTATTGCTCATAAGCGATCTATATTGTGCAACAGGTGAGATCCTGTAGATCATATGCGACAGAAAACATACCAGATGTGGCTCCTGTCAGCTTAGAAGCGACGCAGATAAACCCAGAAGCGATCGGTTGTGAGCTAAAAGCGACCCGTATCTGTAAAAATACAGTCAAAACCCTAACCTACACAGGTGATCACTGTCAGTTCAAAAGCGTTACCTATTAGTTCAAAAGTAGCCTCTGTATATTCATAAGCGATGCGGCTATAGCCGTAAGTGACCGGTTGCGGGCTAAAAGTGACCCGTATCTGCAAAAACATAGTCAAAACCCTAACCTGCACAGGCAAGCGCTATTAGTTCATAAGCGATTCATACAAGTTTAAAAGCGACCACTGTTATATCAAAAGTGATGCAAATATGTGCAAAAGCGGCCACTGTTAGGTCAAAAGCGATCCGAATGAATGCGAAAGCGATCACTGTTATGCCATAAGCGATAAATACAGTTTAAAAGCAACCGCAAAAAGTATTGAAATCACAGGCGAGCCCTGTTAAAACAAAAGCGATGCGTATCATACCATAGGCGATCACTGTCGGTTGAAAGGCGATCCAGAGAGGTAAATGCGGCTGGTTCAAGCTTATAAGCGACACAGAGATACAGAAAGCAGCGAATGTTTGTTCAGAAGCGACTGGAATTTACTGTAAGCACCTGCAAAATCTGATCTTCAAATAAAACAACTCCAAAAAATGAAGTCAATCAAGGACGTGAGTCCCACCGGGCATGCCAAAATGTGATGGGTGAAAGTTAGGTTTAGCAGATCAGACAAAGTCATGAAACCCTAACCCTATCATCATCAAGGAATCTAATCTAAATGAAATCAAAGAACAATGCAATTCAAGCATAACATCACCTAGACCGTGCGATTCCTTGTTTGAGAGATGTGGACTGCTTCTTCAACAATGAACAATTGCAATGCTGAAAGCTGCCATGATGGATGATAAAAGCTCAATGAATGCTCAAATGCTCAAGATGCTCAAGATGATAATGTAGGTGCTATATGATTGCTGGATATCTCATATGGAGTGAGAGGGTGTTTATATAGGACTCAACCAAGATCAATTGACGGTGGAGATTCAGAGTCTATGTGAATGGCTAGGATTGAAAGTTACTAAATTTAGGTTCCATTAGTTATGCATGTGAAGGATATGAATGAAAGTTGTCTTACAACACATGATTGACTGGACAAGTGTTGGAATGTGATAAAAGATGAGTGTTTAATGCAAATAAAATATTTGAAGTAGTTGTAATATGAGTTGGATATTAATTAAATAAATTAAATTTATTTAATTAATAGGATAAATGAATAAAATGGGATAAGATATGATGTGGAAATTAATTAAATAAATAAAATTCATTTAATTAATTGGGATGAGGATAGGATAAATGGAATTATGATGTGGAATTAATTAAATAAATAAAATTTATTTAATTAATTGGCTAAGTAGAATGAGAATGGGATTTTAATTAAATAAATAAAATTTATTTAATTAATTGGCTTAATGGTTAATGATTTAACAAGGTGTTGCTAGACATGGACAAAGTTGGGACAAATTTGGGTGTCTACACATATGATCACAGAATACAATTAGCCCAAGGAGATTCTATTCTCAGAAGTTGATTTGGGAGTCTATCTTCCACACATTAATCAGTCTGAAGAAGTCCTCATGCTAAGTTGCTTAAGACTCTCTAGACCACTTATAGAAAGACCAGAAAGTACAGAAGCATATATTCAATCAGATAAGGAAGACTCTTCAGAAGAAGATAAACCCAAGGTATTTGAGGGATTTCATGATTTTTCTAGCTAGATTTGTGCAAGATCAAACTGATGTTGGAAAGCAGGTTCAAATGGAAGAGTTATTATTGCCCAACTGGTGTCGTATACATGATGCATCTCATTCTAAATTTACTTGCCAACTATGTCAAGAGGCACTCAAACAAGTGCAAAGACAACTGAAGATCCCCATAATCCTGAAGGAGGTATCAACTGTTGAAAAGAAGGAAGAACTCGAGCCCCTTCCTGATAAGAAGAAGTCTGTAAAACAGAATGATAACAACAAAGACTTTTGCCTATGGACCTTAAGATTTGATGGCTCAAGATGCAAACAAGGGTCTGGTGTCAGGGTCGAATTGATCAGCCCCACCGAGAGCTCTTATTTGGAATCACAAAGACTGCAATTTCCATGCACAAACAACATCACTAAGTACGAAGCATTAGTGTAAGGATTGCTGCTAGCACTGTAGAAGAAAGTCAGAATTATCTAGGTGTTTGGTGATTCCAAGTTAGTGGTGAAACAAGTAAGAAAATAATACTCATGCAATGATAAGAGATTGAGTAGGTATAGGAATAGAGTCTGGGATTTGATAGAGTGCTTTGACGGCTTTAACATCCAAGTGATCCCAAGGAGGTAGAACCATGTTGCAAATGCTCTAGCTTAAACATCAAATACATTAGAGGTGACATCCATGGCAGGATTAAAGAAGTTCTCTATTGAGTTTGTGGCTACTCCGTCTATACCTGATCATGTTACCAATTTCCAAGTTTTCGAAGATGATTAGCACATAATCAATTTTTTGTCTTCATCTGATGTGTTCACTGCTCAAATAATAGATGAAGAAGAAATGGAACCTATTGAAATGGATTTAGAAGGAGTACTAGACCTGAAGACAAATACGATCCCATGAGGAATGGTAGAATTGGAAAGATTGTTTGATGCAAATAATTTAGGGACTCAAAGAAAAGGAGAGTCTCCAGGAGGAAAGTGTGAACTATTTAACTTGGGAACAGAAGACAATGTTAAGAATGTGTTCATTGGGAAAGCCAGTACCAAAGAAGAAAGGACTGGAATCATTCATGCATTAAGAGATTACCATGAGGTTATAGCATGGAGCTATGAAGATCTAAAGATGTATGCTACCTCGATCATCATGCACACCATCCCATTGAAGCTAGAGGCAAAGCCTTTCAAACAAAGGCAGAGGCCAGTGAATGTTCTACTAGAACCATTGATTTTCAAAGAAGTTTAGAAGCTGCTGTCAACAAGGATAATATTTCCGGTCAGACATTTTGCATGGGTAGCAAATTTAGTCCTGGTCCGAAAGAAAAATGGAGAAATTAGACTTTGTGTTGATTTCTGTAACTTAAACAGAGCATCTGAAAAGGATAATTATCCACTACCTTCTTTGAACGAAGTATTACAGATTGTTAATGGGTCCCAGATGATGTCATTCTTGGACAGATATTCTGGTTATAACCAGGTGATGGTAGAATATGAAGACAGATTGAAGATGTCCTTCACATGTAAATGGGGCATCTATGCCTACTACAGCATGCCATTTGGTTTAATAAATGTTGGTGCAAATTTTTAGCGTGGAATGGATGTTGCTTTTAAAGGGTTGGTTGGAAAATGTATTATCATCTACATGGATGACCTAATAGTATTCTTAAAAAGACAGGAGGATCATGTAGTAGATCTGATAAAGGTGTTGCAGCGATGCAAGGATTATGGCATATCACTCAACCCCAAGAAGTGCATTTTTGGAGCAACTGAAGGGAAGTTGCTAGGACATGTAATATCTAAGCAAGGAATATCTATTGGCCCAGACCGGATCGAGGCAATACTCAAAATTGCTCCCCTAGCTAGTAAGAAGGAACTTAAGTCATATTTTGGTAAGATCAATTTCGTACATAAATTCATTACAGGATTTGCTGAGATTGTTCAACCTCTCAATGCCATGCTCAAGAAAGATGCTAAAATGGATTGGACTCCAGAAGCCAAGGCTACCTTCATAGAAATTAAACAAGCTATATCCAATGCACCTGTCTTAGTGAGTCCTGATTACACTTTGCCATTTCATATATACTCATTTGCTTCAGAGCATACTTGTGTTGCAATGTTGACACAAAAGAGGTTAGTTGATGTTGAAAGGCCCATTTATTTTATGAGCACCCCATTGAAATATGTAGAGCTAAGGTATCCAAATGTGAAAAAACAAGCATACACTCTGGTAAAAGTACTTAAGAAATTTTGTCATTACATCTTGAGAAGTCAAGTGACTGCCATAGTCCCAGATGCAGTAGTCAAAGCATTACTGATGCAAAGTGAATTAGGAGAAAGAAGAGGGAAGTGGGTCACCATATTGCAAGAGTTTGACATAGATATTCAAACTATGAAAATGGTAAGAGGTCAGGCCCTGACTAGAATAATAGCTGAAGTGGGATTGGACCTGTTTTCTTAGCAATACCTGTTAGAAGATGTTTCAAAAGATGAGTGGTATGGAGATATCATATTTTATTTACTCAATCAACGCTGTCCACCATAGATGAATTCAGTGCAGAGGAGAGCACTTAAACTAAAAAGAATTAGTTACATGATAAAAGGATCAGTCCTTTACAAGAAGAATCATGAAGGTATCTATCTAAGGTGTTTGGGTAAATTAGAGGTCGATCAAGTGTTAACCAATTTTCACAAGAGATTTGGGGCAGGTCATGGGTCAGTGCACTCGACAGCTAATCAGGTTCTTCACGCCAAATACTACCGGCCAACCTTGTTTAAAGACCTATATTCACATGTAAGAACCTGTCATATATGCCAGACTGCTGCACATAGAGAATGACATGCAGCCATGCCTTTGCAACCAGTAATGGAGGTACGACCATTTGCTTAGTGGGGCCTCAACTTTATCGGTATGATCAATCTATCTTACTCTGTAGGCCACAGGTATATTCTGACCGCTACTGATTACTACACTCAATGGTCTGAAGCAATAGCTTGTAAACAATGCAATGCAAAGGTAGTTATTGAATTTGTTAAAAAGCATATTATCACTAGATTTGGTTGTCCATTTTCTTTAGTTTGTGATAATGGCTCTGCCTTTTCATCATTACATTTTTCTAACTGGGCATTTGACTATGGGATTACTCTCAAGTTCTCATCTAATTACTATCCACAAGGAAATGTGGTAGCTGAATCAATGAACAAAAATTTGCTTGAGGTTATTAAGAGACTATTGGACAAAAATCCCAAAGACTGGCATACTCAACTTAGGTTCACTTTATGGGTTGATAGAATCTAACATAAAGCAACTCTGAACACATCTCCTTATCACCTAGTCTATGGGATTGAACCCATCTTTCCCATCCATTTGAGAATCCCAGTACTTCAATTTATGCAAGATTACCTTGAAACTGATGATTAGTTGTCCTCTAGGTTGGCCCAATTATTGCATCTTGAAGAGAAATGTGATGCTGCTATAGAAAATTTTGCCAAACATCATGGAGTTGTAAAATGATGGTTCGACAAAAGAGCCAATGTCAAAGCCTTCTGCATTTCTAATTTGGTCCTATATTGGGATAAAGTGCATGAGAAGAAAGGAGAACATGGTAAATTTGATAAACTTTGGTTGGGTCCCTATCAGATCCATGAGATCCTTGGAGACAATACATACCGACTCAAGAGCCTTACTGGTGAGGACCTGCCACTGCCTGTCAATGGCCAGTTCCTAAAGCACTACTTCCAGGCCTAAGAGGTAGTCATGCCTCATTTTAATGTACATAATTAGGGGTTTGTTTTCTTTGCTTAAGTCTAGGTTGCCTTTTAGTTTAGTTTTGCTTTCCTTAGTTGTTAGGTGCTTTGCTTAGGTTAGTTGTCCTTTTGTTGTTGTTTGCTACACTTGCTTTTCTACGAGGTCTTTGTTTTTGATGTGGTGGCAGTTGTGCAAACCTGCAAGTGCTTCTTTGATGGGTGAATAATCGTAAGTTTTCCTTCAAGAAGCCAAGGTTTCCACTTAGTCTTTGTTGTGGGTTCTATTGTTATGCCAAGGAGTATGGTGTTTGTTCATTGGAAATGAGTTATTAGTTGGTGCACCTAAAGTATTTTCTAACCATATACCTCTCACATTCTAAATAATCCTGAAGTAGCTAAGCGAGTCTAGGTGATCTTGTGTCAAGTGAAAAGGGCTGATTTCCTCTTCTACCACATGCACTATCAATAAAAAAGGCAGGTGACACTAAGTGTTGCTAGCCTACATTGGGTAAAAATATAAGGTGTTTTTCAACACTAGACCCATTACAGAGCAAATAAAGAAACTACCAAATTGCAAAATACTTACAAAAGGTAACACCAAAAATGATTAACATCAAATATTATCATACCAGCAAACTTTACTGGTCATTTAATCCATTTCTAAGCTCAACACATTTCAAAATTTGAGCATTTTCTAGTGGAAGGATGATCTCAGCTTTCTACCTTGTCTTAGGGGATCTTGGGTGAACTTAGTTGCCGAAGGATGGGAATGAATACAATTACACACACTCAGGTTTTCAGGATATGGATGTTGCACTGGTTAGTGATCTTAGATTCTTTGATAAGGTACCTTGCTTTTTCGTTTAATCTGTGGGGAACATAGAGATTCTAGATTTAAACTAAATGTTTATCATCAGAATGCTTGAGAGCATTCCCCAGCAGAGTCACCATTTGTTGTGCCTTACACACTCGCCCCATTCAAATGGGGATCCCCTCTTTTGATTTGGCTTGAGAGTCATTGGATCTTTTCATCTCTGAATTGATTGAAAGGTCAAAGTGCATTTTGACATTGATTGAAAGATGGTATCAAAAAGTCACTTCAAAATCTACTCGGTTGAATCCTTATTTTCCCTTTAAGGGCCGTGAAATGACCTTTTGCGCTAGATTGCCCTTCAACTAACCTTTGTGCTAAATTCATGTCTGTCTGACCTGGCACTAAAAATCATTATCTCTGACTTCAGCGATGATCTCCCTTTTGTCAGACTTCTGCACTAAAAGTGACCTTGTCTGACTTTGCGCTAGATCAAGCGATCACTGACTTAGTTGGATGAGCAAGAAAAGTCCACAAGTCGGATGAACCTAAAACACCCACAAGACTGTGCATATTGAACCTTTAAGTTTAGCACTGAAAATGGCCTACTCTGATCTGGTCTGACATCCCCAATTTCCCCGCTAGGTCTGAGCTCAGAGAAAAATCATGCAAACCCTAAAGCTGGCAGGTTGTACGCCTGCGCATTAATGGTAAATTTGCCAGGGAATATAAGGGGAAAACCATCCATTTTTTATCATTTGCACACAATCAAACGATATTTTTGGAGCTCTATTCACTCCCTAGGCTTGAACCCATGACCTACCTGCAATCCAAACGCACCTTCGCTTCCACCAGGTAGGGTTTTAACACTGTTCTTTAAACTTCCAGATGCAAATAGTTAGGGTTTTAATTAGATGTTAAGTTTCTTTTGAAAATGAACATTGAGTCAGCTTTTTGGGCTAGGGTTTCCGTACAAAACTGAAGATTTTCATTTGAAAAACCCTTGCTTAGACTTACTATTAAAATGAATGAGTCACCATGAGTTAGAAAATCAATACTAACATTTTTCCTGCCAAACCTTTAGTTTTCAGTGCTAAAACAAGGTCCAACTGACCTGCAAAATGAACCATGATTTGGTCGGTCGGAGACCTCCAAAACCTGCGCCACACATTCAGATCAATTTGGCGCTAAAAATGATCTTGTCTGACCAATGCACCCAAAACATATTTCTCCAACTTGGTCAAAGTGTTCGGAAAACCCCGTAGGCCTCAAAATTGTCTTTTGCGCCAAACATCCCTTTGCACTAATATACCATGTCTCTGACTTGGTCGGGTGCCCCAAATTCTCCGCAAAGTCGGAAGCCTCATGAAATCCTGCTGGAAATAAAACTTCAACTTTGTGCTAAAAATGACCCCTTCTGACCTGTGCTGCAATACCCTCCCACCGACTTGGTTGGACACTGCCAAAACTCATGCAAATCAAACACTGCCAAAACCCACACAAAGCGCTCAAAAGCATAAAAGGAAGTAAAACCATTGGTCAGACTTGACCGATTTCCCCGCTGAGGTTGGATGACCTTGAATTCAGCACTTTTCTATCTGAGGGTCAGACAACCCTCAAATTAGCACAAAACCATGCAAATGATTGATTTTCTAAAATTTTCAAAAGGAAAGTGGTTTAAAATGATAGAATTAATGCTGTAATGCGTGGTTAATGATGATTTTTATGAAATTTCTTGCAGTATTAGATATGTGATAGTTGTTGCAATTATAGTAAATGTTAGATTTAACTTTCCTTCAAAAGGCATGTTAGTAGTAAATAGTAGATTTGCATTAAGATTCATCTAAAACTTAGGAGTATGTTAGAGAGTTTCCTCAAGGTATCAAACTTATAAGGTCCGGTCCTGCAGACTAAATGACTGATCGGGCCCAACCAATGAAGTACGAGTTTAAAGGAGTCCCTCCTAAGACCAAGATTCACTTCGGATGGAGTGATGTGGGAGATACAGACCTAGGTCACATAGACCTAGATGACTTTAGATTAAAAGTCTTTGGTCCCAATCCAACTCCTAGAGCCAGAGTACTCAGAGATAGTGGTATTGCATAAGTAGATACCTTCCCTACTTCAGTGCAATGTGTAGAACTAATGGCCACCTGTGCAGATAGGTATGACATAATGACAAGAACAATTCAGACAGCAAACGGGGATATCTTGGCTGATCTAACCCCACCTTCTCTGGCTGAAACCTTTGATATCCCCTAGCACAAGGTCATGACTATGCCAGACAAAAAGGGATCATAGGCAACATATAATAAAGATGTAGAAGGATGTAGGAAGTATATAAATGACCATTGGGCCAAGAGTAGAATGTCTTCTCTCATTAAGCTTCCCAAAATATTATATAGAAGTGACTTCCATGATGAGATAGGAGATTTGGTAACCTTTTTTAGTAGAATATATGGATTGCCAACAACCTCTACCTTTAAGGACTGGATGTTTGTCATTATCACTAAGATATTGAAGGGAACTAAGTTCCACTAGGCTCAGATCCTCAGTGACAACATCCATGAAGCCTTCAGCAATTTCAGAGAAAACAAATACTTTAGATGGACATCCTATATTGTCTATGCATTGGCAAGAAGGAACCACTATGATGGAATGTCCAAAGTTGGTGAAGTTGGAAATGACGAACAAACTCAAATAAAAGTATATGAATGCTACCCACAACTGACCTCGTCTCAATCATTGATACATTTCAAAAGGGTAAATGATGCATTCACAATGTATATAGCCAAAAAGTTGCAGATGTAACACAACCTTCAGGATTTCCATTGAGGCCATGAATGAAATAACCAAATATGGTAGGTGGTATAGCTAGTTTGAGAAATTTACATACATAAGGGTACAAGGCTTCACTGGGATGGCCTATAGACTCCCTAGGTATCCAGATGATAAGACAATACTTCTGGAGCTGTCTAGGTAAATAATACCCTATGTTGAGAAGCTTAAACACTTGCATAGAACTAATGTTCAGTTTCCCACCAAGTTCGGCAAGGGACTTTATGCATGCCCTTCTTTGGCATCAGCAGAACATTCAGATAAAGAGCTTCAGCTCTTGAATTTGCACTTCTACAATGCAAGGGGTCATTTTGATCCAAATAGAGTGATGGAAAGGTTTGTAAGTAAGAAGTTCTTCCATAAGGTGCATATTGAAGACTTTTGGGCCAATTGCTCTGATGATTATGAGGTCATGAAGAAAGCGCATGCAAGGCTGTGTCTGGATTTCATCAAGAGGTTTCACATAATGGCAGTACCAGATCAGTTACAAGATGATGAAAATGTTATGGTCAGAGGACCATGGGAGGCTCAGTACCATCAACCTATCCCATTGCCAAATTGGTCAAATGTAGAGGAGAGCTCCCTAGAAGTTGTTATGAGAGAACCAATTAGACTGAGTAAGGCCTGGGTTAGAGCTCAAGTAGTTATTCTAGATGGACAAGGAGTTCAGCTCACCTACACAGCAATGGAATCAGATAAGGACTCCGGGGGAGAGGAGGATGAGCCAATCGATGTTACCAACAAGGTAGAGCCAGCTAAGAAATAGAAATCAGATAGTGAAGAACATACATCTTTGACAAAAATAGTAAAGAAGATGAAGAAGCCATCTACTAGGTCTCCTCAGAAGAAAGACCAACCTCCCTCAACCAGGACAAGGGCCTCCAAGAGAAAAGATATGCCAAGTGGTTCTAGAGAAAGCTCTAAGGCCAAAAGAGCAAAGGTAAAGGAAGTTAATAAGGAGGATGCTACAACCAAGAATAATTCCAATCCTCCAACTGCCCAACCTACTACCCAAAGTGTTGGCACTGCTGTCACAACCCCTGCCATTTCTACTGCCACTTCTCTTTCCATTCCTCCTTCCTCCTTTGCATCCACTTCACCCATAACCTTAGTCTCCATAACTCAAGAAACATCTCCTGCCACCTCTCTTACCTCTACCATTGCCACCACTTCTTGTTCACTGGCAATTTCTTCTAGCACCCCTAGCAGCCTTATTTCCTCCACTCTCACCATCTCATACCCTTCCACTACCACTATGCCTACATCTTCTTCTTCTTTACCATTGCCTCTCATTTGCACCATCCTTTCACCCTCTCCTCCTCTACCTTCGCTACCTTTTCCTTCACCTCTTGTCATTTCTTCCTCCTTTATCATCAGTCTTGCCCAACTTGACACAAGTCAATACGCCTTCCCTAACTATCTCTTCTGCTATCCCTATTTCACAAATGCCTACAGATTCATTGGTAGTACCACTGTTGCCTGGGATTGAGAAAGTGTGTGCAGAATTGGGGTTGGAAGAGCCAGAAACAACACTTGAGGAGGAAAAAGGGGTATTGTCTAAAGTAAATAATGAAGACTTCCATGAACCTTTAGCTGATGTAGAAGTTGTTGATATATCTGATAGTCCTCTGGACAAAGATCAAATAGAGGAAGTTTTCAAGATTGCACAGGAGAATGTAATGACAAATCTAGAGAATTTGGCCCCAGAAGAGAAAAGTCCAGAGAAGGATGAAGAGCCAGAACAAAAGAAAGGACCATCTAAAGAGTTGGCTATATCTGATAAGGATGGAGCCTCTGAGTTAAACACATCTTCTTCTCCTGAATGGCTATAAGGCAAAATAACATATCCTGAGCTGCAAGTAGAAGTGATGCAGCTTGATCTGAGCATGATCTTGTCATAGGCTCAGCAGCCTAAGAAGCAGAAGAAGGCTAATATTCAATCCAGAATCTATAAGAATGAATCAGGATCAAGAATAGCAGAAATAACAGTCCTGCCAGCTGATCTAACAAGAGAACAAGTCAGGGTGGAAGACTATATCATATCTACAGTTGATCTAGGACCAACCACCTTGTGCTCAAAGAGTGGATGACTTTAAGGGATCAGTCACTTCAATTTTGGAGCAACTGGACAAGGATGAAATGTCCAAGAAAGATTTGAAACAACAAAATGAAGAACTTCAAGCATGTCTTCAATTTTTGATAAAGCCAGTAGATGCAGGAGGAGATATAAGGACAATACCTACTTTCCTATCTACTGATTAAATGATTAAATTGGGCAAAGTTAGATCAAAGTCCCAAGTTACAGAGAATTGGTTACTAAAAGTTTTTGAGATTGGATGTGAAGTCATAAGTGCCTCTGCTTAAGCACATAAGAGACTGGTGGAGTTACACAAAAGATGGAAAGACTTGTGTGAAGAATGCAATTCTTTTGATGAGTATTATTCACATATGTATCTCTAGGTAAAAGGTATCAGAGAATTGCCTACCCAGACTCTAGTTGTAGTGAATATTCTGACTGGGAATCAGCTGTCGAAGGCCATTAAATGGTATTAACAGTTGCTTTTGAGAAAGGAGACCTTTGAACATATAAAGGAAGCATATAAACCAGCTGATGAAGAATTGAGATCAATCATATATGATATCAATGACTCTTTGAGGGATTGCAGGGAAGTGTCCTATGATGATTATGCCCCTTTTGATGTTGACAAATGTAAACATAAGTTGCACAAAGTAATTTTTGAAGATTCCACGCTTAGCATGGAGGAGAGGTTGGACAAGGCAAGTGACCTCAGAGTTGAATTCAAGGCATTTCAGAGGGTAGGGGAAGAGATAGAAAGAATACATAGTAAATTCAGTCAGGAACTAGAGGTGTTTGACTATCAGATAAATCATTTGAAGGATCCAGACCTGTCGGACATTAATCCTACACTTGAGGCGTGGTTGACTTATCGCAACAAGGTGGCTAGTGAAGACAAAATTGACTTAGACAATGAATCTTGATACTTTTTTTTAATATTCTAAGGATGTAATCCTGTCACAATTGTAAATTGTTGTATTTAGGGTAGCATGTGACTCTATTTTGTCTTTTTATTGCTTCTAAAATGTTTTTTTCTATTAATATACTAAGTTGGCTAGTCAAATTGACTAGATTCAATGCATCTGGGGGCTATTTTTTCGTCTTTTTCATAAAGGACAAAATATAATCCGAGAATTGATGTGAGATGTTATAATTGTATTTATTGATGTAATCTAGACCATCGGTGTCGAGTTAATCTCCACCATTCATTTGAAAACTCAGTATGCTACTTTTCTATATAAAGGGCTGCCATTTCTGCTATTTGTAAGAGAGATTTTGATGCCAGATTGTTGACTCTATGCCATCTGAAGTAATACAAAGCAAGTTTCTGTAGTAATTGTAAGAATTTGTATCTTGTGTTGACTCATTGTGGTTTTCATGGTTTGCTTGTTACTCTCCTATAGTTAGTTAATTGTGCTTTTGTAATGTTCATGGTTTGCTGTAGTATCTGATGAATATTCCTAGTCCATACTTTTAGTTATTTGCTGATGGTAAATAGCTATGTAAAGTTAGTCTGGGCTGATTATTTGTGCTAAATTTCAATTGCATTTCATGAGTTAAGTTGTGCCATTTATTGGGTATTTAGCAAATGAATGTGATCTAAAAAAAATTTCATCTCCATTGAAGATAGCACCGTTCTTGCAGCACTGTAACACCCATTTTAGTTTGGTAACTCAAGAAGTTGGTTTAAAGTTTTGGAGTATTTGTCTACTAAAGATAACCTATGCATTGTGAATGTCACTTAGGATTCTTCTAAAACCCTAAACCTTTTGCATTTTCTTTAAAAACACTGTTAGTTGTTAGAATAGGAATTTCAGCAACACTTTATCTTGTTTATTAGCTAAAAATTATAAAAGGGTTTATGTGTACTTGCTGCCCTAAACTTGAAGATTTGCAGATTGCATGTAAGACCCTTTGTAGGCACAGCTAGGACATACCAACTAAGAGATTCAAAGCAAGCTAAGACTTAGCTGTATTATCCTTGGAGTAGTCTTACCTAGGGTAGAATACTTTTCAGGAGAGGTGTGAAACTAGCAATCACACCTGCGTTGTTGTGTGCTAAAACCACCATCAACAAGAAGGAGGTTGAAAAAGAAGAGATAATAGAGGGTAATCCTGAAATTGTAGCACAATAAATTGATTTAGTAGGATTAGTGGATCAGGTTACCAGTCTAGCAACCATAGACTTGACATATCAGGGCGAGGAAGACCAAAGGAAATGTGAAGATTTGCCTCTAGAGAAAAAGAAACTAGAAGTAAATGTACAAATGGAGGAAGAAGAGATACCTGATCAAAATGATGGTCAAGAGAACAAACAAGTACCTAAGAGGGAAGCAGATAAAGTAGAGATAAGTGAACCCCAGAATTCTAAAAAAGTAGATATATCAAAAGATGGGGAAAAGGGCCCTTAGGTAGGTGATGATCAGGAAAAGGAAGAGGATGTGAATAAAGAAAGTTAGAACAATCATCAAGGTGTGACAGAGCTGAACAATCCTAGCCCTCATGTAGATCCACCACCACCACAAGATGATCAGGATAACAATGAAAAAGTAATACCAGATGTTTGTGTGATAGAGGAAGAGCATGATGAGGATGAGCATGATGAGGTCATTCTCAATGAACAAGAAAATGAGCCTTCACCACCAAGGGTGGAGCAAAACACTGAATCACAAGATGTTCACATTGAACATACGGACCACCAAGGGTCTACAGATGAGGTGCCATACTAGTTGGAATAAGAGGTACAAGCATATCCACCCAGTGTTGCATCAAATTTTGATATTGCTTCATTATTTTTGCCCAATACAACCAAGCCAAGGAGAAGGGCTAGGGCCACATCGCCAATAAAGAGAGAACAGACAATAGGTAGGAGGACAACTAAAGTAGTTATACCTATGGTAGACAAAGCTAAAGTAGAGATAAGTGCTAGTGAGTTCCAAATGACCACTATCGATTTAGGCTTTGCCACAGAGCAACAAGAGGGCCAAGAGGCCAAAGATATAATTGATTATTTATTAAAAAGTGTAGAAAGAGAGAAGAATAAAAACAAGGTGCACAAAGAGCACATTGCTCAATTGCACACATTCATAAAAAGAATGATAAACCCTAATAATGTGCCAATCAACACATTTGGCCCACTTACTATTATATCACAGGATTAGGTGACAGGGATTGATATTATGAAGTATAAAGCACATATGATGGACAATTGGTTCGTCCAATTCATCATAGAGGTAAAAAAGGTAATAAAGACCTCTCTTAATAATTGGAACCTACTCAGCACATTGAAGAGCAAGGTTGATAAATTACAGAAGGAAGTTGGGCAAAGGTCCATCAAGATTGAGAAACATCTGACTGCCCTATCAAAAATGAAACACATAGATGCCAATGTCCTAGTTTATAAAGTATTGAATAACCAGACATCAAAGCTATTGAGCATATGGTATGAAGATACCAAATTTGAGAGTGATATCCTTAGAAAGTACAATGCAAAACTCAGAGATATCAGTGTGAGATTGCACAAACTCTTGTCTAATGAAGTAGAAATTTTGGAGGCCCTTGAAGAAAAGGCAGAAGGGAAGATTGAAAATCAAGATGCAAACTTTGTAGTTAAGGCCTTCTAAGACAATTTCAAGCCTGTTGTAGATGATCCCCTCAATCAGTTATCCTAGGATACTATCAACAAGGCCATGAGGATGAAGGCAAAGGTGGAGAAATATAATGAAATGTTGAATAGTAGAAAGAATAAATGGTCTGAATTACAAGCACAACTGAAGTCACAAGAACATGTAGTCACTAAGGCCAAAGTCCAAGATGGAGGTGAAATTGAAAGGATAGTGCAGGCATATGAGCCCATCAGGGGGCTGATAAGTGTGCAAACAGATGAAGAAGATTTGTCCACTAATGAGGAAGATGAAGAATAAGTAGGGTGCAATGCACATGATCATATGAATGATATGCTACCAGATGGTTGCCAGCTAGCAACTTGTGCCACATGTTTGCCTATTGACTTGGTCAAAGAGTAATATGAACCATTGATCTTAATAGATAAATCTTGATCCTAGGATCATTTTGTAACCGCCTCCTCGTCTTGTTCTATAAAAGGGAGATGGAGTGCATTTTGTAATCATTCGAAACTTAATTAAGATTAGATTGTTGAAGCATCAAGACTAATTCTTATGTCTAATTGTAAATGTACATCTCTTTCGTATACTTAATGAAGAAGAAGCTATAGATTACATACAATCATAAATTTTGAGTTATCCGTGAATGGATTCTTGGCTTGTACTTTGATTTGTTGCATCCCTTGGAGTGTATTTAATGTTGTGCATGTTATTTTCATTCCATTTCCTTCAAAGTTAGCATCAACCATACTTATCTGCGGAACATCTTGGTGATCTTATGGTTTGATTTCCTTCTCTTCATGACAGTATCAGTAATGTATATAGATCAATAGCTAAAGATTCACTTATTTTAGTAAAGTTATGCAAGAATTCAGTCAAATTTGTTTGATTTCATTTTAAAATCATCATCACAATTGCATATTCATAGAAAATCTTAAGCAAATACATTAAAATAAGCTAATATCCCATAGGTAATTGAATATCCATAGCATATTCGAGAAAAACAACATGTTGAAATGATAAATATCATGCAAGTAAACATAAATAATGACAATAATCATGCAAATATTTGCCTACAAGCACATCATTTAAGTGAATTTATAGTGCAGAAGTAAATTTTGGCTTATACCAGTTGTTGAATAGAAGAATTGATCAAAATTAGAAAATATCACATCATCTATTTAAATACAATAGGATTAACCTTGTTTATTGAAAGATTTATGGAAAGCAGGTGAAATTCCAAATGTCCAAACATCAGTTCTTGTAATTGGAAACGTAAGACCCCTTGAATGGAAAACAACAAGGCACATCAAACCAATGAGCAACATCAGTAGATTATGAACTAATCCATGGAGACTTGGGATCATGAATTCTTTGAACTCATCGTATCTTTCAAGATGATAAAGGTTTGATTTGCATTTCTTTATCTATGTTTGTGTATGCCTAACATCATAACCAATAGGTATTTGTGCCTATTCATCTAGTATATACTGATGACTATCGATAGATACAATATACATGGACTTGAGTGGCTGGGGTGGGTTCTTTCACATTATAGATGTGTGTATTGATTGGAGGGATATTGATTCTAGATTGATGATCGTAAGATATTTCAATTGGCTAGGGGAGGGTGATCGAGGCTATGATCACTTAGAATGTGATGTTTGCATGGGGCCCATGCCTATTAGCCCATTTATATCACGAGATGCATCTGGTAGTCTACCATTTGGATAGGAGTCTAGGGGCTGGAGTGATACTGCTCCATGTGTGGGTATGGGAGCATATCAAGATTACGAGGCCTACTTTAGCTTATCGAAGGGGACAGTTTGAGGCATATGTGTTTCTTTATAGGCCACCTATTATGCATACACACATGGGACAGTTGTGGTACTGGCAATGATAGATTGACGACATGGATACAATCATCTAGTGACCATATATAGGTGTGGAGGCATGGGTTGATGACGATATACATATTCTCTTCACATTCTAGCCTTGGTATCTGATGGGACGAGAAGGCCATATCATCAATAGATACATTCCATCACGAGTGATGTGATAGTTTAGGTAGGTTCAGGATTTGCCCCAGGTGATGGTGATTTTTTCTCAAACACCTCAAGATATACCAGGATGGCCCACATAGATTCAGCCATAGGTGGCTTTATTAGGTTGGGCAAGAATGCAACCAGTGCAATGGGACTGGGACTGGTATGACCTTGAGTTATGACCAATAGTGGTAGCAAATGAGGCATGTTCTTTTGATGAATCTAGAGGTGGATGCTAGGGCAAAGGGGGAGGAGGAGAAGGAGGGAGAGGAGAGAGATGAGGTAGAGGTTGAGTATGTTATGGAGGAGGTATTGATTGAGGAGGGAGATGGTATCTATGTGTTAGTCGTGTCAACTATGGGACATGTAGGAGGAGGGAAGGCACCTGGTGGATAGAGTCCTACCATTCAAGCACAGGTATAGATAGGCCATGTACCAGCAGGGTAGGTACAAGTTTAGGTCAGATAGGATAGGTCCCAATAACTTAGGCACAAAGTGCAAGTACCCTTACAGGAACCACTATAGGTAGGCACATTAGGTGTTGATACATTAGGTGTGGGGCCATTGGGGATAGGACATGACCCCACTATTCTTACTAGCCAATGGTGGCCTCATCTCTGAGGAGATGAGGTGGAGGATGCAATGATGCTACGTGCATAGGTAGCTAGCCTAGATGATCAGGTGGTGAGGCAGTGATAGGATCTGGTGTAAGTTACTATAGAGTGGGACAGTGCTCTAGGGCAGCTACAAAGGTTACAGGGAGTAAATACCCTATTGGATGGACTTAGTGGTGGTGATTGGGGATCCTCAAATCTAGATCTTGTAGGCCCAGATAGGGCATCTCCAGGGGCAGATGCAGGCACAACTGGTGTAGGTTATAGGGGAGAGGGATACAAAGATGATGCTGAGGAAAGGAGCTAAGGTTAGTTTGTAGAGAGATGAGAGAGGTGCAGCAAGCTAAGGCTAGATAGCCCAACTACAAGATGAGATTACATGTATGCAGGGTGTCATAGCTAGCATCAACATGGCTCAGATGTGGGGGGATTACTTGGCTTCTCAGTAGTAGATACAACAGTTGCAATAGAAGCTATCAAATTAGTGAGCTAGGGTGGAGTATTATTATAGATCATAATAAACTACGGTACTTGAGGGATAGAGGGTGTTGAGCTACATCCAACAGAGCATATTGGGGATATCGAGCTCGTAGAGATCTAGATGGTCTCAACAGTTTGTATAGTAGCTACCACCTCCATACTAGCCACCACCTCAGTAGAAGCAACCTATGGGGCTACCACCACCTAGACCACATAGATCTCCTATGGGTTCTTCTATTGACTCTGCTAGGGGATCATTAGCACATGGTTCTTGAATCTATGTATATGCCTTTGGGCTTTGTATTTTGATATATTTCAGCCTTCAGGGCATTTTTGTATCATGACATTTATCTGATGTGTATTTTGAGTGATACATGTACATTTTTCTTTTTGGTAGAAATATATATATATATATATATATATTGTGGTAATTATGGATGTTGTGATTATGATAGGTGCCAATAACTTAGGCACAAAGTGCAAGTACCCTTATAGGAACCACTATAGGTAGGCACATTAGGTGTTGATACATTAGGTGCAGGGCCATTGGGGATAGGACCTGACCCCACTATTCTTACTAGCCAATGGTGGCCTCATCTCTGAGGAGATGAGGTGGAGGATGCAATGATGCTACGTGCATAGGTAGCTAGCCTAGACGATTAGGTGGTGAGGCAGTGACAAGATCTGGTGCAAGTTACTGTAGAGTGGGACAGTGCTCTAGGGTAGCTACAAAGGTTACAGGGAGTAAATACCCTATTGGATGGACTTAGTGGTGGTGATTGGGGATCCTCAAATCTAGATCTTGTAGGCCCAGATAGGGCATCTCCAGGGGCAGATGCAGGCACAACTGGTGTAGGTTATAGGGGAGAGGGGTACAAAGATGATGCTGAGGAAAGGAGCTAAGGTTAGTTTGTAGAGAGCTGAGAGAAAGGTGCAGAAAGATGAGGCCAGATAGCCCAATTGCAAGATGAGATTACACGTATGCAGAGTGTCATAGCTAGCATCAACATGGCTCAGATGTGGGGGGATTACTCGGCTTCTCAGTAGTAGATACAACAGTTGCAATAGAAGCTATCAAATTAGTGAGCTAGGGTGGAGTATTATTATAGATCATAATGTACTACGGTACTTGAGGGATAGAGGGTGTTGAGATACATCCAACAGAGCATATCGGGGATATCGAGCTCATAGAGATCTAGATGGTCTCAACAGTTTGTATAGTAGCTACCACCTCCACACTAGCCACCACCTCAGCAGAAGCAACCTATGGGGCTACCACCACCTAGACCACATAGATCTATGGGTTCTTCTACTGACTCTGCTAGGGGATCATTAGCACATGGTTCTTAAATCTATGTATATGCCTTTGGGCTTTGTATTTTGATATATTTAAGCCTTCAGGGCATTTTTGTATCATGACATTTATCCGATGTGTATTTTGAGTGATACATGTACATTTTTCTTTTTGGCAAATATATATATATATATATGTTGTGGTAATTATGGATGTTGTGATTATGATTATGTTGATGATTATGATGTTGTTTATGTATTGATTATTTGGTTTTATGCATATGTATGGGCTTATAGATTTATGCATTGTGTTAGAACTAAAAAATTAGCCTAAATTTTTCCATTTTTTCCACCATAATCCGATCACCTAAACATGTCATTTTAGAATTTTCTCATCCAAAACACTCCATTTATTTGACCTATAAGCAATTACCCTAATAAGCTCACATTCTATCACCATTATCCTAAATGAAAAAATCATATCAAGATCCATCCTCATGCCCCTTCAAAGAAGCAATATGAACGATGTCAAGGAGAAAGTACCACATTGAGGAAACTCATTCTAGAGTCCCTTTGACATCCAATTAAAGTTGTGTCAAAGACACTGAAACATATCAAGAAGACAATGTTTCAGGTCTCTTTGATAGCTCGAGAAATAAACTATCAAAGGACATAAATATGATCTAACTCATTAACATATCAGAGCAACAATAAGAGATCAAGGGGACAAAACCAGACTTATACACTTGAAGAGTCAAAGAGACTACAAAGTATCAGAGTGATGATTTAATAGTCCCTTCAATATCAGTACAACATCAACAAGTTCATCGAGGAGATAAATATATATTGGGAGGACATGTGACTTAGTCCCTTCGATAAACTAAAAGTAATATTTGACTTTGAAGAGACATCACCTATATCAGAATGACTAACTCATAAGTCTCTTTGATAAACCGATATGGTGTGTCCCGAAGATTTTCTGATCTATATGCCAAAAACCTACAAGGTAAGCATCGAAGGGAGATATAGTCATCAGTGGGACAAGGGAAATTGTCCCACTGATAAAATGATGGCATTCTATATAGAGGCAATATTAAAGGTTTTCGGTGTGACTCTTGGATGTCAGAGTGAGGTGATTCCTAGTCCCACTGAAATGGGGAAGATACACTAAACAACTAACATCAGAGGGATGGATCCATATTGGGGAAACCCAAATATTGGTCCCTTTGATGAAATTTGTTACCCTAGTGCAATGAACTTGTGAACACATCAAAGACATAAAAGCATATCGAAGAGATTGTCCACAAAGAGGGTTTTGAGAGGATGTTGTGATGTCAGTATGAGACCATTTGGGGTCACTCTGAAATCACGAGGGAAATTAAACAATTAACTAGTAAAAGGACATCGAGGCAAGAAGGAAATATTACTAAGATCACAAATTGGTCATCCCAATGATGTATTCACAAGACAATTTAGTGGTGATCAAACAACCCATATTCAAAAAATTAATTGTCTCTTCGATGACATGAAATTTGCCATGAGACGCCATAAATGAACCTGAGCCGAGTATATGGAAATCAAAATCAGAAAATTGCGAGACCATTAAGCAATTAAGGAAAGTGAAGCACATGGCTAAGGGCATCAATTCTAGAACCAGAGAAGATATCATCCAAGTAAGTACTCTAAGCTCGAGCTAGAAATTACAGAGTACATAAACTTATAAGCATGGAAGTAGGGTTTTCTTTTACAAAATTTATGTCATGGAAGATGTGACAGAAAACCCTAAAGGCAAGAGACGAATACTTGAAGAGAGGCATTTAAACTAGGACTTACTAGATCAATGCCCAAGTTCTGGACAAAGGTCTAGAAGAAGTACATAACTAAACCCCGAAACTGAGAAATTGGAGGATACAAACAGACAAATAGGTGACACATGGACCCCAATAAGGGGGTATGATTTGTTTCTATAACATTATAGAAAAATGGATAGGCACAAACTTGTCTCTAACCCATGGAGACTCAATCTGGGAAAACTGGTAGTGCCCAATGTGTTCATGAATGTGAAGTTTCTCAAATAATTGGCAAACAAATACAATCCCTAAACTTGTATGATTGAATTGAGAGATGGATCTGCCTTCATTCTTGTCACTCAAAATTATATATCCATGGTGTTTCAATTGGACACCAGTTTTGATATGAAGTTTAGAATCAAAGACCTCTTAAATGAATATTATAATATGAGAAACAACTATAAAAGATGAAGGTTACCCTTTCATAGGCCAAGGGAAGAGGGGAATCAACTCAGAGTGTTCTAAGGGTGGAATATCCCCCATTTTATTTGGATTTATTTGAATCATACTTTCAATAAACTTACTTCTTTGTTTGCCAAGTACTTGGCCTGAATGCCCCCATGTTTATGGAAGTTGTACCAATGGTCCTAACCATAGATGTGCAAGGCCAAGATATCTGGCCTCTAGACTGTGAAATACCTTGATAATGATCTTTGTTGAAGTTGATAATTAACTCATAACACCAAGATCACTTAAAGAACCTAAGATTTACCTTCCACAAGATAAAAAAGCAAAGAGACATAATTTGCACAATATTGGATGAATTAATGTAAAAATTGAGAATTACATGTGACAACTTGCTTTTATATTTGCAAGTTAAATAAAACTCTAATATGACTTAATATTAACCTAAGACTAAAAATAAGCCCTAAGTAAACTTATTAAAGTGTAATTAAATATTTAATTACACAAACACCCCCCCATAAGTGTAACTTAGGGTGAAATGAAAACCATGCAAGAATGGGTCCCATCTACAAGGCCATGTTAGGTACCCATGAACAACAAGAATCTCTCATAGAGTGGAGAAAAGGAGAAAAACCTTGTGGGAAAAACCCCTCTCCAAAAGAGAGAAAAAACATGAAAAAAACATGCAAATAAATATGTACAAGTGATGGAATAAGGGCTCCAACTAAGACCCCCAAGAATTGAATCCATCACACGAATACAATCATGAGCCCCCCATAAGAGGGAAAGATAGAGGTAAGAAAATCCTCCAACACTGTAGAATCTCTAGAACTAGAAGAGGATGCATGAACATGAATGCAAAATCCAATCCACTTATGGCAAATCACATTTTTTCCCTTAGAAAGAAATAGAACAACCTGTGAATACTGAAGAACCGATGAAGTAGGTGGCCTCAAAATGAAAGCCTCTAAAGACTGAATAAGTGTCCACATTCCAAAATCTGAAGATGCCACAACAAAGTTAGGAACAACCTGTTGAATCCATGAAGGTGACAATGGAAGACAAAATGGAACCTCTAAATCAAGTGTCTCCAAAGATAGAATATGACTGACAAGAGTAGTGCCATGACTATCAACAAAAAGGGACTGTAAGCCCTCAAGAGTATCATCATCTTGCTCATCCAAGGAAGCATCAATCTCAACAGAAACATGACGTGGAGGAGAAGAATGAAGGGCACTATGATGTAAAAATGAATCAGTAGCAAGAATACCAAGATTCAAATACCCAAGCTTCTTCTCAGAAGTAATATTCACACAAGAAGTGTGATCAACATTCAAAGGATCTAAACCATCATCTAGAGCAAAATCAAAAAAGGTATATAACTAAGAGGCATGATCAACTACCCTAGTAGAAAGAATCTCTGTGGTCTCCAAATCTCTAATGATAACTAGATCAGGTGTGAATTCTACTATTTTCACTCTTCTGCTATGAGTAATCTGATAGATGGAAAGTAGATTATGTGATAAGAAAGGCACACACAATACATCATGAAAAGCACCCCCTCCAATATCAATAGATCCATTTCCTATCACCTTCATGTAATTATTATTACCCATCAAGATTGGTGGCATATCACAAGGCTCAAAAGTAGAAAACATAGACAAAGAGGAAGCCATGTGGTGAGAGGCTCCTAAATCAATAAGCCATTTACCTGATCCATGAGATGTAGTGGCACAAAGTGCCTTACCTTTGTATTTATCACCTCCATTAGCAATACCTGCATGGCCTATCTCAGTAGATCCTAACTGATGTGATGGAGTAGAAGAGGATGAACTAGACATCAAATCTAAAGGAGAACCAACACTGAGTTTCTTAACAAGATTCTTTAGCTCATCTATCTTCTTGCAATAGAAAATAGTATCATCATGCCCATGTTTCTTGCAATGGCTACATATGGGTAGCTCCTTGGATTGCTCCTTTTTACTGGATGAAGATGAAATAGGAGGTCAATGTGAAGTAGACTCCTTGCCTTGCTCTTAATGTTTGAGTTTTTGTTTCTTTTCCTTACAACTTGAAGCCTTTTCATTTTTGGTGCCTTGACTTGCAAGAAGTGCCTGAGGCTTTGTAGACTTCAATGTGCCCATCTAAACTAATTTTTCCTGCTTCTTGGTGAGTGATATAGCAAAGTAATCAAGTGAAGGCATTGTGAATTTAGTTCCAAGAGCATCGATGGTAGCATAGAATGTGGAGACAAAAATAGAATAATCTGAACCAGTCTTAGCAAGTACAGAGAGAATCAATTGGGTGTCCTCTTTCTTAATGCCACACTGTGTGAGCTGCAACCTGAGGGATTTGAGTTTGGTGAAGAAGTCCTAGATGCTATCAAAATCTATAGGATGTTGCAAGTATGTGCCTAATTGATGTTGTCATTGATGTCAACATATCTATGTTATCATTAGTGTCAACTATGCTACTATCTTATTGTTTTCTTGTAGTGAGTAAGATTCTTTGTATTTACTTATGTAAGTAATCTTAATGATGAGGATATTGAGAAAATTAGCTTCTCCGGTAGAAATAGTGAGTTGTAGTGGAAATAGAGTATTGCATACAGAAGAACAGTTTAGAAGAATGCTCCACATTTTCTGTAGAATGAATATCTTTGTCTGCGGATTGGAAGTTATATATAAATCCATTTGAAGATTATATGTTCTAAGTTTGAGCCTCTAATATGAAGAATTGAGTGAGTTATTTTCACCAAATTGAAAACAGCTTTTTTTGTATGTTTGGAAAAGACATGGAGAAAGTGTTATGTTTTGTATTCCTCCACATTGAAGTATTTTGATCTGTGGTTCTAGAGATAAGTCTAAGATAATTTTAAGTGCCTTCAACTCCAATGGTTCATGATTTGGTGGTCTGCAAGCTATCCTTTCTTTATGACAGTAGCTGACAGTGTTGTTCTTGTGCTCTGGTTTGAAGAATCTTCTTGACAAAGTGGTTAGATATCATGCGGTTGTTCCTAGTGATTGCAATGTACTTGTGGATGTCTCCTGATCATGTTCCTACATTTGGATTGGTCCGCAAAAAGAAAATTGGATCATGAATGAAGAATGTTCTTAGAAGACCTAGTGTTCTCATCAGTCTTGGCTAACCTGGTTGATTTCACTAATTGCGGAGATGCCTTCAAGTTTGTGGAAGTGTGTCGTGGTGTGAAGAATTGTGTTAGAGTCCCAACTAAGGCATGGCCTGATCCGCATACACCTTTACATCCTTTCCTTAACAAATTTGTATTAGATCTAGACCTATTCTATGTATGTTTGTAATGTCGACCTTGGAGATTGTTCCAACGATTGATGAATATATTGCTAACCTTGATGTACATTCCAAGGTTGATGACTTGTATAAAGACTTGTAATGAATTGCGAAAAGAAGCGTGTGTGTGCAAATACGAGGAAATAAGTGTGAAGATGTGAAAGAGCAGAGCAAAGAAGTTTTATTGTGCTTCAAAGGAACTGAACCCAGGCATGGAGTAGATACTACTTATTCAGTTCACTATTTTGGTAGTGAGCCAACCCTTGGCAATGAGCCATTCTTTTTAGTGAGCATTCTAGGCAGTGAGCCCCGTAGGCAATGAGCATTTATTTTTTGGTATTGATATAACTTATATATTTCTATGGGATAACACCCACCATGGTTTTTCCCTTTTAGGGTCTTTAATGTAAAAATCTGGTGTCTCCTCTATTGATTATGTTATTGTGTTGAGCTTCTCATTTTATGCTTTCATGGTTATATTATAATATGAGTAATTGATAAGTTAATGTTCATAATTGGTTAAAAGTTTTAGGACAACTGATTCACCCCCCCTCTTTGTTGTCCAATGCAATCCAACATAGGATTCAGACCAATAAGCTCATTCTCCAATTAAAAACTCCTCAAAGTATCCTACTTGCCAAAGAAAAGCTCTAATTGGACCCATACTTCATTTGGTGTTGTGTAAGAATCAACATGAAAGAGTAGATCAGGTGAAATCAACTTACATAATGTACCAAAGGCCTCATCACACCTGTTAAACCATTTCCTCTTTTCAGTAGCCCCTGTAGGTTCAGTTTCTGAGCCCATAGTCACTCTATAACCCCAATTTCTTCAGATGGATCTCGATTGCTTTCTTCCACCCATGATAATTGTATGGGGTAAGAGGAGAAATTTTTGGTTGATCCATGATGTTTAAATAGAAAAAGGATAGGAAAGAGCAATATATCCCTCACAATACAAGGATATTCCCTCTTGTGCAAAAAAAATTGGCCACTTGCATGCACTTTTTCCAAAAGAAACTGAAAAAATAAGATCTGACTTCAAGAAAAACTATCATATATCTAATTAAATTTTCTAGAAAAAATAACTCGACCACAATGTAGAGCACAGAATCAGATTTCTAATGCCTATTCATTTGTGAAATTTGGACACCGTATGCCCAAGTTATAGCCAATTTCACAAAATTGCTCTATTAGGGTTTGTAAGGCAAAAATACACTATTGAAGCTCCTGGACACCCATGTGACTAGGGGCTAAGTCTCTGGGGGCTGGTGCCTAGAAGTTAGGGGATGGTTCTATTAGATCTAGGGCACACAACTGAGAGGGGGGGTGAATCAGTTGTACAAAAACTTGCTTTTACTTCAAACACTTGATTCTTCTTTGTTCTTTAATAGCATATCAATTAACCATTTATGAAAGCATAAAGCATAAACACCAGAGCAGATAAACATCAACACATTAGACACCAAGATTTTGACGTGGAAAACCCAGTTAAGGGAAAAACCATGGGGTGATTAACCCAAGGATTATTCTCTGTTAGAAGAATAAGAAAAATAGATGGCACATGCTGGTGCAGGAGCTCAGTTTTGTGTTGTTTTCTAGTTAATTTTTCATGTTAGTTATTTATCTCTAAGGCTTTAAAAGCTATTTTGTTGTGTTGAAATAAAAGACTTAGTCATTTCATTGACTAGTCTACTTTGGAGTTAATCTAGGCCTATTTTCTAGGAGTTGTCTTTTTGAAATTTGGACTTTTTTTAGAAACTTATTCTTTATGACAGCAAACTGCCTTTTTCATTGATTTTCTGCCTTCTTAGGTAGTTGTACAGACAAATGGGAAGTGGAAGAGTTTTAGAAACTCCCTATAAATTGAGTTTTGTTTTTACATACCAAATATAATGGAAAAGAAGGAGTTTTTTTAAGAAAAAAGCTGTGTTTTCTATTTTTTCTGTGAAAAACAGCCTTTGTACGGCTTTGTACGGATTCCTTGTGAGCTGAAATGTTCAAAATCTGTTAATATTGCAAAGTAGCTTTCATATTGATATATTTGGAGTTCTTAACATTCTATTAGAAGGGAGAAATAGTCTGGTTTGCATAAGCTGCTCTGAAACCCTCTTAACCAGGGTTTGTGCACAAAAATGGTGTGTTTGCCCTCTATCCTCTAAATTTATTGATCATCTTCAGAAGGATGGAGGAGAATAGAGTAGGTTTTATTGTTTTCTTTGGTTGGCAGGTGGAAGACTCCTTCTCCAAGCATTTGGTATGACTCTAGCTAGTCAAAACTAGTGACTAGTTAGTAGAAGACAATGGCAACATTGGGAATGCTATTAACAGCCATGAATAACAGTCATAAAATGGTGAATTTGATGTCTTATGGAGAGAACAAGACTGTATGATCGATTGGTTGGCTTGGCACTTACAAGTGTGCTACATTTCTTTCTCACAACCTTCTAGAATAGGTTTTCCTTTATGGAAAAGAATAATTTGTTGTTATTTTAAACCTTGACAGTACGGTGCTGCAGCTGAAAAGGATAGTTGAAAGTTCATTGTACAGTTTGGGTATGGTAGAGTATGTTGTATGCCTTTTGGAGGCCTGAGGAAACTCCTTAGTGTAGTCATTCTTAATACTACAAGTGAATAGTCTATGTTTTTTTTTGTTGGCACTGTTTCAAGACAACTAACTATGATTGCTGTCCACAGTCCTGTTAGAGCTGAGTTTGGATCATTTTGTCAACAATTTCTTGTTGTGCATACCCTCTGAAGATACATTGGGAGTTGATGAGAAGATCATTATGGATATAGGAGTATAATGCCAAGTTTATTGTTCACACAAGCCACGAGATATAAATGTCATTCTAATACTGTCATAGGATAGTCACCTAGCAAATTGTTGTCCTCTGCCTTTAAATACAGTGTGGGCCTGCAAACAAGTAGATGGTTGTCTTGTTTCACACCTAATGTAGAATATGCATTAAATGTTGATAGTTTTCTGAAGTCTCTGGGAGAGTGTTGAAGATTTAATCCTTGTGTATGTTACAATATTAAATACTCTTGACTGCTGTCCTTCCATGACAGTCTTAAAATAGTCACAATGCAATTTGCTGTCCTCCAAGATTGGTACATGTCAGTGAAAGGTTGTTACCTAGGTATGCAATTGGAGTTGAGGGCCTTTGGAGACCTTGAGAGGTTGTTAAACAAGACTTGAGCCTACTCTTAAATACTATCCTAGAACCTTGTTTTATGACAGTCTCACTCAATTTGCTGTCCACTATTGTGTTTGGGAGTAGAATGGTAGATTATTGGTCAGAGACCTTTGCACATGCTTATCATAGATAGGTGTATGATTGCCTATGTTGGTAGAGGTATTGGTAATAGTTGTTGTGTTCTTGAAGGTGGGTTGTGCTCCTGAGTTGGGTTGAGTTCTGACTCCCCAAGGTAAGTGGTGAGTAGCCTAAATGGATGGCACCAGAGGGTGATCCTAGGCCAAGTGGATTCCTATAACAGCCTTGTGAGGCTTGTAAACACAAACACCTTGTAAACTTTTTGGAGGAAGTTGAGAGAACTAATACAACCTTACCTTACCTCTGCATCATATTGGTATCAGAGCCAATATTCTGATTGGAAGCAAGTGTATTTCAGAAGAGGAAATTGAAATAGAGGCTAGTACAATGCCTCCCAAGACAATGAGTCAAGATGCCATCAAGAAGTTGGTGGAAGAGATGGTTGAAGCAAAACTGCAAGAAGTAAAATTGTAGGAAGAGAAAAAGTCTAAGGGCAAGACCAAAGAAGAAGGAAGTTCTTCAGACACAAGTGAAGAAACAGAGGCAGAAGAGGATCCTCAGGAGTAGGATATGTCTGCAGATCAAAAAGCCTTCTTGAATGCACTTAAGGGTGCTCATGGAGATAGTGGTGATCCCAAGATGGAGGTGCCTACCTTCCGTGGCAAGTTGGATGGAGATGTTCTCACCGACTGGATAGAGGCTATGTGCAACTTCTTTGATTACAAGGAGTTCAATGACAGCAAAAAGGTCAAATTTGCCAAGACAAGGCTAAGAGGTTCTGCACTTGTGTGGTGGAACTATATGCAGAATGAGAGGGAGAAGATTGGGAAGAGTCCCATCACTAAATGGAGCAGAATGGTGGCTATGCTTAGAAGCAAGTTCATGCCACCTGACTATGAGATTCAAATCATAAGGAGATTTCAGAATTTGAGACAAAAAGATATGGATGTGGCTGCCTACACAAAAGAGTTTCATAGACTCAATATGAGGGCCAATCATAATGAAGATGAAAAAGGGATGGTGGCTAGGTACCTGAATGGACTGAAATACAATCTGCAAGATGAGATAAGTTTGGTGTTACCAAAGACAGTGGATGAATGTTTCCTATTGGCCTCCAGAGCTGAGGAAAAGCTGAGAAGGAAGGGTGATCAAGGTGCCAGAGGTAGAGGTGGCAGAAATCAAAGAAGTAGAGGCAATTTTGGCCATGGACAGTTCAACAAAACTGAAAATAACAGCCAGCAAGAAACACAATCAGCAACAGAGCATAGAGGAGGTTTCAGAGGTGGTAGAAATCATAATAGTAGAGGCAGAAATGGTGGAGGTGGTAGAGGACCAGGAGTCTTCACTGGAAGATGTTATGGCTGCAACCAAGTTGGCCATACAATGAACAAATGTCCAGGGAAAGCCAGCAGCTCTCATGACAGTGGGAAGAGAAATCAATTAGTGAAAGATGATGACTATGAAAGTGTGAATCCACCGATGGGAAGTGCTGCACCTGTTCTAGATGGAGAGAGTATGATGATAAAAGGTCTATGCTGAAGATGCCTTTGAAGCAAGAACCTCCTCAGAGAAAGAATCTTTTTAGAACCCAAGGTCTAGCCTATGGGAAACTTTGCAAAATCATAGTGGATTCAGGGTCTACTGAGAATGTGGTATCCACTGAGATGGTTGAGAAGTGCAAGTTGAAGAGGCTGCCTCATATTAGTCCTCACAAGATCTCTTGGTTGAACAAGAACCAAAGTTTCATGGCGAAGGAACAAGCTTGGGTTGAATTTGCAATTGGTGACTACAAGGACAAAGTACTATGTGAAATCATCCCTATGGATGCATGGCACCTGCTTCTTGGTCGTCCATGGCAGTATGATGTTAAAGCTCAGCATGATGGTGAGAAGAACACTTATGTCATCACCAAGAATGGAGGGCCATTCAAAATGGATCCTTTGTTGGAGCAGCCCTGGGGAAAGGAAAACAATAGCAGTGTCATGTTGGTGAATGGACATGAGTTCCTAAACATCTTAAAGGAGAATGACAACCAGGGGTATGCCTTGGTCATGAAGCCCAAGAGTGGATCAGATCAGCAAGAACAAAAATAGAAGGAGATTCCATTGGAAGTATAACAACTTCTGGATAAGTATCAAGACCTTGTGGTAGAGGAAGTTCCCAACTCCTTACCACCTATGAGGGATATTAGTCATCAGATTGACTTAATACCTGGTGCTACATTGCCTAACAAAGCTGCATACAAGCTGACTCCATAGCAAAATGAAGAGGTGGCAAGGCAAATTCAAGGTCTCCTGGAGAAAGGGCTGATTAGGAAGAGTCTAAGCCCCTATGCAGTTCCAAGTGTACTGGCTCCTAAGAAGGATGGAAAGTGGAGGCTATGCACAGATTCCAGGGCCATAAACAAGATCACCATAAGATACAGATTTCTAATGCCAAGGATTGAAGTCTTGGATTACCTGGGAGGATCATGCTATTACTCAAAGATTGATTTGAAATCTGGATATCATCAAATCCGGATCAGACAGGGAGATGAATGGAAGACTACTTTCAAGACCAATGAAGGTCTTTATGAATGGCTTGTTATGCCATTTGGTCTTAGCAATGCGCCCAGTACATTTATGCGCCTGATGAATGAGGTATTAGTTGAGTTCATTGGTAAATTTATTATTGTTTATCTTGATGACATACTAATCTTCAATAGGACAAGGGAAGACCATGTGAAGCATGTTGGTCAGGTGTTGGAGAAGCTGCATGAGCACAAGTTGATGATCAACTTAGACAAATGTGAGTTTATGAAAACTAAACTTGTATACTTGGGATTTGTCATTTCTAATGGCTGTTTGAAGATGGATCCCTCTAAGGTTGAGGCTATTCTCAGTTGGCCGACCCCAAAAATAGTGGGAGATGTGAGAAGTTTCCATGGATTGGTGACTTTCTATAGGAAGTTTATCAGAGGGTTCAGTCACATTAGTGCTCCCATCCTCAACACCATCAAGGGTGGAGTCAAATGTAGATTCCAGTGGACAAAGGAAGCTGATGATAGTTTTGAGTTGTTGAAAACAAAGGTGGCTGAGTTACCTACCTTAGTACTCCCTGATTTTGATAAGGTATTTGTTGTTGAGTGTGATGCAAGTCAGCAAGCTATTGGTGCTGTTCTTAGCCAAGAAGGACATCCAGTGGCATTCTTTTCAGAAAATTTGAACGAAGCCAAGCAAAGGTATTCTACATATGACTTAGAACTCTATGCAATGGTGCAAGCTCTTAAGAAGTGGCGACATTATTTGCTGCCCAAGGAATTTATTGTGTTTACTGACAATCATGCTTTAAGCTTTCTTAACAGTCAAGACAAATTGAACCATAGACATGTTAAATGGATGGAATAGCTACAAGTTTATACTTTCACAATTAAGCACAAAAGAGGTGTCTCTAATAAGGTAGCTAATTCATTAAGTAGGAGGTTGCTTCTTGTTCATGAAATTCAGTTAGAAAGCATGGGTATTGACTGTTTAAAGGAGATGTATAAAGAAGATTCTGATTTCAAAGAGGCTTATGATGTTTGTGTGAACTTGGCTAACACATTCCATGGACAGTATGCAAATTTTGTTTTGCAGGAAGGCCTCTTGTTTAAGGGCAATTTGTTGTGTGTTCCTAAGTGCTCTATGCGGGACAACATCATCAAGAAGAAGCATAATGGTTCTTTAGGAGGACATTTTGGCCTGGACAAGACACTTGAACAAGTCACAAGGTTCTATTTTTGGCCAAAGGTACAATCAGATGTGAGAAAATATGTAGCCAGTTGTGCAATCTGTCAAAGAGCCAAAGGTGTGTCTTCAAATGCAGGCCTATACCAGCCCCTACCCATTCCCAATAGACCTTGGGAAAGTATCAGCATGGACTTTCTGCTTGGGTTACCCAGGACAGCCAGAGGCGTGGATAGTGTGTTTGTCATTATTGATAGGTTCAGCAAGATGGCTCATTTTGTGCCATGTAAATGCACAAATGATGCATCTCATTTGCAGGTTTGTTTTTCAGAGAGGTAGTAAGGATACATGGTTTACCATTGTCCATTGTAACTGACAGAGATTCTAAGTTTGTAGGTCACTTCTGGAGGACCTTTTGGAAGAAGCTGGGCACACAATTGTCCTTTTCATCAGCCTACCATCCACAAACTGATGGTCAGACTGAGGTGGTTAATAGGTCTCTTGGAAACCTTCTAAGGTGCCTTACAAAGCAACATGGTTTGGCATGGGATTTGGTTATCAGTCAGGCTGAATATGCCTACAATGATTCAAAGAATAGGAGCACTGGTAAAAGTCCTTTTGAGATAGTTTATGGTTTTCATCCAAGAGGACCACTTGAACTGAAGGATCTCCAAGGTTGGGATAGAAGGAGTGCACTTGGTGAAGAGTTTGCTGCCTCCATGAAAATAGTTCATGATCAAGTCAAGTTGCAACTAGAAAAATTAGTCACAAAGTACAAAGAAAAGGCAGATTTGAAGAAAAGAGAAGTACAGTTCAAAGTTGGTGACTTAGTCATGATATATCTAAGGAAAGAGAGGTTGCCAAAGGGTCAGCCAACTAAACTCTTGATGAAGAAGATTGGACCATGCAGGATAGTGCACAAATTTGGTCCAAATGCATATGAGATTGAGCTACCAGATGGCCTGGGTATCTCTCCAATTTTTAATGTTTGTGATCTTTTTCCTTTCAGACCTCCATTGCCTGATGAAAGTGAATTAGATGTGGTGGCTGAAGATGCTGATTGGATCAAGGATTTACCTCCAAGCAAACCCTTACAGTTGGAGTGCATTCTGGATTCCAAGGTTATCAAGAAGACTCGGAGAGGTGTTTATAAGGACTACTTGGTGAAATGGAAGGATCTTCTTGACTCAGAGGCCACCTGGATGACTGAAGCAGATATTCTGAAGCATGGCATGACACTTCAACAATTGGCAACTCAAGGGACTTGAGTTCTTCCTATAGGGGGAGTATGGTGCAGGAGCTCAGTTTTGTGTTGTTTTCTAGTTATTTTTTCATGTTAGTTATTTACCTCTAAGGCTTTAAAAGCCATTTTGTTGTGTTGAAATAAAAGACTTAGTCATTTCATTGACTAGTCTACTTTGGAGTTAATCTAGGCCTATTTTCTAGGAGTTGTCTTTTTGAAATTTGGACTTTTTTTAGAAACTTATTCTTTATGACAGCAAACTGCCTTTTTCATTGATTTTCTGCCTTCCTAGGCAGTTGTATGGACAAATGGGAAGTGGAAGAGTTTTAGAAACTCCCTATAAACTGAGTTTTGTTTTTACATACCAAATATAATGGAAAAGAAGGAGTTTTTTTACGAAAAAAGCTGTGTTTTCTATTTTTTCTGTGAAAAACAGCCTTTGTACAGCTTTGTACGGATTCCTTGTGAGCTGAAATGTTCAAAATCTGTTAATATTGCAAAGTAGCTTTCATCTTGATATATTTGGAGTTCTTAACATTCTATTAGAAGGGAGAAATAGTCTAGTTTGCATAAGCTGCTCTGAAACCCTCTTAACCAGGGTTTGTGCACAAAAATGGTGTGTTTGCCCTCTATCCTCTAAATTTATTGATCATCTTCAGAAGGATGGAGGAGAATAGAGTAGGTTTTATTGTTTTCTTTGGTTGGCAGGTGGAAGACTCCTTCTCCAAGCACTTGGTATGACTCTAGCTAGTCAAAACTAGTGACTAGTTAGTAGAAGACAATGGCAGCATTGGGAATGCTGTTAACGGCCATGAATAATAGTCATAAAATGGTGAATTTGTTGTCTTACAGAGAGACCAAGACTGTATGATCGATTGGTTGGCTTGGCACTTACAAGTGTGCTACATTTCTTTCTCACAACCTTCTAGAATAGGTTTTCCTTTATGGAAAAGAATAATTTGCTGTTATTTTAAACCTTGACAGTACGGTGTTGCAGCTGAAAAGGACAGTTGAAAGTTCATTGTATAGTTTGGGCATGCTAGAGTATGTTGTATGCCTTTTGGAGGCCTGAGGAAACTCCTTAGTGCAGTCATTCTTAATACTACAAGTGAATAGTCTATGTTTTTTTTTGTTGGCACTATTTTAAGACAACTAACTGTGATTGCTGTCCACAGTCCTGTTAGAGCTGAGTTTGGATCATTTTGTCAACAATTTCTTGTTGTGCATACCCTTTGAAGATACATTGGGAGTTGATGAGAAGATCATTATGGATATAGGAGTATAATGCCAAGTTTATTGTTCACACAAGCCACGAGATATAAATGTCATTCTAATACTGTCATAGGATATTCACCTAGCAAATTGTTGTCCTCTGCCTTTAAATACAGTGTGGGCCTGCAAACAAGTAGATGGTTGTCTTGTTTCACACCTAATGTAGAATATGCATTAAATGTTGATAGTTATCTGAAGTCTCTGGGAGAGTGTTGAAGATTTAATCCTTGTGTATGTTACAATATTAAATACTCTTGACTGCTGTCCTTCCATGATAGTCTTAAAATAGTCACAATGCAATTTGCTGTCCTCCAAGATTGGTACATGTCAGTGAAAGGTTGTTACCTAGGTATGTAATTGGAGTTGAGGGCCTTTGGAGACCTTGAGAGGTTGTTAAACAAGACTTGAGCCTACTCTTAAATATTATCCTAGAACCTTGTTTTATGACAGTCTCACTCAATTTGCTGTCCACTGTTGTGTTTGGGAGTAGAATGGTAGATTATTGGTCAGAGACCTTTGCCCATGCTTATCATAGATAGGTGTATGATTGCCTATGTTGGTAGAGGTATTGGTAATAGTTGTGTTCTTGAAGGTGGGTTGTGCTCCTGAGTTGGGTTGAGTTCTGACTCCCCAAGGTAAGTGGTGAGTAGCCTAAATGGATGGCACCAGAGGGTGATCCTAGGCCAAGTGGATTCCTATAACAGCCTTGTGAGGCTTGTAAACACAAACACCTTGTAAACCTTTTGGAGGAAGTTGAGAGAACTAATACAACCTTACCTTACCTCTGCATCACATGCCAATTAGGGCTCATTGCCCGAGCACACTGCTCACAAGGAGGCACACTACCTACAAGATGTAGACACCATAAAATGACCAAGTTGTCACATCACTTGCATTTCATAATCTATCTAATCACCTGCATTTCACACATTAATTAAATAATCTAATTATTTAATTAAAATCACCAAATTCTTCTAAATCACATACTTTCGACATTAATTAAATAAATTCTCTTTATCTAATTAATTAAATTAAATTCCTCTATTATTCTTCCAAAATTAAATAATTTTAATTATTTAATTAGATCATTATCCTCTTTCCAAATTTTAAATCCACGTTAATTAAATAAGTCCCATTATTTAATTAATTCATCACAAATTCTATCTTATCTACAATTAAATAATTTACATTATTTAATTAAATTAATTGTTCTTCTAAATTTAAATAAATCATGCAAATTTATTTAAATAATCTCAACCCTCTAAAAATAAATAAAATCAAATATTTTATTTATAATCTTCTGTTATTCCAAAATCATGCACAAACAATTAAATAAATTTATTTATTTAATTTGCTTTCCAAATCTTCTCAATTAAATAATTCTAATTATTTAATTATTTCTTCCAAAATATCTCCTCTAAATTTAAATAAATCAAATATTTATTTAAGATGCTTTTTCTTCTAATTTGAGTTATCTCTAAAATAACTCAAGCTTTCTATATTTAATAAAGCAAAATATCTTCTAATTCTCATGCAAATCTCTTCTTCTTGTTTTAAATCATTTAACTGATTGTTTTATTCTTTTAATTGATTTATCTCTTTAGTTAACTTATTCTTCTATTCTTGATAACTCCTCTCATGCAAAAGAAAGCAAGACACATGTCTTCTTCTCATTCGTTGCACGTTCCTCAACTTATCTCCTCCGTTGATTGTTCTAAATTATCTGGACCGTTGATCGATCTCTGTTGAAATCTATATAAACCCCCCCTCATCTCCTTCATTACCTCTCTCTTCGATCATATTCTCAGGCATACTTAACAGAGCTTTGAGCATACAAAACGCGTCGATTGAGCACTCTTACGATCTTTTGACATCGATCTCTTGAGCACACTACTTGCTTGTTGCAGCTATGGTTTCGCAACTTCATTGAGCAATCCACATTCAATCCAAAGGAAACAATACAGATTTCGGTAAAAGTCTTTATTTCATTGATTATTTGTCATGGCTTTTATTTAAATTTGTTTTCTTTATGTTATTGGGTTCTTTGATTTAATTAGTTTGATTTAATCAATTTTTCCTCATACACATTCTGGCATGCCCGGTGGGACCCACTAATCCCTTTGTTTCTTTGAGAAATTATTATTTTTTAAGTCACAGTATGGTACAACGTAGACGACATTACACAACGCTTCTGGTAGTATTTTTGAGCACTATTGGAGGCACAGTTCAATACCCTTGGGGGCACTGCGGCGCTTCTGGTAGAACAGAGAGACGCTATTGGCATAGCAGAATGGCGTGTCCGGCAGTATCATGCAACGCTTTTGGCTAAATTAGGTTTTTGACTTTGTTCAGTATCTTGCAGGATTTTTTGTGTTATCTATCTTATTAATTTGTTTGACAAGCTGTTGTATTTGTCTGGCAAACCTACTTTTTGTACTTCCTAAGCTGACTAATTTAGGAGTATCTTCAATTTTTGTGTTAATCTTTTATGTTGTTATAGCTTCTAAGTTTTCTGGATTTCAAGACACAGATCTCTCAGCTACTACTTCTTAGAACAGTCAATCAATCATGGAATCTTATTTTTGACCTGGTTATTTTGATAAAAGCTAACCTTTTTGTGATCTGAGACAGTGTAGTGCTTTTGGTTATATCATATCACGCTTTCGATAACACAGCTCCACGCTTCTGGATACTTTTCAGCGCTCCTGGTATTATTATGTTGCGCTTCTGGTCTTCATTACAGCACCTTCAAAAACACAGTACAACACTTTTGGTGATTTGTCAATGCTTCTGGTAATATTCTCTGACACTTCTGGTCTGTTTTATGCTGCGTTTGTAAAAATAGTAAGTCGCGTATGGTAAGACAGTGCAACACTTTTGGTCAAAGTTGATTTGTTTTTGCTAACTTGTGAATCTTTGGTGGAACTAACACACTTGTTGCAGCTTCTTATTACTCGCATAGAGCCAATAGGTGTTTTTAACATGTTCATGCAAGACGAGCATTGAAGACCTCTTGATTTATCTCACTAAGTCTTAGAAACATATTGCATGCTTAAAGGGACAATTGAACAAATCTTTTCTTTGCAATCTAAGTCTTAGGAACATATTGCTTTTCTTAAGGGACAATGGACATGTATGCACAAACATCTCAATTTTCTAAGGGACAATGGACATGAATGCCAAACACTTCAATTTCATAAGGGACAATTTACAACTACAAATGTGTGTGTGCCTAGTTTAGTTGCACCTTATTTTTCTTATAACGGGACAATTGAACCTTTGTTTGACGTGATTGCTCTTACATTTCTGTACTTCCTTTAGAAGGGCCTACTTTTGGATTGTGTTTCATCCAAAAGGGACGACCCTAAGTGGAGTTTTCCTTTGAACCACTATATAAGAGGGATAAGGTGAAAGCCAAGTCCTAACCGACGTCAGCCTTACCTTGTGGTGCCAAACTAAAAAGAGGTGTACTAGCTCTTTGTGGAAATGATTTTCACATTGAGCGAAGTGTTTGAAACTCTTAGTAGGATTGGTTAAAGCTTTTAGTAGCTTGTCGCATTGCTCATAAGGCGTTGGTCCCTCAAAGTCACTAAGAACCATTTTAGATAGAGACTACCCGACCTACCTCCGAACATTGCGGTAATCATCAGTGTAAGGGGAATCGATTTAAGCCCTTAAGATACTCACCATTGGCTCCCTTGAGAAGAGATAGTATTCCCTTGGACATAAAGCTCTTGTGACCTACTTGAGCTTTCCAAGGGGAGGGTGGGATATCCCTACCTATCATCTCTCGCAAAGATACTAAATATCTGACACCTTTATGGAATGATATTTTTATCGACGGAGTATTAAGCTGTGAGCTGATCTACTGCAATGAAACCTTGTCTCTAGGGATAAAAAGTGCTTGTTATTGATTGCAATTGTCTTATACCTGTGGAAACATTGGGCTTGTTTGGAGCCTCGAACATACACTATCTGTTGTGTCAGTCCCTTGTGTGTACCAACATTGTTTGCTGTGTTTTCTCTTGCCAAACAAATCCAAATCAGAAACATAAACCATCTATCAAAATTTTTCCTTTTAGAAACAACAGACACTACTTCAGCGCCCTTGGTATTATAGCAGCTCGCCTTTGGTAGTACAGTAGATCACCTTTGGCATAGCAGTAACTCACCTCTGGTAAAACTCTACTTCAGCGCCCTTGGTATAACAGTAGCTCGCTTTTGGTCACTATAGCTCGCCTTTGGCATAGCAGTAACTTGCTTCTGGTAGCTTAGTCTGACGCCTTTGGCATCACAGTAGCATGCTTTTGGTTGCACAGTCCTGCGCCTCTGGTCAAACAGTATAGCGCTTTTGGTCCAGTACTTTGTGAATCAGAGTTTGTCCGTTTCTCAAAGCATCTCACAGAAACCCAGCCTTACCTGTCTTGTCCTAGTGTATTCCATGGTAACCACTAGGCTCTAGCAAACTATGAAGTCCAAGCAAGTTGCCCCTAAGAAGCGCAAGTCGCCTCCTCACACACCACAATCAGGTCATCTCAACATTACTCCCAAGGTTACTCCTAGTACACCCGTAGCAAAACCAATCAGCTCTCCGAACATGCCCCACATTGACCAACCAAGCAATCCGCAAGAGGGTAGGGTCCCTTTGGTAAGAACACCTCAATATACCACCGACTTGCCTCCAGATTTTGTGCCACAAGGATATACTATTGAGTAAAACCCACCTCAAGAGGGTAGGGTCCCTTTGATAAGTACACCGCAATACACCACTAGCTTGCCTCAAGATTTTGTCCCTCAAGGTTATACTGTAGATTTAGTCCCATCTCAAGAAGAGCGACACTTTGAAATAGGTTAATCCTCTCAAGTAGATGGGCAAGATCTTGATGAAATCATACAAGAGCCCAGAGTCGTGGCCTCCTTTGACAAAATCCTTAGTGAGAACCAAGATCATTTCTTTCGCTTGCTTGCAGAGCAAGGCACCAAGTTACCTCAAGATTTTGATTTATCCACTCTCAAGGAGAACAACAACACCCAAGATACCATACAAGTGGTTCAAACCATGTCCACGGTGACTACGCCCTTACCTACACAAGGCTCGCAGTATAGGAATCCCCTTTTTCAAAATCCAACAAAAGAGAGACCCATATCACCGCTTCTGACTCCAATGGAGATCTATAAAAACCAACAAGAAACTCTCCAACGTCAAACAGAGTTAGCTAAGCAAGCCACCTTAGCTCGATCGAATATGCAACCACCTCCTAAAGTGTCCACACCGGTTACAAGTGGAATCTTGGTTACCCCATCACGCGAAGGTTTCCCACCAAATTACAATCCGGGGAACAATTATGTAGCCATGCAACAAGGGTCTCAACAAATGCCACCCCCTATATCATCACACCTTCATGTCTCTCAACCAATTAGAGTCATGCAACCCCTACCACAACATTCTTCTACTCTTGTCCTTAAGCAACCCCAACCACAACATTCTTCTACTTTCATCCTCAATCAACCCTAACTGTCGCAAATCACATCTACCTATGTCCCTCCTCCACAACGTTCATCCTCGCTCAACTTCTTTCACACATTGCCTAGCCACTCTCAACATTTCCAACATCAAGCTTCCCAAAGCTATGTGCCGCCATCACAACCTAATCAAACGCACTTTAGCTTTCCTCCACCAAATACTTTTCTTCAACCATCACAAAACCAACATTCTTACCTAGCGCCACCTCCACCTCTTCCAAATCAAAGCCTCCAATTCCAACCCAATCTGAACCAAACATATAACCCGTATGATCCCAATCAATCTTACGACCCTTATAACACCAGTGTGCATGGCTTACATTATAATCTTCCGTATGGGCAATACCAACCACTTTTCGGACAACAGGAGATGTTACCAACCCCTCCCACGACTATGGAGCTAAAAATCACAAAAGTTCAACAGCAGCTATCTGATCTTACGTTTGGCCACACCAAGAAGACCTTCTCTTTAGAGGAAGTGTGTCCTTATCCTTTTGATCGGTCACTACCAATGATCCCTTTTCCTTAAAATTTCACTATTCCCAAGTTCGATAAATACAAAGGAAAAGGTGACCCAAAAGACCATCTTAGGGAATTCTATCTTGCTTGCTTCAAGGTCTTACATAACGACACATATCTTATGCATCTCTTTCCTTGCAGTCTTGGAGGTCAAGCAATAGAATGGTTCTCACACTTACCAATGGGTATCAAGTCTTTCAATGAGCTAGCAGAGAAGTTTGCCACCCGTTTTTCTTACAACGCAGAGCATGAGATTTCCATGACTGATCTATGCAACAATAAACAGAAAAATGGTGAAACTTTCATTTCTTTCCTTCAACGATGGAGACAAATGGCTAGCAAATTCTCTTTCAAGATTCCAGAGAAACAACTTGTTAGCATATTTGTGTAGAACCTCAACCAAGAGTTAGGTTTCCATTTGCAAATTCTTAGTGCTACAACCTTTGATGAAATCACATACAAGGGTATCAACATTGAAAAGGCCCTCATTGCTAAGGGTGTGGTCAAAATCTTTAAAGAAACGAAAGATAGCGCTCCTCATCAACAATCGAATGATAAACACAAATATTGGAACAAAAACAAAAACGTGGTTAACGATGGGGTGGTCGATACTAAATATGTCCAAACATTGCAAACACCGCTACAGCTCTCCAAACCAAGTCAAGCTCCACCTCAACAACGCAGCAACAAAGGCAGCCTTATCAAAACGAACCGCAACAACAACCAGAGCGGCCTCAACAAGATTACCCTCCGTGACGTCAATTCACTCCCTTGGGAGTGCCCATCGAATCAGTCTTACAACAAGCTTTGTAGAAAGGGCTCATCACCTTACCTGATGCTCCCCCATATGGTGAACCTGTTTACAAAACAGCACATTATCAAGACAATGAATATTGTGAGTTCCATAGGAGCAAAGGGCATCGAACCGCATCTTGCATGAAACTCAAGCACCTCATCCAAAACCTCATCGACGGTAATCAAATCACTTTTGAGGATGAACAAGCGGCTCAACACATGAACAAGGATCTAGATATGTATAAGGAACCATTCCCTCATCATGGTCCACCTCCTCCTTAGGATAGAGGTAAAGGTATCAATCATGCTTCCACATCCTTTGATTCCATTGTAGGTCATTTTGAAGAGAGTCGAGTGTCTACCCTCACAATCAAAGGCAAATCTACGGATTGTGCTGTTACTACGCGCCATGGACATGTCACCATTCATGGTCCTACACCTAGGCTTTCGGTTCAATCTGATTATAATCTTGTCGAACATCTAGGGAGAACACCAGCACAGATCTCTATCTTGGACCTTCTACAGTCATCACCTGCACATAGAGTGGTGCTAGAAAAAGCCCTCCAAGAGTCTTCTGTTCCTAATAACATAGCGGTTGCAGATTTCCAAGCTATAGTAGGTAATAGTGCTTCACCCTACAATGTGGTCTTCTCTGAGAAAGACCTCCCCTCCCATGATCCTTGTCACAATGATGCCCTTCATATTGAAGTTCTCATCCATAAGCGCAAAATCAAACGTATACTCATAGATGGTGGTGCTGGTCTCAACATCTGTTCTTTAAATTTACTTAAGCAATTGGGACACTTTGAGGATCATGTCAACACTGATCATAGTATTACAATCAAGGGGTATGATGATGCAGAACGCCGTTCAGAAGGTGTTATTCACTTGCCTATACAACTGGGCCCTGTCATGCTTGAAACTAGGTGTCAAGTTCTTGATATTGAGCTGCCTTACAACATTATCCTAGGCCGCCCATGGATCCATGCAATGAAAGTTGTTCCCTCCACGTACCATCAGTCTCTAAAGTTCCCATACAATGGTACGGAGATCACCATCCCAGGAGATCCTAATCCTTTTGAATTCTGTTGTGTCTTGCAAGGAAGCTATAAGAATTGCAACCAAGTGCCTAAAAATGAAAAAGCCCTTGAATCCCCACTATATGTTGATTCTGAAACTCTGACGCAAGCCTCTACAAGTGAACTTAAACCCCTCCCCAAAATCACAGCTCGCATCTGGAATATAGGCTTTGGCACTTACGATATCTCAGAATCGTGTTGTGTAGGGCGGATGCCTCTATCTCCAAAATCTTACGGCCAACCACCCATTGCCAAAGTAACCAAAAAAGCAGCTATTCCTGCCCCAAGATTCCTAACCCAATTCCAACATGGATGGTTATTGGAAGAGGAAACTATTGAGGACATCTCTTCTTGGCTCTATAAGGAGAAAGAACTAGTCACAATACCAGTCAAGCAATACGGCAATGGCTTAAGGATAGTGAAAAACATGGGCTATAAAGGCAAAGGGGGCCTTGGGAAACAGAATCAAGGAACTATGGAACCCATTGTTGTGACAAAGAAGCTAGACAAGAAGGGATTAGGATTTGGTAAGAAGGTACCATGCGCCTTGGACATCAAGTATATCCTCGAAGAGGTGGCCAAAACTTTTCTCGCCGATTTGACGTCTACAGAGGATATCATCGATGACTCGTCCCTCCATATGACCAACCTATTTGCAGAATCCTCCATTTTTACGCTATCCTCCGTATCCTTAACTTCCACCACTAGCACCCAGAATATCACACTTGTCTACCATAAACTTATCGATTGGGACCAACAAGGGTCCCCCGTTATAGATGTATTTCAGAATGACGAAGCTTTAGTTGAGTTCATGGGACTTCGGGAAGGTATCCCTCTGGGTGATCATAAAGCAGGTTTTGTAATGGAACTAGAGCCAATAGCTTATTTTGGTGAGAATGTCAAATCCTCCAGTCGCAAAAGTACAAATAAAGAAAGATCTCTAGGTGAAAACCACACTGTGGCACCTCCTGATCACAAAATAGTAAAAACAAAGGACATATCCAAAGGTGAAAACCCAACTGTGGCACCTGAGGATGGAGGATTTGACCTTCCCCTAGCATCTAAGTATCAAGAGAAGTCAGCTCTCCTAGTGGAAGATTCTACAGAGATAAACCTGGGCACAAAATAAAATCCAAAGACCACATTCCTAGTGGCATCATTATCTGAAACAGAGCACAGAAATCTTAACAACTTCTTCTTGCAATGAACCATCAACTTTGCATGGACCTATGCCGATATGCCAGGGTTAGACCCTAAGCTAGTTGTTCATTATCTCACAGTTGATCCCAAGGTGAAACCAGTCAAGAAAAAGTTGAGAAAGATGCAGCCTTAGATAGCTCTCTTGGTAAAGGTGGAAATACAAAAACTGCTAGATACCAAGTTTGTACGACCAATCGACTATTTAGATTGGGTCTCAAACATTGTACCTGTGTCTAAACCCAATGGGCACATCCGCATGTGTAATGATTTCAGAGATCTGAACAAAGCTTGTCCTAAAGATGACTTTCCACTACCAAACATTGACATTATAGTGGACTTGACAGCAGGTCATGAGATGCTTTCTCTCATGGATGGATTCTCTGGCTACAATCAGATAAGGATAGCAGAGGAAGATCAACATAAAACAACCTTTACTTGTCCTTGGGGCAATTATTGTTGGTGTGTCATGCCGTTTGGTCTGAAGAATGCAGGAGCAACCTATTAGAGAGCAATGACAGTGATCTTCCACGATCTATTTCATCACATCATGGAAGACTATGTTGATGATATATTGGCTAAATCTTCTAGGCCGGATCACATACAGGTTCTAGGACAGATCTTTGACAGGCTTGAAAAATACCAAGTAAGACTCAATCCAAAGAAGTGTGTATTCGGTGTAACATCAGGGAAGCTGTTGGGATACATAGTATCTCATAGAGGCATCGAAGTAGATCTAGCGAAAGTAAAGGCTATAGTGGAGATGTCTCCACCCAAGAACATTAAAGCACTAAGGAGCCTTCAGGGAAGGTTGCAATCCATTCAGCGTTTCATATCACAACTTGCAGATAAATGTAAACCGTTTCAACACTTGCTCCGAAAGGATGTCTCATTTCGATGGGACAACAAGTGTCGGGCAACGTTTGATCAACTCAAAGAGTATCTAGCTACACCTCCTGTATTGGTTCCACAAGTTGTGGATAGACCATTGATATTATACATCTCTACTACAAACTCGGCCTTGGGGGCCCTGCTAGCATAGAATGATGACACAGGAAAGGAGCATGCAATTTACTACATCAGTAGAACCTTGGTGGGATATGAGCTCAATTATTCACCGATGGAAAGGGCTTGTTTAGCAGTAGTGTTGGCCTCCCAAAAGTTATGGCATTACATGTTGAACCAACACACAATCTGATAGCCAAGATTGATCCCTTGAAGTATCTACTAGCAAAAGCAGCTCTCACAGGTAGACTAGCTAAGTGGGTCATGATCCTTAGTGAGTTCGATATCGAGTACATGGATCGTAAAGCAATCAAAGGACAAGCCCTCACGGATCAACTAGCAGAAGCACCTATGAAAGATACACATCCTATGGTAGCTGACTTTCCTGATGAAAATCTCTTCACTCTTGCTAACTCCATAATGTGGAAGTTATATTTTGACGGTTCTTACACACAGCATGGATCAGGAGCTGGCATCTTATTTGTTACACCTCAAAATGACTACATTCCAAAGTCATATCGGCTTGCATTCCCTTGCACCAACAACATTGCCGAGTATGAAGCACTCCTTATAGGTCTCAATACAGTAGTTCAATGGGACATCACAGAATTACAAGTATATGGAGACTCACAGCTAGTCATTTGCCAAGTCACGGATGAATACCAAACAAAAGATGAAAAGTTGGTCCCCTACAAGCAACTAGTGGATGCCTACAAACCACATTTTTTTACCATCACATTTGAGTAAATTCCAAGAGAGCATAACAAAGCTGCAGATTCTATGGCTTCTGTAGGGTCACTGATTGACATGCCTGTAAATACACAAAAGTGTGAATTCTTGATCGAGCAATTGTTGATACCAGCTGTCGATGTTCGTATTACTGAAATCATCTGCGAACTTGTTGGTCCCAATTCCCCATGGTACGAAGATATCTATGAATACCTCAAACACCATACCTTTCCCCCTGACCTATCATCCACCCAACGCAAAACCTTTATCCGTTGATCCTCCCGTTACATCATTTTGGGTGATACACTATATTGCCAGAGTCTCGATGGTATCCTCTTATGATGTCTTAACGCAGAAGAAGCCGAAGCTACCTTATGAGACATACACGAAGGTGTCTGTGGTGCACATTCTACTGGTCCTAATCTTGCTAAGAAGATACTCAGAATAGGTTATTACTGGCCTACAATAGAGCAAGATGCTGCACAGTTTGCTAAGAAGTGTCTACAATGCCAGCAACATGGAGATCTGATTCACGCACCAGCTCATGAATTACAACCTGTGACAACTCCATGGCCTTTTTCTCAATGGGGTCTCAACCTCGTAGGACAAATCCACCCTTCCTCCTCCAATGGCCATAAGTTTATCATTACCACCATTGAGTATTTTTTGAAGTGGGTGGAAGCCATTCCTATGACCTATATCACCGGTAAGCAAATAGCCAAGTTTATCCTAAACTACCTCATATGCCGGTATGGTATTCCCCAAGCCATTGTCACTGATAATGGGAGACCTTTCAAGAACCAAGATGTCTGTGCCTTGTGCACACAATACAATATCCAACATCACTTTTCAACTCCCTACTATCCGTAGAGTAATGGCCAAGCTGAGGCTTCCAATAAAACCATTCTCAAAATCCTCAAGAAAATAGTCAATGAAGCTGGTCATGATTGGCACTTACAACTCAATCCCACCTTATGGGCCTACCACACTAGTATCAGAACACCAACTGGTGCCACACCATATGCCTTGGTTTATGGCTCTGAAGCCATCCTACCTATAGAGGTCGAGATCCCATCCCTTAGAGTTTCCATGCAGGACCTGATCGGTGGAGACGAATATCGCACTTCTAGATTAGTTGAGCTTGAACTACTAGATGAGAGGCGCCTTGCCGCACTTAATCATCTCCATGTCTATCAAAACTGCCTCTGGCATAATTACAACAAAAAGATCAAAGAAAGACGGTTTCAAGTTGGTGATCTTGTACTAAAAGAAAATCAGAGAAATCAAGCAGATCGAGAGAAGAAGGGAAAGTTTGAGCCTAACTGGTTAGGTCCCTTCATTGTCATAGCAGCATATGGATCAGGAGCTTATACTTTAGCTACACCTGACGACATTCCTCTAGATGAGCCACTTAACAGTGTCCATCTCAAGAAGTTCTATGCTTGATCCTCAGAGTATTCCAAAAAAAAAAAAAATCTAAAAAAACCAATCCTTTGGTGAAAATCTAGCAAACAGGTGCCTTGGATAAGTACCATAGTGAAAACCTGGCAAACAGGCGCTATGTGTAGAGTCAGCATCCATCATCTATCGAGTCTTGTCCACTCCATCTCTAGTGCCCAAAGCACACCTTCCATCCATCCATAATAAAACCATTGACCTTGTTTGCATTTTCCATCTCCCTATCTAGTATCGCTTGGAAATTTGTCAATGTCCATCATCGTCACCCCACGTCTTGGTCTATGTCTACAGTTAACACTGTCTTGTCCTAGGTCAAGTCTTTCTGTGTCTTCTTCGGCAGTCACCCATATAGTTTCCTCTACCAGAATGGGGGCAACTCTTTCCTTAACTTAGGTCTAGGATTGGTTCCTTGTTCGTGGTTCGCAACACATACTTCAATCTTTTCTCATTTCCACAGGTAACACCCTTTAACGGACACATCGCTCCTACGATAAGGATGTTATCTTCTCAACACTCTTTCCCACGTCATCACACCAACCAGAACTACATATCATCTCTTCTCAAATCTTAAAGTACCTTGAGCCCATGGACATGGGTATGTAGGCAGTCTGGCATACGAAGGAAGTATCCAGTACTCAGGTACATAAGATCTCCCCCTCCCCATCTTGACCCATCTCATCACTTTGTCCAGAACTACATATTCATCACTTTCATCTTTCATCGTCTTGTGCCTTGATCCCATGGATACAGGGTATGTAGGCAGTCTGGAATACGAAGGATGTATCCAGTACTCAGGCACACACAATCCATCATTCTCCACCCGTCCCAATCCATCGACATGTCATCTTTCTGGTCTTCCATTTATCAAAATCTATTTTGCCTCGACTTGACTAACTCAAGCAGCAAGCTAGCGCATCCTTTCAAAGAAAAAGTCCTTAACAAACTTGAAGCAAAGCAGCTTCCTTCCAGAGTCTTCTACTGTCCTGCATACTGATTGCCAACATCAGCTAAGTCCCGCTTAACCAAAGCCCTAGATCCATAAGCTTGTCTTCTGCAAAGTGTTCCATGATTGAGACCAACACATGCATCTCCTGCGACATGTGGCATTTCCTGCAGCAAGATATTGTCTTTTTAGGTAGATAGCACCCTTTAACAGACACAGAGTTCCTACGATAAGGCTGTTATCCTTCCTATCCAATCTATCCTGAGCAACCTCTTTGGCAAGAGAATATGTTGGCTGTATGTTTACTTTGTAAGTTAGTCAATTTGTGTTATGGTTTATCTTTTGTTCGTTTATCCTTTACCTATTCAAGGCTACCTTGATTTATCTATAATCTTGGTATGTTGCGATGCAGTACGGATTGGGGGCATAGTCATTGCTTTCTGTGTGCTGTGTTTGAGGAATGATCTTTAGTATCTTTCTTAGCATTCTATTTATCTTGTGTGTGTTAAGACCTAGCATCTTACATATTAATATTCTTCTTGCATTTACATGTATTGAAGTTTATTTTATGTTCAAGACTATGGCTTATTCACATGTTCCAACAAGGTTATATTATGTCTAAGGGATCTAAGTTCAAACCGTTTGCTTGCAGAGTCAACATCCATGCACTCGGATATTACTGTACCTTGGTCTTTTATACCTTGGTGGCGAACCATCCACGTGCTATATCAAAATAAGGATTGCTCTTTATATACAAAAGCGAAACCATTGCAACAAGCTCCTTCATCCATTCCCATAACCTTTATGTCATTTTCACTACAAAGATCGATCAACAGTCTCTATCTCCATCTCCTCCTGTTCTTCTCTTTGGTGCATATCTGCAAAACCCACATGTCAGATATCACTAGTCATCACATCTATATCATCATATATCTCTATCATCATACATCTATAAGCATCATATAAGAAACATATGTCATCACCTGAATCCAAATATACATCAGCATAGTACATGAAGGCTATCAAGAGCCCGCAAAATACACATCAGAACGCACGTAGGCATCTGTCCAAAATGATACATATGATACAATATACAAATGTATGCACCCTAGTGGGTAGAGTTGCCCTCCTGTTGTGGCCCCTGTCCTCCCCCGGTGCTCGGTGGAGGTCCCCCTACTGCTCCTCCTCCTCCCCCTGGTGGCAAAAATGGTCCTCTAACTGAGGACACTGATTGCCCTGTCCTACGGGATCCAGATGCCCCAGATCTGCTCCTATCTCTGTAGCTCGGTGCTTGCTGAGCTGCTGGCACCGCACCCACATACAAACCTTTGTAGTACTCTACCTCCCGGCCGGCTGATACTAGCTCACCATGCACTCGGACGAGTTCGCTATATAAAGTCCTCTAATCTACACCCAGCGCACGGTGTGCTTCCTCTCTCTCCCGCCTCACTCTAAACAGTGTGGCCTCTGCTGTCAACCGTAGCTGCACCTCTGCGTCTCTCTCTCTCCTAGCCTATGCTAGCTACCCATCATCCCCTATCGGTGCGGGTGCTTCCTGTACCTGTGCCTGTAGTGCTGCTTGCACTATTGCCTATACCTATGCCTGCACCTGAGCCTGTACCTGTGCTTGCATACCAGCCTATAGCTGTGCTAGGGTTGTCTGTGCTGCTGAGGTTGCCTGTGTCTGTGTTTGGACCGTGGCCTCGGCCTGCCTTGCCTCTGCCTATGCTGCATCCCTATCCCTCCTCAGTCGCACCATCCGAAGCTCTAAATGAGTCCTCCGGGCTATCTCCTCCTGCAGCAGTCGCTCGGCTCTCTGTAGATCGGTCTCTATGACCGGGCCCACTGCCTTCGCCACCTCTACATCGGCCTGCTGGCCGCTACCCTCTCCACCTGCCTGCTGACCACCTGGCTGCTGCCTGGCTGCTCAGGCCTGTCGTCTCATCCTAGCCTCCCCTCTGAGGACTAGCACCTCCCCCACTGCCCCTGCTACACTTGGTGTAGTCAATCTGATTGGCCTGTGAGTCTGCCAATACTGATCATACTCTGGCAGCATCCCTGGGTCTGCCAGCCCAAAGTCCAAATCCCATCTCACGGGGACAAATCCCCGCATCTCCGCTAAAGCTGTAGCCACTGGGATCTCTGCATCCCAGTCTTCAACCTCCCTCCGCATCCTAGCGTGTGTGGCCTCCCCCACTGGTAGTCCCTGTGGTAATCCAAACTGCCTAAGCACTCGCTCTAGCAGGTACCTCTCTATCATATCTGTCCGTCTCCCGAATAGATAGCGAGCCTGTCTGCAATACATGAGCTGCTCATGCTCATCATCCCACTCCTCACATAGTAGCCAGGGCCTCCATATGAACAAGTCCATCTCATCAATCTGTCGCCGCCAATGGCTCACCGACCCCATCCTCCGATGTGTAATCACCCCATCGTATAAAAATGCATAGGGCTCGCCTCTGTCTTGATGGCGCTGCGCCATGGGTCGGATCACTAGGATATGCTGCCATGCCCATACCTGTAACAAGGTCACCCTTGCTGAGAGGCTCCTGCCTCTCCTATACACGCAGTGGTGCAGGTCATGATATAACTGTCCCAAAACACAGGGGCCCCACGCATACTGTCTGCCATGTGTGAACATCCCTGATAGCACTGTCCCCCAGCCAACTGATAAACCTCTGGATCTCCTATCTGGACACAAGAAGCCGCCAATCAGTGACGCGACTATCCATCTGATCCTATCACAGAGTCTTGGGACGTCTGCCCATTGGATCTCCCCATCATCTTTCCAAAGGTCATCTGTGCAGAAGACCTCCACCATGCCTGCCTTGCCCCGTGCCAGGTCAAAGTCCACTATATCACCATCAATCCGAATCCGCAGGATCTGGTATACATCCTCCAGTGTCACTGTCGCCTCCCTCGTCAGAAAGTGGAATGACGAGGTCTCGCTGTGATACCTCTCTACCACTGCTGTCACTAGGGCGAGATTCACCCTAATGTGTGTCAAATGTGCCACGTGCCATAGTCCCGCATGCTCCAGGAATGCATCCTCCTCCCATGTCAACTGTACCACCTCGTGTGCAATCGCGTGATGTCGTTCTCGCAACATCAGCGGTGGAAAAATCCTCTGCATCCATAGGCAAAACACTTGTCAGTTTTTCTTTCCTCAATCCCTCAAATCCTATCTACCCATGGGCTATGCTATGCAACCCCCAACCATCCCTTTTCCCTCTTGTCAGTTAGGATAGACATCCTTACTCTACACCCCCCATTCTACTTAAACCCTAACTTTTCTACCACTTAACCAAAAGTGCTGTCCCTCCCTGCCAACCGCGCCATACTGTCTGAACAGACGCGCTGTGATTTCTCTACCAAATGCGCTTTGTTTTCCACAAGCACTGCATCCATCTACCAACCGCTGTTCTGCACTACCAGAAGCGACGCGATTTTCCTTTTTCCCCACCAATAGCGCTAACCTATTCTACCAAGTGCGCTATAACACTATACCAAGCGCGCTGCGGCTTTTTGCCAACTGCACTGCGGCGCTAACACATACACCATTCATGCTGCGATTTTGCCATTCGCACTGCGACCTTCTACCAATCACGCTGCGGCGTGCCAAAAGCACCTAAACCGCCTACCAACCGTGCCGCACAGCCCTAAAGCGCTTTTGGCTAACATGGAAACCCTACCTAAACCTAGCCCTAATCTACCCTCAAACGACAAATTCAAAGGGGGTTTTCGATCACTTACTGCTGCCGGAGCTCCTACTGGCCTCCTGTAGGTCCGCACTAGCTCCGCCCGATGTCTGTGCACTGGAATCGGCATCTCTCCTTGCTGTCTGCTCCACTCTCTTAACCTAATTTGGAAGCTCTCCTCTCTAACTTTTAGAATCTCCTAGGGTGCAAATGAGGATTGTGGTTCCCATGGGACCTATTTATAGTGTCCCACCCTTAGTTTTTCTTCCCCTCCCCTTTTTCTGCTTTTCCTCCTACCTGGTCGCGTACTCTTCTGGTCGAGCGTCAACACAGTTCTTCTACCGCTTCCCCGTCTTCCCGCTCGAGGGTGCATACGCTGGGGCAACTACCTACACTGGGGCATAAAAAAAATTGTATTACATCTTTAACAATCGTTTTCTTTGACGCAACGCTACATGCTGCATTGCATCAAAGAGGGGCAAAATGTAGACACCATAAAATGACCAAGTTGTCACATCACTTGCATTTCATAATCTGTCTAATCACCTGCATTTCACACATTAATTAAATAATCTAATTATTTAATTAAAATCACCAAATTCTTCTAAATCACATACTTTCGACATTAATTAAATAAATTCTCTTTATCTAATTAATTAAATTAAATTCCTCTGTTATTCTTCCAAAATTAAATAATTTTAATTATTTAATTAGATCATTATCCTCTTTCCAAATTTCAAATACACGTTAATTAAATAAGTCCCATTATTTAATTAATTCATCACAAATTCTATCTTATCTACAATTAAATAATTTACATTATTTAATTAAATCAATTGTTCTTCTAAATTTAAATAAATCATGCAAATTTATTTAAATAATCTCAACCCTCTAAAAATAAATAAAATCAAATATTTTATTTATAATCTTCTGTTATTCCAAAATCATGCACAAACAATTAAAATAAATTTATTTATTTAATTTGCTTTCCAAATCTTCTCAATTAAATAATTCTAATTATTTAATTATTTCTTCCAAAATATCTCCTCTAAATTTAAATAAATCAAATATTTATTTAAGTTGCTTTTTCTTCTAATTTGAGTTATCTCTAAAATAACTCAAGCTTTCTATATTTAATAAAGCAAAATATCTTCTAATTCTTATGCAAATCTCTTCTTCTTGTTTTAAATCATTTAACTGATTGTTTTATTCTTTTAATTGATTTATCTCTTCAGTTAACTTATTCTTCTATTCTTGATAACTCCTCTCATGCAAAAGAAAGCAAGACACATGTCTTCTTCTCATTTGTTGCACGTTCCTCAACTTATCTCCTCCATTGATTCTTCTGAATTATCTGGACCGTTGATCGATCTCTGTTGAAATCTATATAAATCCCCCCTCATCTCCTTCATTACCTCTCTCTTCGATCGTATTCTCAAGCATACTTAACAGAGCTTTGAGCATACAAAATGCGTCGATTGAGCACTCTTACGATCTTTTGACATCGATCTCTTGAGCACACTACTTGCTTGTTGCAGCTATGGTTTTGCAACTTCATTGAGCAATCCACATTCAATCCAAGGAAACAATACAGATTTTGGTAAAAGTCTTTATTTCATTGATTATTTGTCATGGCTTTTATTTAAATTTGTTTTCTTTATGTTATTCGGTTCTTTGATTTAATTAGTTTGATTTAATCGATTTTTCCTCATACACACAAGAGACACACTATCTACAAGATAACAAGTATTACAAACATGAACTGGAGATTGACATCTTTACCATGCCTGGATCAATTCCATTTAAGCCCAAAAACTCCTGCTCTACCTTTCCCACTTCTCTTTGCTATATCACTCTCATCACCACAAGACACACTTCAAAATGAATTCACAATCCCTTATTTATACAAGGCATCAACTTAGGAACAATCATCTAAGTCGGCAAACATCTACAAGATCATTCGCAAGACGTGTAATACATCCGGTCGGCCTGTCTCAGGAAGAACACCAATATCTGTGGTTATTCTTCAAATGCAAACTCTAACTTTAATGCGGACCACCAATAAGAATTGTACATGATCCAAAGATCACCAAAACCTTTCCTGAGTCATCAAGAACATCCGCACTTTATCAGCTTACTGGAATTCTTCTGTTCTTCATCCGGAACTTCAAGAACATAGTCTGTCCTCACTGTCATAATGAAAAAGTTTCTTCCGGACCTCCAAATCATTCACAAATCTAGTTGTCACTTCACACTAACTTCTTCAACACCCCTTCCAATCCGCAGAATGAGATAATGTAATTTTGGATATCACCGGACCAATCTGTGACACTCTGTCTCCACTAAACACTTACCAGAACTGGGTCTACACAAGCAGCCATAACTTCTTCAGATCTTTATGCGGACCTCTGAAATCTTAACTGGAACATCTCAAGACTCATATCTACAAACCCTTTAAACCACATCCTCTGATCCTCAACCTATTGAGTACTTTTGCCTTCTTCTCATCACTGTTCTCCACTGGTCCTGATGGAGACTAATTTCCTCAATAACCTTAGCACACAGCTCATCCAATCCTTCTTATCAATGCAATATGAGTGTGTTGACATCAATGACAACACTGGTTAACCTCATACTTGCAACAATCTCCCCCTTTGTCATTGATGGCAACATATGATGTGAAAAACCATCAAGACAAGAACTTCTCCTTTCTATCACAGCTCCCCCTATTAGCAACAACTCTTCACATGTCTTCTCTTCCTTTATTGCTCCCCTTTTGATCATCAACCACTTATTTTTCACATGTTTTCTCTCCCCCTTTGACATCAATGGCAAAGGGCTCATACTTGCAATTCTAACACATCAGAATCATACCAGCTGCTCCCACTTAGTAGCAGCTCCCCATCATCAATCTGGATCACAAGATATGACTATGATATCCACCAGACTAATGCACATCAGTGCATCCTAGTTCATCACTGGAGGGGCCATGACCCCTAACTTCTCCCTGAGATACTCAAAAGAGTCCTTGGGAAGAGGTTTAGTAAAAATATCTGTAAGTTGATCCTTGGAGGGCACATACTCCAATCTGACTTCACCCTTGTTCACTTGTTCTCTCAAAAAGTGAAATTTGATAGATATATGCTTGGTCTTAGAATGCAATACCGGATTCTTAGAAATATTTATTGCACTTGAATTATCACAAAAAATTGTGATAGGCTCCTCATATTCTACTTGAATATCTCTTAGCATTTGCTTCATCCATAAAAGTTGAGTGCAACTACCTGCTGCTGCAATGTATTCTGCTTCTGTTGTAGACAGGGATATTGCTTCTTGTTTCTTGCTTAGCCAAGAAACCAACCTTTTTCCTGAAAAGAATGCTCCTCCACTTGTACTCTTCCTATCATCCACATCTCCTACCCAATCTGCATCTGTATATGCATGAAGAGAAAAGTCATGATCTCTAGGATACCATAGGCCATACTCAACTGTTCCTTTCAAGTACCTAAAATTTCTTTTGATTGCCATGACATGAGATTCTCTGGGATCAGCCTGGAATCTCGCCACAAGACCAATAGCCTGCATTATATCTGGTCTAGTCTGAGTGAGATACAGTAATCCTCCAATCATTGATCTATACTTTATCTGATCTGTCTTAGGAGATTCAGCATCTTTGCTCAACTTACATCCAATAGCCATGGGAGTGTTCATTGGCTTTGAATCTTCCATTCCAAATTTCTTCAATAGTTCTTTCACATATTTGGTCTGCGAGATAAAGATTCCTTTCTCTGTCTGAGTAATTTGCAGACCCAAGAAGAAATTTATTTCACTGAGCATTGACATTTCAAACTCACTTTTCATTTGGTTTGCAAAGGTTTTACACATACTATCTCTTCCTCCAAAGATGATATCATCAACAAATACTTCAACAATCAAGATGTTTTTATGATCAATTTTAAAATATAGGTTACTATCAGCAGTACCTTTGTTGAAACTAATCTTCAAAAGATGTTTGTCCAGCCTCCCATACCATGCTCTTGGGGCTTGCTTTAGACCATATAGTGCCTTTTTTAATTTGCAGACCATATCACCATGCTCAGATAACTGAAATCCATCCGGTTGTTCAATGTACACCTCTTCTTCAAGTCACCATTTAGGAAAGCAGATTTGACATCCATCTGATACACTTTGAAATCTTTGAAGGCAACAAATGCAAGAAATAGTCTAACTGCTTCAATTCTTGCCACTGGAGCAAAGGTTTCCTCAAAATCAATCCCTTCTATTTGAGAGTAGCCTTTGCAGACTAATCTGGCTTTATTTCTGATTACTTCACCAACTTCATTTAGTTTGTTCTAGAAGACCCATTTGGTTCCAATCACATTCTTGTTACTAGGTCTAGAAACAAGATCCCAAGTGTGATTTTTCTCAATTTGCATCAACTCTTCCTCCATTGCTTTGGTCCAATTTTCATCATTACAGGCTTCATTTATTGTCTTAAGTTCAATCTTTGAGATCAGACAACATTCATCTGGATTTTGAGCAACATTCCTTCTAGTTTGCACACCTTTGCTTTTGTCACCTATGATCTAATCTTCAGAGTGGTTCAATCTTACATACCTTGGAACTTTGGGAGTTTCTTGCACTTTTGCTTCTTGATCAGGCTCATCCAGACTTATCTCTTCTTCCTGATTTACCAAATCAGTCTGAATTTGACCTTTAGGAGAGGATTGAGTTCCTTGAATCAGAACACCATTCTGATCATCTTCATCATACTCAAAAAATCTTGAGGGATTTTCAATACCTTCATCAACCTTCACATTTGTACTTTCTATCATCTTTCTCAGTCTCTTATTGTAACACTGGTATGCTTTGCTTTGAGTGGAGTAACCCAAGAAAATTCCTTCATCACTTCTAGCATCAAACTTTCCTAGATCTTCATCTCTTTTAATGTAACATTTGCTACCAAATACTCTGAAATATCTCACAGTAGGAGTGATGCCAAACCAAAGTTCATAGGGAGTCTTACCGGTATTGCTTCTGATTTGAACTCGATTGAGAGTGTAGACTGCAGTACTGATAGTTTCTCTCCAAAACATTTGAGGAACATTTGCTTCCATCATCATTGTCCTGGATGGTCTGGTTCTTTCTGTCAACTACTCCATTCTGCTGTGGAGTCCTAGGAGCAGACAACTATCTCTTTATACCATGCTTCTCACAAAAGTCTATAAATTCACTAGATGTGAATTCACCACCTCTATCAGACCTTAGACATTTCAGTTTTAATCTGGTTTGATTCTCTACCATAGCCTTGAAGATTTTGAACTTCTCAAAAGCTTCTGATTTCTCTTTCAAAAAGGTAACCCACATCATCCAGGAATGGTCATCAATCAATAACATGAAATATCTATCACCTTGCATACTCTTGATTCTTGTCAGATCACATAGATCAGTATGAACTAATTCCAATAATCCGGTAGAGGACTAATCCTTGCTTTTGAATGAGACTCTGCTCTGTTTACCTAGCTGACATTCTTTGCACAAACTATTTGTAGGTTTTACCAACTTTGGAAGATCTCTTACAGCCTGAGTATTGCTTATCTTGATGATGTTATCAAAATTTACATGACACATCCTTCTATGCCATAACCAACTCTGATCAACTTGAACAAATAGACAACTTTTATTATTACCAACTAGATGGAAGATATTACCTTTTTGTTTGAGTACTAGATGCAATCTCAGTTCCGGAGGTTTCAAAGATCCTACATCTTCCATTCTTGAACTGGAGATCATAGCCTTTGTCCACCAACTGACCAACACTGAGAAGATTGTGCTTCAATCCTTCAACATATAGTACATTATCGGTTTTGTTCTTTCCATCAAAAGAGATAGTTCCCCTACCTCTGATTCTACCAGCAGAATTGTCACCAAACCTTACCATTCCTCCTTCATACCTTTCCAAATCTAAGAACTTGTTCTTGTCACCTATCATATGGTGAGAGCATCCACTGTCAATAACCCAATCATCCTTTTCTTCAACTTGGGCAGCCAAAACTCTTTCTACAACCTTATGATTGATAGATTCAGGGGATATTGGATCTTCTTCCTTGATGGCAATGAACACCCATTCATTTCCAGATTTGTCTCCTATCTCAGATTCATCATCTATTACTCCTTCATTATCAGCTTCTTCACGAACATAATAACAATTCTTTTGGAACCTTTGTCTGTTAGAATTTGATCTTGTGGATCTTTCCAGACATCTTGAGGCAAAGTGACCAATCTTATTGCAGTTGAAACACTTAAAGGGTAATTTTCCTTCATACTTACTGGATCCTCTTGGCAGTCTTTTTGCAATGAGGGCTTCAAGTTGAGCTGTTTCTGCTTCTTCCTCTTCCATGTCTTTTCTTGCTTGATCATACCATGATAGCTTCCTTGAAGAGTTTTCTCCTAGATCAAATCTTTGTTTGCCTTTCACATAGGCACTGGCTTTGAATGCAGATTCAGTCTTGGGGGGATCATCTCCAAACTTGGTCATTTCAAATGCAGCTAGTTTGCCAGCCGATTGGTCTCTTGTGACAGTTGTATGGGATCTAAATTCATCAATGGTAGCAACCTTGATTTTGTATGCAGTAGGGAGGGATCTGAGAATTTTGCAAACAATCTCATTTTCATCCAAAACTCCACCAGCATTCCTAATTCCATACACCAGCTCATTTACTCTTGGCATAAAGGTAGTGATATTTTCATCATCTCTCATCTTCAATCTTTCAAATTTCCCTTTGAGACTCTACAACCTTGCACTCTTAACATACTCATATCCTTCATGTAGAAGTTCCAGTTTAATCCAGATCTCATAGGCAGTTGGTAGGTCAATAACATTTGAGAGCTCTGAGTCAGTTAATGCACTTAGAAGAGCTTCTTTAGTCCGCAGATTATTTTCAGCATCTGTGATTTCATTTAGAGTTGTCAGACCACCCTATGGAGGTACATATGGTTTTGTGACCATGGAAAAGTAAGCTTTTCCTATGCACTCTAAGTGACATTTCATGTGACCTTTCCAAAGAGAGAAGTTGGTTCCATCAAACTTCGGACTATCCTTCTTGTATGATGACATCCTGGATCTCCTCAAGCGGTTAAGCTCCCTTTTAGAGGAACTTGGCTCTGATACCAATTGTTAGATCTAGGGCACACAACTGAGAGGGGGGGTGAATCAGTTGTATAAAAACTTTCTTTTACTTCAAACACTTGATTCTTCTTTGTTCTTTAATAGCATATCAATTAACCATTTATGAAAGCATAAAGCATAAACACCAGAGTAGATAAACATCAACACATTAGACACCAAGATTTTGATGTGGAAAACCTGGTTAAGGGAAAAACCACGGGGTGATTAACCCAAGGATTATTCTCTGTTAGAAGAATAAGAAAAATAGATGGCACACGCCAATTAGGGCTCATTGCCCAAGCACACTGCTCACAAGGAGGCACACTGCCTACAAGAGACACACTGTCTACAAGATAACAAGTATTACAAACTTGAACTGGAGATTGACATCTTTACCATGCCTAGATCAATTCCATTTAAGCCCAAAAACTTCTGCTCTGCCTTTCGCACTTCTCTTCGCTATATCACTCTCATCACCACAAGACACACTTCAAAATGAATTCATAATCCCTTATTTATACAAGGCATCAACTTAGGAACAATCATCTAAGTCGGCAAACATCTACAAGATCATTCACAAGACGTGTAATACATCCAGTCGGCCTGTCTCAGGAAGAACACCAATATCCGTGGTTATTCTTCAAATACAAACTCTAACTTCAATGCGAACCGCCAATAAGAATTATACACGATCCAAAGATCACCAAAACCTTTCCTGAGTCATCAAGAACATTCACACTTTATCAGCTTACTAGAATTCTTCTGTTCTTCATCCGGAACTTCAAGAACACAGTCTGTCCTCACTGTCATAATGAAAAAGGTTCTTCCGGACCTCCAAATCATTCACAAATCTATTTGTCACTTCACACTAACTTCTTCAACACCCCTTCCAATCCATAGAATGAGATAATGTAATTCCGGATCTCACCGGACCAATCTGTGACACTCTATCTCCACTGAACACCTGTCAGAACCGGTTCTACACAAGTAGCCATAACTTCTTCAGATCTTTATGTGGACCTCTGAAATCTTAACTGGAACATCTCAAGACTCATATCTACAAACCCTTTAAACCGTATCCTCTGATCCTCAACCTATTGAGTACTTTTGCCTTCTTCTCATCACTGTTCTCCACTGTTCCTGATGGAGACTAATTTCCTCAATAACCTTAGCACACAGCTCATCCAATCCTTCTTATCAATGCAATATGAGTATGTTGACATCAATGACAACACTGGTTAACCTCATACTTGCAATAGGTTCTCCATGCGACCAAGGGTTAAAACCTAGGGGCTAACCCTCAAAAAACAAAAAATTCCTTGTTTATTAGGAAATTAATAAAAAAACTCAACTGTACCTATGCACACAAATCAAGATGACACAAAAATAGAGGCAAAATAGAAATCAAGATGGTACACAAACCGAGGCAGCTCCAAAATAAAAATTAGCTTAGATCACAATGGCACACAAATTGAGGTAGCATGGAAATTGAGGTGTTTTATGACCACATGAATTACGTACAAGTCATACGAATTTCACATAACCAAAATTTTTAAAACCCTAAAAAAACACCCAAAAATCTTATGTCAGCAAAATATAGAGTGCCTTATATGAAAATAGGGGTTTTGGGGCCTTCTGAGCATAATGGTGACGTTTGTTTTTCTCAAAAAATGTATCTTGCAAAAGCTCTTGCCTGAAATTTTCTTAAATCTGAGAAAGGGCTTGAAGATTTGGAGATCCAATACCATGTTGAAGTTGATAATTAACTCATAACACCAAGATCACCTACAAAACCTACGGTTTTCCTTCCATAAGAAAAAAGCAAAGAGCCATAATTTGCACAATATTGGATGAATTCATGAAAAAATGAGAGTTACATGTGACAACATGCTTTTATATTTGCAAGTTAAATAAAACCCTAATATGACTTAATATTAACCTATGACTAAAAATAATCCCTAAGTAAACTTATGAAAGTGTAATTAAATATTTAATTACACCAACAATCTTCATAATGATTTGGTTGTTGTAAATAATGGATGTGTTAAATTCATGCATTACTTTTTGTTCATGCATCTTATTTTATATGAGGCACATAATAAGTGCATGTGGGATGAATGTCTGAGAGTAAGAGACCTAGATAAGGATGGAAACATCAAGCCTATACAAATGTGGATAGCTATCTAGGATAGTAGATGTGAGAGATTACACTATTTGTACTTTGAAGAGTATTTTGTGAAACCTTTGTATAAACTATTGGATCATCCATATGATTACCACCTATCACCAGAAGTGCATAAGTTCTTGAGACCTAAAGACAAGGATGAAAGTGAGAAAATCAATCACAACTAGGGTGATTGGTATGCTTACAGTGAGTGCACAAAAATTAGGATCTATGGATATGAGGGTGCACCATTTTTGCTGCCAAAGACCTATCCGGATAGAATTGCCTATTTGGAAATTTTGAGGCAATTAGCCTATTCTGATTTTATGCATCTCAAGAGTTATAATAAGCAGCCATTGATGCCTAGAACATTATTCTTTGGAGATTTCACTCTTGTGTCTGAAAATGGTTGTGAGTCAATAGATAAAAAGTTAGAGCATTATAGAATGCCTAAAGGAAATGCAAGAGATAATTTTGACCCTGAGCATTTCATAAACAGTGTCAAGACTAGTAGAAATTTAAAGTGTGTAATCATGTGCTCTTTGTGGATGATGATTTGATCAGAAGTGTTGATGAGAATTGTGTAGTTGAAAAAAGAAATATGTATCATAGAATAATGCTAGCAGAGGCTTAGATTATAGCCAATAATCCCACATACAAAGGAGCTTTTCTTGAGATTGATGATCCTATTGACATGATAGATACATTAGTTACACATGCAATAGAATTGACTGGGGATGTTCCCCCTTGGGTATTTGAAAAGACAAGTAGGAACATCAGGGAAACACAAGATGAGTATGAAGTTCCTTTGTGCCATCTTTTCCCTCAGCCTACTCTAGACATCAGTTTCTCTGTTGACACCGGTGTTGAAGAGAAAGAGAAATTTGAGAGTGGAGATGAAGGTGAACATGTGTTTTAGCCTATGATTGAAAAGAATGAGCCCCCTGTGGAAAGAGAAGTGGTCATGATGGAAGCCCCTAATGAACTCTCAGATGATATAAGGCATAGTGCAAGAAAACATTTTGTTTTTGATAATGATTTTGTCAAAACCCCTGAGTTCAAAGCTTTCTTGTATGAATACAAGGGAAGACAAGCTAGGGAGAAAATAAGAAATATCACCCCTGAATCAGAAGCTGAGGCTTTAAAGGAGCTATAGGAAGAAATTGACAAGGAAATGTAGACTATAACTCCAGAGAAGGGGAGAGCCTTGCATGAAGAAGTAGGAGTCATGCTAGTCTCTGGGTGGGATATGACATCTGCTATTGTATTTGACATTTTTCAAAGAAATCAAGACAAAAAGGTACAATCAAGTATTGAAGGGGTAGATAGAATACGCTCTAGATCAAGCTATGATGCAGATAATGCCACTTTATTGAGATGGGCTTTGTACCCCGCAAATAAGAAGCCACTAGTCATTAATGATCCAAATAAGGTATTTGGTCATCTTTTGGTGCAAAGAGTTGAGGACACTGATCCTATGGAAATTGTTGAACTAAACAAAATGTATATGACAGAGACTGAAAGTTTGAGACATGAAATTGCTAGATACAAAGATAAATTGCCATTCTCTTCAAGCAGTTATTCACCATGGTTGGAAGCTGATAAAAAAGTAGTAGCTCGGCCAGAGCTGAGGCTACTTACTGGAAGATCAAAGATGAGAAATTTCAGAAGCATGGTGATCAGTTAGAAAAAAAATAAAATATGTAAAATATAAAATGGCTTCAGAGCTAATTGAGAGAAGATTCGAGAAGATTTGAGAAGATGTTGAAGAATGTTGATAGGGTATGGGCATTGCATAAAATCACACAAAATACCTATCAAGAGCATAAAAGATTACATCTCAAAATGTTGGAAAAGGAGGAGTTGATAGCCACAGGAGATGTTGATACACAAATGTTTAAGGATTATGGTGAGCTTATTGATATACATGAAAGATTTAACCCTTTGTTGATAGAAGATCTTGGTGATTTTGATCAACATTTGGATATGAATTTCCCTAGTTTCTTTGATAATGAAGGCAATCTGAAAGAAAAGAGCACTTGGAAAAATGAATTGACTTAGTTGTTACTAGTAGCTCTTGATAAGGTTAATGATGAAGCTAGGGTGATGGATAACACACATATACAGTTAGAACAAATTTTTTCTCTGGAATTTTTTATGAAAGAAATAGTCTCTACCATAGATACCTATGCTTCTCAAGAATATGTTGATCATCTTTATAAGATTAATTTGTTCATCTCTCAAACAACATAAGGAGTCTAAAAGGTTTTTGCACTAGCCATATCTACATCCTTAGCTAATTAAAAAATGGAAGAAAATGGTTAAGAAAGAAGCTAAAGAAGCTAGAAAATCTAGAGAATCTTTTGAGCCTCGCGATAAACTTGAAGTGAAAATTTTGCCAATGCTAATTAATTTTTTTTTAGAGATATTAGATTCAAAGATTGTACATGCAATGAAGCACAATGAGGAAGAAGAAACAATAAATAATGCATCTGAAATGATAGTGGGAAAAGCATGTTCATCAGATACTACATCATTGGAGAAGAGAACCTTGCTAGGCCAGCTGTCATAGGTTCTCTATGGTGATTAACGGACTCAGATCACGATCAATGAGAATGCCCAAATTACTCTCTTTGTCTATTTCTTAATTATGTTGCATAACAAACATTAGTTATCTGAAGAGGTGTAGGTTATGAAAAGTCACATTGTTTCAGCCTGAAGCTTGTTTGGTTCTCGTATATATAAGGGAAACCAAGGCCATGTTTAGCATCATCATCGATTATACAATTTTAAATAAGAACATATTATATATTGTTCATTTATGCTTATAGAACAAAATACATAATTCTCTACTAAATCTTGAAGTAATATAATGGGCAAGAAAGTTTAATTTGTGGATCAATCTTTGGTGTTTAATTACTTTGTTGATATTCATTCTTATGAGTTATTTGGTTGTCTCCATATTAGTCTTTTCTAGTTATTTAAATAATCTTGATTTATCAAGGGACATTTGTTGTCTCTATGTGATCTTCTTGATTGGTTTATGTGAGAAGTGGATTAAAATCCTTCTAAGTGATTTTTGTTTATTGGTCTCTGCCTAGAGTTAAAACACTTTAAATAAGTCATCTTAGTTAGTTTCCTTCAGGGTAGAATTAAAACCTTTCAGATAATCAGAATAACTTGGAAAGATATCAATGGGATTTATAAGAAGAGCTTGATAACCAATAATCTTGCATGTTTATACAAGGTGTAAACATCCAAAAGTTTCAAGTAATTAGAGTTAAGCCAAGTACATAAATCCATATATCACATAAATCTTGAGCCCATTAGCCCAACGGAAGTAGGCATTGATCATACTTAATCTAAAGTTAATCTTTTTCAGAATTAGTTATCAACCTTGTTTCTACCTTAAACTTTTATGCCATTAGGAAATAGATCACTATAATGAAATCATACATAAACCTTAAATCTGCTTAACTACTAAAGGTATACTTGCTTAGGTCTAGCAGAACCTAAAGTGCAGGGGGTTCTCAACCATATCAATTAACCCCATTTCATTAGCCAAAAATGTTACCAAAGAGCTTGGAATCCTCTTAAGGTTTACAACCTACATTTTTGAGACCTAACAAAATTGGAGACTCTACTGGGGACAACCTAATAAAAACTAGTAGAAGACCATCTTAATAGAGTCAAGAAATTAAAGAATCATAACTCTATTGGTGTAGGACCTAGAACATAAAATCATTCTTGTCTAAGAGAGGTGGCAACTCTACTCTAAATTCCAGATATATTATCTATTGAAGTATCACAGTCTCTCACAACATTGATGGTAGGAGATCCAGGACAAATGGTAAGAAGTTGAATGATAAACCCCACCTTCAAAGATCATTACTAAGAGGAATGGAGGAATATCAAATCAGCCAAAACTCACCCAAAATAATAATCAGAGTACTTAAGAAAATGCATCAGAAAAACCCCTTATAACACATAATAGTTTTACTCCTCTACATGATTCAGTATTTCATGAAGGATTCCAATAAAAAAGCTACAATACCCAGTCTAAACAAAATAGATTTAGTGATATTCTAGATCAATATAAACTTGACCCTCAAAAGCAACTTGAATTTGAGGCACAACTTGAAAGAGAAAGGATACAAGCCCAAGCAGACTATGATTATAGAGAGGCATTGCAACAGGGTGGAGAAGTTCAATATGAGTCTATAGATCAAATGATATCCACAGAGACTCATAATAGTCTGCCAAAAGACACATAGAATGTGAATGATGTAAAACAAGATATACAAAAATTATAGGAATAGGTCAGGTTAGCCAAACTAAAGGAAGAGGAAGAATGATTAAAACAAGAGTTACAACAGATAAAATCTCAATGTGCAACAAGTAGCTCAAAATATGTACTGCCCCACAAACAAAGAAGGCCTACTCATATAATAGATCCATAGGGGTCTCACCCGAATGTAAATGGTCAAAATTTTTCAAAGGCACCTCAAAATCCAAATAACACAAATTATGTACAACAGAATGTTCCACCATGAATCCCAAGACCACATAATGTTCAAACAACATCTCAATCCATGGATAACACCTAACCACCTCCTGGTCAGTAGTATGCCCCACCTCCCCAACAAGATGTGCATGGTAATGTAAACCCATGCCATAATGTACAACAACATGTACCTCACCACTAACATCAAAAATACTAGGCTAATCAAAATTTGCAAGAACCCCTAAATATAAACAGATACAGGCAACTAGATTTATCTGGGTATCAAATCTATTCGGATCCAATTGACAATGATTTGAGAAATGCAATCCCAAAATTTTCTAGGAATAATGCTATTTTCGTAGAAGAACATATAAAATTTTTGAGATAGTTATGGATAGCTATGATATGCAGTATGAAGATGTCCTCATGAAGTTATTTATGTTATCCTTGATTCAAGATGCTAGAGATTGGTATAAGAATTTGCCTGACACTTCAATCAGTTCTTTCAAAGACTTTAAAGATCAGTTTAAAGAATAATATGGAAATCACTGTGACTGAAATTTTGCAGTGCATGAACTACCATGCATACAAAAGTACCATAATGAATCAGTGGTGGATTTCAACAAGAGGTTCTAAAAAATATACCATAAAATTTTAGCTGAATTGAAACCCCCTGATGGTATGGTCCTAGCTTTATACTTAAAGGCTTTTGATCCCAAAATTGGGTATGAACTCTAAAATAGGGCTCCTATTACCCTTGTATAAGCTCAGAAGGCTACTATGAACATTGAAAATAATAGAAGAGATGCTAGGAAACTCAGAAAAAGGGAAAATATCAGAATCCTACAAAATTCTAATAACCATCAAACTAGGCAAGCAAACTATTATAGGAATGAGAGGCCTAGGTTACATGATATGCCCTACAACACTAACTAGAAGGATGGAAGACCTGTGGATAAAAAACAAAAGCAGAATTACATTAAGGACACCCCTAATCCCTTAAAGAAACATGGGACACATGTGGTAGAAAATAATCCATGGTGTTTAGCATGAAACTTGCCACATTCATCTAAATACATGTAGTGGCGTAGTCCTTGCATGAGAATAAAATATCTTATGATCAAGATAGGGATGATCATACTCTAAACATGTTAGGAATGAGACCTCAACAAATTAATGAAGAATACTCATCCTCTAAAGAAAATGGGTATGAATATGATGTGAGTAATTAGAAATACAATGTTAACATGGGTCAACAGGAAATCTTTTCTGATCAAGAAGATGATAATGAAGAAACCACTTATATACCCAATGTAATGCCATAGTTCCAATTAAGGAAACCAACTAAGGAAGAGAAAGGGACTCTTACAATAGATTATATGGAACAGGCTAAAAATAATTACAACTTGAGGAACAAAACCGTAAATATAGATTAGGGAACACATAGAGGATTGTTCATAAAAGAGCCAAAGCATAAGAAGGGTCCTTTAGATAACCAGAAGAATGAAGAAAGTGAAAAATTCTAGAAAGATATGCCCAAGGAAACAACAAAAGCTGAGCAAAATAAGACAAAGGACAATGGTAAGTTGCAAACTGAGGAAAAGAGCTTCACTAAGACAGAAAAAACAAAGCAATTAGTCACCAATCCTTCATTTGACATAGCACAAGTATTGTCTTAGATAAAGATGTCAATACCATTGTTGGAAATGATGAAAATAGATAAATACAGGGATAGTGCTCTCAAACTGATCTCAAATGTACCAAACAAGTAGAAAAATTAGGACAAAAACAAAGAAAGATCAAAAACCAAAGTGAATAATATTGGACAAGAAATCATGAAAACACCTAAAATTTATCTTGGTGATACTTTAACAAAGAATCCCTCTTAGGTGGATCCATTTTATATTACACTCTTGATTAACAACAAACTGGTAAGAAATTGCATGATCGACTCAAGAGTAGCCATAAACATCATGCCAATAGCTATTATGAAAGAATTAGGCCTATTAGGTCTCAAAAATGCAAGTTGTAAGCCCTAAGAGGATGTCAGGCTCTATGATCAGACTTGCAACATTTTTGAACCAACTAACAGAGTTAACCTAAATGGTTGAACGACTCCCTACACTTCAGGCTCTGCTAAACCTAGGCGGGTGAACCTTGAAAGCTGAAGTAGATAAAAGGAATGTATGACTCAAATGAATTTAGTGATCTACCCACAATGGCATAAAGTGTGGAATAGATGAAAGCTTGCGAACTACTTCTACTCCTAATACTAAGATCTGAAATGTAATTGTTTGAATAAGATTTTATGGAATCCTAGAGTGGAATTGGTATGACTAGTGCCTATTTCTATTGGGCTAATGGAGTCAAGGTGTATATGATATATGATTTACTTACTGGTTACAATTCTAATTGTTTGGCACTTGTGTTTGTTTATAGCTTGTATAAACATGCAAGAATGTGATTGACATACTCTAGTTATTGATCCACTCGATCCTACCAGGTTACTGTGACTTATTGAAAGGATTTTAATCCTTGCTTTAAGGAACCAATCAACAAAATCACACAATGACAGCAAATGTGTATTGACAAATGGAGTAGATCCTTAATTTGAATAACAAGGCAATATCGAGTTGAAGACAGTATGGTGATCTTGTCAATTATAGGGCTATTCTTACTGATCCAAATGTTACTTCCAAGTTACTGTAAGGATTTTAATTCTTTAACAGAAACCAATTAATTGGTTACACAAAAACAACAAGTGTGTCTCGATGAAACTGAAATATCAACTTGGAAACTCAGGCTCAAATAACAGAGAAATAACAATGTGGAGACAACCAAATAATTGTTCAGCTCAACAAACAATAGACACCAATATTAAATCACCAATTTATGCATTTTTCTCCATTATATAATTTCAAAAGATTTTATAATATACAGTATAATGTTTTTGTTTCGGCAACTGATCACCCCTCCAGTCATCTAACTCCTATTTCTGATCATGATGTTTTTTCTAATCTACTGATTGTTGATCATGATGTTAGTCACAAACAAACATAGAATAAAAGTACACATTAACCTTTATTCATCTTGAAAGATACAGTGAATTCAAAGAATTCATGATCCCAAGTCTCCGGTGATTAGGTCTTAATCGACTGACGTTACTCAATGGTTAATGTGAGTTGCTGTTTCCATTTTGGGGCCTTACGTGAAAATGCACCATCATCATGACATTCCTGCAGAAATTCCTTACAGAGAAGTCAAATTATACAGTTGTTTGATGGAAAGATATAGTAATACCTAGATCTTTGCATGATATTTTCAATTATGCATGCTTAGTGTTCAAATATGCTAAATATTTACGATTATCTACGAGATGTCTGCATATTTTGGGTTGTTTGCTTAAGATTATCAGTTTATTTGCAATTGTGATAGTGAGATGCTCTGAAATTGAAAGAAATTTAAAGAAAATGCTTCTAATTAAGTTGAACCTTTAGCTTTTGATCTACATACATGCTTGATACTGTCATGAGGAGAAGAAATCAAACCATATGTTCACCAGGACATTCCACAGCTAGATACAGTTGATGCAAACTTCAGAGGATAATGAATGAAAACAATACATGCAACATGATGAGCACTCCAAGGGACGTAGTAAATCAAAGCACATATCCAGAATTCAGACACAGATTACTCAAGATTTACGAAGATTTGTAATCAAAATACTCTTCCCTTTCATTAAGTATGCAAAAGACATGTACATATACAGCAGCTTTGAAATAAGTCGTGAATACTTCAGCAATCAAATTTCAATTAAGTTTCGAATGAATATAACAAGGCATTCCACCACCTTTTATAGACTAAGGTGAGGAATCCGTTACAAAAGATCCACAGATCAGATATGTCAATACAAATCAACGGTCATCACTTCATGACTTGTCACTTTTACAAAAAGGCACAAGTTGCCAGCTGGCAACTATCTATACTGCATATGCAAGATATTCCCCCCTTCATGATGTATCTTCATCATGCTCTTCATCTGATGCATGCGGGTCATCATCATGTGCATCGCTCTCTGAACTTTCGCTATCCGGATGATGACGCTGCTGCACATGGGGCTGCATGCTACTCTGGATCTGTTCGTATGACCGCACAACTTGGTCTATTCCTCTGACATCTTGAGTCTTTGCCTTGATGATGGCGCGTTTGTGCGCTTCATACTTATCCCTACTGTTGTCCAGCTTATTTTCTCTGTCCTGCAGTGTCTCATTGTAGGTCTCCATCTTGACCTTGATCCTCATCATTTTATTTATTATCTCTTCTATCAAGTGGACTAGCGGACCATCATCTTCCACTTGGAAGTTATTACGCAGAGCCTTGAGGGCAAAATCTTCATCTTGATTCTCTATCTTCCCTTCCAGCTTGCCCTCTAATGTTTCGAGCATGTCTGCTTCAATGCCCATTAAATCGCGTATCCTCATGCTGATCTCCCTCAGCTTATTATTGCATCTTTTGAGGACTCTGCATTCAAACTGTACATCCTTATACCAGATATCCACTAATAATGCGGTATTATTATTCAATACCTGCTTACTGATAAGCAGTTGTGGATTTATCTTCCTTATTTCGTCCAACAGGCTGAGGACTTTCTCCAGTTTATAAGACCTTTTTCCGGTCTGCATCTGCAACCTGTCCACCTTAGCCTTGGAGTCAGTCAATATGCTCCATCTTTTCAAAGAACCTTTCATTATTTCAATGGCATCATCCAATGTGGATGACACCCACCTTCTTATTACAGAAACCTCATGTTTCATGAGCTCCAGTCTATTCACTTCTTCCTGAGAAATGGCAGTCAATGGGACTGCAGCTTCGCTTGTGGTATCTTCAGGGTTGGTCAAGCCTTTAATGTATGCATGCAACTGAGCAATGTGCTCTTTATGTTGCTTATTCTTCTCTTTCTCTCTTTTCACTTTCTGAATTAGAGAGTCAATGATATCCTTTCCCTCCTGACCTTCCTGCTCTTCATTGGCAAAACCCAAATCAACTGTGCTTATCTGGAATTCATCCACAGTGATTTTGCCTTTCTCTTTTTCTACCGTAGGTACAACAATTTGTGCGGTCCTTCTCCCTGTCACCGGATCTCTTTTGATGGCCGAAGTCATTCTGGCCTTTCTCCTGGGTTTCATTATATCTGCGGCGAACAGGGTGGAGACATCGAACTCTTGGATCTCCAGTTCCTCCTCAACATTTACCTCCTTTTCTAACCATGGAGGCACCTGATCATGCTTTTCAGCATCATGATGCTGTTCACCTCTATCTCCCATTTCCACCAACAAGCGTTGTGGAGATGGTGACTTTTCTTTTTCTGGCTCTTCATGCTCACCTTGCTGCGAATCCTGTGGTGCCTCCTCCTGTTGAGGACTTCCTTTTCTGGGGGAGCATCTTCTCTGTGTGGGGAACCTGGCGGTGTACCTGTATGTGGATCATGATGATCATGATCTTTCTCCATCCTTTCTTCACCTGTCCCCAGTTCTTCCCCCTGTGGAGGTTGGTCATCCTCCTTTTGCTTCTCTATTTCTGGCGGCATGTCCACCGTATCTGATATCACTGGATCTACCCGAGGTGATGGCATCTGTTCCACAGTGGCCATTTGCTCTGTATCTGCAGCATCCACCTCTTGTGCCTTATCAGCAGGATCCTCTATCGCTTCATTCTTCTCGTCATCAGCCTTTGCTTCTTAGACCTCTACTATAGTAGGTCCTGCTGATGTATCTTGTGGGCTTTGTTGGCCTGATTCAAGAGCGTGGCCTTCTGCTTCGGCCATCTCTATCTCTTCTATTAAGTGGCCCTTATCAGGTGATCCTGCTGGCTATTCAAGACTTGCATCCTGCTTCTCTGTTAAGTCTACCACTGCAGGACTTGTCACCTCTGCGATCAGTGTGTCCAGCCCTATGTCCTGAGCTACCTGTTCTGGGCTCTTCTCTGGTTTTGGGCTCTTTTCTCACTCCGCTTCTTCTTGTTTCATCTCCTCAAGCACCATTTGAACCGTTGGAGGCTTGTGAGGAGTCACACTGATGCCAGCAGCTGCAAGTGTTTCCATTTCTTGTGCAGCTACATCTTGCACCACCTCATCATCAGACAAGTTTATTGTCTCGTCTAGCAAGACATGCTTTTCTGCTTGTGCCTGAGATGCTTCCTTTTGTTGCTCTTCTGCCAGTTCAGTTTTGAACTTGACAATGGTAGGAAGTGGAACATTGTGCTGAAGTTCCTTCTGCACTTCACTACCTGCCCCTTGTATTTGCACTAGGGGTTGACTCATCTCACCTCTCATGGAGGTTCTTGGTTTCTTAGGTGTGGTAGGAACCAACACCTATGGAGCTCTCCTCTTTCTTCTGATTATCAATGGAGCTTCCTCCTCTTCTTCAGGCTCTTCCTCCATGAGGATATCCTTGCCTGGTTGTCTGGATGATTGACCCACTTCTTGGGTCTCTCTGGTTCCAGCCTCTGTTGTTTTGGTTTTCTTGGGCTTTGGAGAAGAATCTGATTCTGACCCTGATTTGGCTACCTCCTCCGCTGTGAATACTGCCCTTTCAATTATGACCCCTTTGGGTCCCTTTTCCACCTTCTTGCCCTTTGTGGCCCTTTTGCTAGGTTGCTGTGGTGGAGGGGTCCTCTCTCCCTTAGTCTTCCGCTTCTCCAGCAGGAAGTCATCATATTCATCTGTGGGGATGTCCTGCCCCTTCTTCTTGCTATCTATTGTGATGGCAACACCCTTTTTCTTCAATGCCTCTACCTGTGCATCTACCCAAGCTTGGGTCAAGTGTATGGTTCTGGCAAAGAATGGGTCCAAGGACATATCCTCCTGCATGGTGAGGTCAGGGGCAGAAATGGTATCATTGTATATCTTCTTCTACTCGTATTCATCTGCCATGATCCTGCCGTCATCACTCTTCAGCTACTGAGGGAGGGAGATGCAGTCAAACATTCTAATCTGGTTCAGAGTTAACCTCTGATACCTCCTCCTCCTGGCCTCTGCCTCATCTTCGCAGTCAGCCCAAAAATCTTCTAGGTGCCTCTGGTGAATAGGCTTTCCTAGGATCTTCTGTATTCGGCCATAAGGATCATATGGTCTTGTTACTGGGAAGGGTAGTAGATTCATCTTGTTCAAAGTGACCATCACCTTCTTAATATTGTCAGAGTCAGGGCACATGTAGTTGCCGATGCTGACTGGGAACAAAATTGGTGGCAGCTTCTTGGCATCCTTATACATCTATATGATGGTGGAGCCCTGCCTGATAAACTCCATTAAAACTACTGCATCTGTAGGATACCTTGGCAGCATCAGGGGATGCCCTTCAAAACCTTCTATCCTGATGTAGGAAAAGGTGGCAAATTGGATGTACCATGCCCCATGCCTGTATACTGCCTCCTGAGCTTCCATGCTCAGTCTTTTAGTTCTGTCATCTTCCATGGTCCTTACCAGATGCATAGAGAATGCATCATTGACCAGTTTGTAGTCCTTGATGTAATTGGTTCTTTGCAGCTGGGGATGATGATCCCATATATATGCTGCATTCGTGCCCGTCAGTTTTCCATCTGTGACCAGGGCATCAAAAGTGCCTCCATAAGCACAGGAATAAACAATATAGGAGGTCATGTAGAAGGCATAATCTAAACCTCCCAGGTTCAGCAGCTGCTCATGCAGAGCATCACTTATGATTTGGCCCCACAGTGGCTTGATGTCTGCATATAGGCACATCATTATTATGCCGTACATCCAGTCTCTGAATTCTCCAGTATTAGGCTGGCCAGTCACCCTGTTCAGTAGGGCAATCACATACTGATATTCTTCATTAAAATCAAATTTGAACATGCGCACAGTGAGCTTGGCCGCTGCATTATATGTGCTGTTCTCGGCCCGCCAAGCATACATGTTCTTTCTGGCCATCTTCTTGTTGGCCTCATATTCTCTTTCAGACTTCTTCAAGTCTACACTCTTTACCTTGCTGCCCATTGGTAGTCCAAATGTTTGGGATAGACCTTTGATGGATAGGTCTGCATACATTCTCCCATGCTTCACCACCTGCCTCGTCTGAGGGTTGTAATTCCGGGCGCACTCAATAACCAGCTCCGGAGACTCCATGGAGTAGGGGAAGCCAGCAGCGTTCCACATACCTGATACAAACATAGCGTCCAGCACCGGACTCTTATCCTGCCCATCATTCAGCTTGGCTGACCAAGCCTCCAGGTTGGTACTCCCCTGATGGGTGTCTGTAATTGCCCCAAATTTAAACAGGACCCCTCTCTGAGAAGAGAACATAGGCCTGCTGAATTCTTCCTGACACTTGACTAAGCATTTTTTAGCCATGGGTACCTACAATTAACAACGTTTCTTCTCACAACGGGATATGCATGCATACATACTGCAAATATCATGCTTATTGTACCAATTTCACGTTACTTATTTGCATGGATACATAACCAGAACTTATAGCATCATATAGAAACAACATGATGAGGGTTTCAGTTCACTTACCTGGTTATGCCGATTTCTTTTATACCAGTATATCTCTAAGACACTCTTGATTCAGCTGCTGATCACCTTCCTCCTTCAGTTTATGAGCTCCAGTCACGCAACGGTAGCTATTATGCAGAAATGGAGGCTAGTGCTCTGTAAAACAATTTTAACGCAGGTAAATGTAACAATGGCAGTTGAATTACCTTTTAACCTCGTAGTTAGGGTAAACTTAGGGTAACTCTGACAAGTTAGATCGTAATCTTTGATCATTCGTGCGAAAACTCAGGATCTCGCCAGACGTTTCATTGGGTTCCGGGATCGGCGGGAATCACCTACCATATCTGCGCGCATTTAATGGCAATAGCGGCAAAGGGAGCGAGGGAATATCCATATGACATGATATCATGAGAGCAGGATGACATTTCACAAATATCAGGTTGAGTTTCAATATCATCCTCCCTAGTCTTGAAATTGTTATCGCGACAAAATTCGGGTGACAATGCACCTTTGTTTACACTTTAGCACATCAGGAGGATATTTCGGCCTATCGGGTGATATTCCAAAATATGATGATGACCTTCAAACTTACTCATTCTCCTTTCGTAATATCAGGATGATGTCATCATGATATTTGTTCTTTGTATTGGAAATGTCTCATGACGTCATCGTCATATTAGGTGAACATGATCATGTTTACAAAAATATCCTGTCGAAATGTAAATATGATGATGATGTCATCAGGATGTTTGTTTTTTTTGTTTATCAGATTCAGATGATGTCATCCGGATGTTTGCTAAGGGTGATATTTTGCATCAGGATGATATTAACGAATATCGGGTTACTTTCAAAATATGATGCTCGCTATACAAAAGACCATTCGACGGGGAAGACTTACTATCACTTAACGTTGACGTCCAGATATTTGAACCGTAGGATATTATCGGGGGGGGGGACGTTTCAAATATGATGATGATGTTCTTCACACAGCATAACTGAGGTTATAAAATATGACCCTCTTTTTGCGAATATCAGGTTTGACCAAGATTTTGACTGTTCATAACTCTCACATCCTGATGAATATTAGGGTGATGTAAAAAGCAAACCTGCATGAATTTTAATGCTCTTTCAGAATATGTGGTCATATATATGAAATACGAATTTTGACAGACTGACCTCATATTGGGGCTTACCTCATCTTGACTCCACATGATGATGAACATGACTGATTTTACCAAACCGCCAGAAAGTAGACAACACAAGCCAAAAGAACAGTTGGGTCCCTGTTTTGCCAAGTCAAAATGGGGCGTGTTGTGTAACCACACAACACTGATCTACTGATGATCCTTGCCCTTCAGACTTCATCTGGCATATATACATGATATCTTCTAGGGTTACGACTTTTCACATCCATTTAATGGAACATTTCATTTAATTAATTCCCTTTGGTGAGAGTAAAATGTTTAATTTTATCCTTCATTTTCATATTTCGGTGATGATGGTAATAATAAGTATTTTCCTTCTGATGGTAATTTGTATTTTCATATTTACTTTTCGTAGAAGTATTTCATTGGTAACTGCCTTGGTTAATTCTTCCCGAAATTTTTTTATCCCCAAGTGAAAGTATTGGGCTATATTTCACTTAACCTGTTGATTAAAAATAATCACTTATCTTTAAATAATCACCCTCACCTTAATTAAATAAATCCTTACCTCGTAATAATTTCTTCACGAGAAATAACTGTACCAAAATATTAATCTCTTGTATGTGAAAATGTCCCACTTCATATTTCTTTGAGTGAAAATATTTTCACGGGCCATTATACACATTTTCACAAAATCTTCTTCAAGTAACAGCTTTGTAAAAATATTTCCCATCTTTATTGCAAAAATATTCTACATATTTCTCTGTGCTTCCATATCCCCTTTTCCATTGTGTTACCTCATTACTTATTTTATATAATACTTGGGCCCACAATATCGGCATATTGGGGAATTCTAAATGACTCCCACCGATATACCCTATCTTCCTGACATCATTGTTATTGTATTTGACTTCATCGGTGAGACCAGGTATTTATCCTTTCGAAATGTCTATCGGTATGATCTTTGCTATCGTTGTGAGATTATCATATGGTTCCGATGCCTTTTGTCTTTCCGACATGTCTCATTTCTTAGTTTATCCATCGGCACGACTCTTCCTAAAGTACCTCTCAGGTTTTCTTTATCAGAGTAATCTTCATCGTCGGCGAGACCTATAAGATCCTTCCTGATAATATATGTCCTTCCGATACATCATCCCTCGGCAAGAGTCTCACCGAAATCTCTGTAGCTCTAGTTATCGTAGTGACTTATGCAATTGGAAGGATTTAATAAATCCACTCCAATCATTCATATCTCGCCGATTAGGGTTTTCTTCTGAGTTTTTCAACTTTGTATTTTCCAGTGAGAATGTAGGGTGTTTCACAATATATTTATATATCTATTAAAATTCTCTTTTTGTTGTGCTTAGATGGATGTTCATTTCCTATGCCATAGTCCCCATCTCCGCTTTGTACATACTCTGCAATCTTCACATTTTGTCAATAGGGTTTCAACTTATAAATGCTACCACATTTTGCATATATTTTGCCAGGGTAGTTTCAGCATCAAACATACCATTACTGCCTTCATAGAATGATTCAATAACAAGCAGGCTATTGTGTGAATATGTTCCATAGAATATTGGTGACAGAAGAGCACGTTGTTACAACTACTACCGTCATTATCCCAACTTATAGGCATCATAAACAATAAGTTGTGTCTCATGAACAACAAGAATGTGAAGTTGGTCTGAGTGAATCTGAACTCACGTGTCTTTAGAAAATTACTTGCAACCGAAAGTAACGTGCGATCTCTAATAGTAGCATCATTTAAATGAAGGGTGTCTTAAAAGCTTCATGCGTGCATTTTAAAATTCAAGGGCATCACAGAAGGGTTTCTCTTCCTCTCAATATGCTAATGGAAATCCAACAGCTATCATAACTAAAGCTGGTATCCCATATAACTGTATTCTTTTGATGCTGTAGATGATTTTTTATATCATGAGATCTAAAATTTCTGCAAAAACTGGTAGGAATTTTCAGTCCCAACAAGGCCTATGGGTGGATACAACATATGGTAAGTGTTATGCAATGGACAACAAGTCTATCCTAGTTGTTGGAATCATGAAGGATGTAGAATTGAAATTAGCCTCATGTCCTAAAGCCACTTACAGAACTGACATAACTGTAATAGATACTCCACCATACTATGGTATGTTTTTATCCAGACAATGGACTGCTGCAGTAGGGGTAAATGTCCAATTAGACATATCATATGCAACAATACTACTAAATGGAAAAGAAGTCAAGTTTTGTAGAGAACCAAGATATGAAAACATTATAGAACATCTTGATCCAAACCAAATGAATTGTTTTGTGATATGGATCTTGGAAGCTTCAGGATTGAAAAATCACAACCTAAAATACAAAATACAAAACCAATCAATAGAGAAGCTCAACTTGATAAACATGGTGTGTGGCAAATGTACTTTAATGGTGCATGGAGTAAAGAGGGAAATAGAGTAGGAGTGATATTCATCTCACTAACTAGTAAAACAATAAAATACTTGTTCTTATTAACTTTTGAATTCACTAATAATATAGAAGAATACGAGGCATTGTTATTGGGTTTGAACATTGCCATAAGGTATGGAATTAAATTGCCAGCAGTGTATGGAGACTCTGAACTAATTGTCTCACAAATAAGGGCAAAATATGTTGAAATGCACAAGACAATTGAGAGGAGGGTGAATCAGTTGTCACCAAAAACATAACCTCTTATGAATATTAACACATCAATCACTTATTTACTGTTATTCAAATTTAATCATGAAAGCATGAAATCATAAGCTTAACACAATAACATATTCAACATAGGAGACACAATATTTTTACGTGGAAAACCCTATGAGGGAAAAACCCCAGTGAGTGTTAGCTCACAAAATAATATGTGATAACAATACCAAAAATCAGAGGCTCACTATCCAAAGATGCTCACTGTATACATGCTCACTGCCAAAAGGATAAGGCTCACTACAATAGGTTTGAACTAATTGAATAGCATCTACATCATGCTTGAGTCTAGTTCCATTGAAGTGCATTAAAACTTTTCTGCTCTGCTCTGCTTTTCACTTCGTACTTGTCTTCACATCTTCACACTACTAAAACTCAAATACAAATTCATTACATGTATTTATACAATTCATCAACCTTGGAATGTACATCAAGGTCAGCATTACATTCATCAATGATAGGAACAATCTCCTAGGTTAACATTCATACATTCATCAAATTAGGTCTAGACCTAAACATCACATGCCATAAAAGAATGAGAGCATAATGTATTACACCTTAGTTTGGACTTAAATCTATCCAAGTACACTACACATCACTTAAACATTCATCAAACACATCTTCTTGATCACTGCAATCTAACAAGTTTGCCAAACAATATAAACTAGGAAGATTCTTGATCATGTGCTTCCTTGATCACAATCATAACAAGCAAACCTTGTGCATTTCTTTAACACGATCTTTACACATCTACAAACAACATAAATTCTCCTGAGAGATGACAAATCCATCCACAATAGATCTCATTTAGAGATATTTGAAGATGACAAGTATCACCTGAACTCAACAACTTTCACCTGAAGTATAGCACCACAAAATTGTCTTTCAGAGCACCAAATCACAAATCCTCTAGAATGAAGATAGGTAAGGGCTTATAAGATTAAGTCTAGAACTGCAAAGCCAAATTCCAATATGGGGAGAAATGCGGAGCAAAACATTTTCTCCCTATTACTCTACACACATTGCCAGACAGTCTTCAAACTGGTGAATAGATCTTTTGTTGTATAGCCTTCTAGAGCTCCAAAACTTATTATTTGGCATCTTTAGACACTTCTCTAAATCATATCTCAATCTCACACTCTAGACTTCAATTATGAGGAAATGCAGAGCAAAATACTACACTGTTCTGTGAGACAAAACAATCAAACACTTGTTCAAACTCATCCAAATAACTTTCTTAGATGCTGACCTTAGGTGTTGACATGAATGACAATACTTACTGCTCATACTTGTAACAATCTCCCCCTTTGTAATTGATGGCAACAAATGATGTGAAAAACCATCAAGACAAACAAACTTACTTTGCTTCTTTGCTCCCCTTACTTTATGCTTTCTCTGGCTCCAATATTCTCCTTAGATTTTTCACATGAACTTCTCTCCCCCTTTGACATCAATGGAAAAGGGTGTTAGATTTCTACTTCTCTCCTTCTTGAGTTAACAAAGCTCAACTCAGATCTTATTGCTAGTGCACAAATTCCCCTATTAATCAACACTACAACACTTACTGCTCTTTATCAGGAACTCATATCAGTATCATCTACCTGATTCACCTGAGAGGTAGCCTCATAACCCTTTTGACTATCAATACATATGGCTCTTCTTGAAATCTTGTCATAAGACCAATTGTATGCATTATATCTGATCTGGTAATGGTTAGATAAAGTAGTCCTTCAATGTTATGTGATTCATCATTCTTGCCCAACCAGTTACCATAGGAGTACATACTAATTTAGAATCCTCCATTCCAAACTTCTTCAACAACTCTTTCAACTACTTGGACACTTCTGGTCTGATCAATCTTAGATTATTCAACCATTTCTGACTACTACCTACTCTACTACATATTTTTCTCTTACTGCTTTGAATAATCCCCCTTAAGAGTACACATCAAACTGTGTCAGCTCTTACTTACATTTTAGAGGACCTCTGGATTAACATATCTTATATTCTCAAAACTTTAGATTTGACTCTGCTCAAATTAGAGTAAGGCATCCAACTAGGAACTTTTCTTCTTAGAGAACACAACATGACAAATTGACAACACATATAGCCAGTAATACCCTAAGATCAATATAAACTTCAATAATCAACATTTGATCTTCACTTACTCAATCTCTATTGCAATAGGTATTTATCCAATCTTGCATACTAGGTTATAGAAGCTTTCTTTAGTCCATAAAAGGCTTTTTTCAATCATTCAAGAATGTAGGCTTCACATTCATCTGGTACACTTTGAAATCTTTATGTGTAGTCTTTCTTGGTTCCTTACTACTTCTCCATTCTCATTCATCTTGTTTTTGAAAATCCACTTGGTGCCAATCACATTTTTGTCAGCAAGTCTAGGAACTAGTTTCCCAAGTTGATTCTTCTATATCTGCATCATCTCTTCTTCCATAGATTTTATCCAATTTTCATCATTGTAGGCTTCACTAACTACTTTGGGTTCAATCTTAGAAAGTAAACTATAGCTCACATGTTCTTTTGCAACTCTTTTCCTTGTCAATACCCCTTTGCTTTTGTCACCAATAATTTTGATCTTTAGAATGATTTATCCTTACATACCTGGGTGTCTTAACTGTACTTTCCAGAGCCTTTTCTTCTTCATCTTGACTATCTTCATGTTCAACTTTCTCTTCATTCATTGTAGCAACAGGTTCATTTGATTCATATCCATTCAAATTTGATGTTTTTTTTTCTTGTCTTCATCAACCTCCATATTAGCACTCTCAATGATCTTTTTTAGTCTCTTATTGTAGCACCAGTAGGCTTTACTCTTGGTAGAGTATCAAAGGAAGATTACTTCATTACACCTAACATCAAACTTGCCTAGTTCTTCTTCTCTCCTTAGACTTGAACTCGGTTTAGGATGTAGACAGTAGTATGTATAACTTCTCTCCAGTACACTTCCGGTAGGTAAGCCTCCTTCATCATAGTCCTAGAAGCCTCTTGCACTGTCCTATTCTTTCTCTCAACAACTCCATTTTGTTGATTTCTAGGTGCAGACAACTATCCTTTTATCCCTTGTTCTTCGTAGAAAATATTAAATTCATTTGATATGAACTCACCTCCTCTATCAAACCTTAAGCATTTAATCCTTAGTTCTAACTCATTCTCAACCATTGCCTTGATCAGAACTCCTCTTTACAAGCTTCAATAACTGTCTTAGGTTCAATTTTTGAAAATAAACAGAGATGTATCTATTTATCTATAATTCTTCTTCTTCTTTGTCGATGCACCTTTGCTCTTTATAGTGTGATGCCTCTGCACAAACCCTTGGGGTCTCAAAAATTCTTTCCGAATCTTCTTCAACCTCTACTTTCTTCATCTTTTGCTTGAAGACTCATTTGATTCATGTACATTTGCCTATGGGTTCATCAAATACTACTTTGTACTGAAAACAATTGTGTTCTATCAACCCAAACTTCTATTACTCATTACTTTCAAGCTACTTATCAAAATCAGACAAATTTCTGGATGTAGATATAACCAATGATATATAACACAAAGCAATATCTTCAATAGAAGACCAATGTAGACTAAATTACCAGAGCATTGTAACTTGATTTTACTAGATTGATACTTAGCCAAAAATTCATAACTTGTTTTCTTTTCTTGATCAAATCTTCTTGCATAGAAGACTTCTCAAACTGCACAAATCTTCCTTAATCCTTTACAACCATAGTTATTTATCCTGACTTAGACCTTTGTTTCTAATCCTTGACTTGTTTCTTCATGTTGAGGTATCAGCACCAATCCTTTATCAAGGGAAAAAGATTTTCATTGAAGCTCCCCCTAAGTCAAAGCACCCAATTCACTTCTCAGAGGAAGAATCTACACCAAAATCTAGTGCGGACCCATCGTTGACTTCATTTACTTCCTTCTTGATCCAAACCTTGTTCATCTTCTTCATGACATCTACCAAATCAACCTTATCCACTGGTTTCTTCAATTCTGCTCGAGTCTCCTTTGTCATGTTCTTACTTCTGCATAACTTAGAGGTATGACCAAATCCATTGTAGTTGTAGCACACAACATTTCTCTAGCTAGTATTTCTTACATTTACTCTAGATCTACATTGGTTAGCTTCATGTCCAAATTTGTTGCATGTATAATAGTGGCCATTGAAGGATTTAACTATCCTATCCTTGCCATATCCATTTCTCATTTGACTTCTATACTCATTAGCCCTTTGTCCCATCTTATAGCATTCATAGCACCTAATAGAATTCTGACTCACTTTACTTCTGTATACAATAGCTTTATGACCAACTTTATTAGATGTGAAACATTTACCTTTGAAAGTTTGATCATTCCTTCCATTGTTGAAACCTTTCCTATTCTAACTTCTACATTCATTTTCTCTATGACCAATTTTCTTTTAATTGAAACACTAAGTAGAGAATGATGAAATATTTTGATTCATTCTGCTCCTACATTGAGTAGCCTTATGACCAAACTTCTTGCATGAATTACAATAACCATTGAAAGATGGGTACCTTTTAGCATTAGCTTGTCTAACCAGTGGTCTTTTGGGTCTATTTCTTTGATTCAAGAAATGTTTGCCTTTGTCCTTCTTTATCTCAGCATTCTTTTCTTGTCCTATTTTTGAACTTTCACCTTTCTCAAATCCCAAGCCTTCTTTGTCATCAGGTCTCTTCTAACTAGCAATAATCTCATCAAGTTTTGCAAAACTGATCATAAGATTTTCTTCAAAAAAATGTGTTTTCTCCAAGTGATGTAGGAGCATCCCTGGTTCAAGAGCAATCTTGCATCAACCAAAAACATTTGCATTTCAGTTTGTTTACATTTCAGTTCTTTCATTTTTTTTCCAGTTCAGTCTAGGTAGTTCAGTCAGAAGCAGTTTCAACTTGTGGTCTGGTTTTAGCATTTCACACCTTACAGATTTGGAATTAGCATCTACATTCATTCATCCACATCATATCAAGAATTCAGAGCATTTGGATTAGTTACCGGAAATTTATCGCTATCATAAGATCCTTTATTTTCTCAGTGTAGAGCTTTCTGACAGTCATGAGTAATCAAATGAAGGAGAAGGATTGGGAGCATTGGCCAACTTGTGGATCATAAAGATTCATTATTCAATGTTCTTTGGTTCATGGACAACCTTCCTCATAGGTCTACACTTCATTGTATTCATTGGAGAAGGATTTTCAAGCCGATAGGTCTGAGCTATCCAAGAACACATGTTACACATCTTCATTGGGATTTCGAATCTCTTGTGGCCAACACGGAGGAATCTAATGGTCTGAAAATCATATATATATATATATTGATGTAATAGATCCTTAGGAAAGTAGCTATTGATATAGAAAAGATCTGATAGATTATATTTTGTGTGAAGGAGCTTCAAAGATTTATCTTGTGCATGTATGTAATCAGGCCTGTGAGCCGTAAGTGTAAGCCTGCATGTTGTCGACCAGAGTGTATTTGAATTCTTTGATATATTGAATGATTGAATATGCATTTGTGCCATTCTTTGAGTTGTTTTTGTTGTGTTTACTCTTATTGTAAGGTCCAGATAGTTCATTCTGTGAACCCTCCTACCGTGACTACACCAAGTGGTATCAGAGTGAAAGTTTGATTCTTTGGAGTGAATCAGCAAAGGGGATTCTGTAAGATCTTGTTGTAAGTAGATTTCTGAATTGAGGTAGGTTACTTGTGCACAACCAATCACCGATTAAGAGGCAGTTGTTGCTTGTAGCCTAATCGCCGAATTTGATGCAGTTTGCACTTGATCCTAGGAAGATACCACCATGAAGAGTTCCTCCTATTGGTACAATGGCTAATATAATGGATGAGATGATGGAATTGATGAGAACAATACAAATTTATTTGGATGTTGTTGAGGAAGATAGGTGAAGAGGATTGACACTGAGACCTAATGTTGAAAGTGATGATGAAGAAGAATTTCAATCTGTTGAACAAACTGGTGAAACCTTAGAAGGCCATGAAGAGGAAGAATCAAATCAAGTAAAGATGTTGCAAGCTATTTTGAAGATTGGAATAAGACCTAGAGTTGATGTGCCAAACTATACTGGTAATTTGAATCTAGAAGAATTGATTGATTGGATAAATGATATGGAAGAATACTTTGAATATGAGGAAATTGAAGATCCGGAGAAGGTGAAATTTGCAAAGATAAATTTGAAAGGACACGCTTCTATATGGTGGAAAGAAGTTTAGTTGGAAAGAAATAGGAGAGGAAAGGAAAAGATTACAAAGTGGGATCGGAAGGTGACAAAGTTGAAGAATCAGTGCATACCTGCTGACTATGAGTTGGAGATGCTGAAGAGATTGCAAAACCTGAGACAGAAGGAGAAATCTCTGAAGGAGTACATTGAGGAATTTCATAAAATAATCATCAGAACAGGACATAGTGAGGCAAGCAAGGAGAAAGTGTCTAGATACCTCAATGGACTAACATTGAACATTCAAGAAGAGCTAAGCTTGGTAAGGATGACATCTTTGGAGGAAGCATATTAGTTTTCTCTAAAAGTTGAAGAGAAGCTGAATAAGAAACATGATCAGAGACAGAGAGGTAGAGGAGGTAAATTTCAAAGAGGCAGGACTTATTCTAGAGAAGACATATCATTTGTAGAATAGAACAAGTTTGATAGCCCATTGAAGAAGGATGATAGAGATAACAATGCTTACCAGAGAGATGACAAAAATTTTAACTGGAGAGGAAACCCTAGTGCATACCAGAATGAAGGGTACAAAAGAGAAGGAAGAGGATTTGATAAGAGAACATTTAGAGATACTTGTTTCAAGTGTGGTGGTGAAGGACATAGAGCATTTGAATGTAATCAGGGTAGTACAAACAAGAAAATAGAGAACAGTGGAAGAGCAACCTATGTTGAAGAAGAACTTATTGAATCACCTTGTTCAGTTGGCAATCTAGAGAAAGGAGAATCATTGGTGTTTCAAACAGAGACAAATGAGGAACCATCAAAAAGGAAAAGTCTATTCAGAACAAGATGCAAACCTGGAGGTAAGTGTTGCAAAGTTGTGATTGATAGCGGTAGTTCAAATAATTTAGTTTCTAAGGAGATGGTGACTAAGTTGAAGTTGGAAAGATTGAAACACCATAAGCCCTATCAGATAGCATGGATTCAGGATGATCATAAGGTACTAGTGAGCAAGCAATGTTTGGTGAAATTTCATATTGGATCTTATCATGATGAAGTCTTGTGTGATATTATGCCTATGGATGTTTGTCATACCTTGTTGGGTAGACCTTGGTAGTATGATAGAAAAGCAATACATGATGGGAGAAAGAATACGTATACTATAATAGCAAATGGAAAGAGAATTACTTTGATTCCTTTGGAGGATGATCCTAAGAGTGAAGTATGTGGGAATGCTAGAATCTATTTGGTAGATGGAAGAAAATTTTTGGATGGTTTGAGACATGAGAATATGTGTTATGCCTTAATTCCTAAGAAACTGGTGCAGGAGCACCTACCTGACAGCTGGTCTTGATGAGGCAGTTAGTAGTTTAGGTCTTGTTTGTGTTTCCAAGAAGGTCTGTTAGACCAATTGCATGTAATAAGGTCACGCTGATCATGATAAGATCATGCTGACCAGGCTTTTGCTATTTTTAGCTAGTTAGTTATAACAGCTGTCATGATGTATGTTCGGTGGGATCTCCCAGCCGCTTGGAGAGTTCCCAGCCGCTTGGAGTCGGGTCAGTAGTACTCGTAGGCAAATCTTTATAAGCATGAGATCGGTTGATGTTGGACAGACAGACAGATATCATCGATCGAGCTTGAGTGAGACTAAGAGAGAGATTGATCATATTGTATTGCATCTTTGAAATCAATAAAGTGATCCTGTTTGTGTTCTTGCTCTGGTTGCATTCCATTACTTGATTGATCTGCTGGTTTGAGAGGGTGTCATGGATTTCCTGATCCATTCCACCGGTTGACTCATCTGATCGGTGGAATGGTAATGTACAGTAGGTTAGATTGTAGTTTGTTTGTTTGCATGCAGGTGTGCAGGATCGCGGTCAAGAGATGTTGAAGACCCTAGCATCCTCATGTGCTAGGTCAAGTTGAGAAGCTCAAGTTGAGAGAGATCACCCTAAGACTGGATCGGGTCGTCCCTGGAGGATCGGCGAAGTGAGATTTCGCTAAGTGAAGAAGTCTGTTAAAACGGCATCATCAGGATATTTCTGCAAATATCCTGCAGACAGTTCGGATATCGTCATCCGGATAAGTGGAGGAGATCGGCATGATGTTGTCGATTGCATGAAGTGTGAGTTCGTCGGGGTGATCATCAGCAGGAGGAGCCGAGGAGTGTATCGGCATTAGGATCATCATATCGGAAGTACCAAACATCCGCATATCGCGAGTAGATGCGGAAGAGAAAGTTCGTGTTTTTTGGCTAAGTGTTGAAGAGGTCATCAGGATATTGGGTGACGTCATCGTCATCAGGATATGACGTCATCGTCATCAGGATATTGAGATATCCCCCTTATGCGAGTTTATCCTGCCGTCGTTAAAGTGCTAAGGTATCGGCAGAAGTCCGTGGCAGAAGGTTGTATTAGCATCATCAGGAGGTTTCGAAGACAACCGGATAAAGTAGATCATGATGCTATTGCTTGTATCGTCGGGTAGCGGAGCGTCGAAGGTAAGCTGCTGAAGGTGATCGTCATCAGGATATTTGGAGCAACCGGATGTTGAATATCCTGCTGATGAAGGTAGTGTCGAAGGTCATGATGATGACGATAGTGTCTCGAGCCCGATGAACAGTGGAACAGGAGGATGTGTGCGCCCGCTGAACATCATGATGATGATGTTAGAAGGAAAGCGGAGATGAACAGTAGTCGGCAGGCGGATGTTTGCGATCGTCCGAAATATGATGATGCTGACTGTGTAACATGATGATGCTGTTGGTAGTTTTAGGGAATATGATGATGATGGCGAAGATGATGATGATGAGGTTGGTCTACAGACATTCATGCTATATGCGAAGGTTATAGTGTGGATGCCTCTGCATCATAGTGGTATCAGAGCTCAGCAAAAGGTCTGGGCTGTTGTGTGTTGATTCTGTCACCGAAAGGGCAGAGGTAGAGATAGAGTTGAGTTGTGTGTTGATTGTGAGGTTGACAAAATGCCTCCTAAAGGTAGTGGTACTGCAAGGGAGTTGCAGGAACTGAAGGAGAAACATGCTAGAGAGATGAGGAAGATGAAGGAGCTTGCTGAAGCACTTCAAGCCAGGCTGACAGCCCTGGAAAAGAACAAAAAGAGGGAGGTAGAAGACAGTGAGTCTGAAGAAGAGGCAGATACCGTTGAAGAGTATGAAGAGGTAGCTGAAGATCTGGATGCTGAAGACCAGAGATTGGCAAAATTGTTAAAGGCAGTGCAGAGTGAAAAACCTAAGGTAAAGGTTGATGTTTCCAAGTATACTGGAAGCTTGAATGAAGATGAGTTGTTGGACTGGATTGCTGCACTGGATAATCACTTTGAATGTGAAGATGTTGCTGAGGATCAGAAAGTCAAGATTGCAAAGACCAAGTTAGGAGGTCATGCTTTGGTATGGTGGGATTATGTACAATCTGAGAGAAGGAAACAAGGGAAGTCAAAGATTACTTCCTGGGATAAGATGGTAGCAAGGATAAAGGGTAAATTCTTGCCAAGGGATTATGAAATCCAGATGTTTAAGAAGCTGCAATTTTTAAAGCAGAAAGACAGGGATGTGAAAGCATATACTGAGGAATTTTATCTGTTGAGTATGAGATCTGGTCATCATGAGAATGAGGTAGAAAAGGTGGCTAGGTACTTGGCTGGTTTGAGGTTTAACATACAGGATGAGTTAGTGTTAGCTAACCCTAAGAATGTGGAGGATTGTTATCAAATGGCAATCAGGATTGAAGAAAAGATGAATAGAGGACATGAGAAGTCCATGAGAGGCAGAGGAAACAATAGGGGAAGAGGAACAGCCCCTGCACAAAAGCAAACCAATGAGGGTCAAGAAGACACTGGTAAAGGACAAGGACAGTCTGATTTCAGAGGTGGATGGAAAGGTAATAGAGGAAGATTTGGAGGTGGTAGAGGTTCTATTACATTTTCAGGAAAGTGTTACACCTGTGGAGAGTTTGGTCATCCATTTTTCAAATGTCCAGAAAACAAAGGTTCATCATCCAGAAATGATAGAACAAGTGACAAGAGGGTACAACTGGTACAAGAAGAGAAAGAAGAAGAAAGTGCACAGAGTTCAAACAGAGGTCCTGAGAATTTTGGCTATCCAGAGAGTGGAGAATCATTGATGTTAAGGAGAATTAGTTGGCAGGCATCACAGGATATGATGCAAAGAAGAGCTCTTTTCAAAACCACATGTAAGAGCAAAGGTAAGGTATGTAAGGTTGTCATTGATACTAGTTCAACAGACAACATGGTATCTCAGGAGATGGTTGATAAACTGAAGCTGGAAAGGATTCCACATCCACACCCTTACAAGGCATCTTGGGTGAGTGATAGGCAATCACTTTTTGTCTCTGAGCAGGCATATGTGGATTTCCAGATTGGACCATATCAGGATAGAATTTTGTGTGACATATTGCCTATGGAATGTTGTCACCTACTGCTGGGTAGACCATGGCAATTTGACCGAAGGGTACTGTATGATGGGTATGCTAATACCTACACCATCCAGCAGGATGGGAAGACTATTAAGTTGATGCCATTGCAGGCAAAAGCTGCAGTACAGAAGGCAGCTCAAATCATTTTGATGGGAAAGAAGGAGTTTGTGCAGATGCCTAGAGGAACAGGCATGAAGGCAGTTCAGGACACTGCAGGGCAAGGAGTTGTTAAAGACAACAAGCTGAAGAAAGTTTCAGTTGTGACTGACAGAGGTCAGCAGCAGGTGCAGAAACAGGTTTGTACACAGCAACCAGTTGAGAGGCATGACAAGGATGTTGTCATAGTTGGGACTATTGCTTGTCCTATGAAGATTGAAAGAAAGGTACAGTTGAACACCACAGAGGCAGTTCAGCCAGAGGTTCTGGTCAGACAATCTGACAAACACAGGATATGTGAGAGAAAGGCCTACATCAACAGGCATGCAGATTTACTTGCCAGAAAGCAAGTTACAGTTCAGAAGTCTTGGAGCAGCCAAGAGCCAGCAGAGGATAAAGCTGGAGCAGGTCAGACTATTGACAAGGCAAAGTGTAAAGGTGGAGGACTTCCACATACTCAACTCATGGGACATGAGTTCTTTTCTGTTGGGGAGTATGGTGCAGGAGCACCTACCTGACAGTTAGTCTTGATGAGGCAGTTAGTAGTTTAGGTCTTGTTTGTGTTTCCAAGAAGGTCTGTTAGACCAATTGCATGTAATAAGGTCACGCTGATCATGATAAGATCATACTGACCAGGCTTTTGCTATTTTTAGCTAGTTAGTTATAACAGCTGTCATGATGTATGTTCGGTGGGATCTCCCAGCCGCTTGGAGAGTTCCCAGCCGCTTGGAGTCGGGTCAGTAGTACTCGTAGGCAAATCTTTATAAGCATGAGATCGGTTGATGTTGGACAGACAGACAGATATCATCGATCGAGCTTGAGTGAGACTAAGAGAGAGATTGATCATATTGTATTGCATCTTTGAAATCAATAAAGTGATCCTGTTTGTGTTCTTGCTCTGGTTGCATTCCATTACTTGATTGATCTGCTGGTTTGAGAGGGTGTCATGGATTTCTTGATCCATTCCACCGGTTGACTCATCTGATCGGTGGAATGGTAATGTACAGTAGGTTAGATTGTAGTTTGTTTGTTTGCATGCAGGTGTGCAGGATCGCGGTCAAGAGATGTTGAAGACCCTAGCATCCTCATGTGCTAGGTCAAGTTGAGAAGCTCAAGTTGAGAGAGATCACCCTAAGACTGGATCGGGTCGTCCCTGGAGGATCGGCGAAGTGAGATTTCGCTAAGTGAAGAAGTCTGTTAAAACGGCATCATCAGGATATTTCTGCAAATATCCTGCAGACAGTTCGGATATCGTCATCCGGATAAGTGGAGGAGATCGGCATGATGTTGTCGATTGCATGAAGTGTGAGTTCGTCGGGGTGATCATCAGCAGGAGGAGCCGAGGAGTGTATCGGCATCAGGATCATCATATCGGAAGTGCCAAACATCCGCATATCGCGAGTAGATGCGGAAGAGAAAGTTCGTGTTTTTTGGCTAAGTGTTGAAGAGGTCATCAGGATATTGGGTGACGTCATCGTCATCAGGATATGACGTCATCGTCATCAGGATATTGAGATATCCCCCTTATGCGAGTTTATCCTGCCGTCGTTAAAGTGCTAAGGTATCGGCAGAAGTCCGTGGCAGAAGGTTGTATTAGCATCATCAGGAGGTTTCGAAGACAACCGGATAAAGTAGATCATGATGCTGTTGCTTGTATCGTCGGGTAGCGGAGCGTCGAAGGTAAGCTGCTGAAGGTGATCGTCATCAGGATATTTGGAGCAACCGGATGTTGAATATCCTGCTGATGAAGGTAGTGTCGAAGGTCATGATGATGACGATAGTGTCTCGAGCCCGATGAACAGTGGAACAGGAGGATGTGTGCGCCCGCTGAACATCATGATGATGATGTTAGAAGGAAAGCGGAGATGAACAGTAGTCGGCAGGTGGATGTTTGCGATCGTCCGAAATATGATGATGCTGACTGTGTAACGCAGAACATGATGATGCTGTTGGTAGTTTTAGGGAATATGATGATGATGGCGAAGATGATGATGATGAGGTTGGTCTGCAGACATTCATGCTATATGCGAAGGTTATAGTGTGGATGCCTCTGCATCAGAAACCTGAAGCATTGAAGAAAGAGATTGAAGAAGAAGAACTAGAGGAGATAAGAGAGTTGTTGATAGAATATGAAGACATCATATCAGATAATGTACCTGAAGGATTACCACTGATAAGGAGTATCAATCATCACATGTATCTTATACCAGGAGCAAGTTTGCCTAACAAAGCAACACACTGGATGACACTGGCAGAGAATGAAGAATTGAATAGACAAATACAAGAATTGTTGAGGAAAGGCTTGATCAAAGAAAGTTTTAGTCCTTGTGTAGTACCTGCAATTTTGGCACTGAAGAAGGATGGAGAATGGAGAATGTATACTAATTCTAGAGAAATAAACAAGATCATAGTTAAGTACAGATTTCCTTTACCTAGGATGGATGATATCATGGATTGTTTAAGTGGAGCAAGATATTTCACAAAGATAGACTTGAAGAGTGGATACCATTAGATTAGGATAAGAAAAGGTGATGAATGGAAGACTTCTTTAAGATGAATGAAGGATTGTATGAGTGGTTAGTGATGCCTTTTGGATTGACAAATGCACCGAGTACTTTCATGAGGTTGATGAATGAAGTTCTAAAGAAATTCTTGGGTAAGTTTGTGATTGTGTACTTGGATGATATTCTAATTTTCAGTAAGACAAAAGAAGAACATTTGTGGTATATTAGACAAGTTTTGTAGAGGTTGAGAGAAGAGAAATTGCTGATAAATATCAAGAAGTGTAGTTTCATGAAGGAAGAACTAGTGTATTTGGGATTTGTGATTTCTACGAAAGGATTGAAGATAGACCCTGAGAAAGTTAGAGCAATTGTTGAATGGCCTACATCAAAGAGCATTAGAGAGGTTATATCATTTCATGGTTTGACTAGTTTCTACCAGAAGTTCATCAAAAATTTGAGTTCAGTTTGTAACCCCATGACAGAGACAATGAGAGGTGATAGAAAGGATTTTAAGTGGACATCTGAAGAAAATAAAAGTTTTGAATTATTGAAGTAGAAAGTGATAGAACAACCTATTTTGGCATTACTGGACTTCAATAAGGTATTTCAAGTTGATTGTGATGCTAGTGGAAATGCAATTGGAGCAGTGTTAAGTCAAGAAGGTAGACCTGTAGCATATTTTAGTGAAAAATTGAATGATGCAAGGAGAAGATATTCAGTTTATGATTAAGAGTTCTATGCCATAATTCAAGCCTTAAAGAAGTGGAGACATTATTTGTTACCTAAGGAATTTGTGTTGTATACAAATCATCAAGCTTTACAATATCTAAACAGTCAAGGTAAGTTGAATCAGAGACATATGAGGTGGGTAGAGTTCATGTAATGTTATACTTTTGTGTTGAAGCATACGAGTGGTAAATCAAACAAAGTTACGGATGCATTGAGTAGGAGAAGAAACTTGTTGACAGAGATGAGAGTTGAAGTGTTGGGTTTTGATGAATTGAAGAACATGTATGAGGGAGACACTGATTTTGTAGAACCTTGGAAAGCATGTAAGGAACTTGTTGTGACAGATAGGAGCAAGTGGTTAGACTATTTCATTCAAGAAGATATTTTTTTCAAAGGAAGTCAGTTGTGCATACCTAGAAGTTTAATGAGAGATAACTTGATCAAGAAAAAATATAGTGATGGATTGGCAGGACACTTTGGCATTGATAAGATAGTGGTTTTGGTGAGTGAAAATTACTTTTGGCCTCAGATTCATAAGGATGTTTAGAAATTTGTGTAGAGTTGTAGAGTTTGTCAAGTTGCAAAAGGGAATAGTCAAAACACTGGATTGTATATACCCTTAATAGTATTGAAGAGACCTTGGAAAGACATAAGCATGGATTTTGTAATGGGATTACCTAAGACATAGAGGGGACATGATTCAATATTTGTAGTAGTTGATAGATTTTCAAAGATGGTTCATTTCATACCTTGCAAGAAGACAAATGATGCAATGCATGTGGCTACCCTATTTTTCAAGGAGATTGTAAGATTACATTGATTACCTAGTTGTATAGTTTCAGACAGAGACACAAAGTTTGTTGGATACTTTTGGAAGACATATTTGAAGTTTAGTTCAACTTTTCATCCACAGACAAATGGACAGACATAGGTAGTGAATAGAAGTTTGGGAAACTTGTTGAGATGTTTGGTTGGAGAGAAGACAGGAAGTTAGGACTTGATTCTTTCACAAGAAGAGTTTGCACAAAATAATTCAATAAATAGAAGTACCAGAAGAAAAACTTTTGAGATTGTTGTCAAAGTGAATCCTAGAGGAGTTACAGAATTGAGAGATACCAAAATGGAAGAAAAGAGGAGTGCAGAGGCAGAGGAATTTGTAGATCACATGCAGATAGTGCATAATCAGGTGAAGAAGTATTTGGAGGACATGAATAGTAAGTACAAAGAGAAACCAGATGAGAAGAGAAGACAAAGAATTTGAAGAGGGAGATGAAGTAATGGTGTACTTGAGAAAAGAGAGATTTCTAGTTGGAACATATAACAAGTTGAGGATGAATAAGTTTGGACGTTGTAAGATACTCAGAAAATTTGATTCAGGAAATGCATATGAAGTGGAGTTACTGGAGATATTGGGTATATCACCTATTCTCAACATTGCAGATCTTTATCACTATCATGAAGCAAAGTTCAGTGATAGCATGGGAGAAGACCTAGAGAAGCAGTTACCACAACAAGCACTGGAACAAATTGAAGACATTTTGGATAGCAGAGTTGAACGTAGTACTAGAGGAAGGCAATATAAAGAATATCTTGTGAAGTGGAAAGGTAGACTGGAGGAAGATTCATCATGGATTTCTCAGGCTGAGGTGGACTGTCTTGGTTCTCCCCTAGCTCTAGAAAAGTGAGGGACTCACTTTTTCAATAACCCCAGATGTCTGATGCAAGAGTATCCCTAGTTCAAGAGCAATCTTGCATCAACTAAAAACATTTGCATTTCAATTTTTTTGCATTTTATTTCTTTCATTTTTTTTCTAGTTTAGTCAGAAGCAGTTTCAGCTTGTGGTCCAGTTTTAGCATTTCACACCTTGTGGATATGGACTTAGCATATACATTCATTCATCCACATCATATCAAGAATTCAGAGCATTTGGATTAGTTGCCAGAAAGTTATCGCTATCAGAAGATCCTTTGTTTTCTCAGTGTAGAGCTTTCTGACAATCATGAGTAATCAGCTGAAGGAGAAGAATTGGGAGCATTGGTTGACTTGAAGATCATAAAGATTCATTCTTCAATGTTCCTTGGTTTGTGTTTGACCTTCCTCATAGGTCCACACTTCATTGTATCCCTTGGAGAAGGATTTTCAAGCCAATAGGTCCAACCTATCCAAGAACACACGTTACACCTCTTCATCAGGATTCTGAGTCTCTTGTGGCTGAGACAGAGGAATCTAATGGTCCAAAAATGATATATATTGATGTAATAGATCCTTAGGAAAGTAGATATTGACATAGAAAAGATCTGATAGATTAGATTTTGTGAGAAGGAGCTTCAAAGATTTATCTTGCGCATGTATGTAATCAGGCTGCAAGCCCTAACGATAAGCCCGCATGTTGCCGGCCAGAGTGTAATTGAATTCTTTGATATACTAAATGATTGAATCTATATTTGTACCATTCTTTGAGTTGTTTTCATTGTATTTACTCTTGTTGCATGGTTCAGATAGTTCATTCTATGAACCCTCCTACCGTGACTACACCACCAAGTCTGACTTCAGGATCCAAATTTCCTTTTCAAGCTTCGCACATTCTTCTAATTTTTATTCCACCAATAGATTTAGGTCTTCTTCTTTTTCTCTTTCTAAAACTTTCACTTTCAAATCATTCAAGGTTTCATTACTGATATCAGTTGTTTAGTAGCCTCTTTATATTTTTCTTTGAGCTTCTTGACTTACACTCTTAATTTTCTGATACATTCATCTACTTCTTTGACATTCTCCTTTAAATCTTTGATTTCTTCTTTAGTACTTTCTAGGTCTTTAAGAGAAACCTTCTTGTGTGCCATCCCCTATCTACCTCAAGCTATTAGGTTTACTTTGGAGGAACCATCACTCTGATACCAATTATTGAATGCACAAGAAAATTGAGAGGGGGGTGAATCAGTTGTCACCAAAAACTTAACCTCTTATGAATATTAGCACATCAATCACTTATTTACAATTATTCAGATTTAATCATGAAAGCATGAAATCATAAGCTTAACACAATAACACATTCAACATAGGAGACAAGGTTTTTATATGGAAAACCCTATGAGGGAAAATCCATGGTGAGTGTTAGCTCACAAAATAATATGTGATAACAATACTAAAAATTAGAGGCTAACTACCTTAGGGATCACTACCTAGGGCTCACTGCCCTTAAGGACTCACTGTCCAAAGATGCTCATTGTATACTGGCTCACTGCCGAGATGATAAGGCTCACTTCCATAGGTTTGAACTGATTAAATAGCATCTACATCATGCCTGAGTTTAGTTCCATTGAAGTGCAATAAAACTCTTCTGCTCTGCTCTACTTTTCACTCCACACTTGTCTTCACATATTCACACTACTATACCTCAAACAAAAATTCATTACATGTATTTATACAATTCATCAACCTTGGAATGTACATCAAGGTCGGCATTACATTCATCAACCATAAGAATAATCTTCTAGGTTGACATTCATGCATTAATCAAATTAGGTCTGGACCTAAACATCACACACCACAAAAGAATGAGGGTGTAATGTGTTACACCTTATTTTGGACTTAAATCTATCCAAGCACACTACACATCACTTAAACATTCATCAAAAATATCTTCTTGATCACCCTAATTAAACAAGTCGGCCAAACAACATAAACTGGGAAGATTCTTGATTATACACTTCCTCGATCACAATATTAACAAGTGGACCTTATATGATGCTTTAACATGATCTTTAGACATCCACGAACAACATAAATTCTCCTAAGAGTTGATAAATCCATCCGCAAACAAATCTCACTTGGAGATATTTGAAGACAACAAATATCACCTAAACTCAACAACTTTCACACGAAGTATAACACCACAAACTTGTCCTTTGGAGCACCCAATCACAAATCCTCTGGAATGAAGATAGCTAAGGACATTATATTCTTAAGTTTAGAACCACAAATCCAAATTCCAATATGCGAAGAAATGCATAGAATGACATTTTCTTCCTATCGCTCTGCACACATTGCAGACATAGTCTTCAAACTGTTGAATAGATCTTTTGCTACACAATGTTCTATACCTCCAAACTTAAGATTTGGCATCTTCAGAAATGTCTCTAAATCATATCTCAATCTCACACACTGGTCTTCGATTCTGAGGAAATGCGGAGCAAAAAACTGCACTATTCTTTGAGATAGAACAATCAAACACTTGTTCAAACTCCTCCAAATAAATTTCTTAGATGCTGACCTTAGGTGTTGACATGAATGACAATGCTTACTACTCATACTTGCAACAATCTCCCCCTTTATCATTGATGGCAACACATGATGTGAAAAACCATCAAGACAACAAACTTGCTTTGCTTCTTTGCTCCCCCTTACTTTATGCTTTCTCTGACTGCAATTTTCTCCTTAGGTTTTTCACATGAACTTCTCTTGCCCTTTGACATCAATGGAAAAGGGTGTGAGACCTTGTAATTCTCTCCTTCTTGAGTTAACAAAGCTCAACTCAGATCTTATTATCAGTGCACAACTTCCCCTATTAATCAACACTGCAACACTTACTGCTCTTTATCAGGAACTCATATCAGCATCATCTACTTGCTTCCCCTGAGAGGTAGCCTCATAACCCTTTTGACTGTCAATACATATGGTTCTTCTTGAAATCTTGTCATAAGACAAAATTCATGCATTATATGCATTATATCTAATCTAGTAAAGGTTAGATAAAATAGTCCTTCAATCTTAGGTGATTCATCATTCTTGCCCAACTAGTTACCATAGGAGTACATACTAGTTTAGAATCCTCCATTCTAAACTTCTTCAACCACTTTTTCACCTACTTGGACACTTCTGCACTAATCAATCTTAGATTATTCAACCATTTCTAATTGCTACCTACTCTATTGCATCTTTTTCTTTTACTTCTTTCAATACTCCACCTTAGGAGTACATGTCAAAATGTGTCAGCTCTTGCTCACATTTCAGAAGACTTCTGGATTAACATATCTTGCCTTCTCAAAACTTTAGATTTGACTCTGCTCAAATCAGAGTAAGGCATCCAACCAGAAACTTTCCTTCTTCTTAGAGAACACAACATGATAGCTTGACAACACATATAGCCAGTAATATCCTAAGATCAATATAAACTTCAATAATCAACATTTGATCTTATATTACTGAATCTCTATTGCAATAGGTATTTATCCAATCTTGTATACTAGGTTCTAGAAGCTTGCTTTAGTCCATACAAGGTTTTCTTCAATCATTCAAGAATGTAGACTTCACATTCATTTGGTACACTTTAAAATCTTTTTGTGCAGCCTTGCTTGGTTCCTTACTACTTCTCCATTCTCATTCATCTTGTTTTTGAAAATTGACTAGGTGCCAATCACATTTTTGTCAGTAGGTCTAGGAACTAGTTTGCCAAGTTAATTCTTCTCTATCTGCATCAGCTATTCTTCCATAGATTTTATCCAATTTTCATCATTGCAGGCTTCACTAATAGCTTTGGGTTCAATCTTAGAAAGTAAACTATAGTTCACCTATTCTTTCACAGCTCTTTTCCTTATCAATACCCCTTTGCTTTTGTCACCAATAATTTTGATCTTCAAAATGATTTATCCTTACATACCTGGAAGTCTTAATTGTACTTTCCAGAGTCTTTTCTTCTTCATTTTGACTATCTTCATGTTCAACTTTCTCTTCATTCATTGTAGCAACAGGTTCATCTGATTCATATCCATTTAGATTTGATGTTTTTTCTTGTCTTCATTAACCTCCATATTATCTCTCTCAATGATCTTTCTCAGTCTCTTATTGTAGCACCGGTAGACTTTACTCTTGGTAAAGTATCTAAGCAAGATTCCTTCATTACACCTAGCATCAAACTTTCCTAGTTCTTCTTCTCTCCTTAGACTTTAACTCTATTTAGGATGTAGACAGTAGTATGTATAACTTCTCCCTAGTAAACTTTTGGTAGGTCAACCTCCTTCATCATAGTCCTAGTAGCCTCTTGAACTGTCATGTTCTTTCTCTTAAAAACTCCATTTTGCTAATTTCTAGGTGCAGACAACTATCTTTTTTATCCCTTTTTTTTTGTTTGGTAAGTGCCATCTTGGGGATGGCTCCCTTTGATATAAAAATGAGATAAAAACATCATTTTATTTATTAGCTAGTTCCATCAAGGGAATGCCATACTAAAAAGCTTACATATCTAAAGCTAAAGACTATTATGCCTTTAGCTTAACCCGCACTAGCCCTTCCACCATCAGTCAAAAATGCTACATGATCTCGTGCATTATCATCATAATGCCTTCCGCCATCTCCAACAGCCTTCCTATCTGTCCATCTGTAAATTCCCCTTTGTTTTCCTGAAGCAATTTATGGAAGGTCTCCAAGTTTTTGTTCTCAATGCCTTCTTTATAAGCAGCAAGGATGTCGCTGGCTTTCTTGGATCATATTCTCCTTGCATACGTAGCCTTTAGAGTTTCCTCTGCACAGTCCCCTCCAACTGAGTCAATCTCCCACATTACCACTGTGTGATTGGCTTGTGCCACCAACCGTGCTCCCCAACAGACTCCCTAGAAGGAACCGCCCATGACCAAAGAAATATTGGTAAAAAAGAGTTGATAGACTCAGCCATCATGCACATGGCCGCCACTCCACGACCCTCCCCCAATGATTTGCAAAATCACTATCCTAGCCACTTCTTCTTTCAATTTGAACAAACACCCCACCTGCTGCTCCTTCCTTCCTCCAGGCATCGACACTGTACTCCCATGATTCTAGCCATCTCTACCTCTTAACACTACAGTATGCATAGGTAAGGCTTCGACTGGCTAAAAATAGAGGAACTCACCAACACATTCATTATTGTCGAGTTGAAAGCATGACTTCTAATGAAAATCCCAAATCGTCCTCTCAAATGTTTAGATAAAACTATCTATCCTCCACCGTCAGATGTCTAATTTCTTAAGTCCTCTTCCTCCTACGAATTCCCCTTGTCTGAACAAAGTACCGCATCAAGCCCATTCTAGCTTGCTGCGTCTGAGTCACTGACATCCTTACTTCCCCCCGTGACCCCTTGGTTAGCCAGGAAATCCGCAACTTTATTTGCTTCTCTATATATGTGTCTGATAGAAAAATCTAGATTCTACAGGATGTCCTTGACTCTCTTTACTCCTTTTTTTAAAGTCCAATTCGTTGTATTGTTCCTAAGAATAGCATTTATAATTATTTGGGAGTCCCCTTCTATGTCTATGTTTGTCCATCCTTTCTTTGCGCAGTCTACCACACCTCTAGACAATGCTTCCAATTCTGCCATATTATTTGAAGCCACTCCCACAGCGCCTGATGCCGCCCAAATTAGATCTCCCCTCTCATCCCTAACAATATAACCATACCCTACTTTTCCTGGGTTGCCTTTGGAGGCCCCATCAAAATTCAATTTGAGTCTACCCCTTGGAGGAGCCAACCACCTTGTTTGAGCTCTTTTCTTCTTTCCTCCTCCCAATCCTTTCGGTACTTTAAGATCTGGCTAAACTTTCATGATTACTTCATCCCAACTTGTAAACTTATATCCTCCTCTACTACTTGCTTTGGAGTTGAGAATTTCCACTAAGCCAATCTCTATTTTCTTTATTAACTTGTCTGTAGATATTTCTTTTCCTTCAAATATTCGCTGATTCCATTCCCTCCATATGTACCAAACTATCATGGATGGCAAAGTGATCCAGATGCCCCCCCAGAAACCTTTCCTTTGTAATATTGGCCAACTTTTCAAGAAGTCCACTATTGTTAAATTCATGGCTCCTCTCCATTCTAATAGGCTGAGAAAATGCGTCCATACCTTCTCAGCTACCTGACATCTTAGAAGCAAATGGTCTAGAGTCTCTTCTTGTTGTTTGCATAAAACACACCTGCTTGGGTTGGAAATGCCTAGCTTCTACAACCTGTCCCCTGTTAGAATACTTTTATGAAGTACCATCCAAAGAAAGGCTCCTGCCTTAGGTAGTACTTGGTTGTCCCAATAGATCTTTTTTGGCCAGTGATCTAATAAATTGCTATCTCTATCTAACTTCAATAATTGATATCCTATCTTCACTGTGTATAGTCCAGATTTAGCACCACACCAGATGATCTCATCGAAGGCATTGTTTCTTCGAATCTTCCTTTCATTAAGTATTTCTGCAAACTTCTTTTTGGTGTCCGCATCTACATTGTACTTATTAGGGTCCACCCATCTGACTATGCCTTCCTCATCCTCTTCTTCGAAGTAGTCCACCACCTTTTCTCCTCTATCCTGAACCATTTGTGCTCTTAAACCTGAGAATTCTTGAAAGCTATCTAGAGATGGCCACCCTTCCCATGAATCCATCCAAAAGTTGGCTTTGCTCCCATTATTAATACTCCACATCAAATGATTTAAAATTATGGGTCTACATTTTTTTATGAAATTCCATACTGTCGAGCCGCCCCCTAGGTTCGCTATGGTCAAAATCCTATTGGGATCCGAGTCATCTAAGTATTTTCTCTGCATTATTTTGCACCAAAGTTTCTGTGGTTGTTTCACCATTTTCCACACCAATTTTGCTCCCAATGCTTCATTTTGGAGCTTCAATTCTCTCATTCCCATCCCACCCTTATCTAGTGGGCACGTGGCTTTGTCCCATCCAATTAATGGTATTCTTTTAACATCTTTCGATCCCTCCCACAAAAACTTTTTCCATCCACTCTCCAAGTTGCTTTTGGCCTTGTTTGGAACCTGAAGACAGGACATCAAATGAATCGGAACTACCCCTAGAACTGATAACCATCTTCCTTTCCAAGTGTCCATTTTATTCTTAGACTGAGTGATTACTTCCTCCCATAGTTGAGACTTGATCGGTCCACTGAATAGAGGGGCCCCTAAGTGTTTGGTTGGTAATGTATCTACTTGGCATCCCAGAATTTGAGATATCTGGTGTTGCCATCTTTGAGAAGTATTGAATAAAAACATTCTTGTCTTCTCTTTGTTTATCAATTATCCCGATAGATTCATGTAAGTGTCTAATACTCTTCTAATCGCCTCTGCTTTAGCTAGGTTAGCTTCCCCGAAGAGTAAAGTGTCATCTACAAACTATGTATGGGCAACTGGAACTAATCCACGAGCCAACCTAATGCCTTTCCACCCCCCTGATCTTTGACAATGTTGAATGATTTTCCCCAGCGCCTCAGCCATTAAAATGAAAAGGCACAAAGATAATGGGTCACCTTACCTCAAGCCTTGTGATATTTCAAAAAAGCCACACAGTGATCCATTCACTGCTACTGACATTCATGGAGTGGAGACGCATTGGAAGATGCCTTTGAGCCATGACTTGCCGAAGCCCATTTTCTCTAAAATCCTTAAGAGAAAATTCCATCTAACTCTGTCGTAAGCCTTGCTCACATCTAATTTAATTAGCATACTCTTCTGTCTATTTTGATTGATCAAGTGGATAACTTCATTTGCTAGGATAATGTTGTCTGCAATTTCCCTTCCTGGAGTGAAACCGTTTTGTTTTTCTAAGATAATTCTTCCCAAAATTAGTTTTAGTCTGTTAGCGATTGTCTTGGTGAGAATCTTATAAACTGTGTTACATAATGAGATTGGTCTGAAATCACTTACCCTCCTGCATTCTGATTTTTTTGGAATTAGTGCAATGACTGTATTGTTTATTTCTTTTACGAATCTTTTCTTCCTTCTGAAATCTTCTAGAATGTTCCAGATCTCCTTACCCACAATAGACCAACACTTCTGATAAAATAGGGTGGGAAAACCATCCGGGCCTGGCGCTTTGTCCAGGTGTAATTGGAATGCTGCCTTCTTGACTTCCTCCTCTGTGAAAGGCTTTTCTAATTCTTCGTTTTCTTCATCGTTGAGTATCTTGTCTATGCAACTTGTGGCTTGTTCTATATTTAGCCAATCAAAACCCTCCTCTAGTGCCATAAAAGCTTGAAAATAGTTGACTATTTCTTTTTTGATTTCTTCTTTTTTATTTACTATAATACCATTCCCAATGTTTAGCTCTGAGATTTTGTTCAGCATTCTTCTGGATTTGACTGAGTTATGAAAAAAATTTGTGTTTTTGTCGCCTGCTTCCAACCACACTTCTCTGGCTTTACTTCTCCAGTATTCTTCTTCTCTGGCTAGTAATTCATCCCATTCTGCCATAAGATCTTTCTCTTTTTTGAAGTCATTTTGAAACATCCCATCCTTTATAACTTTCTGGTTTAGCTCCTCCAGTTCTCCTTCAACTCTATTTTTTTCTGCAAATATGTCTTTGAAGGTGATTTTGTTCCATTCCTTCAATCTCTTTTTAACATGTGCTAACCTTTGACAAAAGACAAAGCTTACCGAGCCGCCCCTTCCTGGTATCTCTAACCACCATTTCCCCATGCACTCTATCAAATCCTCTTTTCTCCACCACATTTTTTTGAATTTGAAATATGAATTTTTTGGCTTAATTAATTGGCCTATTTTGAGCTTTATAGGGTAATGGTCTGACAAAGAGCATGGCAATATGCTCGATTCTATTCCTAAATCTGTTTCCAACCAGTTCGAGCTGTAAATAAATCTATCTAATCTTTTAGCAATGTTTGTAAAGCCCTCCCTTCTATTAGTCCATGTAAATCTTCCCTCTTTAGGAGGGAAATCTATCAACCTTCCTCCTTCTACAAAATCCTTAAAATCTTTTGCTGCGTTATTTACTATTCTTAAACCTCCTCTTTTTTCTTCCAAACTTAGAATTGCATTAAAATCTCCTCCCAAAATCACCCTTTCTTCACCAAGCTCTTGGATTTTACCTAGTATGTTATTCCAAACTTCTTTTTTTTCCTCTGTCTTAGTTGGTCCATATGCACAAAAAATCCAGAAAGAAATATTGAAATGGTATAAAATAACTTTTCCTATTATCCAACTTTGGCTTACCTCTACTTCCTTGATATCTACCTTGGAAGGGTTCCACATAAGGCCCACACCTCTTGCATTACCCCTGGGTTCACTGAAAACACCTGTTAGAGGCCTACAATGTCGTGCAAATTCTCCGCTTCTTCCTGTATCAACCTGGTTTCTTGTAGTAATATTACATCCAACATTAACTTAGAAAGGTAGCGCTTGATTGCACGCCTTTTGTTAGGGGTGTTTAAGCCCCTAACATTCCATGAAAGTATCTTCATGGCTTCCCAAGGGAGGCACTTCCCCCTTGGATCTTAGCATATATTTCTTGATGCTCAGGAGTCCTTTGTCTGCCGCATACTCCTCTCTTTTCTCCTTATCAGTTTTCCTTCCTAACTTCTTTCCGTTGCTCGTAGTACCTCTTGCTCCAGTTTGGCTAATGTGTCGAGGGTCAATAATTCCAATTTCCTCTCTATCCTCAACTGCCTCTTCCTCATCCAACCAATCATTGTTTGGCCCTTTTTCTGCTTCTAGCATCTCTCTAACTATTTCTGGGCTGTAGTCATCTTTGCCTTCCTGTCTATCAAATCCTGTTGAATCCTTTGATTCTTCCGAAGATGCATTCTGATCTCTTGTCTCCTTCCTCTCTTCAATTTTCTTTGTAAGTTCCAAATGGTGACCCTCTGAATTTGTTTCTGTGTCTGATTTTGAAGGCTCTTTTTTTTGAAGAATTGGAGAATTAGGGTTCCTGTTTGAGGATTCTACTGGTATTTTTGGTTCCCCTCCTATGTCCTGATACCCTTGCTTTTCTTTTTCTACTTCTATTTGCTTCGATTTCTCCTTTTTGTCCACATTGTCATCTGCTTTTTTCGCAAAGATTTTAGGGCATCTTTTTTCCATATGTCTTCTGCTTTGGCATTCAAGACAGAAAATTTTTTTCTCCTTGATTTCTATAACCTGTTCCCAGGTCCCTGTTGATGCGATCAACATTATCTTTCTTGGAATCTTTTTTATTGCTATCAAGCTGATTCTTGCGAAATAAATTGAGTCGTTATCTCCCATATCCAACTCTACTGTGTTTCCTAGAGTATCCCCAATTTGGTATAAACACCCTCCTGACCAATATTCAAATGGTAGATTGTATAATCTTATACATATTGGTTCCTTATATGGATCGAAATTGTTTGGATTAAAATTTGGTCTCCATTTCTGCGTGTATATATAATCCAGCCCTATTTTCCATGGTGATTTATCCAGAATCTTATCCCCTTCGGCCTCCTCTTGGAAATCGACCACAAAGAATTGTTTGGGTATGAAATGAATCATTTCTGCTTTTGACCAGTTTTCTTCAATCCATTCCTTAATCTGTCGTTTGGTCTTATTTCTTCCTATCACTCTTCCTATCAAAGCTATTTGTTCTAGTGCTCCTATGTCTTTATCCACTTTGTCTTTTACATCAATTATCACTTCTTCCTCCTGCTGCGTATCTATCTGCCCTTTGGTAATGTTTGAATAACTTCTCCTTATTTTGTTTAGCGAGATTGCGTTTGCTCCTATCACGGCGTATGTCACCTCCTTAGTCTTTTTGCTTATCGCTTCTCTTCCTTCATTTTTTTCACCACTTTTGCCGTGAGAAAATCTCCTTCCTGCTTATTTGCTCCTTCCATTTTTTATAAATTATCTTTTTTATCCCTTGTTCTTCATAGAAAATATTAAATTTATTTGATGTGAACTCACCTCCTCTATCAAACCTTAAGCATTTATCCTTAGTTCTAACTCATTCTCCACCATTACCTTGATAAGAACTCCTCTTTACAAGCTTCAATAACTATCTTAGGTTTAGTTTTTGAAAATAAATAGAGATGTACCTTTTTACCTGTAATTCTTCTTTTTCTTTGTTAATGCACCTTTGCTCTTTATAGTGTGGTTCCTTTGCACAAACCCTTGGGGTCTCTGAAATTCTTTCCGGAGCTTCTTCAACCTATACTTTCTTCATATTTTGCTTGAAGACTTATTTGATTCATGTCCATTTGCCTCTAAGTTCATCAAATACTACTTTGTATTGAAAATAATTATTTTATGTCAACCTGAACTTTTGTTTCTCATTACTTTCAAGCTACTTATCAAAATCAGACAAATTTCTAGATGTAGATGTAACCAATGATATAGAACTCAAAGCAATATCTTCAACAGTGGCCCAATGCAAACCAAATTATCAGAGCACTATAACTTGATTTTACCAGATAGATACTTAGCCAAAAATTCATAACCTGTTTTCTTTTCTTGATCAAATATTCTTGCATAGCAAACTTCTCAAATTACACAAATCTTCCTTAATCCTTTACAACCATAGTTCTTTATCTTGACTTAGACCTTTCTTGCCAATCCTTGACTTGTTTCTTCATGCTAAGGTATCAGCACAAATCCTTTGTCAAGGGAAAAAGATTTTCATTGAAGCTCCCCTTGAGTCAAAGCACCCAATTCACTTCCCAGAGGAAGAATCTACACCAAAATATGGTGCAGACCCATCCTTGACTTCATTTACTTCCTTATTGACCCAAACCTCGTTCATTTCCTTCATGAATTCTACTGAATCAACCTTATCCACTAGTTTCTTCAATTCTACCCGAGTATCCTTCTTCATGTTCTTACTTCTGCATAACTTAGAGGTATGACCAAATATATTGTAGTTGTAGCACACAACATTTCTATGGCCGGTATTTCTTTCATCTACTCTGAATCTGCATTGGTTAGCTTTATGCCCAAATTTGTTGCATGTATACTAGTGGTCACTGAAGGATTTAACTATCATATCCCTGCTATAGCGATTTCTCATTTGACTTCTGCACTCATTAGCACTGTGTCCCATCTTATAACATTCATAGCACCTAATAGAATTCTGACTCACTTTACTTCTACACACAATATCTTTATGACTAACTTTATTACATGTGAAACATTTACCTTTGAAAGTTTGATCATTCCTTCCATTGTTGAAACCTTTCCTAATCTGATTTCTATATTCATTTGCTCTATGACCAATTTTCTTGCAATTGAAACACTGACTAGAGAATGATGAAACATTTTGATTCATTCTACTCCTAGACTGAGTAGCCCTATGACCAAACTTATTGCATGAATTACAATAACCATTGAAAGATGGGTACCTTTGAGCATTAGGTTGTTTGATCGGTGTTCTTCTGGGTCAATTTCTTTGATTTAGGATATGTTTGCCTTTATCCTTCTTGATCTCAACATTCTTTTCTTGTCCTATTTTTGAACTTTCACCTTTCTCAAATCCCAAGCCTTCTTTGTCATCAGGTCTCTTCTAACTAACAATCATCTCATCAAGTTTTACAGAACTAATCTTAAGCTTTTCTTCAAATATTTGTGTTCTCTCCAAGTTTGACTTTAGGATCCAAATTTCCATTTCAAGCTTAGCACATTCTTTTGATTTGTCTTCCACCAATAGATTTAGGTCTTCTTCTACTTTTTCTCTTTCTACAACTTCCACTTTCAAATCATTCAAGGTTTCATTTGTTGATATCAGTTGTTCAGTAGCCTCCTTATATTTTTCTTTGAGCTTCTTGACTTGCTCTCTTAATTTTTTGATACATTCATATGCTTCTTTGACATTCTCCTTTAAATCTCTAATTTCTTCTTTAGTACTTTCTAGGTCTTCAAGAGCAACATTCTTGTGTGCCATCCCAAATCTACCTCAAGATGTTAGGCTTACTTTCGAGGAACCCTCACTCTAATAGCAATTGTTGAAATGCACAAGACAATTGAGAGGGGGGTGAATTAGTTGTCACCAAAAACTTAACCTCTTATGAATATTAGCACATTAATCACTTATTTACTATTATTTAGATTTAATCATGAAAGCATGAAATCATAAGCTTAACACAATAACACATTCAACATAGGAGACACAAGATTTTTACGTGGAAAACCCTATGAGGGAAAAACCATGGTGAGTGTTAGCTCACAAAATAATATGTGATATCAATACCGAAAATCAGATGCTAACTAGCTTAGGGTTCATTGCCCTTAAGGACTCACTATCCAAAGATGCTCATTGTATACAAGCTGACTTATGAAAAGATAAGGCTCATTGCTATAGGTTTGAACTGATTGAATAGCATCTACATCATCCCTAAGTTTAGTTCCATTGAAGTGCAATATAACTCTTCTGCTCTGCTCTTCTTTTCACTTCACACTTGTCTTCTCATCTTCACACTACTACAGCTCAAATAGAAATTCATTACATGTATTTATATGATTCATCAACCTTGGAATGTACATCAAGGTCAGCATTACATTCATCAACCATAGGAATAATCTCCTAGGTCAACATTCATACATTCATCAAATTAGGTCCGGACCTAAACATCACATGCCACAAAAGAATGAGGGCGTAATGTATTACACCTTAATTTGGACTTAAATTTATCCAAGCATTCTACACATCACCCAAACATTCATAAAAAATATCTTCTTTATATTCACAATTAAATAGGTCGGCCAAACAACATAAACTGGGAAGATTCTTGATCATACGCTTCCTTGATCACAATCATAAGAAGTGGACCTTGTGTGATGCTTTAAAACAATCTTGAAACATCCATGAACAATATAAATTCTCCTAAGAGCTAACATATCCATCCGTAATAGATCTCACTTGGAGATATTTGAAGACAACAAATATCACCTGAACTCAACAACTTTCACCTAAGTATAACACCACAAACTTGTCTTTCAGAAAACCAAATCACAAATCCTCTAGAATGAAGATAGATAAGGAGTTTATAAGCTTAAGTCCAGAACTACAAAATCAAATTCCAATCTGCGGAGAAATGCGGAGCAAAACATTTTCTCCCTATCACTCTGCAGACATTGCCAGACACAATCTTTAAACTGGTGAATAGATCTTTTGCTACACAACATTCTAGACCTCCAAACTCAAGGTTTGGCATCTTTAGACACTTCTCTAAATCATATCCCAATCTCACACCCAGGTCTTCAATTATGAGGAAATTTAGAGCAAAACACTGCATTGTTTCGGGAGACAGAATAATCAAACACTTGTTCAAACTCATCCAAATAACTTTCTTAGATGCTAACCTTAGGTGTTGACATCAATGACAACACTTACTGCTTATACTTATAACAAAATATTGATAAAAATAAGAGGTTAAAACAATATAGAAATGTTGTTTGGGACACTATTGAACTTTTTGATGCATTCTCTATAGATTGGGTAGAGAGATCTAAAAACATAATGATAGACTTCTTAGAAAATGTAGCCCTAAAAGAGATGATATCACACTAGCAGGAATAGAAGAGGTTGAGTTCAAGATGTTGATAACTGAGAGGGGGGGTGAATCAGTTATCCTACTATTTTCTTCTTTCTTAACTTTCTTAATAATCAATGCAGCATTAATCCAAATAAGCAAACATAACTATGAAATGGAAATACACATGACACAATATTTTTGATGTGGAAACCCTGTTAAGGGAGAAAACCACGGGGTGATTAACCCAAGATTGTATTCTCTGTTAGAAGAATGGAAATACAAAATGGCACTTGCCAATTAGGGCTCACTACCCGAACACACTGCCTACAAGAGACACACTGTCTACAAAAAGAGTGTTATACAATACTAGAACTGATTGGTAGCATCCACATATACTGGAGTTCAATTCCGGTTAGGCGCAGTACACTGATCAGCTGCACTTCATCTTTCCTCTTCTCTTATGCTGCTTTCCTTTCACATACCGGACCTTCCTTACTGCTTCTGCTCTGCTCTGCTTTTATTCGCACATCAATAACAACCATGACACCTATCATAATCAAATCCATCTTGTATATATATATCCACAAAAGTGATTTCATCACCTTTCTAGTTAGCACCCGGAATAGTCAATCTTTTCACAAACTCTGATCTGTCAGCTGAATCCTTGCACACCAAGTAATGCGGATCAAGCATATACTTGTAGAAATCATTAATCATGTTGGCCAAACATAATTCATGCCTTGATAGTCTTTACCAACATCAGTAACACATCCAAAATAATGTTTGATGTTCTATCAGTCAGTTCTTCCTCTGTCATACTGCCAATCAAGAACCCGATACTCAAGTATTCATATCTTTTTCCTCATCTGTCACTGGAGGCTAAATCCTTGGACTCTATCACTCAAGGTAGTCCTCTTGACTTTGCCAAATCCACACTTCACCAAGATACTTCCTCTGAGAGATCCGAACCTGTCTATCGGACCTTGCCATATGCTTTGTTCTTGTTTACTGGACCACAACATTCTTCACTCTGACTTCTAGTAGAGACATACCATGTCTTGCGGATGTGTGGGATGAACTTTGTTGCCATCAATGACAACATTCATGAATCCATATAGTGTCTCTTGCCAACAATCTTCCCCTTTGGCATTGATGCCAACACTTAGTGAAAAATGACTAACTGTTTACACTATGCTCCCCCTTAGCTGATGCTCTATTTTTATATACATTTTCCAGAGCTCCCCCTTAGTTGGATTCCTCATTTTTCACTGCTCCTCAGTCCGCCTTTGACATCAATGGAAAAGGGTAGGGTCCACACACCAAAATTTTCAAAAACAGTCTATACATGTTTGCATAAGTATATATACAAGTTGTACTTACATATACTTAAGTATGTTTTCAAAAGTATTCTTCAATTGGATGAGTTCTGTAGCCCAACTCTGCTTCATCCTGTCCAAAATTGAGATGTGACCACTCAACAGGAATGCAAAAGCTTCTGCCCTCTTGAGATCTATCGGATCATTGGTCTGAGCGGTAGTTTGAGCATCACTTATGGCGTCATGCATGGCCTCTAACTTAGGGATGATGATCCTTCTAAGTTCACCCATCCAACTAATTATGTTCTTCCTTTCCTTCTCAAAATTCTTTATTGCATTTGTGATTGCAATAGTCTGACACTCTTGATTTACTATGGAGGATGAGAAAGGATCAAAACTTTGAGACAAACTTAGTAGCTTATCCTCTTGCTCTTTTATTTTCTTTTCAATCTCCACTGTTGCTTTGGACCAGGAAATACAAAATTTGTATACTTCTCCGCCATATTTAAGAGCATTTTCTAAGCTCTTTATCCCAATATTCATATTTCTTCTATCATTAATGATCAACCCTTGTACCTCTGAGAATCTCTTATCCAAAAACTCCTTCCGGACCTTTTCTTCAGCTGACTTCTCTAGAGAATCAAAATGTGTGCTAACACTATTGACTAGAGTTTTGAGATTACCGAATGAGGAGGTTGTGGGATCCTTTTGAAACGATGGAATAATCTTTTCTAGCACTCTCGAAGTAGCTTCTATCAACTCACAGTCTTCCATGTGAGACTTTAGGAGTTTTTATTTAGCCTTTGCATTAGCGAATGAGGCTATCTTCATTGTCTGTACCGGAGAAAGTGAATCAAAATTAAATGGTCCTTGTAGAAGCTCCGGTTCATCAATCTCCATTATTTCTTTGTTCAGGAATTCTTGGATAGTTCTTGTAGTGTCTCTTGCCAGAGACAGATGTTTCTTCTCTTCTGCATTCTTAGGGCTGTCCCTTGGAGCTTTCTCTCCTTCTACATTCTTACCACTAGTAGTTGTGGTTTTCTCTATTGGGGTCTTCTCTCCCTCTGCAACCTTGGTACTGTCAACTACTTTTTCCTTCACTCCTGCTTCTTTCTCCTATATTCTGTCTTCTCCTTTAGATCTGGAAGCTGTAGGGGAAACCAGAGGAGAGATATCTGTTTGTTCATGAGCCACCTCTTCTGGAATAGAGGATTCTGAGCCCTTGTCTTTACCAATGTCCTCTGTGATGGGAATGTTGAACTTTTTAAGAGTATTTTGGAGGATCTCTTCAATCTCTTTTGCCACTTTGTCAATTTCACCAAGCATGAGCTGATTCATCCTAGCTTTGCTCTAGAACTCATCCTTACACTCTTTAAAGATCATATTCATTTGTTGTGGAGTGATTGAAGGGAAGAGCTGGATGGCGACCTGTTCCTGGATCTCGAGATCTTTTGTTTGAGCATTGTTCTTCCTCATTTCAAGCCTTTTCTCTAAGCTTTTGGGAATTAGAGAGATAATTTCAATAAAAGCTTTGTTGTAAGTGTTCAAAAACTGAATTGTGGCTTCCTCCAAAATTTGTTTATCTGGTTGATTATAATCATCGTAGAATTCTGTTAAGGGTTGCAGGTTTCCATCCACAGTGACTACTTTTACTACAACATCTAAGGATAGAGTGGGTTTTTCAACAAATTCCTCTTCCTTCTCTTCTTGACCGGTAGAATGTTCACTGGATAATTTCTTCTTCTTCTTCATTTTCTGATTCGGTTTCCTCATCATCCTTTAGGCTAACATAGGACCTTGTTGCCTTTTTCTTTGTTCTCTTTTCTCCTTTTTTGGATGATTGTGCTTCTGGTTTAGATGCCCTTGAGCTTTTGGCAGTGGCAGGTGTAGATCTCTTTGATGATCTAGTCTGAGTGGAGGTTTCTATCGGAGCACTTTCCTTGCTTTTCTTTTCTGCCTCTTTCTTCTCTTCCTCAGCCCTTTCCATCTTTTTCTTGTGGGCATCAATTGCCTCCTTTGAGATGCCAAGGCCTTGGGCAATATTTTCTACTTCTTTTCTCACCTTCCTCTTGATTTCAGGTTCTCTGAGTTGCACATGAATCTTTACACTCAGCTCCTCAAAGGTTCCAAATCTTTCTGCTTTTGAGTCCTTTGGCTGACTGAGCATGTGTTGAACATGCAGCTCTACAATTTGTTTATCAACTTCATACCCCATAGGCATGATCCAAACTGTCCTTGGCTCTACTGCCTCCATTAGGCATTGATTAGTGTCTACCATGAAGCACACTGTATCCTTGTATTTCTCAACTACTGATTTGGGGATTCTTTCTCTGATTTGCATTGTATTTTGAAATTGCTTGAAGTGACCCCACAGAGCTGTATTCCTTGCCTTAGCATCCCCAAGTTCATGCAAGTAGTCTCTGATCTTAATTGCTACCGGTTTGTCATTTTGCCATACCCATCTATTTGATCCGGGCAGCTCATTCATGAAGTAGAAAAATAGACATAGTATTAATCCACCATATTTAAATGAATTCTTCTTGTCCTTTTTGATTTTCTGTATGTTTTCCATTAATTGGCTCAAAAGAAGTTCATAGAGATCATATTCTGCATTCTTTCTCAGCATCTCATAGGTAGTATATACTGCAATTTCAGATACTGAATTCTCCCTACTGGAGTGATATATCTTGTATCCTATTATCATAGATGCAAACTTGACATCCGTGTCAATAATATCTTCAATGGTCATTGCCCTCTTATCAAATTTTGATCCAGTGGCCTCAGTTACAATGTTGTTTTTGACAGATTTGAGGATGGGTATCCCTCCGGAGGAGTATAAACCAATTACTACCCTAATTGCCTCCTTTGTGATCTTGCAAGGTCTATTCAACCATAGGAAGTTATCATGCACCCTATTCAATACATACCGGACCCATTCATCTTCTTCAAAATAGGGGAAATGAATGAACTGATCAAAATGTTTCTCCTGGATGCCCTTATATTCTGGTTTAAGCTTAAAAGTATCATCTATCAATTGTTTGTGATAGATGTACCTTAGTTTAAATTCCCCAAACTCTTCAATATTTGCATGTATGTAAACCCTAATGTCTTCTGTGTGCAAAACGCCATGCAGAACACTAGAGAATGCTCCTAGGGGATCTACCTCCAATGATTTGTATGGATGTTTCTTGAATTCAGGGCGAGGCCTATCAGAGATCTTTACTATATTAAGAGTATGCATCTTCAAAGAATCTTACTGAGAGATATCAAGAATGAAGAATACCTTTTACGCTGTTTAGGGCACACATGATGCAATCCAGATTGAGCTGTAAGAAGAATCGTCTTGATCTTTGGGAGAAGTAGTTGCATAGCTCCTTTTCTCTCTTCTTCTTGAATGTAGAATGAACAAGTGATTAATGAGAAAACCCTTATATTGCTCTGCAAACCCTATTGCCAGGTTGCAATAAATGCTTGACCTAAGTTATTCTGGTTGGCCTTATTTAGATGACTTGAAGAACCGGATCAGACCTGGTCTTTAAACATCATGCAGATCTTCCAAATCTTAACCATAGTTTGTTTGGATGTTTCCCTTATGAATCCTTCAATTTGCAACTCTTCCTGTGCCAGTTCCGGCACCAAATGATTGGCTGGGGGAACAAGGTTTTCTTTGTGTCTCCCCCTGAGCCAGAGCTCACTTTTTAATTTCTGGAAGGAATATCAGCACCAGAGTCTGGTGCGGATCCAACCTCTACATTCTCTATACTTTTCTTTACCCAAATCTTGTTCATCTCACATTTAACTTCATCTGCATTCACTTTTTGTTTCCCCTTATCTTGATTCTGATTATGATATACCAGACCTCTTTTGTCCTGATTCTTGCTTCTACAAAATTTTGCAATATGATCGGATCTATTGCAAATTTGGCAAACAACATTTCTTTGCATATTTGATTGATATCCTCTTGATATGCATTGATTAGCCATATGACCTATTCTATTGCATGCAAAGCATCTACCATTGAATGATTTGTTCATTTGCATATTTCTGCATTCATGGGATTTGTGACCATATCTTTTGCAATTAAAACACTGTTCGGAGAAGGATGAGTTAGTCTAATTCATTCTCTTACTGCACTGATTAGCTTTATGACCAAAGTTATTGCAGTTGTGGCAATATCCATTGAAGGATGGATATCTTTGGGCATTAAGCTGCCTTACTGGAGGTCTTCTAGGCCTGTTCCTTGGATTTTCTGATCTAAAATTCTTCTGACTGGATCCGGAGCTTTCTCCTTTCTCATATCCCAAACCACACTTGTCATCTACCTTCTTTTGACTTCCAAGAAGAACTTCAAGTTGAGCAGAACTTATCTTGAATTTCTCTTTATACTCATTTGTTGTTGAAGATCCCTTTTGAGAGAGACAATTTGATCCTCAAGTTTTTCTTCATTATCTTTAGTATCTTCAAGATCAGATTCAAGATGTCTAATAATTCTATCCATCTAGTGGCAATCTTCTGATTTCTCCTTGAGAGATTGTCTTAGATTATCTTTAGTTTTTATTTTCTCTTCAACTTCTTGGGTAAACTTCATGACTCCTGATTCCATTTCATGTCTTACCATAATGATTTCTTTTGATAACTTTTCACACAACTTAGTTTTCTCCTTCAGCTCTTCATTTGTATCATTTACTTCACCTTGTCTTGCCAATTGCTGAAGCAGCTCCTTTCTCTTTTTCATAGAGAGACTTAATTTGTCTTTTAGTTCTCTCATGAACTCATCAGCCTGTTTGAGTCTTTCCTTTAATTCATTGACTTCAGAGTTTGACTGTTCAGGATCATCAAGGGTAGTCTTGATGCTCACTTAAACCATATGCATCCATTTGAATTTCTAGATCTTCCTCAAGCTATTAGGCTCTGTTAGGAGGAACTTAGCTCTGATACCAATTGTTGATAACTGAGAGGGGGGGTGAATCAGTTATCCTACTATTTTCTTCTTTCTTAACTTTCTTAATAATCAATGCAGCATTAATCCAAATAAGCAAACATAACTATGAAATGGAAATACACATGACACAATATTTTTGACGTGGAAACCCTATTAAGGGAGAAAACCATGGGGTGATTAACCCAAGATTGTATTCTCTATTCGAAGAATGGAAATACAAAATGACACTTGCCAATTAGGGCTCACTGCCCGAGCACACTACTCACAAGAAGGCACACTACCTACAAGAGACACATTATCTACAAAAAGAGTGTTATACAATACTAGAACTGATTGGTAGCATCCACATATGCTGGAGTTCAGTTCCGGTTAGGCTCAGTACACTGATCTGCTGCACTTCATCTTTCCTCTTCTCTTATGTTGCTTTCCTTTCACATACCGGACCTTCCTTACTGCTTCTGCTCTGCTTTGCTTTTATTCACACATCAATAACAACCATGACACCTATCATAATCAAATCCATCTTGTGTGTGTGTGTATATATATATATATATATATTTGTAAAAGTGATTTCATCACCTTTCTAGTCGGCACCCGGAATAGTCAATCTTTTCACAAACTCTGATCTGTCAGCTGAATCCTTGCACACCAAGTAATGCGGATCAAGCATATACTTGTAGAAATCATTAATCATGTCGGCCAAACATAATTCATGCCTTGATAGTCTTTACCAACATTAGTAACACATCCAGAATAATGTCTGATGTTCTGTCAGTCAGTTCTTCCTCTGTCATACTGCCAATTAGGAACCCGATACTCAAGTATTCATATCTTTTTCCTCATCTGTCACCGGAGGCTAAATCCTTGGAATCTATCATTCAAGGTAGTCCTCTTGACTTTCCCAAATCCGTACTTCACCAAGATACTTCCTCTGAGAGATTCGGACCTGTCTGTTAGACCTTGCCATATGCTCTGTTCTTGTTTACCGGACCACAACATTCTTCACTCTGACTTCCGGTAGAGACATACCATGTCCTACAGATGTGTGGGATGAACTTTGTTGCCATCAATGACAACATTCATGAATCCATATAGTGTCTCTTGCCAACACAAGACTAGACTTGCAATCCCTTATAACATCTATAATTTGCAAGTGTTCAATGATGATGAAGATTTGATTAAGTTTCCTCATTGTGTAGATCAGTGTGAATCTCAAGAAATAGATTTTAATGCATTCATGGAGAAAGTAGATGGTAAATAAACTCTCTTTGGGCAAGAAGTCATGCAGCTCAAAATGGACAAAATACCAAAAGGCCTTATAGCCTTAGAGAGAGTATTTGATGGGCATGATAGATTTAATATGAAACCTATACTAGTCAATCTCAAAATGTTGAGGAAATCAATCTTGGGACAAAGATGGCTCCTAAAAAGGTGTACATTGGAAAAAAGATCAGCCCTAAAATTAAAGAAATGCTTATAGCCTTGCTTAGAAGATATAAACATGTGTTTCCTTGGTCCTATGATGATCTAAAGGCTTACAGGGATGACCTCTTCCAGCATGAAATTGTTGTAAGTATAGGTCTAACTGGTGTTGTCATTGATGTCAATATACTCATGCTGCAGTAATGAGAAGGATTGGATGAGCTGTGTGCTGAGGATATTGAGAAAATTAGTCTCAATTAGGAATAGTGAAGAACAGTGATGACAACAAGGTAAAAGTCCAAGATAGGTTGAGGATTACAGGATGCGGTTTAAAGGTTTGTAGAAATAAGTCTTGAGATGATCCAGTCAAGTTTTCAGAGGTTTGCATGAAGATCTAAAGAAGTTATGGTCGCTCAAGTAGAACCAGTTCTGGCAGGTGTTCAAAGGTGACAGAGTGACACAGATAGGTCCGGTGAGATCCAGAAATGCATCATCCCATTCTGCAGATTTGAGGAAGTGTTGAGGATGTCCTTGTGAAGTGTCTAGTAGATTGGTTTGTGGTTTGAAGGTCTAGAAGTACCTATTCCTTTGTAACAGTGATGACAGACTGTGTTCTTGAGGTTCTGGATGAAAGAGAGAAGAATTCCAGTAAGCAGATGAAGTGCGGATGTTCTTTGTGATTTAGGAAAGCTTGTGGTGATATGTGGATAGTGTCCAGTTCATGTGGGTGGTCCGCATTGAAGTTAAAGTTTGTATTTGAAGAATAACCACCAGATGTTGGTGTTCTTTCTGAGACTGGCTGACCAGATGTATTACATGTCTTACGAATGTTCTTGTAGGTGTTTGCTAACTTAGATGATTGTTCCTAAGTCGATGCCTTGTATAAATAAGGGATTTTGAAGTCATTCCAGAGTGTGTCTTGTGGAGATGAAAGTGTGGTAGCAAAGAGGAGAGTGAAAGGCAGAGCAGAAGTATTGAGCTTAATAGAATTGATTCAAGCATGGTGAAGATGCTATTTTCTAGTTCATGTATGTGATACTTATTTCTTTGTAGACAGTGTGTCTCTTGTAGGCAGTGAGCCTCTTGTGAGTAGTGTGCTCAGGCAGTGAGCCCTAATTGGCATGTGCCATTTTGTTCTTTCTATTCTTCTAACAGAGAATACATTCTTGGGTTAATCACCTCGTGGTTTTTCCCTTAACCAGGTTTTCCACGTCAAAATCTTGGTGTCTTATGTGTTGATGAGTTTCTACTTTTGATTTGAATGCATTATGTTTCATGTTTAATATACTGCATCACCAAGAAGATTTAAGTGTGTAAATTGGAGAAAGTTTTGCACAACTGATTCACCCCCCTCTTAGTTGTGTGCCCTAAGTCTAACAATTGGTATCAGAGCCAAGTTCCTCTAAAAGGAACTTAACCGCTTGAGGAGATCTAGGATGTCATCTTACAAGAAGGATAGTCTGAAGTTTGATGGAACCAACTTTGCTCTTTGGAAAGGTCACATGAAATGTCACTTGCAGTGTATGGGAATGGCGTACTGGTCCATGGTTACAAAAGCGTATGTACCTCCACAGGGTGGTCCGACAACCCTAAATGAAATCACATATGCTGAAAACAATCTGCGGACCAAAGAGGCTCTTCTAAGCGCATTATCTGAGTCAGAGCTCTCAAATGTTATTGACCTACCAACTACTTTTGAGATTTCGAATAAATTGGAACTTTTGCATGAAGGAGACGAGTATGTTAAATGTGCAAGGTTACAGAGTCTAAAAGGGAAATTTGAAAAACTAAAGATGAGAGATGATGAAAATGTTACTACTTTTATGCCAAGAGTAAATGAGCTGGTTTGTGGAATTAGAAATGTTGGTGGAGTCTTGGATGAAAATGAGATTGTTAGAAAAATTCTCACATCCCTTCCTACCTCTTACAAAATCAAGGTTGCTGCCATTGATGAATTCAGAGCCCATACAACTATCACAAGAGACCAATTGGCTAGCAAACTGGCTGCATTTGAAATGATTGAGTTTGGAAATGATCCCCCCAAGACTGAATCTGCATTCAAAGCCAGTGCCTCTGTGAAAGGTAAACAAAGATTTGATTTGGGAGAGAACTCATCAAGGAAACTATCATGGTATGAAAAAGCAAGAAAAGACCTGGAAGAAGAAGAAGTAGAAACTGCTCAACTTGAAGCCTTCATTGCAAAGAGATTGCCAAGAGGATCCGGTAAGTATGAAGGAAAATTGCCTTTTAAGTGCTTTAACTACAATAAGATTGGTCATTTTGCCTCAAGATGTCCGGAAAGGTTTTCAAAGCCAAGTCCTAACAGATCAAGGTTCCAAAAGAATTGTTACTATGTTTATGAAGAAGATGATAATGAAGGAGTAACAGATGATGAATCAGAGACTGGAAACAAATCAGGAAATGAATGGGTGTTTATTGCCATCAAGGAAGAAGAACCAATATCCTCTGTATCTGTCAATCATAAAGTTGTAGAAAGAGCTCCGGCTGCCCAAGTTGAAGAAAAGGATGATTGGGTCATTGATAGTGGTTGCTCTCACCATATGACAGGTGACAAAAATAAGTTCATAGATTTGGAAAGGTATGAAGGGGGAGTGGTGAAGTTTGGTGACAATTCTGCTGGTAGAATCAGAGGAAGAGGAACTATTTATTTTGATGGAAGAAACAAAACTGGTAATGTACTATATGTTGAAGGTTTAAAGCACAATCTTCTCAGTGTTGGACAGTTGGTGGACAAAGGCTATGATCTCTGATTCAAGGATGGAAAAGGCAAAATCTTTGAAAGTTCTAGAACATAGATTGCATCCGGTGCTCAAACTAAAGGTAGTATCTTCCACTTGGTTGGTACTGGTAAAAGCTACTTATTTGTTCCAGTTGATCAAAGTTGGTTATGGCATAGAAGGATGTGTCATGTGAATTTTGATGATATCATCAAGATAAGCAATACTTAGGCTGTAAGAGATCTTCCAAAATTGGTGAAACCTACTAACAGCTTGTGCAAGGAATGTCAGTTGGGTAAGTTGAGCAGAGTCACATTCAAAAGCAAGGAACTGTCTTCTACCAGATTATTGGACTTAGTTCACACTGATCTTTGTGGTTCGGCAAGAACCAAGAGTATTCAAGGTGATAGATACTTCATGCTGCTAATAGATGACTATTCTCGGATGATGTGGGTAACTTTTCTGAAAGAGAAATCAGAAGCTTTTGAGAAATTCAAAATATTCAAGGCTATGGTAGAGAATGAAACCGGATTGAAGTTGAAATGTCTAAGGTCTGATAGAGGTGGAGAATTCACATCCGGTGAGTTTATAGAGTTCTGTGAGAAACATGGAATAAAGAGACAATTGTCTACTCCTAGGACTCCACAGCAGAATGGAGTAGTGGAAAGAAATAATTGGACCATACAGGAAGCTTCTAGGACCATGATGATGGAAGCTAATGTTCCTCATATCTATTGGAGAGAAGATGTCAGCACTGCAGTCTATACTCTCAATCAAGTTCAAAGCAGAAGCAATACTAGTAAGACTCCTTATGAACTTTGGTTTGGCATCACTCCTACTGTAAGGTATTTCAGAGTTTTTGGTAGCAAATGTTACATTAAAAGAGATGAAGGAATTTTCTTGGGTTACTCCACTCAAAGCAAAGCATACCGGTGTTACAATAAGAGACTGAGAAAGATGATAGAAAGTACAAATGTGAAGGTTGATGAAGGAATTGAGAAACTTTCAAGGTTTTATGAATATGATGATGATGATTAGAATGATGTTCTGATTCAAGGAGCCCAAACTCCTTCCGGTACTCAGAATCAAACAGATCCAGTAATTCAAGGAGAAGAGATGAGTCATAATGAGCCTGATCAAGAATTAGAAGTGCAGGAAACTCCCAAAGTTCCTAGGTATGTAAGACTGAACCACTCTGAAGATCAGATCATAGGTGATAAAAGCAAAGGAGTTCTAACAAGAAGGAGAATTGCTCAAGATTCAGAAGAGTATTGTTTCATTTCAAAGATTGAACCTAAGATAGTGAATGAAGCTTGCAACGATGAAAACTAGACTAAAGCAATGGAGGAAGAGCTGGTGCAAATAGAGAAAAATCACACTTGGGATCTTGTTCCCAGACCTAGAAACAAGAATGTGATTGGAACCAAATGGGTCTTCCGGAACAAACTAAATGAAGTTGGTGAAGTAATAAAAAATAAAGCCAGATTGGTCTGCAAGGGCTACTCTCAAATAGAAGGAATTGATTTTGAAGAAACTTTTGCTCTGGTGGCAAGAATTGAAGCAATTAGATTATTTCTTGCCTTTGCTGCCTTCAAGGATTTCAAAGTATATCAGATGGATGTCAAGTCTACCTTTCTAAATAGTGACTTGGAAGAAGAAGTGTATATAGAGCAACCAGATGGATTTTAGTTGTCTGATCATGGTGATATGGTCTGCAAACTGAAGAAGGCACTTTATGGATTAAAGCAAGCCCCAAGAGCTTGGTATGAAAGATTGGATAAGCATCTTTTGAAGATTGGTTTCAACAAAGGTACTGCTGACAGTAACTTATATTTCAAAATTGATCATGAAAACATCTTGATTGTTGAAGTATTTGTTGATGATATCATCTTTGGAGGAAGAGATAGTATGTGTAAAACTTTTGCAAATCAAATGAAAAGTGAGTTTGAGATGTCTATGCTTGGTGAAATGAATTTCTTCTTGGGTCTGCAAATTACTCAAACAAAGAAAGGAATCTTTATTTCTCAGACCAAATATGTGAAAGAATTGTTGAGGAAATTTGGGATGGAAGATTCAAAGTCAATGAATACTCCCATGGCAACCGGATGTAAGTTGAGCAAAGATGATGACTCTCCTAAGGTAGAATAGACAAAGAACAGATCAATGATTGGAGGATTGTTGTATCTCACTCAAACTAGACCAGATATAATGCAGGCTGTTGGTCTTGTTGCTAGATTCCAGGCTGATCCCAAAGAATCTCATGTCATGGCAATCAAGAGGATTTTTAGATATCTAAAAGGGACAGTTGAGTATGGTTTGTGGTATCCTAGAGATCATGATTTCTCTCTTCATGTATATACAGATGCAGATTGGGCAGGGGATGTGGATGATCAGAAGAGTACCAATGGTAGAGCATTCTTTTTGGGAAAGAGATTGGTTTCTTGGCTAAGCAAGAAACAAGAGGCAATATCTCTATCTACAATTGAAGCAGAATACATTGCAGCAGCAGGTAGTTGCACTCAAGTTTTGAGGATGAAGCAGATGCTAAGAGATATTAAAGTAGAGTATGAGGAGCCTATCACAATATCCTATGATAATTCAAGCGCAATAAATATTTCTAAGAATCCGGTGTTGCATTCTAAGACTAAGCATATATCTATCAAGTTTCACTTTCTGAGAGAGCAAGTGAACAAGGATGAAGTCAGACTAGAGTTTGTGCCCTCTAAGGATCAGATTGCAGATATCTTTACTAAACCTCTTCCCAAGGACTCTTTTGAGTATCTCAGGGAGAAATTAGGGGTTATTTCCCCTCCGGTGATGAACTAGGATGCACTGATGTGCATTAGTCTGGTGGATATAACAGTCATATCTTGTGATCTAGATTGATGATGGGGAGCTGCTACTCAGGGGGAGCAGCTAGTATGTTATGAAGTGATGGAGTTGCAAGTATGAGCCCTTTGCCATTGATGTCAAAGGGGGAGAAAAGACATGTGAAAAACAAGTGGTTGATGATCAAAGGGGGAGTAGTAAAGGAAGAAAATACATGTGAATAGTTGTTGCTAATAGGGGGAGTTGTGACAGTAAGGAGAAGTTCTTATCTTGATGGTTTTTCACATCATATGTTGCCATCAATGACAAAGGGGGAGATTGTTGCAAGAATGGGTCTAACCAGTGTTGTCATTGATGTCAACATACTCATGTTGTAGTAATGAGAAGGATTGGATGAGCTGTGTGCTGAGGATATTGAGAAAATTAGTCTCAATCAGGAACAGTGAAGAACAGTGATGACAACAAGGTAAAAGTCCAAGATCGGTTGAGGATCAGAGGATGTACTTTAAAGGGTTTATAGATATAAGTCTTGAGATGATCCAGTCAAGTTTTTAGAGGTCCACATGAAGATCTAAAGAAGTTATGGTCACTCAAGTAGAACCAGTTCCGGTAGGTGTTCAGAGGTGACAGAGTGACACAGATAGGTCCGGTGAGATCCAGAAATGCATCATCCCATTCTGTAGATTTGAGGAAGTGTTGAGGACGTCCTTGTGAAGTGTCCAGTAGATTGGTTCATGGTTTAAAGGTCCAAAAGAACCTATTCCTTTGTAACAGTGATGACAGACTGTGTTCTTGAGGTTCCGGATGAAAGAGAGAAGAATTCCAGTAAGCAGATGAAGTGTAGATGTTTTGTGATTCAAGAAAGCTTGTGGTGATATGTGGATAGTGTCCGGTTCATGTGGGTGGTCCGCATTGAAGTTAAAGTTCGTATTTGAAGAATAACCACTGGATGTTGGTGTTCTTTTTGAGACTGGCCGACCGGATGTATTACACGTCTTGCGGATGTTCTTGTAGGTGTTTGCCGACTTAGATGATTGTTCCTAAGTTGATGCCTTGTATAAATAAGGGATTGTGAAGTCATTCCACAGTGTGTCTTGTGGAGATGAAAGTGTGGTAGCGAAGAGGAGAGAGAAAGGCAGAGTAGAAGTATTGAGCTTAATGGAACTGATTCAAGCATGGTGAAGATGCTAGTTTCTAGTTCATGTATGTGATACTTATTTCTTTGTAGACAGTGTGTCTCTTGTAGGTAGTGAGCCTCTTGTGAGCAGTGTGCTTGGGCAGTGAGCCCTAATTGGCATGTGCCATTTTGTTCTTGTTGGTTTTTCTTCTGAATCAGCATTAGGGTTTGCCACTTCTAATGCACAGGAAGATTCAGCCAACTAATACAGGAGGTTGCGTGAGCTCCTCCCCTTCACTTCTGGTTCTGCCGCACCAAGGGGGGGTATCCCTATAACTCAAGATGTAACCTTGACTAGCTCAAAGATAGAAAGATCTAACTTGACAACAACAGGCAGAATACTGTCATGTATGGACCAAGATCTGTATGATAGATCACAAGGTGGGCAACGTTCTTAGACATATATGTCTGGTTAGGGATGAGAGCATGCAAGGGTTTCCTACTCCTAATCCTACAACTAACAGATGGAAGGGAGAGATGGTTTGAAATGGTGTTTGGATGCAAACCTGGACCTGGTGTATAACCTCAACGCAGAGCTAGATTGGTGCCTATCCAGGGCTTGGAGTCGGTAGACATACACCTGTGAATGATCAGCATGAATAGCTAAAACTGGATTTCAGGGGGATACACATGATACCTGCCTTACAGATATCTTCCAATACAGAGTGTTAAGCTGTCGATACTTATGGCATCCCTATTGCAGGAAGAAAGATACATGCAAAACTGGAGACAAAATCAGCATAACACATGCAAACATAGCATTATTCATATAAGATTAACCATGAAATCAGTGGATTCATGCCAAAACGTACAACAGGAGATACATAAATTCACAAGTTTTGCTGCACAGAGCAACCAAAACTAGTTGTATCTTATTACAGAGCCAAAATGTCTAGTTTTCAACAACCTGAAAAATGGTAACATAGTCTGATTATAACAGCCAGAAAGTGTACCACAGCAATTAATTACATGGTTGACCAAAAATCCTGCCAGATACACAGTATCAGAAAAATGGCGCTCAACGCATTACCAGATTGGCGCCCAATCATGAATGCAACAGGTAGGGGAGGAGACAGGAAGAAACCTCGAGCCCTGCGCCGCCGCCTAGGGATCCACATCTTCAATCAAGTACTAGATCCGTCCATACCTCTGCAACAATCGCCATTAATGGCGCACCAACCCACGGCCTTGGGAAAACATCAAACAGTGCATCGCAACCGTTTCCCGCCAAAATACATCATCATGATATTTGAAAATATGCAGGATACCAATTATCCCACATGCACCCCGCGGCGACCATTTCAACACTTTATATACTAGGCCACGAGCATATATGATGTTGGTGCTTTTGCTCCCGACGACACTAGTATAAGCCTTCATCATCATCCTCCAACAGCATGATATCCTGTTGCTTGAAATATCACCCTGATGTCAGCATCATCATCGCAATATCACCTACATGATAATCGCCTTCATCGGCACAACCTGATGCATTGGAGGAAGATCCTCCTGCTTAGCCGATACCAAATGTCTGGCCGATGAACATCCTGATGATGTCACCGTCATATCCTGCTGACGTCATCAGCATATCTGCCTATCGCGCACCTCCTCATATCCGGATGCCGTCATCGTCATGTTTGCAAATATCGGGGGATCTCCACAAGATGATCAGTGTTAGAAATATGACCCCCCCAGACCTTGATGACGTCACCATACATCGGCATCAGGATGATATTCGGAAGATAACCAGATATTTGGAAATATCATCCTGATGCACACATATCATGCTGCACTGTAGCTCCACTATAAGATCAGGGTGATATATGAATATGTGACTGATATTTGAAATGATCACCCCCATTGGACAATGCATGAAGTCGACAGGCGAATATCTCCCTTCAGAAATATCATGATGCAGACAGGTAGAAAAACAGATATTACCCTAACATAAGAATGACGTCAGCATCATCAGGGTGATAAAACAACGAACATGAAGTGATAAAACAACATCAGGATGATCTTGACTAAGATCACCCGATGTTCAAATATGATGACCCCGATGAAGATCGGGTCATACTTAGGACTTTGCAGCAACATCATCAGAATGATCTTAACCAAGATCACCCGATGTTAGAATATCACCCCAGCGAAAGATCATGCTGACAGAAAATATGATGACCCTCGTAAGCAACATCAGGGTGATGACCAGAAATATGATGATGATGATGACCTCCTCCTCGAAGAAAATATGATGCTACAGCTGAAAAATGCTGAGGAGGTCCAACACTTAGAACATTTTTTGGATTTTTAGGGAAGGTGCCTGCATGAAAATTGCTCAGAAACTGACAGTGAAATCAGGCACCAACAGTGGCTCTGTCTGGGGACGTGCAGGTGCAAGACTGCAGCGAGAACCCCAGATCTCTGGGATGCAGACCAGTCCCTTATCCATTGGGCACAGAGTCAAATACTACACCAACCTGCATCACCAAACACACTTGATGGCCTAAGGCCACCAAGAAAAGAAAAACATGTATCTCCCTTTGTCAAACACTTTGTTTTCATCTGCATACACTGGGTCAAGCTTGGAGATACTACAGAGATCCACCCACAAACAAATCTTGTCATCTGCATACTCAACCCTCTGATTTGGCTTGTCATTATCACCCCTGTGCAGATAACCTTCAACATCATGTGACATGTGGGTGTAGAATATATCAAGCAATGCATACTCATATGGCATATAGCACTTGTCATCTATATTAGCAATATGCATTGCAACATGATCTCCTAGCTGGACTGAAAACTGAAAACACTCAAAGTCCACCATACAGCTAGGAAGATCAGAGCTCATTGTATCATATGCTGGCACATCAAAAGAAAAGCTTTCAAAATCACAATTGTGCACATCATGTACACAACAATCAGTAGCACCAGGCTGGAAAAGATCAGGCTCTAACACCTCTTTACAATCAGGCACATTTTTACAATCACTTACCTGATGTATGTTGTTTCCTCTTTCATCAGGATGAGAAATAGAATCCAAGTCAAAACCATGTCAAGACCCTCACCATACTCAAATAGATCCTCATCACCATATGTGTCAAAAATGGGTGACCCAGGTGCATCAGTTTCATCATAGTATGCCATTTGTTCATGGGCAGCAGAGCATGCATCTTCATCACCAATGGATTCCTTTTGTGGAGGAGTATCAGCCTGTGTGTCATAAGCAAAACAGCCATCAATCAAAGAACAATCATGCTCTGCACTAGCACTTATTTCAATCTCTGACTGCTCTTCATGATCCTCATGTGTTTGAAAGGAAGGCAATGGGTCACACATGGGACTGCTTCTCTGTTTGCTTATATCTTCTCTGTCTTGAGTACAATACTCACAATTGTCTCCACAGGTCCATTCCAAAAATTGCTCATTGTTGTCCACAACCTCATTGTTGTTTTCATGGTCAGATGCCTCATCATTGCAATGGGAATCCTCATTAGTCCTTTCACTGGCATCCTCAACATTCATCTTTTCATCTTCACATGATGCCTTAATTATTTGGTCATTTGCAGCTTCACAACGATTTCTCACACCAAAGCCTGTGGACAGGGGTTTCAGCAGGTGCACATTTCTGATTTTTTCTATCTTTTCTATGAACTTTTATGCCATCTGCATACTTGTCACCTTGAAATCCCTCAGTATTGCACTAAAGCCCTCCTCAAAAGCTTCAAAGAATATGCCAACACAGGCTGAAATATCAGGTCTGAAACTTTTAGGGACATGTGAAAGGGCGGCTACTGCAAACCTATGACTAAAATCAACACATGGCTCTTCATCTTGTTTTCTGATGTTCATCAATTCTGCAACAAGATCAGCAGGTTCTCTTGCGAATTCTTCCTTGAAACAGTCAGCAAGCTCATCCCAACAGGCAAAGGATCCTTTTGAAAAGCTCAAATACCAGTCTTTGCTTTTGCATCAAAGGACCTAACAAAAAACCTCATCCACATATCCTCATCTCTAAATGAATGTTTTCCCATGAACTCATGAAAATTTTGGATATGTGCATTCCCATCACATACACTGTGACCACTAAATCTGGGCATCTGACAGTATATCCTAGCAGGCATAGTTTCTACTTTATAATCAACCCATGACAAATCTAGTTGGTCATACAAAGGATCAAAAGGGCTGAGAAGAGGTTTAGCCTTCTGACTAGCAGACACAACAGGGTTACTGCTTTTTAACTGGGCCTGCTCAGCCTCTAAGAATATCAACCTATTTCTTATCTCTTCTATTCTTTTATTCAACATTTCACGGCTGAGTATGGGATAATTCATACTTGGATCCATAAAAATCTTACTCTTAGACATCCTTTGTTTGCCTAAGACCTAAGGCTTCCCTTGGCATCTAACTTATGCAGTAAAATAGCAAATATAAAGGGGAAGGAACAAGATACCTTTTCTCATACAGATGCTGAAATATGAACAGCACATTTTTGTCACATCACATACATCCATCTTTCATGTGCATTTAGATCTTTTTTGCAGAGTCGCCACCTCTCCAAAGAGGACAAAATTTACAGCAGCTGAAAGCTCAACACATATTTTTCTGAGTTCATACCACCAGCAGAGCAAAACTTCACTAGAGACTGCAGGATATCACTTTACATCAACATCCCCAGCAGAGTCGCCATTTTGTTGGTGACTCAGATGGGCCACAAGATATAACACTTTTTCATCAATTTTCTCCCCAGCAGAGTCACCATTTTGTTGGTGACTCAGATGGGCCAAAGATATAACACTTTTTCATCAATTTTCTCCCCAGCAGAGTCGCCATTTTGTTGGTGACTCGGATGGGTCACAGATATATTACTCTTTTTTTATCAGTCCATCCCCAGCAGAGTCGCCATTTTGTTGGTTTTTCTTCTGAATCAGCATTAGGGTTTGCCACTTCTAATGCACAGGCAGATTCAGCCAACTAATACAGGAGGTTGCATGAGCTCCTCCCCTTCACTTCTGGTTCTGCCGCACCAAGGGGGGGTATCCCTATAACTCAAGATGTAACCTTGACTAGCTCAAAGATAGAAAGATCTAACTTGACAACAACAGGTAGAATACTCTCATGTATGGACCAAGATCTGTATGATAGATCACAAGGTGGGCAACGTTCTTGGACATATATGTTTGGTTAGGGATGAGAGTATGCAAGGGTTTCCTACTCCTAATCCTACAACTAACAGATGGAAGGGAGAGATGGTTTGAAATGGTGTTTGGATGCAAACCTGGACCTGGTGTATAACCTCAACACAGAGCTAGATTGGTGCCTATCCAGGGCTTGGAGTCGATAGACATACACCTGTGAATGATCAGCATGAATAGCTAAAACTGGATTTCAGGGGGATACACATGATACCTGCCTTAAAGATATCTCCCAATACAGAGTGTTAAGCTATCGATACTTATGGCATCCCTATTGCAGGAAGAAAGATACATGCAAAACTGGAGACAGAATCAGCATAACACATGCAAACATAGCATTATTCATATAAGATTAACCATGAAATCAGTGGATTCATGCCAAAACGTACAACAGGAGATACATAAACTCACAAGTTTTGCTGCACAGAGCAACCAAAACTAGTTGTATCTTATTACAGAGCCAAAATGTCCAGTTTTCAACAACCTGAAAAATGGTAACACAGTCTGATTATAACAGCCAGAAAGTGTACCACAGCAATTAATTACATGGTTGACCAAAAATCCTACCAGATACACAGTATCAGAAAAATGGCGCTCAACGCATTACCAGATTGGCGCCCAAACATGAATGCAGCAGGTAGGGGAGGAGACAGGAAGAAACCTCGAGCCCTGCGCCGCCGCCTAGGGATCCACATCTTCAATCAAGTACTAGATCCATCCATACCTCTGCAACAATCGCCATTAATGGCGCACCAACCCGCGGCCTTGGGAAAACATCAAACAGTGCATCGCAACCGTTTCCTGCCAAAATACATCATCATGATATTTGAAAATATGCAGGATACCAATTATCCCACATGCACCCCGCGGCGACCATTTCAACACTTTATATACTAGGCCACGAGCATATATGATGTCGGTGCTTTTGCTCCCGACGACACTAGTATAAGCCTTCATCATCATCCTCCAACAGCATGATATCCTGTTGCTTGAAATATCACCCTGATGTCAGCATCATCATCGCAATATCACCTACATGATAATCGCCTTCATCGGCACAACCTGATGCATTGGAGGAAGATCCTCCTGCTTAGCCGATACCAAATGTCTGGCCGATGAACATCCTGATGACGTCACTGTCATATCCTGCTGACGTCATCAGCATATCTGCCTATCGCGCACCTCCTCATATCCGGATGATGTCATCGTCATGTTTGCAAATATCAGGGGATCTCCACAAGATGATCAGTGTTAGAAATATGACCCCCTCGGACCTTGATGACGTCACCATACATCGGCATCAGGATGATATTCGGAAGATAACCGGATATTTGGAAATATCATCCTGATGCACACATATCATGCTGCATTGTAGCTCCACTATAAGATCGGGGTGATATATGAATATGTGACTGATATTTGAAATGATCACCCCCATTGGACAATGTATGAAGCCAACAGGCGAATATCTCCCTTCGGAAATATCATGATGCAGACAGGTAGAAAAACGGATATCACCCTGACATAAGAATGACGTCAGCATCATCAGGGTGATAAAACAACGAACATGAAGTGATAAAACAACATCAGGATGATCTTGACTAAGATCACCCGATGTTCAAATATGATGACCCCGATGAAGATCGGGTCATACTTAGGACTTTGCAGCAACATCATCAGGATGATCTTAACCAAGATCACCCCATGTTAGAATATCACCCCAGCGAAAGATCATGCTGACAGAAAATATGATGACCCTCGTAAGCAACATCAGGGTGATGACCAGAAATATGATGATGATGATGACCTCCTCCTCGAAGAAAATATGATGCTGCAGCTGAAAAATGCTGAGGAGGTCCAACACTTAGAACATTTTTTGGATTTTTAGGGAAGGTGCCTGCATGAAAATTGCTCAGAAACTGACAGTGAAATCAGGCACCAATAGTTCTTTCTATTCTTCTAACAAAAAATACATTCTTGGGTTAATCACCCCATGGTTTTTCCCTTAACTGGGTTTTCCATGTCAAAATCTTGGTGTCTTATGTGTTGATGAGTTTCTTCTTTTGATTTGAATGCATTATGTTTCATGTTTAATATACTGCTAATCACCAAGAAGATTTAAGTTTGTAAATTGGAGAAAGTTTTACACAACTGATTCACCCGCTCTCTCAGTTGTGTGCCCTAAGTCTAACAGAAATACCATTGAAACCTAATGCTAAGCCATTTAGACAGAAGAAAATGCCCATAAATCTCACATTAGCACCAAAGATGCAAGAGGAACTCATGAAACTCAGAGATGGTGGAATTATCAAGCCAATCAGACAGTCTTCTTGGGTCTCAAATTTGGTGCCAGTAAGAAAGAAAATGGAGACATAAGGTTATGTGTGGATTTTAGAAATTTGAATATCTCATCACTCAAAGATAACTATCCACTTCCAAACATGGAAGCATTAATGCTACAAAGAGTGACTGGATGTGAATTGTTGCATATGATGGATGGATTTTTAGTGTATAACCAAGTGAAAGTCAAAGAATCAAAACAATATAAGACTAATTTTACCACCTTGGGGTACATATGTTTACGTGAGAATGCCTTTTGGCCTCACAAATGTCAGAGTAATATTTCAAAGAGCTATGGATGTAGCCTTTGTTGACTTAATAAATACTATAATGGTGGTCTATCAAGATGATCTGACAATGTACTCCAAAAGGGTCGAAGATCACTATGCACACCTAGAAAAGATATTTAGTAGGGCATTAGAATATGACATCTCCTTAAACCCAAGGAAATGTCATTTTGTTGTGACATAGGGCAAATTACTAGGACATATAGTCTCAAAGGATGGAGTAAGGATTGATCCTAAACAAGTGGAAGCTATTGATAAAATTCCCATTCCAAAGATTGTGAAAGCCATCCAGTCCTTCTTTAGACAAATTAACTTTGTCAAGAGATTCATTTCAAACTTTACAGAGATTGTCAAGCCAATATCAAAGATGTTGAAGAAAGGCTCAAAAATTGATTGGACAAAAGAGGCTATTGATGCATTTGTGTCAATTGACAGAGAAATTAAGGAAGCACTTGTATTAAAATATCTAGACTTTGACAAACCATTTTAGATATTCTCTTTTGCATCATTTCATACTATGGTAGTTGTAATGTACAAAAGAATAATGAAGGATATGAACAACCTATCTCATTCTTGAGTAAATCACTTCTAGGGGCATAATTAAAATATGAAATCACTGAGAAGCAAGCTTACATCCTAGTAAAAGAGGTCAAGGAATTCAGGCCTTACTTGGTGGGGGCAATAGTGATTGCTTATATTTCCAATGCTATAGTTAAGGATGTGTTTGTTCAGACTGAGGTCATAGGATGAAGATGCAGGTGGATAAATTGTATCCAAGAGTTTAATATTGACATTCAAATTACCAAATTAGTGAGGGGGCAAGGGTTAGCTAAGTTAATGGCCGAGTCTAACTTGGAGGCTTCACAAATATGCAATGTAGAAAAGGAAGATGACATGATTGCAAGTATTGAACACACACCCTGGTATGCCAATGTGATATATTATCGTAGACACATGAAGTGTCCTAAAGGGTTAAATGACAATCAAAGAAGAACCTTAAAATTGCATGCTTCAAAATATGTGTTCATGGATGGAGATTTATATTGGAAAAATAGGGATGATGTTTTATTATTATGCTTAGAAACACAGGCAGAGTAGATGTTGCAAGAAATACATAAAGGTGTGTGTGGAGGAGAGTTCTCAAAAAAACCCACTACCCATAAGATACTGAGAGCAGGCTATTATTGGCCTAAAGTATTCATGATGCCCATAGATATGTAAGCAAGCATGAAGCATGTCATAAGTTTTCTGGCAGATTAAATTATCAAGGATCCCTACAATTAAGATCGATGCAAGTTGAAGCTCCATTTCACCAATGGGGAATTGACTTTATAGGGGAAATTATAGATAGATCTAGTGGTGGACACATATGGATCTTGCTGGCCACTGATTATTTTACAAAATGGATAAAGGCAATTCCCACAAGGTAGGCCACTAGCAAAGTAGTGATTGATTTATTGCTAGAGAACATTATTTCTAGATTCAAGGTCACTGTAAGGCTCATCATAGATAATGGTATGTACTTTAGATCAAAAGAATTTAAGACATTTTATGATTCTTATGGCATAATAGTTTCATATGCTTCACTATACCATCCTCAAGAAAATGGATAGGTAGAATCAAGCAACAAAAGTATTATGAAAATAATCAAAAGGATGTTGGACAATAACAAGAAGGCATGGGATTCCAAACTGAAAATGGCTCTATGGGCAGATTTGATTACTATAAAGAAGGCCACTGGAAAGTCTCCATTTGAACTAGTATATGGAACCCAAGCTAGGCTCCCAATACATAACCTCTTACCAATATACAAATTCATCCTTCAAGAGGATATAGATGTCCCTGAGCCTATGGAAGAAATGATAGAACAATTGGCTAAATTGGATGAAATCAAGACTCAAGCTTAGGAGTAAAATGAGAATATATAGTCACAAATGAAGTATCTATTTGACAAAAGGGTAAATGACATGAAATTTAAAGTGAATGACATGGTCCTTATGTCGAATGCTAGAGGCTAGGATAAAGGGAAGCATGAGAAATTTTAAGTAATATGGTTAGGCACATTTATCATTACTGGTAAATGTGGTGAAAATTCATACTATCTACAAAATTTGATTGGTGAAGAACATGAATTACCAATGCATGGAAAATTCCTAAAATACTTCTTCCTTGAAACTATAAATTTCCATGCACAATAGATTAGGATTTTTTATTTTTAGTTTTCCACCATCCCCAACATTGGTCTGCATCCTAGAGAATACTTCAAGATTCTTGCAATGACATCATAGTCATTCATCCCCAATCAAAGCCATTGTTAGAATTGAAAAATTAGCCTAAAAATTTCTATTTTTTCCACCATAATCCAATCACCTAAACATGTCATTTTAGAATTTTCTCATCCAAAACACTCCATTTATCCGACCCATAAGCCATTACCCTAATAAGGTCACATTCTGTCACCAATACCCTAAATGAAAAAATCATATCAAGAGCTATCCTAATGCCCCTTTGAACAAGCAATATGAACGATGTTGAGGAGAAAGTACCACACTGAGGAAATTCATTTTAGAGTCCCTTCGACATCCAATTAAAGTTGTGTCAAAGACACTGCAACATATCGAGAAGACAATGTTTTGGGTCTCTTCAATAACTCAAGAAATAAACTATCGAAGGACATAATTATGATGTAACTCATTAACATATAGGAGCAACAATAAGAAATCAAGGGGGAAAAACCAAACTTATACACTTGAAGAGTCGAAGAGACTACAAAGTATTGGAGTGACGATTTAAGAGTCCCTTCGATATCATTACAACATCAAAAAGTTCATCAAGGGGATAAATATATATTGGTAGGACATGTGACTTAGTCCCTTCGATAAATCGAAAGTAATATTTGACTTCGGAGAGACTTCGCCTATATTGGAATGACTAACTCATAAGTCGCTTCAATAAACCGATATAGTGGGTCCCAAAGATTTTTTGATTTATATGCCAAAAACCTACAAGGTAAGCATCGAAGGGAGATATATGTTAGGTTCAGGATAGACAACTGAGAGGGGGGTGAATCAGTTGTCCAAAACTTTCTTTCAATTAACCACTTAAATCCACTTTGTAATTTAGCAGCATAATAATAAATCAATCATGGAAACACAATGCATTAAATCAAGAGCAAAAACATATTAACACATAAGACACCAAGATTTTTGAGGTGGAAAACCTGGTTAAGGGAAAAACCATGGAGTGACTAACCCAAGATTGTATTCTCTGTTAAAAGAATAGAAAGAACAAAATGGTACATGCCAATTAGGGCTCACTGCCTGAGCACACTGCTCACAAGAGACATTCATGGTTGAGTTCAAGACTAGACCTGCAATCCCTTATAACATATATAATTGGCAAGTGTTCAATGATGATGAAGATTTGATTAAGTTTCCTCATTGTGTAGATCAGTATGAATCTCAAGAAATAGATTTTAATGCATTCATGGAGAAAGTAGATGGTAAATAAACTCTCTTTGGGCAAGAAGTCATGCAGCTCAAAATGGACAAAATACCAAAAGGCCTTATAGCCTTAGAGAGAGTATTTGATGGGCATGACATATTTAATATGAAACCTATACTAGTTAATCTCAAAAATGTTGAGGAAATCAATCTTGGATAGAGATGGCTCCTAAAAAGGTGTACATTGGAAAATAGATCAGCCCTTAAATTAGACAAATGTTATAGCCTTGCTTAGAAGATATAAACATGTGTTTCCTTGGTCCTATGATGATCTAAAGTCTTACAGGGAGGACCTCTTCTAGCATGAAATACCATTGAAACCTAATGCTAATCCATTTAGACAGAAGAAAATGCCCATAAATCCCACATTAGCACCAAAGATGCAAGAGGAACTAATGAAACTCAGAGATGGTGGAATTATCAAGCCAATTGGACACTCGTCTTGGGTCTCAAATTTGGTACCAGTAAGAAAGAAAATGGAGACATAAGGTTATGTGTGGATTTTAGAAATTTGAATATCTCATCACTTAAAGATAACTATCCACTTCCAAACATGGAAGCATTAATGCTACAAAGAGTGACTGGATGTGAATTGTTGTATATGATGGATGGATTTTTAGTGTATAACCAAGTGAAAGTCAAAGAATCAAAACAATATAAGACTAATTTTACCACACCTTGGAGTACATATGTTTACGTGAGAATGCCTTTTGGCCTCACAAATGTTGGAGCAATATTTCAAAGAGCTATGGATGTAGCCTTTGTTGACTTAATAAATACTATAATGGTGGTCTATCAAGATGATTTGACAATGTACTCTAAAAGGGCCGAAGATCACTATGCACACCTAGAAAAGATATTTAGTAGGGCATTAGAATATGACATCTCCTTAAACCCAAGGAAATGTCATTTTGTTGTGACAGGGAAAATTACTAGGACATATAGTCTCAAAGGATGGAGTAAGGATTGATCCTAAACAAGTGGAAGCTATTGATAAAATTCCCATTCCAAAGATTGTGAAAGCCATCTAGTCCTTCTTTGGACAAATTAACTTTGTCAAGAGATTCATTTCAAACTTTGTAGAGATTGTCAAGCCAATATCAAAGATGTTGAAGAAAGGCTCAAAAATTGATTGGACAAAAGAGGCTATTGATGCATTTATGTCAATTAAGAGAGAAATTAAGGAAGCACTTGTATTAAAATCTCTAGACTTTGACAAACCATTTTAGATATTCTCTTTTGCATCATTTCACACTGTGGTAGTTGTAATGTTACAAAAGAATAATGAAGAATATGAACAACCTATCTCATTCTTCAGTAAATCACTTCTAGGGGCATAATTAAAATATGACATCACTGAGAAGTAAGATTACATCCTAGTAAAAGAGGTTAAGGCATTCAGGCCTTACTTGGTGGGGGCAAAAGTGATTGCTTATGTTCCCAATGCTATAGTTAAGGATGTGTTTGTTCAGACTGAGGTCACAGGATGAAGATGCAGATGGATAAATCGTATCCAGGAGTTTAATATTGACATTCAAATTACCAAATTAGTGAGGTGGCAAGGGTTAGCTAAGTTAATGGCCGAGTCTAACTTGGAGGCTTCACCAATATGCAATGTAGAAAAGGAAGATGACATGATTGCAAGTATTGAAAACACACCCTGGTATGCCAATGTGATATATTATCTTAGACACATGAAGTGTCCTAAAGGGTTAAATGACAATCAAAGAAGAACCTTAAAATTGCATGCTTCAAAATATGTGTTCATGGATGGAGATTTATATTGGAAAAATAGGGACGATGTTTTATTATTATGCTTAGATGAAACACAAGCAGAGTAGATGTTGCAAGAAATGCATAAAGGTGTGTGTGGAGGAGAGTTCTTAGAAAAACCCACTACCCATAAGATACTGAGAGCAGGCTATTATTGGCCTAAAGTATTCATGATGCCCATAGATATGTAAGCAAGCATGAAGCATGTCAGAAGTTTTCTGGAAAATTAAATTATCAAGGATCCCTACCATTAAGACTGATGCAAGTTGAAGCTCCATTTCACCAATGGGGAATTGACTTTATAGGGGAAATTATAGATAGATCTAGTGGTGGACACATATGGATCTTGTTAGCCACTGATTATTTTACAAAATGGATAGAGGCAATTCCCACAAGGTAGGCCACTAGAAAAGTAGTGATTGATTTATTGCTAGAAAACATTATTTCTAGATTCAAGGTCACTGTAAGGCTCATCATAGATAATGGTATGTACATTAGATCAAAAGAATTTAAGACATTCTATGATTCTTATGGCATAATAGTTTCATATGCTTCACAATACCATCCTCAAGCAAATGGATAGGTAGAATCAAGAAACAAAAGTATTATGAAAATAATCAAAAGGATGTTGGACAATAACAAGAAGGCATGGGATTCCAAATTGAAAATGGCTCTATGGGCAGATAGGATTACTATAAAGAAGGCCACTGGAAAGTCTCCATTTGAACTAGTATATGGGACCCAAGCTAGGCTCCCAATACATAACCTCTTACCAATATACAAATTCATCCTTCAAGAGGATATAGACATCCCTGAGCCTATGGAAGAAATGATAGAACAATTGGTTGAGTTGGATGAAATCAGGACTCAAGCTCGGGAGCAAAATGAGAATATACAGTCACAAATGAAGTATCTATTTGACAAAAGGGTAAAGGACATGAAATTTAAAGTGGATGACATGGTCCTTATGTGGAATGCTAGAGGCTAGGATAAAGGGAAGCATGAGAAATTTGAAGCACTATGGGTAGGCTCATTTATCATTACTGGTAAATGTGGTGAAAATTCATACTATCTACAAAATTTGACTGGTGAAGAACATGAATTTCCAATGCATGGACAATTCCTAAAATACTTCTTCCTTGAAACAATAAATTTCCATGCACAATAGATTAGGATTTTTTCTTTTTATTTTTCCACCATCCCCAACATTGGTCTGCATCCCAGAGAATACTTTAAGATTCTTGCAATGACATCATAGTCATTCATCCCCAATCAGAGCCATTATTAGAACTAAAAAATTAGCCTAAAAGTTTTCATTTTTTCCACCATAATCCAATCACCTAAACATGTCATTTTAGAATTTTCTCATCCAAAACACTCCATTTATCTGACCCATAAGCCATTACCCTAATAAGGTCACATTCTGTCACCAATACCCTAAATGAAAAAATCATATCAAGAGCTATCCTAATGCCCCTTCGAACAAGCAATATGAACAATGTCGAGGTGAAAGTACCACATTGAGGAAATTCATTTTAGAGTCCCTTTGACATCCAATTAAAGTTGTGTCGAAGACATTGCAACATATCGAGAAGACAATGTTTTGGGTCTCTTCGATAACTCAAGAAATAAACTATCAAAGGACATAATTATGATATAACTCATTAACATATAGGAGCAACAATAAGAGATCGAGGGAGAAAAACCGAACTTATACACTTGAAGAGTCGAAGAGACTACAAAGTATTGGAGTGACAATTTAAGAGTCCCTTCGATATCATTACAACATCAAAAAGTTCATCAAGGGGATAAATATATATTGGTAGGACATGTGACTTAGTCCCTTCGATAAATCAAAAGTAATATTTGACTTCGGAGAGACTTCGCCTGTATCGAAATGACTAACTCATAAGTCTCTTTGATAAACTGATATAGTGGGTCCCAAAGATTTTTTGATCTATATGCCAAAAACCTACAAGATAAGCATTGAAGGGAGATATATGTTAGATTCAAGACAGACAACTAAGAGGGGGGTGAATCAGTTGTCCAAAACTTTCTTCCAATTAACCACTTAAATCCACTTTGTAATTCAGCAGCATAATAATAAATCAATCATGGAAACACAATGCATTAAATCAAGAGCAAAAACATATTAACACATAAGACACCAAGATTTTTGAGGTGGAAAACCCAGTTAAGGGAAAAACCATGGGGTGACTAACCCAAGATTCTATTCTTTGTTAAAAGAATAAAAAGAACAAAATAGCACATGCTAATTAGGGCTCATTGCCTGAGTACACTGCTCACAAGAGGCCCACTGCCTACAGGGGACACACTATCTACAAAATAATAAGTATTACATACTTGAACTGAAGAATAACATCTTCACCATGCTTGAGTCAGTTCCATTTAAGCCCAATACTTATGCTCTACCTTTCACTCTGCTCCTCTCTACCACACTCTCATCTCCACAAGATACTTTTGAAATGACTTTACAATTCTTTATTTATACAAGACATCGACTTAGGGATAATCATCCAAGTTGGCATACATTACAGAGCAAATACATAAATACAACATGACTAATTACAAAAAGACTTCAGGCGGATCAACACACTATTAGCTACATAGATTTGAGACTTCAATCTTCTTTTAGGAACATGCCAAACTTCATAGAACATCTTCAAGATCATCTGTAGGATGTGTAACTCATCTGGTTGGCCTGAGTTGGGAAGAACATCATCATCCAAAAGTAATTATTCAATTACAAGCTCAATCTTCAGTGCAGACCACCAACATGAACTGGTCACAATCCAAAGTCCTCCACAAGCTTGCCTGAATCACCAAGAACATCCACACTACTTCTTACTAAAATCATTCTCTCCTTCATCTGGAACCTCAAGAACACAGTCTGTCATCATTGTAATATTGGAATAGATGCTTGCAGACCTTCAGACCATGAACCAATTGAGTTGTCAATCCACATTGACTTCCTAAACACTCCACCAAATCCACAGAACAAGATATTGCATTTCTGAAGCTCATCGGACCTATCTGTGTTACTTCGTCACCTCTGAACATCTGCCAAAACTAGTTTTACTTGAGTGGCCATAACTTCTTTAGATCTTCGTGCAAACCTCTGAAATCTTTACTGGATCATCTTAAGACACATATCTACAAACCCTTTGATGCACATCCTCTGATCTTCATCTTAACTGGGATGTTTGCTTTACTATCTTCACTATTCTTATCTGTTCCTGATAGAACTAATTTTCTCAATATCCTCAGCATATAATTTATCCAATCCTTATCACTAATGCAATAGGAGTATGTTGACATCAATGACAACACCAGTTAGGCCCATACTTTCAACAATCTCCCCCGTTGTCATTGATGGCAACATATGATGTGAAAAATTGTTTTAACCATCAAGACAAGAACTTCTCCCCAATGACATAACTCCCCCTATCAACAACCATTCACATGTATTCTCTTCTTTTACTGCTCCCCCTTTGATCAGCAACCACACTTGTTTTTCACATGTCTTCTCTCCCCCTTTGACATCAATGGCAAAGGGCACATACTTGCATCACTTCAGAATCATACCAGCTGCTCTCCCCGAATGGCAGCTTCCCATCATCAATTCGGACCACAAGATATGACTGTGAGATCCACCAGATTGATGTACATTAGTGCACCTTAATTTAGAGCCGGAGGGGTAATAACCCCTAACTTCTCCTTGAGATACTCAAAAGAGTCCTTAGGTAGAGGTTTAGTAAAAATATCTGCAATCTGATCCTTGGAAGGCACAAACTCCAATCTAACTTTATTCTTGTTCACTTGCTCTCTCAAAAAGTGAAACTTGATGGATATATGTTTAGTCTTTGAATGCAACACTAAATTCTTTGATATATTTATTGCACTTGAATTATCACAGAAGATTGTGATAGGTTCCTCATACTCCACTCTGATGTCTCTTAGCATTTGCTTCATCCACAATACTTGAGTGCAACTACCTGTTGCTACAATATATTCTACTTCTGTAGTGGACAGAGATATTGCCTCTTATTTCTTGCTCAACCAAGAAACTAATCTCTTACCCAAAAAGAATACTCCACCACTGGTACTCTTCTGGTCATCCACATCTCCTACCCAATCCACATCTGTATATGCATGAAGAGATAAATCATGATCTCTAGGATACCACAAACCATACTCAACTATCCCTTTTAGATATCTAAAAATCCTCTTGATTGCCATGACATGAGATTCTCTAGGATCAGCTTGGAATCTAGCAACAAGACCAACAACATTCATAATGTCAGGTCTAGTTTGAGTGAGATACAAGAGTCCTCCAATAATTGGCTTGTACTTTTTCTGATCAGCCTTAGGAGAGTCATCATGTTTGCTCAATTTACATCTAGTTGCCATGGGGTTACTCATTGGTTTTGAGTCTTCCATCCCAAATTTCTTCAACAATTCTTTCACATATTTGGTCTAAGAAATGAAGATTCCTTTCTTTGTTTGAGTGATTTGTAGACCCAAGAAGAAATTTATTTCCCCAAACATGGACATCTCAAATTCACTTTTCATTTGATTTGTAAAGTTTTGCACATGCTATCTCTTCCTCCAAAAATGATATCATTAACAAACACTTCAACAATCAAGATATTTTCATGATCAATTTTGAAGATCAAATTACTGTCAACAGTACATTTGTTGAAACCAATCTTCAAAAGATGCTTATCCAATCTTTCATACCAAGCTCTTGGGGCTTGCTTGAGTCCATACAATGCTTTCTTCAACTTGCAGACCATATCACCATGATCAGACAATTGAAATCCATCCGGTTGCTCAATGTATACTTCTTCTTCCAAGTCACCATTCAAGAAGGTAGATTTGACATCCATCTGATATACTTTGAAGTCCTTGAAGGTAGCAAAGGCAAGAAATAACCTGACTACTTCAATTCTTGCCACCGGAGAAAAAGTTTCTTCAAAATCAACTCCTTCTACTTGAGAGTAACCCTTGTAGACCAATCTGGCTTTGTTTCTGACTACTTCACCAATTTCATTCAGTTTGTTTTGGAATACCCATTTGGTTCCAATCACATTCTTGTTTCTAGGTCTGGGAACAAGATCCCAAGTGTGATTTTTCTCAATTTGAATCAGCTCTTCCTCCATTGCTTTAGTCCATCTTTCATCATTGCAAGGTTCATTTACTGACTTTGGTTCAATCTTTGAAATCAGACAATACTCTTGTGAATCTTGAGCAATCCTTCTTCTTGTTTGAACACCTTTTGTTTTATCACCTATGATCTGGTCTTCAGAGTGATTCAATTTTATATACCTAGGAATTTTGGGACTTTCTTTCACTTCTATCTCTTGAATAGGTTCATTCAAACTTATCACCTCTTCCTGGTTCACCAGATCAGTCTGAATCTGAATCTCAGAAGGGGCTTGGACTCCTTGGATCAAAACATCATTCTGATCATCTTCATCATATTCATAAAACCTTGAGGGTTTTTCAATACCTTCATCAACCTTCACATTTGTACTTTCTATAATCTTTCTCAGTCTCTTGTTATAACACTGGTATGCTTTTCTTTGAGTAGAATAACCCAAGAATATTCCTTCATCACTTCTAGCATCAAATTTGCCTAGATCTTCATCTCTTTTAATGTAACATTTTCTACCAAAAAATCTAAAATATTTCACAGTGGGAGTGATGCCAAACCAGAGTTCATAAGGAGTCTTACCAGTATTGCTTATGATTTGAACTCGATTAAGAGTGTAAACTATTGTGGTTCTAGATGCTTCCTGGATGGTTTGGTTCTTTCTCTCCACTACTCCATTCTACTGTGGAGTCCTTGGAGCAGACAATTGTCTTCTTATTCCATGCTTCTCACAAAATTCTATGAACTCACCGGATGTGAATTCTCCACCTCTATTAGACCTCAAACATTTTATGTTCAATCCAATTTCATTCTCTACCATAGCCTTGAATATTTTGAATTTCTCAAGATCCTCTGATTTCTCCTTTAGAAAAGTCACCCACATCATCCAGGAGTAGTCATCAATTAATAGCATGAAGTATCTATCACCTTGCACACTCTTGATTTTTGCCAGACCACATAGATTAGTGTGAACTAAGTCCAATAATCTAGTAGAAGACTGTTCCTTACTTCTGAATGTGACTTTGCTCTGCTTACCCAACTGACATTCTTTGCACAAACTATTAGTAGGTTTTACCAGTCTTGGAAGATCTCTCACAGCCTGGGTGTTGCTTATCTTGATGATATTATCAAAATTCACATGACACATTCTCCTATGCCACAACCAGCTCTAATCAATATGAGCAAATAAGCAATTTTTAGCAGTACCAACCAAGTGGAAGATATTACCTTTAGTTTGAGTACCAGATGCAATCTTTATTCTGAAACTTTCAAAGATCTTGCATTTTCCATTTTTGAATCAGAGATCATATCCTTTGTCCACCGTCTAACATTGAGAAGATTGTGCTTCAATCCTTCAACATACAGTACATTACTAGTTTTGTTCTTTCCATCAAAAGAAATAGTTCCTCTACCTCTGATTCTACCAGTAGAATTATCACCAAATTTTACCACTCCTCCTTCATACCTTTCCAAATCTATGAACTTATTTTTGTCACCTATCATATGGTGGGATCATCCACTGTCAATGACCCAATCATCCTTTTCTTCAACTTGGGCAGCCAGAGTTCTTTCTACAATTTTATGACCGACAGATTCAGAGGGCATTGGATCTTCTTCCTTGATGGAAATGAACACCTAGTCATTTCTAGATTTGTTTCCTGTCTCTGATTCATCATCTGTTACTCCTTCATCATCATCATCTTCATGAACATAGTAACATTTCTTTTGGAACCTTGATCTATTAGGGTTTGGCCTTGAAAATCTTTCCAGACACCTTGAGGCAAAATGACCAATCTTATTGCAGTTAAAACATTTAAAAGGTAATTTCCCCTCATACTTACTAGATCCTCTTGGAAATCTTTTTGCAATAAGGGCTTCAAGTTGAGCAACTTCTGCTTCATCTTCTTCCAGGTCTTTTCTTGCTTTTTCATACCATGAAAGTTTCTTTGAAGAGTTCTCTCCCGGATCAAACTTTTGTTTTCCTTTTATAGAGGCACTAGCTTTTAATGCAGATTCGGCCTTGGGGGGGCATCTCCAAACTCGGTCAATTCAAATACAACCAATTTACCAACCAATTGATCTCTTGTGATACCAGAAAAGGATCTGACTTCTTCAATAGCAACAACCTTGTATTTGTAAGAATTAGGAAGGGATCTGAGAACATTGCCAACAATCTCATCTTCATCCAAGATTCCACCATCACACCTAATGCCACAAACAAGCTCATTTACTCTTGGCATAAATGTAGTGATATTTTCATCTTCTCTCATCTTGAGGTTTTTGAATTTTCCTTTCAGACTCTGTAGCTTGGCACATTTAACATACTTATCTCCTTCATGCAGAAGTTCTAGTTTTTCCCAAATCTCATGAGCAGTTTTCAGGTCAATAACATTTGTCAGCTCTAAATCAGATAAGGCACTTAGAAGAGCTTCTTTAGTCTGTAGATTGTTTTCAACATCTCTGATTTCATCTACAGTACGAGGACCATTCCGTGGAGGATCATAGTTCTTTGAAGCCATGATCCAATACTGCATTCCCATACATTGTAAGTGTCATTCCATGTGACTTTTCCAAAAAGTGAAATTGGTTCCATCAAACCTCAGACTATCCTTCTTGTAGGATGACATCCTAGATCTCCTCAAGCGATTAAGCTCTTTTAGAGGAACTTAGCTTTGATCGCAATTGTTAGATTCAGGATAGACAACTGAGAGGGGGGTGAATCAGTTGTCCAAAACTTTCTTCCAATTAACCACTTAAATCCACTTTGTAATTCAGCAACATAATAATAAATCAATCATGGAAACATAATGCATTAAATCAAGAGCAGAAACATATTAACACATAAGACACCAAGATTTTTGACATGGAAAACCTAGTTAAGGGAAAAACCATGGGGTGACTAACCCAAGATTGTATTCTCTGTTAAAAGAATAGAAAGAATAAAATGGCACATGCTAATTAGGGCTCACTGCCTAAGCACACTACTCACAAGAGGCCCACTACCTACATGAGACACACTGTCTACAAAATAATAAGTATTACATACTTGAACTGAAGAATAGCATCTTCACCATGCTTGAGTCAGTTCCATTTAAGCCCATTACTTTTTCTCTGCCTTTCACTCTGCTCCTCTCTACCACACTCTCATCTCTACAAGATACTTTTGAAAAGACTTTACAATTCTTTATTTATACAAGACATCAACTTAGGGATAATCATCCAAGTCGGCATACATTACAAAGCAAATACATAAATACAACATGACTAATTACATAAAGACTTCATGCAGATCAACACACTGTCGGCTACACAAATCTGGGACTTCAATCTTCTTTTAGGAACATGCCAAAATTCACAGAACATCTTCAAGATCATCCGATTAGCCTAACTTGGAAAGAACATTATCATCCGGAAGTAATTCTTCAATTATGAGCTCAATCTTTAGTGTAGACCACCAACACGAACTGGACACAATCCAAAGTCTTCCATAAGCTTACCTAAATCACCAAGAACATCCACACTACTTCTTACTGAAATCATTCTCTTGTTCACCTGGAACCTCAAGAACACAGTCTGTCATCACTGTCATATTGGAATAGATGCTTGCAGACCTTCAGACCATGAACCAATTGAGTTGTCAATCCACATTGACTTCCTAAACACTCCACCAAATCTACAGAACAAGATATTGCATTTCTGGAGCTCACCAGACCTATCTGTGTTACTTTGTCACCTCTAAACATCTGCCAGAACTAGTTTTACTTGAGTGGCCATAACTTCTTCAGATCTTCATGTAGACATTTGAAATCTTTACTGGATCATCTGAAGACACATATCTACAAACCCTTTGATGCGCATCCTCTAATCTTCATCTTAGTTGGGATCTTTACTTTACTGTCTTCACTATTCTTCTTTGTTCCTGATAGAACTAATTTTCTCAATATCCTCAACAGTTTTCTCAATATCCTCAACATACAATTTATCCAATCCTTATCATTAATGCAATAGGAGTATGTTGACATCAATGAAAACACCAATTAGGTCCATACTTGCAACAATATAGTCATTGGTGGGACAAGGGAAATTGTCTTACCAATAAAACGATGGCATTCAATATAGAGGCAATAATAAAGGTTTTCAGTAATGACTCTTGGATGTTGGAGTGAGGTGATTCATAGTCCCACTAAAAAGGGGAAGATACACTAACAACTAACATCAGAGGGATGGATCCATATTAGGGAAACCCAAATATTGGTCCCTTCGATAAAATTTGTTACCCTAGTGCAATGAACTTGTGAACACATTGAGGACATAAAAGGATATCGAAGAGACTATCCACAAGGAGGGTTTCGAGAGGATGTTGTGATGTCAGTATGAGACCATTTGGGGTCACTCCAAAATCATGAGGGAAATGAAAGAATTAAGCAGTAAAAGGACATTGGGAAAAGAAGGAAATATCGGTAAGATCACAAATTGGTCATCTCGATGAAGTATTGACAAGACAATTTAGCGGTGATCAAATGACCCATATTCAAAAAATTAATTGTCTCTTCAATGACACAAAATTTGCCATGAGACACCATAAATGAACCATAGCCAAGTATATGAAAACTAAGATCAGAAAATTGCAAGAACATTAAGCAATTAAGGAAAGTGAATGGTGTGGCTAAGGGCAGTGATTGCAGAACTAGAGAAGATATCATCCAAGTAAGTACTCTAAGCTCAAGCTAGAAATTACAAAGTACATAAACTAGTTCAAGTTATAAGAATGGAAGTAGGGTTTTGTTTTACAAAATTTATGTCATAAAAGATGTGACTAAAAAACCCTAAAGGCAAGAGACAAAAACTTGAAGAGAGGCATTTAAACCAGGACTTAATAGATCAATGCCCGGGTTCTAGACAAAGGTCTAGAAGTGCACAACTAAACCCATAAACTAAGAAATTAGAGGATAGAAATAGATAAATAGGTGACACATGGACCCCAATAAGGGGGTATGATCTGTTTCTATACCATTATAGAAAAATGGATAGGTACAAACCTGTCTCCAACCCATGGAGACTCAACCTGGGAAAAATGGTAGTGCCCAACGTGTTCATGAATGTGGAGTTGCTCAAAGCATTGGAAAACAAATACAATCCCCAAACCCATATGATTGAATTGAGAGATAGAGATTCCTTCATTCCTATCACCCAGAATTATATATCCATGGTGTTTCAATTAGACACCAGTTTTTATATGAAGTTCAGAATCAGACCTCATAAATGAATATTATAATCTGAGCAATAGATATAAAATATGGAGTTTACCCTGACACAAGCCAAGGGATGAGGGGAATCAAATTAGGGTGTTCTCAGGGGTGGAAGATCCCCCATTTTCTATGGATTTGTTTGAATCATACTTTCAATAAACTTACTTCTTTGTTTTCCAAGTACTTAGCCTGAATGCCCCCATGTTTATGGAAGTTGCACCAATGGTCCTAAAGACAGATGTGCAAAGCCAAGATGCCTGACCTTTGGACTATGTTGAATACCTATATAATGATATTCACAATGATTTGGTTGCTGTAAAGAATGGAGGTGTTAAATTCATGCATTACTCTTTGTTCATGCATCTTATTTTATATGAGGGATAGAATAAGTGCATGTGGGATGAATGTCTGAGAGTAAGAGACCTAGATGAGGATGGAAACAACAAGCCTATATAAATGTGGACAACTATCTGGGATAGCAGATGTGGAAGATCACACTATTTGTACTTTGAAGAGTATTTTGTGAAACCTTTGTATAAACTATTGGATAATCCATGTGATTACCACCTGTCACCAGAAGTGCAAAAGTTCTTGAGACCTAAAGACAAGGATGAAAGTGGGAAAATCAAACACAACTGGGGTAATTGGTATGCTTACAGTGACTACACAAAATTAGGATTTGGATATGAGGGTGCACCATTTTTGCTGCCAAAGACCTATCCAGATAGAATTGCCTATTTGGAAATTATGAGGCAATTAGCCTATTCTGATTTTATGTATCTCAAGAGTTATAATAAGAAGTCATTGATGCCTGGAACATTATGCTTTGGATATTTCACTCTTGTATCTGAAAAGGGTTGTGAGTCAATAGATAAAAAGTTAGAGCATTAAAGAATGCCTAAAGGAAATGCAAGAGAGAATTTTGACCCTAAGCATTCATAAATAGTGTCAAGACTAGTAAAAAATTAAAAGGGTATAATCATATGCTCTTTGTGGATGATGATTTGATCAAAAATGTTGATGAGAATTGTGCAATTGAAAAAAAGAAATATGTATCATAGAATAAGGCTAGCAGAGGCTTGGAGGATAGCCAATAATCCCATATACAAAGGAGCTTTTCTTGAGATTGATGATCCTATTGACATGATAGATACATTAGTTGCACATGCGGTAGAATTGACTGGGGATATTCCCCCTTGGGTATTTGAAAAGAGAAGTAGGAACATTAGGGAAACACAAGCTGAGTATAAAGTTCTTCTGTGTCATCTTTCCTCTCAGCCTACTCCAGACATCAGTTACTCTGTTGACACCAGTGTTGCAGAGCAAGAGGAATTTAAGAGTGGAGATGAAGGTGAACATGTGTTTCAGCCTATGATTGAAAAGTATGAGCCCCCTATGGAATCAAAAGTGGTCATGATGGAAGCCCCTAATGAACTCTCAGATGATATAAGGCATAATGCAAGAAAACATTTTGTTTCTGATAGTGATTTTTTCAAAACCCATGAGTTCAAAGCTTTCATGTATGAATACAAGGGTAGACAGACTAGGGAGAAAATAAAAAATATCACCCCTGAATTAGAAGCTAAGGCTTTGAAGGAGTTGCAGGCAGAAATTGACAAGGAAATGTAGACTATAACCCCGAAGAAGGGGAGAGCCTTGCTTGAAGAAGTAGGATTCATGCTAGTCTCTGCGTGGGATATGACATCTGGTATTGTATTTGACAATTTTTGAAGAAATCAAGACAAAAAGGTATAGTTAAGCATTGAAGGGGTAGATAGAATACACTTTAGATCTGGCTATGATGCAGATAATGCCACTTTACTGATATGGGCTTTGTACCCCCAAAATAAGAAGTCTCTATTCATTAATAATCAAAATAAGGCATTTTCTCATCTTTTGGTGCAAAGAGTTGAGGACACTAATTCTATGGAAACTGCTGACTTGAACAGAAATATTGCAAGACTCACAAAGGCCCAAATGGAGAGGCTAGTAAAGAATAAAAAAATATAATGATAGAGAATGAAAGATTGAGACAAGAAATTGCTAGGTACAAAGATAAATTGCCATCCTCTTCAAGCAATTATTCACCATGGTTAGAAGCTGATAAAATAGTGGTAGGGCCAAAGATGAGGCTACTTACTGGAAGATCAAAGCTAAGAAGTTTTAGAAGCATGGTGCTCAGTTAGAAACATAAATAAAATATGTCAAATATAAAATGGCTTCAGAGTTAATTGAGAGAAGATTCGAGAAGATGTTGAAGAATGCTGATAGATTATTGGCATTGCATAAAAGCACACAAAATACCTATCAAGAGCATAAAATATTACATCTCAGAATGTTGGAAAAGAAGGAGGAGTTGATAGCCAAAGGAGATGTTGATACACATATGTTTAAGGATTATGGTGAGCTTATCAATATACATGAAAGATTTAACTCTTTGTTGACAGAAGACCTTGGTGATTTTGATCAACATTTGGATATGGCTTTCCCCTATTTCTTTGATAATGAAGGCCATCTGAAAGAATAGAGCACTTGGAAAAATAAATTGACTTAGTTTTTACCAGTAGCTCTCGATAAGGTTAATGATTAAGCCAGGGTGATGGATAACACACATATGTAGTTAGAACATTTCTTTCTCTAGAATTTGTTATGAAAGAAATAGTCTCTACCACAAATACCTATGCTTCTCAAGATTATGTTGATCATCTTTCTAAGATTAATTTGTTCATCTCTTGAGCAATGTAAGGGGTCTAAAGGGTTTTTGTACCAGCCATATCTACATCCCTAACTGATTAAAAAATGGAAGAAAATGGTTAAGAAAGAAGCTAAAGAAGCTAGAAAATATGGGGAATCCTTTGAACCTCACGATAAACTTGAAGTAAAATTTTTTCCAATGCTAATTCAAGAATTTTTAGAGATATTACATTCAAAGGTTATACATGCAATGAAGCATAGTGAGGAAGAAGAAATAATAAATAATGCATCCAAAATGATAGTGGGCAAAGCATGTTCATCGGATACTACATCATTAGACAAGAGAACCTTGCTAGGCCAGCGGTCACGAGTTCTCTATGGTGATTAATAGACTCAAATCATGATCAATACGAATGCCCAGATTACTCTCTTTGTCTCTTTCTTAATTACGTTGCATAACAAACATTAGTTATTTAAAGAGGTGTAGGTTATGAAAAGTCAACTTGTTTTGGCCTGAAGCTTGTTCACTTCCCATATATATAAGGGAAACCAAGGCCAAGTTTAGCATCATCATCGGTTATACAATTATAAATTAGAACATATTATATATTATTCATTTATTCTTATAGAACAAAATACAAAATTCTCTATGAAATCTTAAAGTAATATAATGGGCAAGAAAATTTAGTTTGTGGATCAATCTCTAGTGTTCAATTACTTTGTTAATATTCATTCTTATGAGTTATTTGGCTATCTCCATATTAGTCTTTTCTAGTTATTTAAATCATCTCGATTTATCAAGGAACATTTGTTATCTCTATGTGATCTGATTGATTGGTTTCTTTGAGAAGTGGATTGAAATCCTTCTAAGTGATTTCTATTTATTGATCTCTACCCAAAGTTAAAACCCTTTAAATAAGTCATCTTAGTTAGTTTCCTTCAAGCTATAATTAAAATCCTTTCAGACAATCACAGTAACTTGTAAAGATATCAATGGGATTTATAAGAAGAGCTTGATGACCAATAATCTTGCACATTTATACAAGGTGTAAACATCCAAAGTGCCAAGTAATTGGAGTTAAGACAAGTAGATAAATCCATATATCACATAAATCTTGACCCCATTAGCCCAATGGAAATAGGCACTGATCATACTCAATCTAAAGTCAATCTTTTTTAGAATTATCTATCACCCTTGTATCTATCTTAAACTATTATGCCATTACGAAATAGATCACTATAATCAAAGCATACGTAATCCTTAAATTTACTTAACTACTGAAGGTATACCTGCCTAGGTCCAGCAGAATCTAAAGTGCAAGGGGTTCTCAACCATATCAATTAACCCTGTTTCATTAGCCAAAAACATTACCAAAGAGCTTGGCATCCTCTTAAGGTTTACAACTTGCATTTTTGAGACCTAGCAGAATTGGCGACTCTATTGGGGACAACTTGAGAAAATTTGGTAGAAGACCATCTTAATAGAGTCAAGAAATTAAAGAATTATAACTCTACTAGTGGAGAAAGACCTAGAAGATAAAATCATTCCTCTCTAAGAGATGTGGCAACTCTACTCTACATTCTAGATATATTATGTGTTGAATTATCACAGTCTCTCACAACATGGATGATAGGAAATCCAAGACAAATGGTAAGAAGTTGAATGATAAACAATCCTCCCCACCTTCAAAGATCACTACTAAGAGGCACTACTACAAAAATAGAAATAAATGACTAAAAAAACTACCAAAAATTTGTCATGTGATCAGGAGTTTTGTCACGTGACCATTGGTAGTTTATTGCAAGTCATTTATCTCGCGACCAAATTTATGACCAAACAAATTTTAGTCATTAATTTGGTAGTATATTTAGTCATAAATTTGGTGGTATATTTAGTCCTTAATTTGGTAGTATATTTAGTCATAAATTTGGTATTATATTTAGTCATCAATTTGGTAGTATATTTGGTAATTTGGTAGTATATTTAGTCATGTGACCATTGGTAGTTTATTGTCAGTCATTTATCTTGCGACCAAATTTATTTAGTCATTATAATCATTAATTACCGTCAATTGGTAGTATATTTAGTCATTTATTTAGTCACTAATTTTTGTCCATTGGTAGCATATTTAGTCATTTGTATTAACTAATTTCTATCCATTGGTAGTATATTTGGTCATTTTAATCATTTTTTTCTATCAATTGGTCATATATAAACAACTAGTACATGATAAACATCAACTATGCCATTTTTTGTTGACAAACTTCAACAAATCTGCTCAAAGGACTGAAACAACAATGCAGGAAAATAATTCACTGTTTATTCAAACTATATATAAAATATGTTACAAAGAACTCATTTATGGACAAATCTACTTAAAGGATTGAAACAACAATGCTGGAAAATAATTCACTGTATATTCAAACTGTATATAAAATATGTTACAAAGAAATCTATATATAGAGTTTTCAAGATAGAATCTTTCTGCAGTATGCAAACTGCTGATTTATTATGCTTTTAAAACTGAAAAAAACTAAAACTAAAGCTAAAAAGCCATCAGTGTGAATGCATGTCTTCAGTGATGCCATTGTTGCACATGGGGTGGGCTATAAATGCATCTAGAAGGCACTGGTTTTGCATTTTCTCCTTGCTTTGTACTTGTCCACAATAAAAAAACTCAAAATTTGTTAATATTTTAAAAAGATTTATGAAACTTTGAAATATGAAATACAAAGTGGGATGATAAGAAATTTTAGTTTTTTCTCTATGTAGAACACAAATATTATATTTTAATGTTGAAGGAAACATGTAATTCTAATTCTTTTCAATTTGATACACTTTCTATTTTGGTCTACCCCTTTTGATTACCTATGGGCTTTAGGGATGAATGATCCCTTGATAATCCTCATTTCACTTATCAATAAAAAACATATACCAAGTATCATCACAAGGTGATCAATCAAAATTGAAGTACACTTTATTTAACAAATATTCAAGTCCGCAATACCCTTTCCTTATATTGTGTGTTCAAATGAAGCAAATGTGATTATTATGTATGCAAATCTATCTCAAAATGGATGCATAAAAACTCGTAAAACAACTCTATCCAACAATCATGCAACACAGGCATGGTCTTGAACAACAACTTTATCCAACAATGATACAACATAGGCATGGTCTTGAACAATAAAAGTTGAATTCAGAGTCATGTCTATTGAAATTGTTATGGATAATATTAATATACTTATGACAGCTAAAAAATTACGAATGCTTATAGACTCTTACTATCTATTGAATATACTCTGAAGATATTTCTTAAAAAAAAAAGAAATAGCTACAATTGAAATAAAAGAAAGATATCACCAAAAACTTTTGCTCTCATGATTTGCATTGACCAGCTCCAACAGCATCACCGCATAACCACATGCACTTCAAGTCATGCCTGCAATGATGCAGGGATTATGATGGATGTCCATACCCTATTCCAAAGCTCCCATTTTAGCACAGACAGGGAGGATACTGGTAAAGGTTGTCAAATTTGGATTTACACCTGCTAATTGCATTTTCTTGAAAGTTTTTAAAGCCTTTTCAAAAAATCCATTTTGTGCATATCCCGCAATCATTGCATTCCATGAGATGACATATCTTTGAGGCATTCTGCCAAACAATTCACATGCCTTGTCAATACTTCCATATTTTTCAGCACCATAGGCACTTCAAGTCATGCCTATGGTGATGTGAGAAATCCCCGCATCACTACAAGCATGACTTGAAGTGCCTACAGTTATGCAAAATATGGAAGCAATTATAAGGCATGTGAACTATTTGGTAGAATGCCTCAAAGATATGTCAGAGAGTTGACTAGATAGATTGATCAAATGACTAGGTTGATTGATCAGAGGATTGATTTGATTGATTTGTTAACTGATTTTTATTAGAGGAAATTATGGTGGTGAGGATAATTGAGAAATTAAATAAATAATTATTTAGTTCTATGTGCACATGGGATAAATGAATTAAATATTAAATTTAATTCATTTTGGAGGGAATAGATTATTTAAATAAATAATTTGAATTTATTTATTTAAAGCGGAGGGAAATTTGATTATTTAAATAAATAATTTTGATTCTATTTATTTAAATTGGAGGAATAATGATTTAATTAAATCATTTGGATTATTTAATTAATATAGAGGAATATGATGGTTTTTGGCGAATTATTGAATTAATGTGGAATAGTCAAAATTAGGTGATTTGATGTGAATTTATGTGAATGCAGTGTTATGACATGAATTATGCATTGGCAAATTTCAAGTGTCTACAGTTATAACATGAGCGTGTTATAACACGATCACATTAGAATGTGAGAAAATTATAACGTGCTCACATTTTAAAGTAGTTAAATGTGAATCCTTGAACTTCCTTCACTCTAGAGTAGGGTCATGTCTAGGAAGAGACCAGGGGTATATACATAAAATAAACACTTATTTATGAGTTGGTATTTACCTTTTATCATTTACCTTTCTTATACTTTAAGTTAGATTTTATGTATATACTAGCAAGATGTTTGAGAGTGGTTTCTGATTCATAAGAATTATTATGCAGATTCTAGAATTTGGAGAATCCCTCAGATTTTAGACTTAGTCAAATTTTTAGGGTTTTAAGGTTTCATACTTAGCCAAATTTAGGGGTTCAACAACATGCATCAGGGTAAAGGCATAGGAACTCCTTAGGTCTCTCTCTATCTCTCTCTTTATCTCTCTCCCTCTCTCCCTCCCTCTCTCTCCCTCTCTCTAACTCTATCTTTATATCTCTCCCTCCCTCCCTCCCTCTCTTTTTCCTACTTTCTATATTTTCCATCTCTCCTGAGCTATCTCTTTCTATCTCTCCCCCATCTCTCCCTCTTCCTCTCCCTCTCCCTCTCTCTATGTCTTCCTCTCAATATCTTTGTATTTACCCCCCCCCCTCTCTCTCTCTCTCTCTCTCTCTATATATATATATATATATATATATATTCCTTTGTTTCTCTATTTGTCTCTCTCCCCCTTCCCATTATCTCTTTCTATATTTCTCTCTATCTCCCTCCCCTCTCTCTCTCTCCCCTTCTCCATCTCTATCTCTCTAGCTACCCCACTTTCTATATTTTCCCTCTCTAACTCTATCTCTCCCCCTCTCTCTCTTTCTCACTCACTCTCCCTCTCCCTCTCTATCTCTCCCTGTCCCGCCACCTCTTTCTATGTCTCTCTCTAGCTCTATATCTATCTCTTTATCTTTCCCTCTCTCTAATTATTTCTCTCTCTATCTCTATGTCTCCCTCTCTCTATCTATTTCCAATTCTACCCCCTTGTCTCTATATCTCTCTCTCTCCCTCTATATATCTCTATCTCTCCCTCTATCTCTATCTCTCTATCTTCTCTCTATCTATATCTCTATCCTCCCTCTCTATCTCTCCCTCTCTCTCTAACTCTATCTTAGAGTTAGAGAGAGAGAGAGAGGGAGATCTAGAGAGGGGGAGAGATAGAGAGAGAGAGAGGGTAGAGATAGAGATAGAGATAGAGATGGGGTAGAGATAGAGATAGAGAGATAGATATAGAGAGGGAGAAATAGAGAGATAGAGAGGGAGATGGAGAGATATAGAGACAAGGGATAGAGATGGAAAGAGATAGAGAGGGAGACATAGAGATATAGATATATCATTAGAGAGAGGTAAAAATAAGGAGAGATGGGGAGGGAGATAGAGAGAAATGGAAGGGAGACAGAGATAGTGAGAGAGAAAAAAATAGATGGAGAGGAGGGAGAGGGACATATAGAGATAGTGAGAGAGAAATATAAAGAGATAGAGAGAGAAATAGAGAGAGAGAGAGCAGGAGAGATATAAAGATAGAGTTAGAGAGAGAGAGGGAGGGAAGGAGAGAGATAGAGTAGGAGCTCTTAATAGAGAGAGAGAGGGAGGGTTGGACATAAGAAAGATGTCAGTTATAGAATGAAGGACACCCATTTTATAATTCTTCAATATCTTTCTTACATCCAACCAACAACAATACTTTTTTATCTTTTTCAACTTGTATATATGTCATTCTTGTTTTCCTAGCCACATGGCATATGCACACATGTAAAATGTAGTTTGTAATTTGAATTCAACTCATGCCAACATTAGCACATACTTGTATGTAGGAAAGAGCACTTGCAAGTGGAGGATAAAAATTCTTTAACCATGCAAGATCAATCTAGTCATAGGCCTACAAAGGTTTTTTTTTCTATGCAATCATGTTCCCAATCACCCATGCACCATGTTGTGTCATCAACTATAGGGCCTTGTATAGGAGTCCATCCGTTTTTTGGGTTTACTAATATTGGCATGTGATTTAAACATCTCCCAAGCTCATTCACATCAATGAAATGATTGTTGGTACATGTATAGAGTTATCTTTTTATTCTTTTTAAAAAAGGCATGAGGTCATGCTTGTAGTTTACAAGTGTAATGTAAAGTTCTAGGTCCATAGAAAGTATGCATTGTAAACTAGGAGGATTGTGAAGTAGGTGTACATGTTGAAAAGAGGGTAAATGATTCCACATGATATAAGCTTTTCAGATTTGGAAGTAAGGATGCACTTTGCAAGAGACATAAAAAGGTGTAGATGAAGTCTACCACCCACTATTTATAAGTGCATTTGGATTGTGATCTAGAGGAGAAATAATGCAATGCATATGCAGATGAACAATATAATTTTCCCTCAATATTCAAGTTGGAATGTGAGGTTTTGGAGGAAAGAATATATCTTGTAGCATGCAAAGGGGCTGGGTAAGTCTACTAAAACAAGCACTTTACGGCATGGGAATGGGAGGTAACCAAGCAATTTGCATAGTTTTCAAGGGACACAAAGTTTCACATGAGTTTATTATCCCACTAAATGAGTAACATGGGGTTATGGGTCATGGAGGAAAGAACACAATTTGTAATAGGTTAAAAGTACAAGTCTATGGAGATAATTTAGGTTGGGGCATATGGAATAGAGGAATATTGCACCTTACAACATATGAAAAGGTGCAAGTGCACTCTACAACCTAAATACAAGTGTATTGTCTAGGTCTATAGGGATGAAGTATAAGTTCACAACTATGCGGAGTGATAAGTCCACCAAATAATTTATAGTGGGTGCATGGGGCATAAAAGAATGTTACATTTTTCAACATATACAAAGATGCAACTACACTCCACAACTCATCCCTAGTTGGAACTTGTGAGATTTTGGGATTGAATGGTAGGTGTATAATTTACAAGCTAGGGGCACAAGTATACATGATGAATAAATAGGCCATTATGGGGGTGTAGAGTTAAGGTGTAGGCATACAACATGTAAACTTCAAAGTGTAATTTCACACTGCAATCCACCCTATTGTAACACAAACTTAGAATAAATAAACTTGAATTTAGACCCCCTAATCATATAATTTAAACACATGAAAAATTGCAAGTACCTATAAGAGACAAGACACATAATTAAGAAGCACATATTTTCATTGGTACCCATTAGAAGGGAATCTCATATGGCATTCAATGATGGGCACAATAAAGAGCAAGTTCAAAAATTAAGGAAAGAAAAATTCAAGTTACCTCCCATAGGCATAATAATAATCTAGGGTCTCCTTGTAGTGTAGACGAAGGGAACAATAAAACATATCAGAGCCACGTTTCCAACACTTTAGGAACTCTAGGGAAATTGATTGGTAACCTAACTTGAAAATTTTGTTTGGTGTAGGATGGCACCAAATCATAGACCTAACCAATCTCAGGGCCCAACACCTACATCGCAAGGATCATTGAACCTAAATGAACCCAAGTAGTGAAAGAACCTCCTGTAGACACACCGAAAAGGAACCTACTATCCTCTCTGATTTTGAACCACTCACCATGGTGCTGAGGTGTCTCAAAATACAAAAAGGAAAGTTCATGAGCCCCCTTGCAAAGGCGAACCCAATGATACCAAAGGGCACTACCATAAAACCTAAGCCATTCGCAAAAAGGAATATTCCCTTTGGTTATGGACACAATGTGCCATAGATTTCTCATGAGGAAGACACTAGGCTGAGGGAGGATCTCCCCAAACTACCTGTGGTAGTATCTTTTGATGAAGAGGAAATTGAGGAAGAAGAATGTCGTGATGTAGGAGAAAATATTTAGAGTATTACTAGATGTCTTATTGTTAACAAACATGTTAGTGACCTTTTTACGATTATGGTAATCCTTAGTATTACTTTTTAAATAATTCAACAATTGTGGTTTGAACATTATCAGAGGAAACTATAGTTATGATGAATTCTTTGAGGAGTTTTTGAAATTAACTTTTGGAGATTATGCATTGTAAGTATCTAATTATCTATATGATTTTAGTAACCTTAATGTTATAATTTCTTGTTATATTAAATCAAATCAATTAAATTAGTTTGAAAATTTTTGGTAAAAGGTTAGCGTGTTAAAACTTGTTTCCATAAACATTAGAAGATTGTTGAATGTTCTTTTTTAAAAGTGTAGTTGACTACTCTGTTGCAAATTTTGTTGGGACTGAGGTATGAAACTTAATAGTCTTTAGTGATGTGAGTTATTTAGTAATGCTATATTCAGGATTAGAGTCCTTCCTCTAATTATTCGTGGGATCATATAGAAATTGGTATCTCGTATGTGGTAGTATGACTTCGAAACTACTATAGAAGTTTATGTATATAGACAAATGTTGCCCAGTGCTTGTAAGTAAAGTAGTATGGAGTTCATAATTATTTTTCAAATAGGATAAAGTGTTAATATTTCCAAGTATTATGACTTTATGTTGATATAGAAAACATGTCTTCTTAGCTTATATATAAATATAACTAGTTTTGGTCAAATTTCTCTTGTAAATGTTATAAAGTAACTATCTTAATTACTTATGGTGAAAGTTTAGGGGAGAATAGGACTCTTAGATAAATTTAAACTAAAAATTTTTACTTTAGGTACCTTTCTTTTATCTTGGATCTAGGGCCGACTATAAGTAGGAAATTAGTACAAGGATTATATCAAGTCTAGGGTATGCTATGTCTATGGGGATAGCCTTGGAGTAATGTTAAGGGTACTCTAAGAGAAGAGTGAGCATAGTAATTATTGTCCTAAGCCATTCATAAATACTGGTGCAGTCACGATCGGAGGGTTCACAGAATGAACTGTCCAGGCTATGCAACAAGAGTAAACACAATGAAAATAACTCAAATATAGAATGAAATGAATAATTCAAATGCTCAATATATCATATATTCATAATGCTTATATGCCAACAACATGCAGGCTATAGTCTAGGTCTCACAGGTTTGAATTCTAGATTACATCACATACGCAAGATATGGCATTGAAGCACCTATCGAAAAGAATCTAACTATCTATCTTATGAATTATGCTAACTATCTAGAACTAACTTCCTAGTATTCTAAGAGATCTATATATGTCATCTCCAAGCTCAAGAAATCCTCTATGTTGGCCAAGAAAGGTTACAAGCTCCAATGAAAGAGATGTAACATGTAGGAACAATTAGGTCGACCTAAAACATATGGAATTCCTTTGCAATTGAGTGAAACTTGGTGTGGACCTCAAGAAAGGTCTACTTGATCCTTATGTGCCATGTATGATGTTCCATTTAGCTCTACAAGTCACAGAAGTGCTCTGTAAACCTTCTCCTTCAACTGACTGTCTATATGTTCTGCTTTGTGAAAATAGGTGATCTTCTGATAGCGATAACTTTAGCAGACAAGTCCAAATGACCTAAAATTTGGTATGATGTAAATGATGATGTCTAGATGCTAAGTCCTACTCTATGAGCTTTGATATGCTAATGCAGATAAATGTGGTACGAAATGCTGAAATTGCAACTAACTAAACTAATCTAGAAATGAAAAAACAAAAGAATGCAAATGTTTTTGGTTGATGCAAGATTGCTCTACAACCTAGGATGCTCTGACATCAAATATCCCTCTTCACATGTTTTAGCCTTAGTAGATTATGTTTTCCTGCACATTATGTGAGTAAAAGCATCGAGTAAGAGGGAAAATAAATAATATGTATTAGGTTAAGACCACCGGTATTCCTTCTCCCCTTCAAGTGGCTATTAAAGTCACATAGTGAGATTTTGGGTGGGAAAAAAATTTCTTCTTTGGTTGTTGTTTTAAAATTTTCTTCTTTTGTGCCTTGCTAATCTTATAAATATTTTACAACCAATAGTAAAAACATTTTAATCTTTGCATTTGATATTTAACCAATTCAATTTATATATTCCCTGGCCTCAAGAATCTTGATTTATTTGGATTGTTTTTATGAGAGTGGCCACGCTTGAAACTTTGGTTTCTAATATTTACATTTTTTTTTTGTTATATTGATTTTGAGACCATGTTTTGTTAATACTGTTAGTTTTTATAAAAACTTGTGTATGTTATTTTTGTGAAAGGGAAGGCAATGTATGTATTTGAGAAATTGGAACATGGTGGCATGGAAGTCTTGAATATTTTAGGCTAGTAACAAACCTATGAAAGTCCTAGTTTGTGCAATGCTTCCTCTCTAAGGGGCGCATGAAGTTTCCTCCATAGGGGCAATATTATTCTTGGGTATTGTGAGAATTAGAGTAACCCTTGTCCCAAGTATTAGATGTCTTTCACTGTAACCACATGTTAGTATTGAAAGTCAAAATCTAGTAACATTTTATTTTGCCTCCTAGGGAAGACTACATGTTGGTAAGAGAAAGTTGACACCATCGACCTAGCTAGAGGAACCTTTACCTTATGTTTTATAGTAATGATTGTTGTAACATCATGTCAACACTTATGTATCTCAATGACGTACATTACCTGAATTTTCTAGTGTAGTTATCAACTTAATGAAACTAAATTAGCTTAAACATAGTTAGTAGTGGAGGTTAATAATGTATCTATTGTAGATTTTATTAACATCATTTTATAATTGCCCCATTTTGGAAAGGGAATTGAAGAATATAAATAGATTATGCCACTTTTGGTAACATTTCAGTAATAATAATGTTGTTGTCCTTAATTAAATTTCCTCATTGGTAGATTTCATCAAATAACTTATCTAATGACTGCTAGCCCTCATTCGACAATATGGTTCTATATTATTGAGACATTGTCATGAAAACCTAATTTTTTAGCATCGATAAACCTATAACTTTATAACAAGAGTTGAATAAGTGTTTTGAATGCCTATATGTATATATCATGAAGGTAATTAGACTAACTCAAAATTTTGTCCGTTGATCCCTTCCTTAATGAAATATTGTAGTCCTTAATTAGTAATGGAGACAATCTTTTGTCGTTAATAGGTAATTCATTAAGGAAGAATTGTTTAATTCATCTATGGAGGTGTACCTTATATTAACCAATTAGTCGTATAAAGGATATTTTGATAGAATTTATACATATTTTATTTCCTTACTCAAAAGAAGTGGTATTAGAATTAAGTTCTAGTTTATAAGGTTTTGAACAATAATTATTGTTTTGAATGTATAAACAAGAAGTGGTATTCCTTTGTGAACCTTATCCATTATCATCATTGGGCATGTCAGATAAAAATTGAGGTACTTGGGAGTTGGTAGCTCTTGGACCAATAGGAATAGACTTTCCCTAAGATAGCCAATTTATCAGGTTTATAAGCTTTAAGAATGAGTACTCATTAGTCTTTAAGTTTCTCGTATGTGCGGGTCATGACCTTTGCGATGTTGAATTGAGAATACCTCATGATAAGTTGATTTAAAGTATTTCCATCTCCCTCTGACACACCACTTTTGGTTTTGTAGGAGGTTCAAAAATTCCTTATTATCCCCTTCGTAAGTTGGTTCCTCTTAAGTTGCCATCGGAAGTGGGGAGTATAGGTGGGAAAAGGGTCTTTTTGGCATTAATTCTTTCAATAGAAATATAAATTGGGTACATCTACTAACGAAAAAATTTAGTGTTTAGTATTATAGATGTTACTCCTCTCAACTCAAGTTAGGAACTGTACGATGGAATTTGTTTTTGTGACAAGTAGCTAACTCCTCTTTGAGGGCTTCCAAGAGGAAGGCTATTATTAAGAGGGGGAGGATGTGAGGCCCATCTCTTTGCAATGTTCTAGTTGCTTTAGTTGTGTTAATTGACTATGTAAATTTGGATTTATATACTTGATGTGGTAGAAAATTATGTTAGTACTATGGACATTATGTTTATTGTTTTAGATATTATGATAGGTGTTTTTCTTGAACATTATATTATAATTAAACTTTATGGATTTATGCGTTGGACTATATGGCTTAATTAATATTTATGTGGGAAAAGAAAGTATTAAAAGGATTATATGCTTATGTGTTTATTCTTAAATAAATTAGTTTAAATTATTTGAATGATTTGAACATGAATGAAATTGGATGGTTTAATTAATTTTTCTATGAAATTAAATTGCTTCAGCTATATTATCTTGACTTACTGATGTTCAAAAATTAAGTGTGCAGGTGGTTGGTCAAGCTCCTTAAGTGGACTCGAAGACTCCATGAATCCCCTATGTCATACCTATTAGCCTAGCCCAACCCATGGAAGGGGTTAAGGCTAAAGTGTTGTGTGATTCTTATTGTTTTATTTTTAATTTTATTGTTGGAGATTTTATTGCTCTTATAATTTTTACTTAATTTCATTTAAGTGGTGTGAGTCAATTTAATTATTTGTTTTTAATTTATTTATTTCTTTAGTGGGATGAGGATAAGTGTTTTTAAATCTATATTTTAATATTTTTTTATAAAAGGATTTTTTTTCCTTATTTCACTTTGGGAAAAAGAGAGTCTTTTTGGGGAAAAAAGAAAGGAAATTGCTTTATTTTTTTCTTTTCCCTCTTTTTGGAATTTAATGGAGTTTATTTTTATGGGAAGGGGGAATTTTAGATTTTTCACTTTTTTCTATGCATGAAATTTGGAGAAGAAAATTTTGAGAAGATAAGAAGAATTTTTGGCTTAATAGGTTCCAAAGTTTTGAGTACGGGAAGGTTGGATTCAAGAACACGGATTTGAATTACATTTGCTAGTTTTTGTTGAGCTCACCCTAACATGGGGAGCTAAGGTAACATATTTCATTCTTTTGTAATTTTATGATTTATAAAATATATGTGATTGTTTGATATGTTGGTTTTGTGAGAGGGTTGTGTATTTTTCTTTCTATTTTGTAACAATTGGGGTTATGGGTTGTATGGGAGCAACCCTCCAAATTGATGAGATCCTCCCAAGTTTTGGGGTTGAGGGTTGCGTGGAGCCTCTCTTGGGGAAGTGGTTACTGGTTTCATTTGATATATTGATGGATGTGTTTTGGTGTAATTATGGGGGTTGTGGAGATACATGTTGATATGTTTTGTTGTGTTGAGGTGTGTGGAGATTTCGAGGTGTGTGGAGAGGTGGTGTTTGTTCATATGTTGTACATGGAGAAGTAGTGATTGGTGGTGGTTGGGTTTGATATTGTGATTGTTGTGAAGGTGTGTGTGTAGGAGGTATAAGGGTTGGTGGTGATGGAGTTGATTATTGTGATTTGTGATGAATCATGACAGTTGTTGTGTCCCCAAGAGAGGATTTATCCCCTCTCTCCCCCTAAAATTAGATCTATGTAAGATCCTAAGTTCATGAGTCAAATGATGGGAATTGTTGTTATATTTTGTCTCTTTGTATTATGGATTTTTTTTCATTTTCTTGTGTGTAAAACTGATTTGTTGGAGTCTCCTGCTCAGGGGTAGGATCTACATTGCAATCCCTATGGTAGGGTGGAGAGTAGGACTTGGCCATCTATTTTGGCTATATGTGTGCAGGTTAAAGTAATGTCTCTATTAAAGTTGAAAGTTGAAAGAAGTGGGTATGGGGTTTGCAAGAAAATTAAAGTATCTATCTTTGCAAGTTTGGCAAAGGTGTCATTATATAAGATTCTTGTTGGAATCCATATATTGTGTACCAAAGAGTTTTTGTGAAGTGGTATATGTTTTTTATTAGTTCAGCTAGAAAAGAGGGTTTAGAACCCTATATAAAATAGCCCTCAAGGCAACAAGCCTTAAACATGCTAGACACAATACATTGACAACACTTGAACAATAAACAAAAAATGACTAACCAAAAACAACAAAAAACAAGAGCAGAAACTAAGGACTGTCAATCATCCCAAACTTAGCCAAAAACTTGACCATGTCTTTTTAGTTACTGAGACTAACACTCCCCACCTACTTGACTTTGTTATACAAATCCTTGACAGCAACAAAAATTGATGCCACCCGATGTAAGGCCTTAGCAGTGAACTTCGCCTGCCATCATATTCAATTTTTTTGCATTCCCTCCATCTTAAGTTGGATATGCCCTAGGTCCTCAACATTTTTAACACACAACAAGTAGCTACCCTTGTTGGGGTCACCAACTTCCTCAACAACAACACCCAAGTCCTCAGAGCTAGACTTGTTTGTGGAAGTGAAATGGCTCGCCCCTTCTTCCTCATGTACAGACTCAATAGGGGCTTTGAATCACCCCCTTCCTCCATAGTTTCCTCAACAAATTCTGAATCAGTAGAAATTTCAACACCTTGGGGATTAACAAAAGGTTTCCCAGCAATACGGTTAGACCAATGAACCCTCAAATTGCCATGCTTAGCAGCCTCCTCCCCTTTGCCACTTTCAGGATGCTTTTGCCCCAGGTCTAGTTTAATGATTTTGACAGTCTCAGTTGCCTTCTTAGTTACCTCCTTACTAGCCTTATCTTTCTTAGCATGCACAGCCCCTTCCTCCTCTGACTCTTGTCTATCCCTTTTGGCCAGTCTGACTTTCTCTTTCCCAGGCTCCAAAGTGGCTTTTTTCAGGGATTTCATTTTGGACTTAGGGGCGGGGGTCCCAGCCGAGATAATGTGGGGCCCCCCTTGGTGTATTTAGGGGAAACCTTAGGGGTCCCAACACATGTATTCACTT